>OZ026627.1:27860594-28491564 GCA_964020975.1 Hermodice carunculata
AATCATTGGCCCTGTATATGTATATATATATATATATATATATCCACATACATACATAACGAACTCCAGCAGTCTTCAAAGTGACTGCCAATATTTATAAAACATGCAGCCAGGTAAGAGCATCATACTGCAGTTTATTCAGCCTGTCGGTGCAGAAGAGTGAAAAAGGATCCGCTGACAACGCTTAAGGCATCTCCCAGTTATTTTCTCAATGGTTGTATACAGATCTAAGTAAACATTGCCGAAGACAAACGGTACAAAAAAGGCAAAAATGTGATACACTTGAGTCCCCTTGGGAGAATACTTACCCTTGTAAGTTGTGTTATGGGAGATTTGAGTGCTGGTTGTTTTTGAAGGATGGGTATGTGAGCAAGAGGGCCATTCATGCATTTGATGCCATCAAAGAATGACATGTCATATTTTGCTGGGTCAGGCCTGGGGTTCCCCCCACCTAGATGAGGCCCTGTACTGTGCTTCACCTGATGTTTTTCCCTGTGCCATAGACAAAATAACCATGCAGACACGTAAAACTGGCTCACGATAGAGCCACGCTAAAAATAGTCAAACATATTGATGGTGACTCGCAAGAAGATTGGTCGTTTCCACCACCATTTATGAATTTTCCTTGCTAAGAGTCCATTGCGGGCAAATTAAATTTTCCCGGTCATATGCTGAAGTCAAATTGACTTAGGTATGACAGATGATAAGGCAGTCCTGAGGCCAGCTTGTGTAATACACACTCCGGGCTTCGGGTTCACCCGAAATTTGTTTTAGGTGTACAAAAAGAAACAGGTTTGATTATTATAGTAATATTAGGAAGCTGGCCCACCCAGAGTGGGACAGGCTCTGGTATTTAGTTAACCTCTATGTGATCAGTATCGGGGTTTTTTTTGGGGGGGGGGGGGGTGATTTTTATTTTTTTTTTGTTTCATGAAATTGAAATATGTTTACAATTTACAAACTTAACCATAAAGTACAGGGGAAAAAATAGTTAACTTTTTCAAAGAAGGGGGAGGGAGGATAATATATACATAGATTCCCCTCCAATGCATGTCCTTCATGCATCTATCAATAAGATACCAATGGGTAAATTTCTCGAGCTTCTGTTGCCCTCAAAGGAGATTTAAACATGAAAAGTACCAGCAAATTGTCCTTACAAGACAGGTAATCTTATTCCAAGGGTCCCTCAAGACAGGGACCACTGTATGACTGAGTGGAGCCTGTGAACTCTAAATAACGTATCCCAAGTCCATATCGAAATTACTGGATGCATTTGACTCATAATGGCGCCAGGAAAAAACAACCGAGAGCATCCACCGTGGCACAAACACAAGGGTTAAGGCGTATGTGATTGTGCTGTGGATCTGTTCTTGATGTTCTTCCAGGGCAGGTGCCTTTCCAGATATGCTTGCAGGGTCACTAATGTTTTGTACCGCTCCTATCCTTCATAGAACTTCACACAGCCCAGGGATCGGTTTATCTGCCTCAAGACTTCAAACAGTAACTGATATCATTGCTAGCACATTTGTACGGCCGTGGCAGTGGAACATGTCTATCTTGTGCTGAAAGGCCGCCGAGTGGTGCTGCAATAAACCAGTGGACCTGGGGGCATGTGGCTTCACATAAACAGTGGGTTCACTGTCTTGATTACTGCTGTCAGGATCCTTTGACAACAGACACAATTAATGATATTTTTTTTCTGTTGGGGAGATTCTACGGGGGAAAAAAATAACGATGTGAAAAATAGAACTAAATTTTTTGGATATTGATGGAGAAGATTGTTTGAAACAAGCAGTATTTCTCTTTTTTTTATGAGGAAGAGGGCAAAAAAGACAGACAAGAGAGCAATTTGTAGCAAATGGAAGGGACCCTGAGAGGCATCTTAGCAGGTAGGTGTAAATTTGTGCCGGAGACCTGCCCAGGGAACATGGCCACCTACGAAAATACTACTGTCCTACTGAGGTACTACTGTGGTCCGCTCACTGAGTGAATCCTGGTGACCATGACTGGGTCTTTTTGTATGCTGATGAAGAGGTACTCTCCCTACCTGTCGTGTCTTATCACACTTGCCACAGACACTTGCCAGCAATATTTCTACTGAATAAGAGCAAGTCGTTGCAAGTGGTAAGCATTCCTTCCAATCAAATCGCATGGTGAGCATCTGGTGTGTCTGTGGCACAGGATAATTAGTCCCCTACTGGGACTATAGGTTTGCACCGTGTCCTTCCATCCTAGCTTGTCCAGGCTGTATTATACCTTAACACCTACAAAATTTGGTGGGTGGTCATTCATGGGGTAGGGGTGTGTCGCTCACCACAGTTGGGTCATTGTGGCCCTGACATTGGACCCTAGTAAAGATTTAGCTTGTGTGGGCAATATTTCCTTCACCATAACACCTACAGCTACCAAATTTAGTGTGTTGACACTTCATAGGATATGGGTGAGTCCAACACCAAAATTGGGCCACTGTGACCTTTGACCTTGACCTTTGACCCCCATAAAGTTTTAGCATGTCCAGGCCATATTTCATATACCATAACAACTACAGCTACCAAATTTGGTGTGTGGACACTCCATATCAACCTTGCTCTGGTGGGGCACTGTGTTGATATGCAGTACTTGATCTTGCTATCTGTGGTCTGCAGAGAAGGAATCCAGCCATGTGGGAAAGTTGACTTTGTCCGACAATGAGTACTCCTGTTCCAGTAGATGTGGGAATTAGCAATACAGTGGTACCTGCTGTATGCAACCACTGTCGTGAGCTGCCACATTGCTTTTTGTGGCCACTAGGCTTGAACAGAGGAGTCCTTTTCTTTGTTCATTTACCTGCAGTGACGGGTCACCTGCTGTGTGTGGCCACTTTTTTCCCAGGGCGAAGAGGGTGGCCACACACAGCAGGTACCACTGTAGAGTGATACGAGGCAAAGGTATGGACTGAAAGGAGCTGTTTGACCAGTTTTATTTCCTTATGAAACTGATCAGGCACAAAAACAGTTATCCCCTGGTACAATGTACTGTGTTTACTGCACAATGTGTAAAGGGTGGTGTAAACAAAGGACGTTGCCAGCGTTGGGGGCATTGGAGGGGCATGACATCATAGAGGGAACAAGGTGTTCGCTCGTTGGTTCACCTGTATGAGAAGTCCGGTTATTATGGACGTGTGGCTTACACGTGTAGATGGAATATTCATGCTTCCTGGATGTAAGGAATATTCCATTTTGTGTCACATTGCATTGACTTACTCACTTTCCTGTTTGTATGAGCAAGACAAAGTGGTGGTATTAAATTAATACCTCATCTCTGTGTTGAGGTATCAGTTACATAATCCCGCTAATTTTATTTGGTTTTTACATGATTTAATTAGTTTTGCCGCAATGATTGATAAAACCCCTGAAAGAAATAGATGTGGGAATTAGACACAGTTGCAGCCTGTTATTCATAATGCGTAATTTGGATGTGCCGATAATGAGAACAGAAGTTAAGAGGTCATAATTGGTTTGTGGAAGTCCTGGTTTGGCTGTTGCTAAGTGGTGCGCTGCGTGGAATGGCATCTAGTCATGTTGGAACCATTTGTGAGCCATTTGTTGTAATCACTTCATGACAGGGGCGCAACTACATCATGCAATAAAGTTTTAAGACGTGCCTTGGTGCTAAATGTGTGCTCTTGGTGGATGATCTGATATGAATATACTTTTACTTTCTTGTGACTGTGTGTAAAGGGAATTCTTTGTTGAAGGAGCCTGACAATATATTCTGTGGAGGCTGCTCATGAAATGTTTTTATGAGGTCGGACGGCAGTTAGTCCACAAGTTTTGCAGTTGCTGAGCTTCAAACTGCTTGTTTTAGTGTACAAATTTGACTTACAGAGTGTCATTTCATGCAGAAATGATTCTAAGTGCTTTACAAGAATCCTATAAAGTGGCGTGCAACAAAGTGACAGTGGCACACAAGGTGACATAATAGTAAACAACAAACTGACATAGTGGTATGCAATAAGGTAACAGTGGTAAGCAGCAAGTGGACATAGTGGCATGCAATAAGGAAACAGTGGTATGCAACCAGCTGACATTTTAGTAAGCAGTAAGCCGACACAGTGGTATGAAGCACGCTGGCATAGAGGCATGCAGCAAGCTGATATAGTGGTATGCAATAAGCTGATATAGTGGTATGCAACAAGCTGATATAGTGGTATGCAATAAGCTGATATAGTGGTATGCAATAAGCTGATATAGTGGTATGCAACAAGCTGATATAGTGGTATGCAACAAGCTGATATAGTGGTATGCAACAAGCTGATATAGTGGTATGCAACAAGCTGATACAGGGATATGCAACAAGCTGATACCATGGTATGCAACAAGCTAATACAGTTGTATGCAACAAGCTGATATAGTGGCATTCAACAAACTAAAATAGTGGTTGGCAAGCAAGGCCAGAGTAGTACACAATAAGCTGACAGTGGTGACCAGCAAGCTGACATACTACAAATTGCTTTAATTTCACTGTGTTCTTATTTTCGCTTATTTTGCTGATTGCTGAAAACAATGAAAACAAAAACAGTGAAATGGCATTGTAACATTGTGTGAGTAGGAATTGTCCAAAATAGTGATATTAAAACTACAGCAAAATGTCAACAAAAAAACCCCCCAAAAAACTTGAAAATTCAAAGATGCCAAAATAAAGCAATTTACTGTAGCACAGAGCAGTTCAGTGCCCTCTATGCTGACACGACAGTTTGTCAACATTTGTATAAGTGACAAGAATCGCTTGATTTGAAACCAGTCTCGCACTCGATCCCAAGGTTTTTATCCATCACTGGTCTTGCCTGGTCTTATTATTTATTTGAAAAAGTGTGCCCTATGTGTTGATGACACGAGACCCGGTAAAAGATACCGTCACAAACATAAAGAGAAACAGAAGCAAGATTTGTCATCTTGGGTGGCTTTTCATACATTGAATACATAGACTCGAGAAGAATAAAGTGTGGGAGTGAGAAAGCTATAGTGAGCTGGCAGCACAGTTTTGTTTACGTTTTATGTTTCCATGTAAAATCAAGATTCTCAGCTGACTTTTTTTTACAGTGAAGGTTGGACTTCTTTATCTGATGAAAACTGATCAGGCTGGTGAAATATGATTTCAATACAGAAAGGGAAAAGTGCTTACTTTGAAACATAAAAAAATGATGAACTGTAACAACATAACTCATCCAAAATGTACTGTGTTGCCATGAAAATGTAATTTGCAACACAATTTAATACATCACATAAATGCTCTTTGTTTAACTCATAGAAATGTTATATGAGTCATATCTTGTAATACATTACAGAGTCTCCTTCTGTTTAATGTGTTGTAGGTAAGTAATTGATGCATTATGTGCAGTTCTTTTTGCACGAAAATCATGCAGAATTGCCAAAAAGGCTCTCTCTCTCTCTCTCTCTCTCTCTCTCTCTCTCTCTCTCTCTCTCTCTCTCTCTCTCTCTCTCTCTCTCTCTCTCTCTCTCTCTCTCTCTCTCTCTCTCTCTCTCTCTCTCTCTCTCTCTCTCTCTCTCTCTCTCTCTCTCTCTCTCTCTCTCTCTCTCTCAAAACGAACGTCAGCTCTTCAGCTACAATATGCAAGATTATAAAGTTTGAAAGATGCCCCAGATATGTGGTATGAGGTGGATGCAAATTGCAACACACATACAAAGCAGTGTATTTTTTTAGAAATAGGTTAAATAAAATGTACATTTAAAATATGAAATAACAAGTATTACAGGGAAAACAAGTGCTCAGTCTTGAGTGGAAAACAAGTGCCCAGCCTTCAGTGCTTGGCACACATTTATGAAAAGCACAGAACCTGGGAACCCATTGCACAGTGCAATTTGGAAGATTCCATGCAACTTTCATATCTGTTGTCAGGGCGTACTCATGTGGCACAAAGCACAAATGGTTTACATTTAGCTGTATCTAGACAGCCAGCTGTGGGAAATAAGGGCAATCAGTCAGCAGTTAAGTGTGGGTGTTGCGCGTGCCGTAGCATTTTGTGCATGCTATACATTCATGGGGTATTGGTGCATGAACTGTTATTCTGTAAAGCGGGATGTATGCAGTGACATGTCTCGAAGTCACCGAATCAAGGGAATGTGACAGGTGTGCATTAAAGATGTATAAATTTGCAACGCAGGCATGCCTGGAACATAGTACAGACTCTGGCAGACTAATAGGAACTGCTGATCAGTGTTTTCTTTCAATGGACAGATGAAGAGATCTTCTTCCCTTAACCATGATCCAGAAATACAATGATTGCATCTATCCATGTTTAAAAAAAAATCATTTATGAAATGTGGTGGTGCCTGTCTTGAGAGACCACCTGTCTTGAAAGACCATCTTTTCGGGATGGTATGATTAGTACTTTTCACCTTTTCGTACCTGCTATGAGAGACCATCTGTCTTGGGGACCACAATTTGGTCGTTCGTAGGAGTTATCCTTCAAGCACAGGTTTCTATTGTATGAAGAAGATCTGCACAGCAGGCAACAGTCATACATGTATTTCTCATGTATGACAGTTAGTCAAAAAAGCCAGCAAGGGCTGCGCTGCAGGCAAATGTAATTCACAGTGGCCACACTGGTATATGTTCACTTTTTTTTTTGTCCGGCTCATCAGCTTGTCGTTATGTCCTTCTGGTCCAGCCGACTTGTTCAGTGTGGTGTAGTTATTCCATTTTCGACGCAGAATGAACATCCTTAAGGTTCATTGCAAAGGTTTCCGCCATTTGGAATTTTTTCCACAGTTTTTGGCACAAGGTCGGCAAAATTATTTACGCTGTAGTTTGTACCAGGGAGTACCATGTATAATTACAAATGGGCACAATGTGACAATTTCACACAAGAGTAGACAACAATCCATGCAGAATGTTTACTAGTTAATGTGGTTGTTTGTTACGTTGCTGGTAAAGTAACACCTGGCTCAGAAGACCATTGCCGTTAATGCACTTGTTTGTAGTCTGTGGGAATATGGTCTGTCTGGAAAGTATTTATGGGCAAAAAATAGAATCTGAAGGAAGAATCATGAGAGAGAAACCTGCCTTGAAAAGTCACCAACACAGAAAAACATAATATGGCACCGTGGTCTCCCCCTTCCCCCCCCCCCCATGAGGCCACCCCAAATGCAGGCAATAAGTGGCCTTACAAGAGGGGTCAGGCCTTCATTTCTGAGGCAAGGGATTGCTCCCATGCACTGTCACTTGCCTAAAACTCATTTCAGATGAGCTGTTTTCACTCTGCAGCCCCAAAACAAAAGTTATGAATGGAATAGCTCACCTTCATCATTTTCAAAGTGATTTTACAGCTCCCCTCTAATATTCAAACATGCAGGCCTGAAAGGTGGTCTCTCAAGAGGGGGAATACAATATAAATGCCACATGTTCTGCATGAGAATGTGGCCTCTGGTAAGAGGGTAGTTTCCAGTGAGAGGGGTGTTGTAAGATGGGATTACTGTACCTAATTGCTTCAGTATCAAGTTTGGACTGAGAGAATGGCTTTCTTTGGTGCACTTTGGGCTCAAAACAGGTTTCACATGCCATACACTAGCAGCATGCAGTAGGGGACAAGTCATGTAATGCATCCATCAACATACAGCAAGGGACAGGTGTCTGGCAATGCATCTGTCAACATACAGCAGGGGACAGGTGTCCCCACAATGCATCCATCAACATACAGCAAGAGACAGGTGTCCCCACAATGCACCCATCAACATGCAGTAGGGGACAGGTGTCCCAGAGTGTTTCCTGTCTTCATATTTAGGCAGCAGGACACGCCTGCCAGGCAGGTACTGTGTGTGGGCTACCTGTTCTGTGGAGTGCTATCTAATATCATTTGACATTCAAGGAACACATGGTAACACCTTTGGGATTTTTGTTCGTTTTCCTGCGGCTTCGGGCACATCTACAGCACAGCCGATCTGATAACATCCATCTTTTATTAGTTCAAGATCATACCTGGAGGTATCACATTTTGGTAGTTTGAGAGCGAGGCAGTCCACAGGGAAAGCCCTCCCACGTGTTGCAGACTGGCATTTGATGTGCACTGCAGTCAATAGTACGGTTCCTACAGCAATTCTACACTGAAATACAGTTAGAGCAGAATTAGCCACATCTTTGATATGGCGTTCTACCAGTAATTTCCTGCTGCGTGTATTCGTTCCTCAAATTCTTACTATAGTCTGACTTAAATGTGCATGCACCTTGTGAGTAGGCATAATTTATAATGATTTAACACTTTAACCACAGCGATTTAGCCTTGAGAATGTAAATTGGATAAGTTGAATGTTTAAGCACAATGTAGCATAAGAAAGTGCATTTTAGAGATGGTATGTATTCTCTGTGAAGACTCTTTGTGCCACGCAACATGACGAAATGAGACAGAGTAAAAGCATTGTAAAAGTAAATCACAATTAATTAGTTTACACATTGAATCTAGTCCCATGCAAACAGGTCAGGTCGAACATACCACCAGCCTGGCATGCTGTAACTGATAGTGTCTTGGTTTGGTCCATGAAACAACCTGTGTGTATGTGTATATATATATATATATATATATATATATATATATATATATATATATATATATATATATATATATATATATATATATATATATATATATATATATATATATATATATATATAATATTACTATAACTATGAAATGTAGAAGAATTAGAGCAGGACATTTGTGGGGGTGGGGGGTGGACAAGGGAGCCCCAAGTATAATGGTACAAATAATTATTTTGCCCTTGTACAAGGTACGGTAAATAAGAAAATTTACCAAGTAATGGATGGTGCGAGGTACAGAAATTAAAAGGGCTTCCAATACGTAAGTACTGCAGAAAAAAATGCCCAGCACACCGGAATGGAAAAACCTTCTCCCCCATCCCCCCCCCCCCCCATTCATGAAATAACCACCGTTGCCTTACTGTAAACATTGAGTAGATCAGATCTTCAGTAGGTCCATTCATGAGATATCATCTTTATACTTTGGTATCTTAAGAGTTTAAAAGATCTCCAGCAAGTTCATGAGATACAACTGTTATATTAGTTTAATAGACCTGCAGAGGTCCATTCATGAGATGCCACCAGAACTATTTTCAAAATCCCACCAACTTTCAACGATACTTTGGTGGGTTTCCTGACTGGGGAGACTGCTGCACAGGTAGTGATTTGTAGTCCAGACGCAAAAGTTGATGTATGCCACTCAGCTTCATGGGTTTACCAGTGTTTTACATGCCAGGTAGCGGTAAACCATAATTTACAAGACATTTGGCTGGTCGAGGCAGAGACAAGTGAGTCTGCTGTCAGGACTGCCCTCTGATGGTGGCCCGCATGTGAACTATGTAATAGTTCAGGTAAAAAAAAAGGCTGATGTTGGGTTTAATTTGCAAGCATTTGGTGATCATACTTCTACTGTCTTCAGAGAAGCTAGTTGAGACACCATCGGCTTTGTAAGACCCCTTTCCCCAAGTTTTGGATGTCATAATGTTTTGTGTAAAAAAAATTTGCAGGAAACCACCCAATGCTATGTACAAGGTAAAAGGGGGGTGGGCAAGGGGTTTTCTGTGCTAGTGTACTGATGGTTTTTTTTTTGTTTTTTGTTTTTTGTTTTTTGTTTTTGTTTTTGACATACTTACGTACTGAAGGCCCTTTTAATTTCCATACTTCGTGCCAACCTTTTGTTTGCACATTTTCTTATTTTCTGTGCCTTATACTAAGGCAAAATTATTACTCGTTCCCACATACTATTTGCCCCCTCACCCTGCCTGGGTAAACATACCGACACAGTCTGTGGCATAACTTGGCATCATGCACCCAGATTTGCAGCCAGGTGTTGGAGAGAGAGATTGAGAGTGGGCATTTTTCCAGTTGAGTGAAGGCCTTTTTTTCATGAGGAATATGGAAGGCAATAAAAGGCATGGGTTGTTTCCCACCAAAATCTGAGATTCTTTCAGGTTTGCCAGGCTGCAAAGACAGTCACCTCTTGTGAGATGGGCATGTTGATAGATGCACCAAAGGTGTTGGCAACTATGGTAGAATTTCCAACTAAGACCACCTCCATAAAGAGACCATTTCTATATTAAGACCACCAATTCACAGACCCATGTGTGTTTTTCCTTAAAATATCCCCATTAAGATCACTCCCCTATTAAGACCACATTTTCCAGCCCCTTAGGTGATCTTAATTGGGAGATTCCACTGTAATTTGTAATAAAAGTGAACACTTATTCCAAACAGATGATGATTTCTTACTCTGTTTGCTACAATGTATGTAAGCAGTTAATTGTTTCCACATTGGTAGCTTTTGCAAGAGCGTGTCATTTTGCCCACTTTGACGAATGGATCTGGTCATACTTTTGGGTGCCACAGGTCCTTGTTAAATATGACTATGAGCAGCACCTCCGCTAATATGGAGGTCTAGTATTCTGGGGTACAGAAAATGTATTCATTGTTTGTTATGTTAAAATAAATATTGGGTTGTGTTTTTTATTTTCACATTTTTGCGCCTTGAGCATAACAAGCAAAAGATATAAACACAGCAAAATAAAGTGAATTTACAGTAATGCTTTGAGGTTCAGTATACTTTGCCTGTATGGATCCCCTGAGAGCCTGTATCTTCCTTAGACCATGAAGGATGGAGGGAGGATATAGGCTCCAGGGGAATCCTGGTAGGAAAGGACACTGAATTGGGCATAGGATGATCTACGTATCGGGAATCCCAGTGTCCGCGATGTCTCATTTTCAGTAACAGGGACAAATCTCCTGTTAGTTAGTGCCTCATAGTGTAGAACTTTTGTCAGCCAGGATGCCCAGCTGCCTTTGCCCTCCAGCAGCCATTGCTGGTCTGTGAAGGCCACTGTGGCTGGTTGATGAGGTAACAAAAAAGGAGCATTCTCATTGACTAATGAAAAAAATGAACCACATACTGACTCAATGCTATTTCAATTAGGCTGTATCTTCCCCTGAGAAATACCAAGTGTTGCCAGGGTAACATTTCTCCACCATTCTAATTGGACAGTTTCGGTATGCTGCAGCATTTTGAATGTGGTCATCGGCTCTCTGAACACACTGTATTTCTAGCGGACTAAAAATGCAGTATGAAAGCAATCTGAACTCATTCCATACTATGGTGACAGGCCTTGGTCAGTAGTTCTGGCACTGCCTGGCAAGTCATGCTGCAGTTGCCCTTGCGGCAGCTGCAGCATGACTTGCCAGGCAGTGCCAGAACCACTGAGTTAAGACTGTAGGCATGTTGGTACTTGAACGAAAGCTCTTTTCATGAAGAATTTAGATAAGCAATTGTCGCCTTCAATCTAGGTAAATATATGGAAAATTCAGGGACTGGTACGTAATGAGTTAAAAAAAGTATGTTTAGGATACAGGTAAATGTGTATGTGGAAAAAGGTGAGTGGAGTTAATGACCAAGTGCCATACAGTGGGCTCACAGGTCCACACACCTGTGTCTCTTCATTCATCCAGCTCACGGAGATCCTTTTCATCTCTGCTTGCTTCCAAGTTTTGTTTCGCTCGCATGCCTTTGAGCGCCTTCAGTGGCTTCAGAGGGGATTACCTGTGAGCTCACACATGTAGGCTACTAGGTTGTGTGCATGTATCTTGTATACGGGAGCTGACAGACTCCTGACAATTTGCTTTAGATGTTGAGGAGGCAAAGTTCGACTAGTTTTGACGCTTTGGCATTTCATCTGGAACCGTTGAAAGAAAAGGCACCAGACTGTATATGCACTATGCTCAGCTACTGTCATTTCCGTGCAGAACCTGTGCATGTATATAATACATGTAACAGTAGCTTAACATGAATATCTTGCTTCATGTGACATGATCTCAAAAAGATCTCTTTTTGAATGGAGCTGATTTTCCAAATAGGAAAGACTGGTGTTGGTTATCAGCTGAAGTCAGCTGAAGTCATTTACTGGGACATTCTGTATATTAGAGTTCAGCTGATCTGTTGTACCAGCTGGCTGGGGTAGGAGCATATGAAACGAACATGTGTTTCTATTTAAGGTATCTTAGCACTTAAAAAAAAAACAAAAAAACACGCACACAAAAAAAAAAGCCCCAAAACTTGAAATAGAATGGAAGGTGGCAAGGGGAGGCAAGCTGAGACAGCAAAGATTTACCATTGATTGAGCAAGGTAAGCTGCAGGGTGGTGTGTGGGATAGGCTCAATCAAGGATGATACATGTAGCAGGTACATTGAAAGTTCTCTCCAGTTTGTAGCAGCTCTCTGAAGTGTGTGCTAATCTCATTGCAGTTGAGATGTATACACAGGGTGTAAACATCAGTGTTAAGTCCACCATGTCTCTGTTGGGTGAAATGTCATCCCGGTGGTGAAGGGGCCACTTTGTTACACAATGTAACAGTTGTCTTCTCTCAACCCACTTTTCCATGGACATTGTGCAGGTCTTACATACAGTCGACTATGCAGTGACACAGTGGTCCCCCTTTAATAAGGCCACCCCCAAATGCAACCAAAAAGAGGCCACTTTGGAAAGGGGGATGGCGTCTCTTGACAGGAACAATACAATGGAAACATTGCTAATGTGGCATGAAGAAGCGGCCTTTGTAGAGAGGTTGGCTACTCTTCAGGTTAACCTTATTAGAGGTAGACTACTGTGTGTGTGTATACATATGCATATATCCAATTAAGACTACCTCCATAAAGAGACCATTTCTATATTAAAGACTAATTTACAGACTCATTTTCATTATGTCTCCCGGTGAAGCCGGAGGACATACTGTTTTAGTGCCCGTTTCTTCCGCTTCTTGTTGTTGTTGTTGTTGTTGTTGTTGTTGTTGTTCTTCAACACTTGGTTTCCGTGCGATAAGTCTTGAAGGACTTGACAGAATTTGATGAAACTTGGTAGGATTATGTATCTTGGCAAGACCTAGGTTTGGATTGTATTTGGGTGACCTTGACATAATTTTCAAGGTCACAGAGTCACTTATGTGAAATTGGTTTCCGTTCGATAAGTCATTAAGAACTTGATGGAATTTGATGAAATTTGGTAGGATAATGTATCTAGGCAAGACCTAGGTTGGGATTGTATTTGGATGACCTTGAGCGAATTCTCAAGGTCACAGGGTCACTTATGTGAAATTGGTTTCTGTGCGATAAGTCATGAAGCACGTGATGGAATTTGATGAATCTTGGTAGGATTATGTATCTAGGCAAGATCTAGGTTGGGATTGTATTTGGATGACCTTGATCTCATTTTGAAGGTCACAGGGTCACTTATGTGAAATTGGTTTCCGTTCGATAAGTCATGAAGAACATGATGGAATTTGATGAAACTTGGTAGCATTATGTATCTTGGCAAGACCTAGGTTTGGATTGTATTTGGGTGACCTTGACATAATTTTCAAGGTCACAGAGTCACTTATGTGAAATTGGTTTCTGTTCGATAAGTCATGAAGAACATGATGGAATTTGATGAAACGTGGTAGGATAATGTATCTTGGCAAGACCTAGGTTGGGATTGTATTTGGATGACCTTGAGCAAATTGTCAAGGTCACAGGGTCATTTATGTGAAATTGGTTTCTGTGCAATAAGTCATGAAGAACGTGATGGAATTTGATGAATCTTGGTAGGATTATATATCTAGGCAAGACCTAGGTTTGGATTGTATTTGGATGACCTTTTAGCGAATTCTCAAGGTCACAGGGTCACTTATGTGAAATTGGTTTCCGTTTGATAAGTCTTGAAGAACTTAATGGAATTTGATGAAACTTCGTAGGATTATGTATCTAGGCAAGACCTAGGTTGAGATTGTATTTGGATGACCGTGAGCGAATTCTCAAGGTCACAGGGTCACTTATGTGAAATTGGTTTCTGTGCGATAAGACATTAAGAACGTGATGGAATTTGATGAAACTTGGTAGGATTATGTATCTAGTCAAGACCTAGGTTGGGATCGTATTTGGATGACCTTGATCTAATTTTCAAGGTCACAGGGTCACTTATGTGAAATTGGTTTCCGTTCGATGTCATGAAGAACTTGATGGAATTTGATGAAACTTGGTAGGATTATGTATCTAGGCAAGACCTAGGTTGGGATTTTTTTTTGATGACCTTGAGCCAATTCTCAAGGTCACAGGGTTACTTATATGAAATTGGTTTCCGTGCGAAGTCATGAAGAACTTGATGAAACTTCGTAGGATTATGTATCTAGGCAAGGCCTAGGTTGGGATTGTATTTGGGTTACCTTGACCTAATTCTTAAGGTCACAGGGTCACTTATGTGAAATTGGTTTCCGTTTGATAAGTCATGAAGAACTTGATGGAATTTGATGAAACTTGGTAGGATTATGTATCAAGGTAAGACCAAGGTTGGGATTTTATTTGGGTGACCGTGACCTAATTTTCAAGGTCACAGGGTCATTTATGTGAAATTGGTTTCTCTGCAATAAGTCTTGAAGAACTTGATGAAAATTGCTAGAGTAATGTATCTAGGTGAGATCTAAAATAGGATTGTAATTTTCAAGCAAACTTGGTCATTTGTAATATGTTGTCAGCTGTAGCTTTTTCAGAGACGTAAGTGTTCCACCGGGAGACATTTGATTTTCTGTTGGAAAATCAGTCTGTTCTAGTGTGAAATTGGTTTCCGTGCAATAAGTCTTGAAGAACTTGATGTAATTTGATGAAACTTGGTAGGATTATGTATCTAGGCAAGACCTAGGTTGGGATTGTATTTGGGTGACCTTGACGTAATCTTCAAGGTCACAGGGTCACTTATGTTAAACTGGTTTCCGTGCGATAAGTCATGAAGAACTTGATGGAATTTGATGAAACTTGGTAGGATTATGTATCAAGGTAAGACCAAGGTTGGGATTTTATTTGGGTGACCGTGACCTAATTTTCAAGGTCACAGGGTCATTTATGTGAAATTGGTTTCCCTGCAATAAGTCTTGAAGAACTTGATGAAAATTGCTAGAGTAATGTATCTAGGTGAGATATAAAATAGGATTGTAATTTTCTAGCAAACTTGGTCATTTGTAATATGTTGTCAGCTGTAGCTTTTTCAGAGACGTAAGTGTTCCACCGGGAGACATTTGATTTTCTGTTGGAAAATCAGTCTGTTCTAGTTCTTAATTAAATTATACTCCCAATTAAAACTTCTCGCCTATTAAGACCTTGTACATTATTTCAGTCCCTTAGGTGATCTTAATAGAGAGGTTCCGCTGTACATGTGAATGTCTGTGTGTATGTGCGCATGCATGGATATGTGCATGCACAGGAAAATTCAAAGCCATCACTGTCAAGAAAGAAAGAGTTCATTCAACTTCCGAGAAGGTGTTTGAGTTTTTTCGTGGACTTCCTGGAATGAGGTGTTTCTCAACTCTCGTTCATCATAAAATGTATCAAGGCCAAATGAAGGTCACTGCTGATAGGCCAAAATTGGCATCATTTGTAACCTGAAGCCCACCAGCAACTTTTTTTGTTTTTATGTTGTTTTGCATCTGAAAAGCCATTATTTTGTGGAAGAAGGAACAGTGGCATAAGTGCCACTTTTATGCAACCGCCCCATGACGGGAGAAAAAGTAGCTATCTCAGAAGAAGCTTTCCCTTTTGTAGGGTGCATCCCTGGGGGAGATGAGGTGGGCTCATTAGAGGACTCAATACCAGGTCATACAGTGAAGCCATGTTATAATGACACCGTCTGTTCCCTACGAAAGGTGTCCGCTATCTGAATATGTCACATCAAGGAGTCAAATAGCTGAGGAATTTGACTTGCAAGTCTCTGAAAGTCTGTGTTGTTAAGGGAATATGTGGGGTATGTGAGGCCCTTCATAATGAAGTTTCACTGTAATAGCATTTAGGGTCTGGAGAAAATAGCATGATATATATTGGATTACCATCCAGACGTGAAGCATCATTAAGGACCATATTCGGGTAACATTTAGTCTGTCAGTCTAGACAAAAATCCTATGACTGGAAGTTTTTTTCCCCCCTTTTTTTGAAAAACTACACATTTTGATGCGGGTAAATATCTGGTTGTCAGCCCCCGTCGCAAAATTACATTTATTTATAGCAAGTCTTTCATGTTAACTGGTGAAAACATCCAGGCAGTCAAATCTTCGCACTGCTGTCTGGGTAGAAAAGACAGTAAATCTGGCCGTTTGCCTCAGATTGATCTCAGATTACCAGGGGTAAGAAATAAGTGTGAAGGGGTGGGGCAGCAGGCGCTGTGGGGGGTGGGGTACCCAGCTGGGAGGAGGATTACAGGAGGTGTATCAGCTCTGGCTGCTAAACCTACCTGTGCGGCACAGGGCATTTACAGTAGTCTGCTCAAGTGTCTTGCCTGCTAAACAGAATCAATTTGCGTCAGTGGTAGTTACGTTTGCCCATCAGGAGAGTCTACACAAGCAAAAACACAAGTTATTGCCCAGAGCAGAGGTTCCAAAAAGGAATTCTTTCAATTCTGTTGGATCCTACAGACTTCAGAAGTGGAAATCTGTAGGTGCAAGTTGGGTGTGTTGGGGCTAATGCCCCCTCCAGAGTCCAGGGTGACCCCCCCCCCCCCAAGCTCAAAGGTTTTGACAATGGGGGGTATTCATTAACCCCCCCGCCCACGAAGTGGGGGAGGGGACATGGTAATGGGCACCGTCCGTGTGTCTGTCTGTCCTTCCGTTCATCCAAAACAAATTTTGTCCGGCCCATATCTTCTACATTATTAATGCTACCTCTTCGAATTTTTTATGGTGGGTAGACCTTAGGTAGTAGGTGTGCATAGGCATTGTTTTGTGTGGCTAATTACTTGCATTAATTAATTAACAAAGTTCGTTAAGCAAGACAAAGTTTGTCCGGGCCATATCTTCTAACTATTAATGCTAGCCCTTTGAATTTTTTATGGTGGGTAGACCTTAGGTAGTAGGTGTGCATGGGCATTGTTTTCTGTGGCTAATTACTTCCATTAATTAATTAATTAACAAAGTTCATTAAGCAAGCTCAAGCTACAATACAAATTTTGTCTGGGCCATATCTTCTAAACTATTAATCCTATCCCTTTGAATTTTTTGTGGTTGCTAGACCTTACGTAGTAGGTGTGCATAGGCACTGTTTTGCGTGGCTAATTACTTTCATTAATTAATTAATTAATAAAGTTCATTAAGCATGCTCAAGATACAATACAATTTTGTGTGAAGCATAACTTTGCAACTAAAAGTGGTAACCCTTTAAGATTTTCAGTGTTGGTAGACCAGAAGTAGGAGGTGTGCATAGGCAGAAATTTTTTTGACTAATTACTTTCCTTCATTAATATGTTAATTAACAAAGTTCATTAAGCAAGCTCAAGATGCAATACATTTTGTCAGGAGTATAACTTTGCAATTATAAGTGGTAACCCTTTAAGATTTTCAGGGTTGGTAGACCAGAAGTAGGAGGTGTGCATAGGCATAAATTTATGTGGCCAATTACTTTCCTTTATTCGTTTATTAATTAACAAATTACTGTGGCCGGGGATATGGCTAGCGTCAGCGGCTACTTGTATTAACTGGGATCCTGTGCTGCCCCCTGGACTGCAGCAAGGAACTTGACTGGAAGGAGGGCATGTTCATGTATTTACTAAGCAGGACCAAATGAGCTTCTTTCATTAAGAGAATAACTCTAGAAAGCAAAAAGCATTAGAAAAATTGTGCAGTAAGTTTGAAATGTTACAAGATGCTAAACATATTTAGAAAATTTCATATATTTGGTAACAACATTTTTTCTCTGAATGATTAAGTGACGAAACTGGTACAAGTGCTCTTATCATGGTGGAGGCATAGTCCTGTTGCCTAGCAACTGAGAGAACCAGAGCAGGCCTGCAGTTAACATAGTTAAATATGAATACTTC
The DNA here is from genome assembly GCA_964020975.1 of Hermodice carunculata. Lineage (NCBI taxonomy): Eukaryota > Metazoa > Annelida > Polychaeta > Eunicida > Amphinomidae > Hermodice > Hermodice carunculata. Next base: position 27,878,477 of record OZ026627.1, read on the forward strand.
CAATTTAAAGGTCTTGTTTAGAGGTCTATTCTATGACTTAATTTTAAAATCTTTGTAAATTTTCTGAAGCCTTAAACAAATGATTTTTTTTTTGCCCCCAAATTTGGTAGCGTCATTTCAAATTCTGGTAGGTCAGTAACACATTGAAAAGAAAACAATTTTTGATGGAACTACCGAAGTTTTTGGTTTTATTGGAACATATGCTGGAGTCGGTTGACAGTTTTGTAATTGATTTAAAATAATTTTACTGTAGCCATGGAGGTAGCGTGCCTTTGGAAGTCAAAGGACTTCAGCCAACAGGGGACAATCATATAAGCTGCTGCCTGCTTTGCACCCCTATCCCACAGCAAAGAACTGACAGGATGGAGGGCAGATCTATGTATTTAAGCACAGCCAAATGTGTTTCTCTTGGAAAAGTAACAAAATGAGAAGAAACTGAGCTTAAGAGCTGTTATCAGCATATTTTCCAACTGTTCAAGAAGTAAACTGTATTTAGAAATTTACATGTGTGTGGAAGAAATTGTGCTATTTCTACATGTTCTAGATGCATAAGTAAGATGCCCTACTAGTATACCGGTATCATAGTGGGGACATAACTTTGTTGTCCATCAATACAGAAGGACAGTGAAGCAGCCATGGCCAGCGAACAAGACAGATGCTCTTAGGTAATAATAATAATGTGCAATCACATTATTAACTGCAGTCCCGCTCTGCCCTCCTGTAGTGCATCACAATCACATAAAGCAATTTATGATAGCTTATCAATACCATGTGTCCGAGTGGTATCTTTTGGTAGCATGGAATTGTAGCATTTATTTTTCTTCCAGCACATGATGAGTGAAAGTACCAAAATAGGTATTTATTTGATTTAAGGCAGACTCTCTCTCTCTCTCTCTCTCTCTCTCTCTCTCTCTCTCTCTCTCTCTCTCTCTCTCTCTCTCTCTCTCTCTCTCTCTCTCTCTCTCTCTCTCTCTCTCTCTCTCTCTCTCTCTCTCTCTCTCTCTCTCTCTCTCTCTCTCTCTCTCTCTCTCTCTCTCTCTCTCTCTCTCTCTCTCTCTCTCTCTCTCTCTCTCTCTCTCTCTCTCTCTCTCTCTCTCTCCCCCTCCCTCCCTCTCTCTCCCTCCAGGGAATAGAGAGGCGTTTGGCTTAGAGAGGCTCTTGCAATCATCCAAAAGAAAATTGGGACCAATAAAATGTGTTCGGCTGACACAGGTGTTAACCTTTTGCAGATGTTTGGCTGGGGAGCTTTTAAAACTCATTCCATACCAGTCCCTGAATTTTGCGTATATTTACTTAGAATTAAGACAACAATGGCATATTTAAATTCTTCATGAAAAGAGCTTTCATTCAAGTACCTACATGCCTATCGTCTTAAGTCAGTGGTTCTGGCACTGACCAAGGCCTGTAACCATAGTATGGAATGAGTTAAGTGTACTTTGGAATATTACTGTCAGGACATCACTGCTTTCATCAACTGCCCAATTCAACTTGAAATACTTTTAGCATCAATATTGTACACATGTACACCAAAAAAAGCAGAAATCCTGAGTGTTTCAGTCTGTAGTCAAAGCCACAACTGTTTAATCCATGAATGTACATACTGCACTTGAAATTTACACGATCAGTGCATGTTGAGTAAGTAAACAATGAAATATGGTTTCACAACTGTTGTATTATGGATGGCGACATATTGGATCACCAGGTTCCACCAATGCTTGCCACAAAAAAAAAAAATGATTTATCCATTTTGCCCACTCACTTTACATCAAATCAAAACTAAATTTTGGCAAAAATTTGCTTGCAGCTTTTTCATTTTCTTTCTAAATCACGTGTGAAATTTTTAAGATTGAGACAATATTGGTGTCACTGGAATGGTGCAAGTAATTTTGGAACCGTGTCGTCCCTGTTGGCTTACGGATGACATTTGTTCATGTTGTTCACATACATATTCATTGTTGATGAGGACAGGAGACTATTGAGACGCAGTCAATTGAATAAGGTGGCTAGGGTGTCTTCATACATCTGACATTATGGCATCTCATGCAAAATTCATGGCAAGATAGAAAGGGCAGTGATGTGATGATAATACAGAAACAAAGCTGTGAGGTTACCTGAGGCGTCAAAGTAACTCAGTGCTAGAGTTACACATCCCAGTTGAAAAAAAAAAACAAAACAAAACAAAACAAAAAAACAACAACAAAACAAAAAAGCAGACTTGCTAATGGGAGGAAAGATTTTGAGTCAGTTCAAGGCAAGTCCAACAGATTATCAGTGGAAAAGGGAGTAGTTACCAGCTTACCACAGCTTATCAGTGGAAAAAGGGAGTAGTTGCCAACTTACCACAGCTTATCAGTGGAAAATGGGGTATTTCCCAACTTATCACAGCTTATCAGTGGAAAGGGGAGTAGTTACCAACTAACCACAGCTTATCATCAGAAAAGGGAGTAGTTGCCAACTTACCACCATTTATCAGTTGGAAGGAGAGTAGTTGTCAACTTACCACAGTTTATCAGTGGAAAAGGGAGGAGTTACCAATGTGTCACAGCTGAAAGGAGTTCCCAGACTTGCCTCACTAATAATGGAAATGACAACTTCTGGTCAGGGAAGGCAGTGGGGGAGTATTCTTTGTCATTGTTGGGGGGTGGGGAGTCATTTTGTTTTCTCAGCTGAAGGAGACTCAACTGTCGATCTTGTATTAAAGGGAGTCAGTGGTTTATCTTGGTTAAAAGGAAGTCAGCAGTTTATCTGTTAAAAGGGAGTCAACAGTGTATCCTGGTTGAAAGGGAGTCAATAATTTATCCTGGTGGAAAGGGAGTCAAACAGTTTATCCAGGCTGAGAGGGATTCAACAATGTATCTAGGGGGAAAGGGAGTCAATAATTTAACTTGAGATGGAAAAGAGTGAATAGTTGATCTCCTGTGATCGGGAGTCAGCAGTTTTCTTGTGTGGAAAATGAAGTAACTTTTCTGGTTATATCAGCCTCTTTACACAAGCCAAAAAGATGAGGTGGGGGGATGTTTTGAAATCCTGAAAATATCTGCACAGCAGGATGGGAGGTCAAAGGTCAACCAGATCAGAAGTTCATGGACATGAAATCAATCAGGCTGGAAGATGGTATACCCTCACACCTCCTATCTGCCGCTGATTTGATTTGGGCTGGGCCCTGTTGCCACTCGTATCAATGTATATGGGATTATAGTGATGCGATTTATGATGCATTAAAGAGCACACCGCGCCTGAGTCGCAGATATATGGCTCTATGTATTATGTACGACGCTACACGCAGAGCACTTTATGAGACAGAAATTCACCAATAACGGAAGAACAGTAAGGAAGAGCTGGACAGTTGACATGGACAAAACCCATCCACCTTTCCCTAATGTAGATTTATGTAATAGCGGGGAAAGGAATAAACGACTTTGTGCATACACGTGGCCATGGATTAGTCTCAGCCCTATGGATAAATTTATCTATGACTTGGGACAAATTGGCGAGGTTACTGCAGATCCAATGTCTTTAAAGTTCACAACATAATACAACCCTGTGGAATATTAGGGAAATGTTCTACATTAATTTGAAAGGCGGAACTTGTAAAAACTGGTGAAATATTGATAAAAGTAATTTAGCTGTGACAGCTTGTAAATTTTTATCATGGGGACCAGGTGGCATTTATTCTGTGTGTTACAGACGCAGTAGTGATAGGAAATATAATACAGATGTCACGTTTACATCGTCTTCGGCAAGCCTGAACAAAATGTTGCTTGAAGGTACAGGACCTATAAAAAAAAGGGTAGGCACATTTAATTTCATTTTGTGTGTGTGAAGGAATAGTGAACGTCTTTCCAAGGCAAAGAAACACAATTTATGCATTTGCCATGTAAAAGCCAACTTTTGAGCTTTTTTTGAAGGGCTTAAAGACATTTTTATTTTCGAAGCAACAGTTCTGAATTGAAGAAAGTGCAGTTGAAAGGTTTTGTGTATCTTTTGGCATGCAACAAATATCTCATTCAGAATGACAACTTTCAGCTCAAGAAACAGATCTGGTGCAACACCTGTAGGCCATCCTGTGTCTAATGTATTTGTTGCAGGTAATTTACAGGACAAATTTACACTGCTCAGGCATTGAATTTTTGCCATAATAAAAGGGTTTTTTTTATAGCTCAGCTGACTTGTCAGTCGTGAGGTCATCTCATGGTCATTTGTCCATGGCCCGTTCATACAGTTTCACCTTTTTGACTACTACCCTATTGCCTGCAAAGCAGACCAAGTTCCATGTTACTACACCCAGCAGAGTAGACAAAATACGCAGCTTGGGTCTGGTTTGGAGGCAAACTACTCAAAAATCACTGGCAAGATTCTCTTCAAAGTCATGGGAATGAGGCTTGGGTGGGTGTCTTACAAGTTTGTTCAGGTGGTCAGGGTCTAGTTATGTTTTGATTTTTTGATTGTTTTAAAAAATAGTGCACTCATTAAAATCTCCCAAACTGCTTGACCATTTGCTTCTGGTACTCAAGCGCAGATTTTCTCGAAAAATGTGTCAATTTAGTGTTTATTCTTGATCTAAAAAAAGTCTGTCCACGTGACAGGGAAATTTCATTCATCCACAGTTTTATAACTTTAAAAGGTTGCGCTTTCGCCTTACACACGGTTTCGGTAGTCTCTTAGAGTGTCATAATCCTCTTGTTTTTGTGTCGTATGAAAACCATCTGATGCGTAGTTAGAACTACATAAGTAATGCTTAGAGGGGATGTGGTGCCTGGTAGCTGCAGATAGGTGGCCTTCGAGGGGGCAGCCGGGTTTGCCCTCTAACTCACTGCGCCCATACGCGGCTGCCCCCTGGAAGGCCACATATCTGCGGCTAGGTGCCTGGGCGACGTGAGCAGCCAGCAATGATGGCAAGCCTCACCAGAAATTGCCGTTTTATCTGTAAACCGTTTTGTTAAATATTTTTAGGCCCGTCCATCACACTAGAAGCCTTTACCAGGCCATCACACTAGTGATGGCCTGGTAAAGGCTTCTCTCTAACCTAATCCATTTGCATCCTGGCACACATGCACACACGTTTGCACGTGCATTCCAAAAAAAAAAAAAAAAAAGCCAAACCCCCAAAGAAAACTGGTCTAATAAATCTTTAGGCTTGTACTGATTTTGATGATTTGCACAGGGTTACCTGTGGCAGGGTATTTTTCTACCATAGCCTTATGACTTTTACGGTTTCCACTAAATGCACAGCTGGTCTTTGAAATGTAAAACTTGGGAGGACAGATTTGGGTGAATACATAGTGTGTTGTGTTGTATATGTACATGATAGCGATCATCTAACGTTGCAAGGCTTGCATAATGCTTCTGCCCCCCCCCCCAAACCGTGTGACCCTGTGGCTGGGCATTGGTGATTCTCAGGCATCATGATAAGGATGTACCAACAATAGAGAATGCTGGCTGTAGGTGGCAGCACTGCTACATATCCCCTGGTTGGCACCCTTGTTAACCCACTCCCCCTAGAATTAAGACTTAAGTCAACAGCTTTCCTTGACATGGGTCATGTGATCTTGATAAGTCTTCTACAATTCTCCGTCAGACTTTTTCTTTTGCTGTTGGTAGTCAAAAACACTGAAGCAGGTGACATTTGACCACCAGCCACTTTTGGCTGGTTTCAGCAGGAAAGGGTTAATAGCGACACCTGGAGGATTAACAAGCTCAGCTCAGTCTCATGGGCCAGCTGTTAGGAACTGCTGACAGGAAGTGGTGTGTCATGAAAATTAGGTACCCCCGGCATCCCCAATAGAAAATCAGATAATGTCGCTAACATTTGTTGGAATAAGGAACACTTGTTCCAAGCACTTGCGACAGCTCTTTCTTAAATCAAGCTCATGGTGAGGAACATGACTAAGACTTTCAAACAGTTGTATCCTTATTGCTAGTGTGGTGAGAGGGAGAGGTTTGTTACAGGGATCCACCCATATAGAAGGGTATTATAATAATAGAGACTGAAGCAGCTCGGCAGGGACTATGAATATCATATTCTGAATCTTCATGGTACCACAGACCCTCAGAATCAATCAGAGGAGTCTCTGAATTGTGATGGCAGATTGTTTGTGTCTGAGGCTGCAAACTTAAGTGAAAATTTGAGGTGCTTTTTTTTTTTGTTTTGTTTTTATTTTATTTTTGTTTTTGTTTTTTTTTCTTCTGCAAATTTTCAAAATGGTTTGAAATTGGCCCTGGAATGGTTAGTCAGCAGAGAGAGAAAAAAAAGGCATGTCTTTGAAGTAAGCATAGAATATGTCAGGTACTGCTTGGCATCACTGATCAAGAGGATCACCTGGCATTGTCTGACCAATCAGGTAAGGCCGTGGGCATCAGGTGATCCCTCTGAACCAATGGTGCATCCTGTGATTTTTAAAGACTTTCTTTTTCCTCTTCGTTGCGTGTAAAGCGAGACCAGTTCTAAGTATCCAATAAATCCACATAAAGTTGTTTTCCAAAGTATGCATTTTTGAAGGGCCCTGGTTGATGGCATAGAGAGAGACCTGCAAATAAAATATGGTCCTGAAGCATTGGTGGACCCCAGTGACCAGTAAGATAGAGGGCAATAGATAGAATTTAGCCCGGAAGGGTATGCACAAGATAGGTATAAAGGCATGGGAAACTGGCTCCGTGAGAGTCGGCGGAGATAAAGAAGTCAACGGGGAGGCATCAATATCTCCGTCATTAGCATTGCAGATCAATACACAAAATAGCACCTGATCAGTTGGGGATCAGTGGGCCCAGCCTCCACAATGCTGATGTAGGCTTCGTACTTTGCAGATTGTTCATACGAACATTGCTAGTCGGCCAGACTGTGACCTTTCTTAACCAATCACCAAATAGGGCGGCTCCAGTAACAATAAATGTGTCATCAGATTTTTTTGTGTTCATGCTCCCTTGCTGGGAGGGGCAGTTATTACCACAGGCCTGCTTCATAATCGAAGCAGTGACAAATTGAATAGTTATTGCCCATATTGGATTGGTGATCAAATCGCCCCCAAATCCTTGGAATTTGTGAAGTGATGGTCAAAATGAAAATGAATGAACTTGAGGCTGTGTGTTTAACCACTGGGACGTGCGGAACAGTCATATCAGAACACTTGTGGCTAATAGACCGAAAGTCCGCCACTGGATTGTGTCTGCGGTGTCATGTAATTCTGACACCACAAGCTGTTTCTATGCAGGCTTTCCTTGTAAAAGCTGCAATGACTGAGAACCCAAATGAGCTGGGACAAGACTTCATTTACTCAACATAAGGAGTCGTCAGTTTGTGCCCCCTGTGGTGAGTCTGAAATGAAAGTGTGTAGGAATTTTGAGTGGGAAACTGGGATAGTTTATACTCTACAAGTTTGCCAAGAGCCATTTTCAAATCCAACTTTTGCCAGGATAACCTGTTGAAAAAAGGGTTAGGAGACCCGTGATGAACCTAATTACCACACATGCACTGATAAGTACCACCCCCCCACCCCCATATTTAGTCTTCAGACTAAATGTGTGGAGACTTTGTATACATATGGAAAATACTGGCAAATTTGTTGATATTTTTACAGCCTTTCTTCCACTGAAATGACACAAACGGTACTTTTTTAAGCCGTGCATCAAAAAAAATTCAAACATTTTGTGGTAAAATTAGCCTTTTGTCCACTAGCTCATTATGCCATTGAGGGATGTGTGCTAGACATCAATGTCTTTGCACCCTTTTATCAAAGTAAGTTATTTTTTAAGTGTACGGGTGTGGTTATTAGGTTGATGATGGTAGTTGTTTTGCAGTGGTCAGCCAATACTGTAGAAATAGTGAGTTTTCTATGCAAGGGGCGTGTTCCCAATGATTTGACTGTTCTGATTGATCCTGGAAGTCTCATTCTATAGGAGATGCATCACCTTATCATAGAGATTAAGTCCCCCATACGGGTGGGGAGAGGATGGGAGTTGTTGGGGCACGTGTCACAAGAGAAACAGAACGCTGTTGGCCCTCTATTATTGTAGACTAATATCACAGGTACTATTCAAGTGTAATTTCAAGAAAAAGAGATTCACTATTCACGTTAGGGAAAAAGACCTTATTTCATGGTTCACAGGAAAACACTAGTTATTCAGACATAAAATAGATTTACTGTTTCTCATCACAGCTGGCCCTAAAATCCTCCTGCCAGCATGGTATTCTGTTTAAAAAAAAAGAAATGAGAAATTAATGGATTTTATAATGGCTGTAACACATGGTATATGTACATGTATATTCCCTGTAGAGGCCCAGGGAGATGTAAGGGGTGGCTACAATGGTGATGTCATACGTCAGAGACCACAGAGTTTCTTTGTTTATGCAGCAAAGTGTAATAATGCTACTTTGTGATACACTCTGTTTATTGAGTTTCCTTTTGTTTTATCTGTTGTAGGTAAGTAACTGGTGCAGAGTGCTGCTGTATGGTTCGCGAGGTTGTCCATCAAAGCCGGCTTGGGCCACACGGAAATCAAAATCGTGCCAAGTTGTGGGAGAGGTACCATGTTCATAAAGTGCATGTCAAAAACTAATTTTGCAGTTGGCCAGTGATGGTAACTTATTTGATTTCTTGAATGTTTTCTTTTGTGTGTGTGTGTGTGTTTGGGGTGTGTGTGTGTGTGTGTTAATGTTTGTAACCTGTATTTATAACATAGCATTTGCAAAAGTCTGAAAAGCTGTAGACCTGGGGTATTCTCAATCGAACTGTAGGCGTAATGGTACTTCAATGAAAGGTCTTTTTATGAGGAATACGAATCTGGGATCCTAATGACGATTCAGACTTAAGTTCGAGTTAAATAGATGGACTTAACGACTTGATTGGCACTGCAAGAGTTAAGAGTAATAACCAGACAAGCCAATGCTTAATGAAAGGCATTCATGTAAGATATTTAAAACACACAAATTGCTGAACATATTAAAAAGTATCATTTATTCAGAAGAAAGTGTCATAATTGTATGGATGGTTAAGTAACATAACTGGTACAAGTGGCCTCATCATGAGAGAGGCACAGTTCCATTGCCTAGAGGACCAGGGCAGGTCTGCACTGGCCTGCTAAACAGACTATTGTTCCGCGTGTCTGACTGCACTCCACGGATAAGTGCAGCGCCCACACAGTAACCATAGCGTAACTTAGTCCGTCTTAGCCGGGAAGTCAGCACATGATATACTCTAACATTAACCCTCAAAGTGCTAGCCATGGCTAGAGTCATTTTCTCATTACTATTAAACATGCAATAGTTAAAAGATATAAATTCCTGACGAAGATACCTTTCATTCAAATACCAGCACGCCCAGTCTAAAGCTGAAAGTAGTTGTAAGTCAGCAGCTTTCCTCGGGACACATCGCGGGCAGTGCGCCCGGAGGAAAGCTGTTGACTCAGTCTTAAATCAGTGCTTTAAGGGTTAATACGTCCTGTTAGAACTACAGTCATATATGCTGAACAGTGGACAAGGCAGTCAGACAGAATAGAATAAAGTACAGTGGTCCATGTGTGGAGAGACTACCCCAGTGAGAGACCACTTGCCTTGGAAGACCACCTTTTCAGCATACTTTTCTTAGTACTTTTCTTATTATTTGTACCTCCTATGAGAGACCACCTGTCTTGAGAGACCACAATTTGGTCCTCCCAAGAGGTGGTCTTTCAAGACAGGTTTCATTGTATGTGGTCCTTAATAAGGTAGGTGGTCTCAGTTGGAGTGGCATTTCAAGAGGGGGACAACTCTACCAAGAAATAAATTGTCACCTGCTTAAACTTGAATACATGTAATTAATTGACTGAATGCCCAGGTACTGTCTTGATTGGATCTGTTATTCCGTGTGGTACTTGTATATTAGCATAGGGTACTTGGATATTGGCCCATAATACTCAAATTAAAAATGCAATAATTAGTTTGATTTTGTGGAAGACTACTGGACTACTTCTGTGATGCCTAGTGCTTCGTGATTGAGCTGAATATTAAAGAAAGAGCTTGAAAGCAGATTTGGATAGCCTTAGTGCCTGATAAAAATGCCAATAGGGAGATTTATCTCTGGATGTTATGAAGTCACATGCTGCACATATGACAGAGAGTGGAAGGAAAAACAACAGCTGACAATAATGTTTGAGTTTTCTATCGGTTGAGGAAGAAATGTTAGTAAATAAAGTGAAGATCTAGTGGCAGGTCAAAAGAAGATGAAGATTAGTCAGTACTCGTAAGATTATCTGTGTAGTCTGTGGAGGCATGCAGTAAACATGCATGGTGACCAGTAAACGCGTCTGTGACACCTCCAAAAAGTAATATGGCTGAAACTGAGTGATAATTGAGTTCCGAGCTATGTTGGCTTATTTCCTGGATGACCTGAGGCCAATCAGAAAGAGAGACGCTGACCTTGCTGCTTGGGGAAGGTTATCGATTAGTCATGTGTGGAGTTGGTTTCATCTTCAAAATTGCCAAGCGTTTCATTCAGATGTGTGATTGGTCCTGGTCTCACCCATGCTTTTGATATATCATTCCAATCGCCAATATTCTGAAGTGTATTAAGTATTGCCTTTGATTTACAAACACAACAGGCCAGAGGTGATGGGCGGCAAAGATATTTTTGTGAAACAGTATCACTGGAGGAGATACGAAGCATAAGAAGGGTTGGGTTGCCTTCAAGTGTGCTCAACTGTCAGATAAATTGAAAACACAATGCCAATATCCCAAATGTACGACATACATGAATCTTCACTGCATTAACTGTAAACCTGCAGTGCTGGTTGCCATGGTGACGATATCGGTGCGTTTTTCGTAAGTATTTTTGCCAACACAACTGTACAAAAGTGATACAGGTTACAGCTGAGTTGAGCTGTCCAGAGGTGAGTGTGGTTCAGTCTGTTCTTCTCTTGGACCCAGGCATCATAATCTCTGGCAACTCGAGCTACAGTTGCCACAAGGGCAGCTGGAGTATACAATGTGTGGCAACTGGTGCTACAGTTGCCACAAGGGCAGCTGGAGTATTCTGCCAGGCAAAGTGTGAATTGTTGACACAGATAGACTACACATGCTGGTATTTGATTGAAAGCTCTTTTTACAACAAATTTGCATTTAGGAAGGTCTTGCATATTTGGTGCAAAATAGGTGTGAAGAGACATGGCTAGCTTGGTACAGGATGAATGAACCCAGTCCCCCTAAACCCAGCCAAGACAGCATCTGCTGCAATGTTTTCAACTACTTTCAGCAGTATTGAAAAACAGGTTTAATGAGAATTGTAGACGAGACCTATAAGGATAGCGTGACCCGCGCCAATGAAAGATGTTGACACAAGTCTTAATTCAAGGGGAAGGGGTTAAATAAGGTGATGCATAAAGTAGGTGTTCAGTCTTCTCCTCTGCAGAGGCACCTTGGTGGACGTGTGCCTGAAAGTTGGCCAGGAGAATGAATTGGATCACTTCAGAGGGAAAGGAGCCCAAGAGACTGATAGGGAAGATCACGTCTCAAGGTAGCAGTAATGGGTCACGGGCCGTCTCTCCGATACAGGCTGGCTCGTGCCAACTGTACGCATGATTCAGATACTAATGAGCAAGACTGGAGATGGCTGCTCCATTTCCTGGAAACAAGGTGGTAAATACCAATGAGAGTAGCATTATCAGGTCACATCCCGTGCAAAGACACACACTGTAAAGATACCACAAAGAGACACTTATGCTGTCGGCATAAATTGAGGAAGTATTTGTGTGATAGTCTGTTGGAGAAAGCGAGGGAGCGTACAGCTTCATTCACCCTCATCAGGGATGCTTGGCACAGAAGTCCGTCTTCGCCAGCGCGGGACTTGAGTAAGCTTAACTTGTCTTTTCTACCACAATCCTCGAAGCTTTTCTTTCCCAATCCCACGAGTCATTAGGTTGAAATTACCGACTGCCATGTGGACAGCTGGAATTGACACAGACGTGTGGAGATTGACTGGGAGTCAGTCCATTGACTTGAGAGCAGATCCTGCCCGCTACTAATTTATCCCACTTACCTGTTAACTGAATCCTGAATTTTGTCCATCAGTCAGTCAGTTTCTTTTGTTAATGTGGCAGACTGTCTTGGATGCTTTTCAATCTGCAGAATGGATTTATATGATGAAGTGCAGGACACACCTGAGTATTACAAGACAGCACTGTGAATGCCAGATAGTCAACATATTACAATATAAGATAATGGATACATAAAGGAACTGTGCAGGCTTCTAGAGAAAAAAATGCTGTAATATATTTTACATTTTGTATCTTTTTTTTATTCTTCACCTGCTTTGGAAACTGCTGTCATTCTCAGACTAACAGGGACTGAATGATGCATGTATTGGTAGGCCTAGGAGTGGCACAGAGACTTAAGTTCCAAAGAGTAGGAAAGTTTACAATGGTTTATGGACCACATAGAAGCAAGTGATTGCCGTGGGGACTAGTCTTCAATCTAGGCAAGTCTCTGAATGGCAGCATATAATCGTCATGCTATTCAGACAAATGTGAATGACATGGGGGCACTTCGTGCTCAGGGACAGCGCTTGTAAAGGCAGAGAGACATGTCTTACTATTGACGCAAGTCTGTGAATGGATCATGAACTCGTCTACTGTGCAGATAACCCAGAATGGCATGGAGACAAGATTGTTTATTGGACCATTTCATGAATAACATAGGGATTTTTTACTTTTTTTCTTGTTTTTTGCATGAAATGGCAAGGTCTGTCAGCAAGACTGAATGGCAAAGAATGTCATTGCAGCTGTTAAAATTGCGTAAGGACTTGAATTTTCTGTACAAAGGAGTCTGTGAATGGCTTGGAGATGTGTGTTTTGGTGTATGCTATTTTTGAATGGCTCGGAGACATGTTTACAGGCCAGTATATGATTGGCCAGGGGACACATCTGTTTTTATGCAGGCCAGTCTATGAATGGCGTAGGGATGTGTTTTTATGCAGGCCGGTATGTGAATGGCTTAGGGGTGTTTCTTTATGAAGGCCAGTCTGTGAATGGTTTAGGGATGTGTTTTTATGTAGGCTGGTCTGTGAATGGCTTAGGGATGTGTCTTTATGCAGGCCAGTCTGTGAATGGCTTAGGGATGTGTCTTTATGCAGGCCAGTCTGTGAATGGCTTAGGGATGTGTCTTTATGTAGGCCAGTCTGTGAATGGCTTAGGGATGTGTTTTTATGCAGGCCAGTCTTTGAATGGCTCATAGATGTGGTTTTTTTTCAGAATGGCTCATAGATGTGTTTTTATTCAGAATGGCTTGGGTACAGTTTTTGTGCAGTCCCGTTTTTCAGTGGCACAGCGATGTGTTTTTATGCAGGCCAGTTTAGGAACACCTCAGGTACATCATGTAGGACAGTCTGTGAATATCTCCGAGACATGTTTTTGTGCAGGGCATTCTTTGAATGACTCGGGGACCTGTGTTTTTGTGCAGGCCAGTGAATGAATGGCTCATGCACAGGCTTTTTTATGCAGGCCAGTCTAAGAATGGCTCAGTTACATGGTTTTTATTCAGGCCAATCTGTGAATGGCACGGGCAGTTAGTTGTCTTTCTATACAGCAGGGCTATGAAAGGCTGACTGAAAAGCAGCCTAACTGTGAGAAACACTGTCAGGCCACCAAAAATGAATTGGCTGCATATCCGTGGGGTCGTAAAATGACAAACACTTGCTGGAAAGGTGACACTTTTTCTTCTAAAGTAATGATATTACATTGCTGGTCCAGTGGGGATGCAGGGATGGTTGGATATGCTACATATGTACTACATCCTGGCCGGCAAGATGCAATAACAGAGAAAAACTATATCAGAGGTCACGCAAGGTCAATGGAGACAGAAGCATTTGTAGCTACTGGGAGGACAAAACCCAGTTGCAGAAATCTAATTTGATGATTTACTCAGTTGCATGGTTGACCATTCTGTGGTGCAGCCAGACATGAAATGTTCATTGAAACAAAAAAACCAGGGATTGACTGAGCTGGTCTCTGTCTCTGATATGGCTACAATATCAAGAGAGGGGTTTTTTTTTTTTTTTTTTTTTTTTCAAGAATTTCACACAGTGGAGCTGGCAAATTACGAAATGTGTGTGTTTCCTTTCATGCATCTTCCTTCAGAAGTAAAATGGCCAACAGGAAAAGAGGATAAATGTTGAGCAGAACATGAAAGTGAGTAGAATTGAAAACATTTTTATTGAATAGGAATCGAGGCAGTGACAACTATAGTTCAGATGACCCCTGACTTAGTGGCCAGCAGTGGCAGTCATCACAAGACCTGGTTGGCTCTACTGAAGGCCAAAAATGTGGTTTGGTCTGCCCAAGTGGGACATAATCGCCACAGACCCAGGAGACTTAGTCTCTCTTGAAGGTTAGAGCAGAAGTACATAAAGGTGTCAGGCCATATAGCCAAGTTAAGCCGGTGACGTTTTCCCGTCCTTGCATTTTTGGAGGTTGCATCTGAGGTTGAAATCAATACATGTATATGTATATAAGAATAAGCCAATCAGTAATGTTGATCTTGATTTTGTCGGGTACTTCTGACTGGCTGTTCTTTGGGGAGTGCTTGGAAAGGGCATGCCAAAATGGGACTGATCATCGATGCAAGATTTGGGGTGATTTTCAAAAAGAAAGAATGATATTAACAGGTTCAGAAAACAGAATCACGCTTGATGTGTCTGAAAATCTGATAACTATGTGTGTTTTGAAATGAGACTTAGTCTGATGAGAGAGAGAGAGAGAGAGAGAGGGAGGGAGGGAGGGAGGGAGAGAGAGAGAGAGAGAGAGAGAGAGAGAGAGAGAGAGAGAGAGAGAGAGAGAGAGAGAGAGAGAGAGAGAGAGAGAGTGCCTACACTTGCGGAGACAATAATGATGGTCCAGGTCAACAGCTTTGCGTGGTTCACTCTGGACACATTGTGTCCAAAGTGTGCTAGAAAAAAAAAACTGCTGACTCGGGTCAAAATTTGGTAGTCAAAAAGTTAAGAGCCCCAGTGGGACATGGACCAGAACGGACTAGTCCATGGACTGGCTCTTCTGCCAGTCTGTACCAGACCAGGCGCCGTGGCCTAACTTAAGTGATGATGAAATCCCTGGGCACGTATAGAGCAACAAGAGGCAGTACCAGGATAAGTCACATCACAGAGGTGACCTACCTTGCTGCGCTGCCTGGGGATCTATTTGTTTTCAATACGATAGCTTTTCTGTTGACTCCATACCGGTACAGGAAAGATTAAATGTATTGGGTTAAACAGATTGTTTTTTGATGCCTCGCATCACCCACTAATGCATCGTTTGGCATCTCCAGTGGGGGTTCGGATGTGGTGATATTTCCGTTGCGGACCTAAAACAGGTTGGAAGTTACCAGATACCTGTGTACAGGTTTACTGAGGGGCGTGGGTAGAGTCTAGAGTCGGGGAGGTGAGGGTGGTAGGTGCCAAAGAGGGGCCCTTTGACCCGCACACATCTGTGTCTCATCTCGCTTTATGAGGCAAGGAGTGAAGCCATCAAGAAGTCAGGGAGCACCGTTTTGAACTCCTCGTTTGGCCAACAGATAATGAATATATCTTGAAGATCTTTCTGCCATAATGACCACCTTTGTAGCACATTGTGTTACAGACAAAAATTTTTTTTATCTTACTGACAAAACTGGCAATCTCAGTTGTTGAACCTGCTGTTGCATATGAATGCAGTGACAACTTAACGTTACTTTTTCATCAGACACTTGACGTGTTTTGTTGGTTAGTTGAAGTGACATATACGATGGATATAAGTGGCAGCCTGTGCTAAGATATGTATGAGCATTGCTGACAGGGGCCACAAAATATAATCCTCTCCATGTCTAGTCCCTATTCATCACATATTGGATTTGTTTGGGACAAAAAAAAGTCTAAAGATGGTATTTCTGCATGTAAGCTATGTACATTTGGTATCTTCTTCGTGCCCTTAGAAAGTACTTTCTGTACTTTTATGAAAATGGTTGAGAAATGACATATCCCCAAATTTGATATCTTGTAAGTCTATTTGGTGTGGAGGTGTCATTGGACTTGCCGCCAACTATGTGTGGTGCTGTCAAGTGGTCTTGTCAGTCCGCATCATCATTAAAATGTTGCATATGTTAACTCTTTCAGTGTGGACTGCGACTAAAATGTGGCATAGTTAGAACACACTGCTCTGGATTATAATAAGGCTGCTAGATTTGTGTTCCTTGTCAAAAGACCTTTCATTCAAGTACCAACATAACCGTCGTTACATGGAATATGTCAGTCCAGGTCAACAGCTTTCCTTGACATGCTTTGGGCACAATATTCCCAAAGTGTGTCCAGGAAAGCTGTTGACAGTCTAAAGTATGGCACTGAAAGAGTTAACTTGCCACTTGGATGGACACTGAATCGCATGCTTTGTACCATCACCGATTCTGCCTGCAGTCTGATAACATTCTTAGCAGTAAACGTTGTGTAGGCATTATTGATTTAACCCCTGGACTCCAGGAACTGAAATTTCATTAACTTTTTGGAACTGAATGAATGCGTAGCCACATCAGTAAAGAGGAAAGCTGGCAGAATCTTGTGAGCTTAAAACGGGCTAAGAATACACGACATCAGAGACAGGAAATTTAGGAGGGTCTGTACGTGCCGGTAGAACTGTGGAGCATGCACGGGAAATGAATACTGCCTCGTTTACGGGAGAGATAAAGAATGCTGGTCCCAGTCTTGGGAGTAGGCGTAACATGACTGAAACAAATGGGGGCAAAATACAAAGGGTGCAGTTCAAGCTATGCAGGGTATAATATGCGGGAGATGAAAACAGAAGGAAAGTCCTGACTCGGAATGTGTAGAGAGCAAAATTGTTGTGGCTCTGAGTGATAGACCTGGTAAGTTTCATACGCTTATGAGGATTTGCGTTGGGTGTAGTTACATCCACAGTCGTGGTCATTGTACATGATATATCAATAGAGTGGCCAAGTTGTAATGCAGTTTGGATGGAGTCGAGCAAAACATGCGGTTGTTTTTGTCAGACTGTGAGGCCTTGGATGTAATTGCCATTAGTCAGCATGCCGAGGTTTTATCTCCTGTATTTTATCGTCAGTCTTGACCTTGTCCAAACTTCACAGCTTTGCCTGAAGTCTTGCAAAAAAAAAAAAAAGAAAAAAAAAATGTGACAAAAAGACACAAATAAGTTGGTAAACTCTATATGTGATGATGTAACATTGAAAGTAGATGTATACACCTCAGTCTGGTTGCTGGGGTGAAGGAGGGAGGGTGGGTTCCCTCTTTGTACTTTTGTCACATACAGAGGCACTGCAGGATTAACCCCTTACTTTCTACCCCATGTAGAAGTTTTAGCACCCACCCACACATACCCACACCCACAAACACCTATTAAACATGTGAGGCCCAATTTGATCGTTTTTTCAAAAGCTGGTTAAATTGACATATTATTTTTTGAGGGACAGAGGTTAAAAACATATAATTGTGAGCCATTTTTGGCGCATTGTCTGACTAAAAATTGTACTTTGGGGGATTTAAAATGTCTTCATTTATCCCTACAATTTTTGGCAAAATGTAGAATTGATGCCCTCCTTTTTTTTGGCCAAAAAGTTACATGGAGACTGCAGAGTTAGACTCTCAGGGGGCCTAAATAGCCTTTTTGAGGCCAAGTTTACTTCCACCCCTCCCTTCACCTCCCACCCCTAAGGTTGGTTTACAGTATGGTGGTAATTGGTTAATATTGTTACGTGTATGAAACCATTTGGTAGCCAGTCAAATTGGTGATGAGTGTTTCTAGCCATCGGAGATACACTAGTATCAGTCGAACAGACCTTGATCAAAGTAACAATTTGGCAACCTCTTTCATTGAATCAGAAAGAAGAAAAAAATAATTTTCATTTCTAGTACAGAGAAAATCTGCTAGGTTTTTTAGCCCTGCTGACTAAAGGTCACAGAGCTTACGAGATCACTCATGTCTGTCCGTACATGCGTCCCTCCATCCATCCGTCCGTTAAATTTTTTGCTTGTGAATGCCCTATTTAACTTTCAGGACTTATCAAGTGAATGAAAATCTAAGTTGAGTTCCATATTTGTGGCACTACTTGCAGTATTATGTGATATTTGGGTCAAAATGTAAAAATCTTGTCAGCGCTTTAGCATCCTTACCAATGTTTACGAAATTTAGTGGGATTGTGGAGGAGGTGAAAGACTTAGTTGCTTTTGATACCAGTGGTGTGCACTTATAATTTGATGAAAATTATGAGCCAAAGTGTGTTTTAAGATATAAAATTCCTTATCTCGAAAAGTAATTGGATTAGACTTGCCAAATTTATAGGAGATGTAGACCATGATCAATGCTAGAATGCCATTTAATATCGGTGACCTTGATGTATTTTTGTGAGGTCAACATCCCTGTAAATTTAAAAGAGGTAATTTTATAATGGCAGAGTGTATCTTGGACATCAGTGATAACGAGAATTGAGCCTCCAGATCAAAGTTGCACTTGATTGCAATGTACGTACTTGGTGAACTACTTTTTGAGTCACGGTGACCCAATAATCATGGAGTTTGTCACTTGTCCAAGTTTCTTGTTTTTCTTCAATAACTCAAAAAGTTATTAACTGATCTGACCAAACAGACCATGTATGGAAAGCTGGATGTGGGGGAGCACATTTCAAATATAACAATTTTTTAATTCGAGTTGAAGGTCAAGGTCAAATGGCCAGTTGGAATATAGGGGTCATCTTGTCAATGCTCTGCACCCCCCACCAACACCCACTCACCCCCACCTCCCCAGGTTTGAGTTACACCCATAGAACTTTTAGGACTTGTATACAAAATCGATGTCCATGTCAATGTTGGTGGCACCACCTGTAATATTATGTGATATACAGGTCAAAATGTGAAATCTTTTGACCAGTTCAGCATCCTTAATAACTATGGCCCTCTCTTACCGGAAGAGGGGCATATAGCAATTGCTTTCTCCATCCGTTTTGGGGAGGTGGTCATGCTCCAGTGATTTTTGAACCTTGACCTCATTCCCAAGATCGCAGTACAACTGACACAAAATGTACTGTTCACATGATAACTTAAGATCTGTTTTGAGGTAGGACCTCTATGTTGCATGTATGATGTTTCTTTATGAAGGTCATGCTTAGACAGTACAAGAGTGACCTTGGCCTCATTTTTGGGATCTCAGTGCAACATACCGTGTTGATATGGCACTCGCACATAACTACCTCCATTGAACCATTCTTTTTTAAGAATGGGGATTTGGTCGAGTGGATATGTGCGTTTCCCATTTCAGCTAGGCGACTGGTGCCAAAGGTTGCAGGTTCGAGTCCCGCTCGTTCCAAACATAAATATATACATGAATTTTACTCTTGACTATAATTTGAGAACTACTTGAAGTGGGAACTTGATGTTGCACATGTTACTGTTCATGCATAAAGGTCAGATTTACTCAGTGCATGGGTGACCTTGATCCTATCGCAAGTTCACAGAGCCACAAATGTGATAAATCTCTAGGTCAGCTGAGCATGGTCTGTTCACACAGCCGTCTTGTTTATGGATATTCATGAAATTAAGTGGGATTGTGGAAGAGGTCAAAATCTCAGTTGCTTATGATACTAGTGGTGTCACCTGTAATTTTGATGGAAATTATGAGTTAAAATGTCTGGAAAGATAAAAAATTCCATATTTAAAAAAAGTAATTTAATTAGACATGCCAGACTTGTAGGATATGTATAGCTTATGTCCAATGCTAATATGTTATACAAGATTAGTGACCTTGAAGTATTTTAGTAAAGTCGCCAGACCTGTTATTGGTAGGGTGTATTTGGACATGACTTTCAAATAGAATTGAGCCTCCAAATCAAAATTGCACTTGAGTGTCATTGTATATAAAACTGTACTTGGTGACCTACTTTTTGGGTCACCATGGCTGAATGATTTAGTGACCTTGACCTACTTTTCAAGGTCATTAAGGACTTAAGAAAAGGACATTTAATTCAATTTCTTACAAAGAAAAAGGCGAGTGATGGCTAATGTTGCACAAATGATATTATGTGGAAGTTTGATATTGCATAATATGGCTAACGATTAATTTTTCAAGGTCATGGGTTTAATACATTTCAGTAAATTATTTTTGTGGTGATGGTGGTTAGCAGAGCATGACCCATGGGCCTCTTGTCTTCTTTTTTTTTTCTAAGCCTTTCATAGCTAAACCATACATGATATATTCATTATATTGTGGCCAGCAACAAGGCAGCAGAAGAGAGATTGCCAGATAAGACATGGGCACCAATGGTGAAAGACCCGCACATTGACTTTGCAGTACACGCTCCCCCTGCTATAATCAACCTGATCCAGGCACTTGATATACGCTACATCTTCAGTGTTAAAGATAAATCTTCAGTCTTTTTGGAGACCCCAGAGTCCCGGTTTGACGTTTCCATACATGTGTAAGTCTTATGACCTCCGCTTCCTTCACGTATCCTTACAATCTGTCTTTGCTAAATTAAGTTTGGAAATATCATTGTGGGCTGTATCGCCCTGAAAAAAAGTATTTTGTATAAAAGCAAAACAATTTCATGTGTCTCGCTTATAAAAATTGGAAGATGCAATGAACTGCATGAGGGAATGTACAGTTTGAATATTATAGTCCTAATATCATCAGGATGATGGGGGGAACGTAAAATATCTTCCGTAATTTCATTTCTAGCGTTGCCTACGAGGAGAGGAGTCGCCACTAATTCAATCAGAATTACTGGGTAATGTATATTGCTAGTTTGCCTCCACATATTACTGCAAACGGATATTGACTGAAGTGTACTTAAGGCCAGATCAGGGGTTTTCCCGAGCATTTTACTGTACAATTAACATTTTTGACAAGGGCTTTGTGCTATGATACAATGTGAACCGATTTGCTTCAGCTTAAAGATGCATTCTTTGGCTTATCATTCCAGTTTCAAAGTCAGTGAGTGTGGGGCCATATCTTTTGAGTCTGGCAATAAGCTGCAAGGCATGAAAAAAATTTGGCATATCATTAACTCATGTATAAGGCCATTATCATTGGTTTTTGCTGTCCAGGGTGAGTCAGGCTATGGTAATGCAAAAACCAATGGCATGAGACCGGACATGTTGGTACTCAAATGAAAACTCTTTGTGTGAATTATGTGAATATACAATCTAAATACAAAATTGGTAAAATTTATATGCAGGAAGATCGTCGTGGTCTGGAATGAGTTAAAACCTGCTCAGTCCTATCAATGGCAGTTCAGCAAGGTCATGCACACTCATGTCTCTCCTGAAGCGACTTCATTTCCACCAACACTTCGCTTTTCCTGTTTTGGAGGAAATAGGAAACAATCTTAAAGATAATAGATAGGCAAATGGAAGGATAATTGAACGAAAGGGCAGGACAGATGAATAAAAGATACCCCTCTGTATGCCTTCACGCCAAAACAGCTGTGTGAAGTTTGGCTAGGAATGCTCCAGTTTGCCTGAAGTGCTCACGGAAACACATGCATGGACCAGACATTCTCCCGTCTAAACTGAATTCAAACAGATGATGGGATCTCCCAGTAAATCTGGCTTCACAGACACTGCACTGACAATTACATGACAAAGCCCTCCCAAGTGCTTTGCGAGAATCTTTTAGCGCTGATTGATTTCCCGTTTGGGTACAACATGGCCTGTAAAGGTGACAAAGCTGAGAGGGCAAGGCACGCATTATAATGCTCACGTGACAGTGAGGGTTTATCAGGAACAAATATTTTTTCCCCTTCATTTAACCCTCTTTTTGTGACACAAAAATATTTTATGCTGCTAAACTATGCTGTCAGGATTGATAACTTCTCAGATAAGAGGTTTGTAGGCCATCGGAGCTCGCATATAATATTCTGCCAGTTATAACGTTTTTTGATCATATTTTGTATGATCCCATTCACAGATATCAATAAGCACTGAATTTCTAAAAGATGCATATCTTGAGCTAATTTCCTGATTTCAATGATGCCCCAGTCCCACAGCAACAATATCGCTACCCAAGAGAGGGATTTCATCCTGCAAATGTTGAGCAGTAGAGTTTCAAGACCAAAATGCTGGCCCAGAGAGAAATGGTCAGGTTTCCTACATTTCCAGGTCCTGGTTGATGCAACAAATAGTTTCAATACTCTGCAGTTTTATGTGTCAGCAGTAATGAGTGGCGAAAACACTTTGCTGCTTCATGAATTTTTTAGTACCTCAACATCAAGGATTTGATGACAGAGAGGAGTGGTGGCATTTTGATGAAAAATCTGGCGAGGATTGCAAATGCCACGACAATACTCCGACCAAAGTTATGATAACCTTTTTAATATTCGTAACAAAACAAAAATTCTACTTGTCCGAAACAATATATAATGATTCCAGATTCAAATTTCTCATTAAAAAAAAAAAAAAAAATTAAGACCTTTCATTAACTCCTTTAGCACCTAGTTTTTGACTGAGGCAACAGCTTTCCTTGAACAGAGCATTATGTTTGCTGAAACTATAGGCATGCTGGTACTTGAATGAAAAATCATTTTACAAGGAATATGAATCTTGTATCCTTGTCATAATCGAGAGTAGTTTTTGTCAGGTAGTTAAACTTATCTCAGAACTCAACTTAAGTCACATTTGGCATAGAAAGAGTTAAAGTTCCAAAATGCCTGTCGTTGCCAAGAAGGTGAGAATGGTCCAGGTCAACAGCTTTCCTCGGATAGCCTTGATGTGCCAAAGGAAAAGGAGAGCTGTCGAAGCAGTGTCTAATTTGGGGCTAAACGAGTTTATAAATGCAGAATCTTGAATGCAGTGGGATGGGAGACTGGAAGCGGTTGCCTCGACAGCCTAGTTTAACCCATTCCCTGTCAGAATGCGACTATGGAAAGACCTTGAATTGTTGTAAATCCAGCATGATAGTTTTATCGACAATGCTTGGCAAAAATGTTTTCTGTGATGGTGAAATTTTAAATAAAAGCATAGAAATAGACGATGATGAACATCCAGGTGCTTTGGAGCAAATAGAGTGGGAAGGAGTGAGTTCTGAGCCATGCTTCAAAGTTTGTTGCCAAGGAAGTAGCGTAATCGTGCTGTTTCGAAGTTGTGCAACTGCCTCCTAGTTACGTCATCCTGCGGGAGAGTGAGAACCACTAATTTCAATTGCCCGTTCAGTGGCTATGTCATACCTTTGAACTTTGCTGCATAGCTTCAGTCCACCATATTGCGGCTTAGTTCTTATGGATTTGAGTGCTCAGTCCTTATCAACTTAATTTGGACCGTCTGTAAGGTAAGGACTTAGCTGGCTTTGTAGGTGGGGACTCCTGTCTGCTCTGTGCTTACAGATTCCCTGTGTTCAGCAATAGTGCGACAAGTTCTATGTGCAGTGACTTATTGCCAGCAACGATCACTTGCCCAGAAATTAAAAGTTGACCCTGATAATGAAATTGAATAGCACGGAAGTGGCTTAATTCAATCAGAATTTCAATTTGTCTCTGAGACCATAACCCATCTGTCATGTTGACAGCAATAATTCAGGGCTAGGCTACAACTGAATAGCGCAGGTCACATAGGGCTTTACGGATGGTATACCGAAAGCACGAGGATATTCAACGACGTGCATTGGCCCTATACCCAGAGCAGGTCTCCTGTTGTAGGCTACTGACCAAGTTGCTTCATTTATTCGCAATTTTCTGGTGCCCTTTGCCACTAAATATGAACTTGTTCCTATCCATGCTCAAGGTGAGTGTTAAGGAAGTCAACCCCTTGAAAGTGAAGTGTGGCAGGCCGCCAAATGGCATTAAAGATCACGACACACCGGAGAGAAAATTGGCCGAAAAATGATTTATATCTAATCAGGCCTGGCTGTGATCTTGTTTAGGAGGGCTGTCAAAAGTCTATTTAATATTTTACCTGTTGCAACGTTCATGAGTAGGACTGAATTAAAAACAAGTTGTTTGTCTCGCTGGCATGTTCTCTGTGCTATTGGAGCATTTTGTGGCTTAATGGTGAGAATTTCGTATAAGATGGCAACACTGGTCTCCCAAGCTGAAAATGACATTGCTTCGTGGTAATTACAGCAGGCAATAGTGGGAGACAAGAGGCCTGGAGGGACCGTTCTTTGTGATCGAGCAGAGGGCGTAGGGCAGGCTATTGCCGCCACCTCGTTAACAAGGCTAATTCCCACCGAGCCCCAGTGTTCACACTTCTCTCAGTCCGGGCTTGCACTTGACTGTGTACATGTTCAACAGTAGCTGAGTTATGAGTGAAGCCTGTGAGATCAAGCCGTGTTCATTGGTGGTGGTCCTGCTGGCTACCAAATGAAAGCAGAGGAAAAATACCCAGGTACACTCAAGATTGGGTCCGTCAAAAAGTCCAAAGTATTGTATTTTTGCGCCATGCTGCTGTGTGACGTTTGCCTTTGGGTTTAAGAAGCTGAGCATAGCAATTTTGTCCCTGTCAGTTCAACCACAGTGGCTGGGTGTGTAAAGTTCTAGTGCTGTTGTCTGTTACTAGGGGGCATCTTTGTGTCTAACCTGGCTCATCACTGACACCAATGTGTCACATGAAGCCTTACAAATAAAGATGGTCCTTTAACCCTTTACTGCCTGTCACGAATTGCCCATTTTACCAAATTTCACCTACAGAATTTAATTAAGATGATTTATTGAAAAAAATATAAAAAATTGACTGCACAAAGTATATATCATTTTAAAGCTTTGGTGATGGGGCTTTTATGAGTTATAGCCATCATCTTAATTTGAGGTCATTTCAAGGTCATCTGGTGACCTGAATATAGGACACGGATACAATAATAACCAACATTTGCATTAAATTTAAACCTTTTTTATTCCCCAAGACCCAAAATATATTCAAGATAACCATATTTCTGGCTCTGATAGCTGAAATAGACCTGAACCTGTAAATTGAAGCAAAAAAATATGGTACTAACATATTTCCATTGTTGACCTTGGCCTTTCCAACCACAATGATAAGCGCATTATGTGTGTTCATGCCGGTAAAATCGCAGTATATGATACATATTTATGATACAAATTATAATGTTGTGCTAGCTATAAGCCTGCATGCTTGCATTACAAATACTTCATCAATGTTAATTTACAGGTCAGAAAATAGTGTGGCATATAGTTTTATGAAACACTAATGTTCAAGGGCATTTCAAGGTCAAAGGGTACAATGATATGACAACATAAATATATGCCATTGTCAAATGTGCCATGACATTACATACAACGTTACTGTATATTTTTTATGCAGTTAACCTCTGGCTCCTTAGCAGGGACACATGTCAATTTTAACACAATAAATGTATAATTATTCACACTTGACTGCCAGCAAAGTAAAATAAAATGCATTACCATATATGATAATCTGAATTGTGCTTCCACACAGAGATAAAAACGTGCTCATAGTGTAAAAGGTCACATATTTGGGCTGGGACCCCGAGATTTATCATACTGGTTGGAGGAAAATGAAGCAATAGTACAAAACATACACCAAAAGTGGGTAAAATATCATCATGTATGTTTAGTATAATAATTTAAACTATAATTGCCATGATCAAATAAATATTCTATGTTTGGGGGGGGGGGGGAGGAACTATCAATAAATATATATGGGGTGAGGGTAATGGAATGGCGGAAGGTGGATAGACAACTGTCTTCACCTATCGCCAGCATATGTTATGTGCCATTGCTGTCCATGCATGAGAACATGCTACTCTGAAGAAAAGAAAAAAAAAAAGAGCTAAATCATGTTCATTATGTTCACTTGTACATTACTTGCTATAGCCCACACCCATCTACTCTAGATAAAGCAGGCAAATGCATGTCCATTCAGTTCTTATTCCCATGTTGAAATTGTGTCCCTGTTCAGTGTCGCTTGTTGTTAAATTCGGCTGAGTGCCAACGGGCAAAACAATTTCTGTCCAGCTTCACACACAGATAGACTTTGACACACACTGCAATGCTGCACCTCCAGCTGGTCTTCACTTGTTTGGGTTTCCCACTTGCCTCCCTCTGTGTAAGGAAGCAAACCCGACAGTTGAACCTCCCATCAACAGCCACAGGTACATGTGCTGTGAGGTAGCTTTGGTGTGGTGGGAATACTGCCTTGTCAAAGGTTGGCACCTCCTCTGTGTCTTCAATCCCAGACAACTGCCTCACAAGTTCCTCCCTGAACTCCAGGTGACTATACTCTACAAAGTGTGACAAATACACATTCCATTATAATGATTATCTCCCAAAGCAGTAACATATTCCTACAAATAAAACATTAAACTCAGGGTCAGTGTGCAACTTTGAGCAACATGATACCAGTAATATAAAAATCCTATCCACCTGATTCCTGAAAGATTTCCTTATTTAACAGAATTTTTTTCATTAGCTTGAGTTATCTGTTTAGGCTATAAGTAAATTTTTTTCTGACAGAGACTGAGATTACTGAAGGTCTGGCAAAATCTTGGACATTTCTACCTAAAAAATGCTTCTGATTACAACTACAACTTACTTCCCACATTTGAAATTAATTCAATAGAGCATGTTATTCACAATATGTAGGATGTTGTATATTAACAAAAGAAAAATTTAGTATGAGATTTATGGATAACATATTTAAATAACACATTTTTGTAATTTTCTTTTTTTAAAGTTACAATGTAGAAATTTGTTTGTAACCTGATATGATTTTTTTGCTGTTTCTATGTAATGACTTACGTGCGCTCCGCTGGAGCTCTGGAACCTCTGGATGCAGATTCCTCCATGCCTGAAAGAGCAGATAGCTATTTAGCACTGCAACATCAACCATGTGGAAGAACAAAGTCTTCCACCACCTCATTGACTTCATTAGCAAGTTGTATGAGGTTAGCAGCTGGTCGGATTTGTCTGCTCCACCCATGTACTGGTTGTAGTCATGAATAACTGCCGGTCTCCTCACCAACCTTGTGCGCCACTCCTCTCCAACTTTGACACGGCGACGTACCCACTCCGCCTCCGTAGCCTTATGGGCTGAAGAACAAATGGTGACCACCTATATGTAAAAGGAAGAAGGGGGAGATAACTTTAAGTTGCAACTTGCAACCACAATTAAAAAAACTGTGATTTGCTTTCTTAATGAATGAGAGTACAATAGTTAATTTTAGATAATATGGTGGAATCAAATATCTACTTTTTTCTTACATTACAAAAATGAAAGACACTGCTGAATCTACATGTCAATTTCAATACATGGTGAATAAAAATTCAAAAAATATATACAGTGTATAATGTTTCTCATCAGATGTCTTAATATTTGGCTTAATATTTGGCATATTGAATTGGGTTTTCAATATATTCATGTGAATGTCCAACTCACTTTGTTGTCCTTCCACTGCAGGTATAACACCTTTCCCTGCCTAACGAAGCGCATATTCCCCTGCTCTGACTTGTTCTTCCACTCTACATCTTTTAATATATCAGGGAAGTGCCGCCTGTTGACCATTGAAGTACCACAGGAGAGAAATCCAGTTCTGTATAACTCTTCAATCAGAAACGTGGAAGTAAAGAAGTTGTCGAAGTACACCCTATGAAAAGAAAGTAATCTGAATTCATATACATGTACATGTACAATGTATATATACAAGCAACACTGAGTTTGACTGGCTGCACCAAAATTAAACACTTGAAGATTACTTACTATGAAGATATTTTATTCTGTGAGTACTTTTTCCAATTAGTGATCCAGTTGTCTTCTCAGCACAAATATTATGGGCTAATACCCTTAGGACCCATTCTTACCAGGGTCATGGGTGTACATGTATAACTAACTTCATTTGGCCAGTATTACCTTGAAATTATATGTATGCAAAGGTCTGGGAATAATGATCTCATCCAAAGCCCTAGTGAGATACTTTCACCACTCAAGTTTCATGGAAGTACCTCAGTTTGTTAAAAAGTTATGGCATCCACAAAGTGCACGGACACACAGACATGACATCAATACATACACCCTTCAACTGAATGGGCCAAGGAGGTAAAAATGTTTCTTCACACAAGACTTATATTACGTGAAATGTATTATGTCCAGTTTCATGCTTAAGTACATTGTATGTTTTACTAGGAGTACGCAATAACATTCACTGAACACTATGTCATGCTGTTGTGGCATTTTCCACATACATGTACACTTATACATACCGGTAGCCTTGGTGTTGCAGATGTTGACAAAGGCCTGTGACTACATCAAACCCCAGGCCATGTTCACTAAGATTGTTGCATCTTCCTGTGTATACACTGAAATTGATTGAAAAGTGTCAAGCCAGTTTGAATATCATGCCTACATATGTATACATGAAATTCTTGTAAACATTTTATCCAACATGTAGTTTACAAACAAGGAAAACATTAACAAACACATGAACATGTTCAACTTGAATACCAATCACTAACACTTGTCACATACCTTGCCATGCAATTATATTTTCCTCTGACACATCTGCATGCAGAATTTCCCCAGAACATCTTGACAGTGTAAAGAGATTACTAGATTTAACCAAAACTGAGCAAATTTCAAGATTTACAATCCTATTCTGCTATAGTTTATAAGGGAAGCCAAAGCCACAGCCCAACAATGTAGAAAGCTGAAGGGAGGACCCTGCACTGTGTACAAATTTCATTTTTTGGTTTGCGGGTTGAGATTTGCCATGGGAAAATGATACAGACTCACTTTGAAACCTTCCATTCATGAATAAAATTAGGAATATAGTAATAAGAATCCCATAAAAACTAATAACACATGGGGATTCAATTGTTACATCTGATTGGCAATATACTTACCTAGGTGTAGGATGAGGGATCTCCAACTAGTAGCCACCACGTTATGCATATCAACAGATTAACAGTCCACAATAAACACCAGCATCCCTTGGTTCAAAATAAATAAACAAATGCAATAACATGCATCTTATTATATGCTTGTAAAACAACTCTCTTGTACAATACATTACTCCATAACCATCAATATGTAAATAAATTATAGAACTCTAACATGTATAACATATTTTGTAACAAGCAATAGTAACATGAACACGTTGAATACTAAACAGAACCAAAGTTACACAAGCAATACCTTCTCTAACATTTCAAAATGGATTTTCAAGTTTGTAACAGCTGATTCATTTCAATGGAGGGCATTTTATTGCTTCTTTCAGTCTAACTCCTGTCTGTGTATAACTAAATAGTAGTTTCAATTTTTTCTCTGTGCTAATTGTACTCACTCAAAGTTCAAAGTGAATCCTGTCTTGGCTTCACATAGGCACCACAGTTTGAAGCCTAATCTAGTTGGTTTATTCGGTACAAACTGCCGTATGCCTGAACGAGCTTTGGACTTTACCATCCTCTCATCGACAGATAACTCTGCTGCTGGCTGATAAAGCTCCTTGCATTTCATCTTCATGTGATCAATCAAATGCCTAATTTTGGTCAGCCTGTCATCCTGGTTTATCTGACTAGGATCAGATACATGCAGCATCCCAAGCAGTGCCTTAAATCTGCAACACACAGACAACCATATCATATGTACATGTATATTGTTGATATAATTATTGTGTCATAATGCTACACACAGAGCACAGTATCATCAAATGCTAACTAGTAACACCATCATGGTGTCATAGAAAAAAAATATGTTTCATGGAACCATGAAAGCAGATGCAGAGTAATATAATTATATAGTTCAGTATATGGGTAGGTGGAAAAGATATTTGACAAAATGTTAAATGAACATGAAATGAGTTAACAGTCCACAGAATTGACAGGTTCAGGTGGTTTTTTTTTTTTTTTTTTTTGGGGGGGGGGTGTGTGCAGATAAATGGTCATTTACCTCTCTGTTAACATATTATGCTGAGCCTTTAGCCATGCAATAATTGGAATTTACTGATTCAGGTGCAAGAAGGAAATTGTTTTTTGTTTGTTTGTTTTTTCGGGGGGTGGGGGTGGTGGAGAGGTAAATAGTCATTACCTCTCTCTTGACATGAAACGCCATGCCCATAAACCATGGTACAGAGTGCTTGTGGACCAATCTCTGTTGCATCACTGTAGCCCTTGAAGTTGAATGTCCTGTAAAAAAAAATGTGACTCTTTTGACCATATTTACAGGTAAAAAAGATTGATAGTATTTTACATTACTAGTGGTCAATAAATACATGGAACCACATACCCTAGTTATTCTGATGACCTCAGTTGTTGCACCAAATGTGTCAAACGTAAATGCGATGAGTGTGCTTTATGAAGCTGCAGATCTCAATAGGGGGCGTCACTCCATTATCGCCCACTTTGCTGCTGATCGTGACTTCAATACTTTAGGTTTATTCAAACAAAAACCACAAACAAACCACAGACACTTTCACTTATCACTAATTTTTACATATTAGTGAGGTATATTTGGTGGGCAGTATGCAAAAAAGCCTCTCAACGTACCTGTGTTCTGATGCACGTTGATCCTAGTTTGGGCTCCTGCTTTTTATCTGTTGCCGCTACCATTTCCTCATCACTAGACTCGTTATTTTCATCACTCCCGGCCATTAACTCACAGTCTAGAACATCCTCTTCGTCACTGGACATTCCATCGTCAGATTCAGGAAGTTGGAATCCAGTAAGGTATAGGCACCTCGCTCTGTCAACCGCCTGACGCACGGGGCGATCTGAGGGGGCCGCCATGTTTGCGGAAATAAACGGTTGCGATGGTGCGTCACGTGATACTTTATTTACTTTCGAAAAATTGTTATTTTTTTTAATTACATGCAATTTCAGATGGACTTGAAGAACGAAACATGTAGAACTAGGCTAGAGAGAAAAAATAAGGATTCTTTTTCATTGTTCTGGGTCCAATTTGACCTCTCAACCTGGGGTCAAAGTAATCGTTCACTGGTGAACGATTTTGATAGGCGCAGGCAGGAAAGGGTTAAAAGATTCTCTGCACTTTTCAGGTACTCTTTTTAAGAAAACACAGAAGCCAGCTTGGCAGGGAAACAAAAGTTAAGATTTTGTTTTTGTCAGAAGCACAGAAAGAGACATAAAAAAATATGGGCAATTTATTGTGATTCTGCTTTCATGAATTTTGTTGATTCTGAGAGCATCAGTGTTGCCAGTGTATTGAATAAAAAATTGAAGAGACAGAAGGCAGAATATCTGGAGATTATTTTCTCAATATGAAATTTGAAAAATGCTGATAGAATTTTTTTATATTGAAGGCCATGATTTGGGGGGGGGGGTCTCTTGAATGATTCTGCAATTCTAGAGGATTATCAACATTACAGCACATAAAAGAAATGCAGAAAATACAGCATTCAATTCTTTTTATTAATTTTTCTCTTTCTTTTTTTTTCGGGTTGGGGGGTGGGGAATTGGATGACTAATCTTCAGGTTTACAGAGGGTTGTGAAACCAAAGGAATACCAGTAAAATGGTCTTTTCATGTTAAGATTAACTCATTCCACCCTGATAGAAGACTGAGTCAACAGCTTTCCTTGGCGCGCTCTGGGCGCATTGCGCCCAGAGCGCGCCAAGGAAAGCTGTTGACCATGGGCATATAATTTGGAATGATCTTCCATGCAAGTTTCATCCAAAATATTGAAAAATAATCCCTAAATTAGTAAAATACAATTAGCAGACGACATTTAGATATTAGCGGGAAAAAGCGTCATCAGGGTGGAATGAGTTAACTAGGGATACAGAGAGGAAGAGTAGTGTTACCAGGTGTTCATAACCTTTTGTAAATTGAGTAAGTAAACAGAAGCATCTGAATGACAGATCCCTGAGACATGAACTTGATCTCAGGCTGCCTCTATCATTACTGGCAATAATTATTAGTTTGTTGACAGTAAATAAAACATGCAGATGATATTATAACGGGGTGGAGACTTGCAGCTTTATTGGATAATGTTATGTGGGAATATATAATCCAGACTCCAAACTGATTACCGTTTGGTGTAAACAATCCACAAGGCAAGACAGTTGGCGGCCTCTCAACACACTTCTGTAAGACTAGGAATGATTCAATTTGAGTGGACAGTGAGGAATGCTCCATGTGAGACTTTATTTATTTTCACCAAGTCTGCTTCAATACACAGGGCGAAGTTTTCACCTCAGAGAATGATAAATTCAATTTGGTGAATATCCAAGTGTTACTGAGGCATTGTGTAAGAAACTGCCCCTTGTATCAGGAGAGTCTTCCCACAGCGTGCTGGACGCCAGCTTCTGTTAGACTTGAGTCGTGGTCTTTAAACATAGGTTTAGTAGAAGTGCCCCAGCTTTATAATTGTAGGCCTGCCCATTCAATGCGAGACCATGACTGGCAGACAGAGAATTATGGCATGATATAGCTAACTGTTCTGAGGGGAAACATTAGCGGTTAGCCCAGCACTCGCACAGGCATATTTTCAAGTAGGAACTATTGTGATTCTACATACAGGGGAGAGCTCAGGTGCTATTACAGATGAGACGGGGAACCGCAATAGGGGGCATGCTCCCAATTGATGCATATTAATGAGCATTGATTGTGACTGGCCAATCATGCGTAGGTCGGCACTTAAGTCCACCTCAGAGTAGGAGTTGGCAAGGTGCCAAGGCAAGACTTGCTGCAATATAACAGCCAAGAAAACTATGGGAAATCTCACCTTGTAATATGACTTCTTATTACATATCCTGCACTGAAGAGCTTACTGTCACCTGATTGGCTACTTTTTGCCAGCTGCAGGTATGACCAAGCTCCACATCGTGTGCCTGAACATGCTTTCCTGCTGAAAACGCCACAAGACGAATCATCAAGCAAACTTGATGGGTGAGTTGCAGGCATGGGTTGATACTTCAACTGGTTGGCCATAGAGAATATCAATAACGGTCTGTCTGCTGGTCTTAATGATGAATCCAAGGTTAAATCGCAGTGTTTTAGATCCAATTACCATTGCGTACAATGGAGGCCAGTTGCATGTGGGAGGAAGTTGTCTTGTCTGTGTACCGTATGGATTTGTTAAGACAGAATGGCCCTGATGGGTTTTTTTTTTTTTTGCTGTCCAATTGACACGGGCAAGGCACACGGACAGACTAAAAGCAGATTTGGTGTACATTTGTTGAGAGGCTGTTTATTTTATTTCATGTTTTTAAAGCTGGTTTGTTGCCTCAACGTTTTGACAAGGTATTGATTCAAACATATTCTTCGTTCCGTTTCTTGGCGTTGGCTCAAGTGCATGTTCCCGTGCATGCCAAATGGTGAACAAACTGTTCCACAGTCAGTGTAAGACAGTGAACCAACGGGAAGGAGTCAAACAGGCCTCTGATTGTTGTGGAGAATTGACTCACTCTGGACCAAGAGGGTACATACAGGGCTTGGCCAGTGGTTTTGCCTTTGCATGAGACTATCTCCCACAGCTGGAATGTGACTGATAAGCCACCTCAGATTCTGGACTCCGAGACATGAATGTTCATGTGCCTGGACAGAGAACATTAAAGCTGAGTGATAGTTATTATAAGATGAAATATTTTGTCAAGGACAGATAAATTGAAAGTAGGGCGGAGGCTGGAAACTTTCCACAAAGTTGGTCTACTGTGGGTCAGGTATAGTATTCTAGCTGCCTGCAAACAGAGCACTTGAGTACAGGGCCGTCTTCCATCTTGATCCTCGAGGGTTTACTAAAGAGCAGATAGATGTATTAACCACAATTTCAAGATCTTTTTATGCTCCCTTAAAAAAAGGTGGAGCATTCAGCTTTGCTCATGTCGCTCAAGAGACTTTGGTTTCCGCACCATAACTCAAGACGTTTTTTAGGTAAACTTTGATACTGCCCAAGTGTATACTCCAGTATAAGGGTATAAGGGCTAGGTGGAGTATGAAGGTGGTTGACCTTGACTCTATTTCCAAGGTCACGGAGGTACTGTAGTAAGTTTTGGTTTTGGCACAATAACTAGAAAGGTTTTCATGATAGGACCTGTATATTGCACAGGATTATAGTTCTTATCCAGGACTAGGTCAAGTTCGAAGATGGGTGACCTTGACCTAAATTCAAAGGTCACTTTACTGAACTTGGTTTCTGCCGTGTAACTCAGAATTTAAGTTATGACTTCAGTATTGCACATGGTAATAGTCCTCAATTAGGGCTTGGTCAGCTTAGAAGATGGATGACCTTGACCAAATTGCCAAGGTCACCAGGTCAGTCAGTAACGACTGTGGTTGCTACACTATAACTCAAGAAGTTTTTGAGATAAGACTTTGATAGTGCCCAGGTATATACCCATATGTAAGGGCTAGGTGAAGTGTGAAGGTGGTTGACCTTGACCCTATTTCCAAGGTCACTGAGGTACTGTAGTAAGTTTTGGTTTCAGCACAATAACTAGAAAAGTTTTTTTATGAAAGGACCTATGTATTGCACAGCATTATAGTCCTTATCCAGGACTAGATCATGGGTGACCTTGACCTGAATTCAAAGGTCACAAGGGCAATTAAATGAACTTGGTTTCTGCAGTGTAACTCATAATTTAAGTGATGACATTAATATTTCACATGGTTATAATCCTGAATTAGGGCTTGGTTAGCTTAGAAGATGGATGACCTTGACCAAATTCTCAAGGTCGCCATCTAGAGTCCTATCAGTGAACTTGGTTTCTGTCTGATAATTAAAGATGTTTTTCACAGAGCTAGATCAAGTTTTGAAATAGGTGACCTTAAGTCCTAAGGTCACAGAGCCACATTGGTGAATTTGGTTTCTACTTAATAACTGCAGAATTTTTGGAGCCAGAGCCTTTATTTTGTAGCTGTTTATATTCTTCTATTAGGGTTAGATCAGCTGCAAAGAAGGGTGACCTTGACTTGATTTCCAAGGTGACAAGGCCACAATTTGGGTTCTACGTCCACTTCCCAAAGTCTCTATCAACAGGGTGATGAGGGGCAGACAAAATGATTGGGGGAGGGGGGTGTCTATGTTTTACCAACATGTGTGTTTCTCAATTATTTTACAAAAAAAGTAAAAATGCACTGGTAACAAACATCCCGAGTGCTGTAAGTAGCTGTATTTTTGCTGATCATGTTTTTTCACTGTTGAGTTGAATCCACATTTTTTTTTTTTAATCTGTTACAGTGAGTTGTTATTTCCATTTCCAAAAAACAAGATTTATTTGATGAAAGTGCATGCATTTCATCACATAGGGATCTGTTAAATGGAATTGCAAATAACATTTGTAACTTTTCGGTTCAAATTGCAAAGTTTAAGTCTTTGCAGACTTGTCAACTTTTGAAAAACGGCAGAAATTTGTAGATGAAAAGTAAAACTATATAAGAGAATGTCTTTTGCGTGTACATCAAGACCGGATATTCCTATTAGCTGTGATGCTGCTTCAGCCTGTATTGGTCAGCAGGGAATTACCCACATGTAGGGGCAGATCGTTGTACATTTCAAACAGGACAAAATGTTTTGCTCTTGCTAAACTTGTAACATAAATAAAATAGCCTCTCAGTCATATTTTCCTAACACACATGGAGCTTGACATACAAGGTTGTCATATGTTTGGAATCAGTCTTCATCCTAACAAATGTAAGGAGCGTCTTTGGTTTTCCATCAGCACCCCTCATATCATAGCTGCTGATTGTAATTTCATTGATGACCTGTTTGAACAGTCGGGTCAAACAGTCACTCGTGAAAGACTGGCACACAATTAGTAATATTGTAAGCAAACTACATTGTCCAATAGAAGAGACTAAATACTCATCCTGGAGTCATTGCAGGCACATTCCTCGAGGTCAGATTGTCCTTGAGGTAATGGTTTTGACAAAGGACAAGCCTCAATCCATGGCAGTGGTGGCAATGATTTCTGGACGAGCAGCAAAGTCGAAAACAAATGCCTTTTGAGCAGAGAAATGGCATGCAACTGGTGTAAGGGTAATTTGACTCTTGGTATTGTAACATTTTGCCAAGTACTGTGAAAATGTCAATCAGTCGTCATGGAAACAAAAAAGGAACATCAGTGCCTGGCATGTCCGTAGGTATCATGTGACAAAAAGCACAACCAGTTGAAACATTCATAACATCATACATTAATATATGATGGCACAGTGTCCATTTCTGTACGATTCATTATGATCGGTGAAGGGTTGTGTGATTCCCTGTAAGTGTAATTTGACTCGGGTGTCATAAAGTTTTGCCACGTGCTGTAAAAATCCAAATCAATCATCGTAGATATAAAGAGTAGAGCATGAATACATGGCAATGATGTATACTAGTCTCATTGCGCACTTCACCGGAGGCCGCAGAATTTGATTAGCTCTGTGGCTGTCTCCGTAGCTTGACGTGTATATACACTCATGTAAATTAAATCACTAAGTCCAAATTCATACCTGCACATCTCAGTGTCTATCCCACAGTGTGTCAGTATAAGACACTGGACAGAATGACACCCATGGGGTTGGGTGATTCTCGGTGAAGTGATCTGATTATAGCTTGGTGGACTATAAACAAGTTGGGCGGGAAAAGAATTAACCAAATTGAATCATAAAAGACTGTGCGTATGGATTCCCAAGTGGAGATAGCCTATTACGCTCATGCATAAAACATCTGGTGAACCTATGACATGGTGGAAGCATGGACTGTTTGATAATTAACAGTAGCCATGCCATTGGGAAGGTGAAGATGTTCATTTATTCCACACCGAAAATTAACCCCTGTATATTTTGCTCTAATTTGTACCAATCAAGAAATGCATACTTGAAGAGACTGTGGTCCAAATGATGCAAATGGTTAAAGTATTGACTTCTCCTAAAGGCAAGGCAGAATGTTAACTTTTGGTCTTACGGTGGAACCTGTCTTAAAAGACTACTCTGAGGAGGACCAAGTTCTGATTTAAAACTTGGTGGTCTTTCATGGGAGGTAAAAATATGATGAAAAGGTGGCCTCTCATGGCAGGTGGGCTTGAAATAATATCAATTGCTTTACTTGATTACATTTTGGTGACCTTGACCACATGCTGAAGGTCAGAGCTGTGTATATGCAAAGGTGAACTCATGCAGCCAATGCTTTGCATAGAGATGCCTGTAGTTTGAATACAGTAGTCCCTCTTTTAGAGACCACTCCATTGACACACAACATACATGTACCTTGTAAGGTTGATCTTTTGTCATGTTGTTTGACCTCTTTTGTAAGGTCCCTCACTTCATTTTTGTCATGTTGTTTAACCTCTGTTGTAAGGTCCCTGACTCTATCTTTGTCATGTTGTTTGACCTCTGTTGTAAGGTCCCTGATTATCTTTGTCATGTTGTCTGACCTTTTGCAAGGTCCCTGACTCTATCATTGTCATGTTGTTGACCTCATTTGTAAGTTCCCTGACTCTTTCTTTGTCATGTTGTTTGACCTCTTTTGTAAGGTCCCTGACTCTTTCTTCCTCGTGTTGTTTGACCTCATTTGTAATGTCCCTGACTCTTTCTTTGTCATGTTGTTTGACCTCTGTTGTAAGGTCCCTGACTATCTTTGTCATGTTGTTTGACCTCATTTGCAAGGTCGCTGACTCTATCTTTGTCATATTGTTTGACCTCATTTGTAAGGTCCCTGACTCCTTTGTTGTCATGTTTGACCTCTTATGTAAGGTCCACGACTCTATCTTTGTCATGTTGTTTGACCTCATTTGTAAGGTCCCTGACTCTATTGTTGTCATATTTGACCTCTCTTGTAAGGTCCCTGACTCTATCTTTGTCATGTTGTTTGACCTCTTTTGCAAGACTGTTTGCCTTCATGTGACCACTTTTGAACCTGCCCAATGGGTATTTCTCAAAAGAGGGACTAAAGTGTATCAGCAAAACAAGGCCTGTGGAGGCTTGAGTGTAGTACAAATGTCTGACTGGTGTCGCCAAACACATGCCTCTTTTATCGGTGAAAATGCATGCTTATATACCAGGATACACCCAAATTTTTTTTTAAAAAATCATGCATATGTGTGGTGACACTCTTAAGCATTTGTGTCACATTACAATGATACCATGGCAGTCAGACTTGATGTGGTAGAATATTTACCCTATAGATGGCACTGTATGTTTGGTGGGGATATTGCCATAGCTGTGGCAATAGAGCACAGGGATAACCTCTGGTCATGTCTGATTATGAGTAGATGGTAGTAGGTCATACCTTTCATTATCTGAATACAAGGGTCTGCATCTGCTTAGCATGGGAAAAAGAATGCTTCCTGAGCAATAGTGCATGTGTCAGAGGGAAGATGAACCAGACCAGACAGTTTTTGAATTTGAACAAGTCTTGTGGAAATTTGATTCTGAAATATTTGAAACCAAAGGTAAAGAGTCGAGCAGATTTGTTGACTTCATATGCTGCCACATCACATAGGGATTACATGGCAGCCAAGCATAATGATGACACCCATGAGCCTCTTGTTTTTTGTTTTTTTTAATTTTTTTTTCTTTTGGTGGGGGTGGGTCTTTTTTTAAATATTGTTTTGTTTGCGTGTGTTTCAGTTTTTGTATTATCTTTGACACTGAATTCAATAAAATGATTGAAGCAGACAAGATTTGACTGCTAGTGAGTTTTGGTCAGTTTATTCAAGAGGAAAGGGTTAAAACGGGCAGTAAAAATCACGAAATATGAAAGCCATAGCTATAGCTTGGACAGTTACAAAAATCATTGTGACTGGTAAAAGTTTGCCGTAGTGAGAGCAAGAAACAAAACTGTGTTTGCCTGCACCCAGTACAGCATCATGTTTCGATTGACATGTCCCACATCCAACCAGGATTAATTAGTGGTGCAAAGATGTAGAAACACTAGGCAGTGACAACCCCCCAGCGCTAGCTCCCTCCACCCTTCCCCAGCCCTGTGAAATGCTGCCGCAGCTATTTGCTCTAGGCGCCTCACAAAGTGATCATCAGTTGCATCGACTTGGTGTGGGCTCGGTTTATAGAAACACCTGGAAGTTGTATATGACACATGAGCAAGGAGTAGGTTTTAGAAGCAAAGTTATTGGTGGGTGAATCAGAGTAAATTTGTGTGTAATAGATCATGTGAAAGCTGGGGGTATACATGGAAATGGCATACACAAATGCCAGTCTGCATGTGGGACTGTGCAAGTGGTAGTATTCAGTTCTGTGAGAGTCAGATCAGAGACATCCATCTTGGTTTGTCCGTAGGCCTTTTTATTCTTGCCTAATGTGCAGACTGCGGTGATCAAATTAAAAGTTTGAAACGCCCTGTTCTCTGTAAATGATGCCTGAAGCCATTTCGAATTTGCACATGAAATGTGAAACGCAGAGCTGTTGAGTTTGTAGTCAGAGGTCTGTGTTTTTGCGGTGAATGACGTAACAACCTCTCAGGTGTAACATGACAACATGAAAAGTGAGGCAGACTGTTGAAATAAAACAAAAACAAAAATAGAGAGACTGCAAGAATACAGTGAAAAACCTTGTGTCAGTCAGTGGTTGCATTAACATTTGAAGTGTCAGCTTGAAGAAAAAAAGTAGGAGGCCAACGCTTGGAATTGTGAAACATTTTTTATGTACAAAAGACGTACAAAATCCCACAAGAAGAAGGCTGAAGTCCAGCAAGTAATAGGCCCTTTCAGCCTCCTGTCTCCTGCAAAAGAGAAGGTACCAAGCACCAAATCCCAGCCTGGGAAAGCAATTGGCTGCGGGAGTGTCATCTTGGTAGGATTTATCTACAATTCTTAGCAAGATTTTTTACTTTATTAGAATGAAACGTTGAAGTGGACGGCAAATCACATCTGGGCACTGTTGGGTGATTTGGGGAGGAAAGGGTTCAACTGAAGTGAGTG
The DNA here is from genome assembly GCA_964020975.1 of Hermodice carunculata. Classification (NCBI taxonomy): domain Eukaryota; kingdom Metazoa; phylum Annelida; class Polychaeta; order Eunicida; family Amphinomidae; genus Hermodice; species Hermodice carunculata. Next base: position 27,918,263 of record OZ026627.1, read on the forward strand.
TGGGTTTCTGAGGTTGACCCTCGGAAGTGCAGGAACGGGTGACCACAAATGCCCACAATGTAAAACGGGGCTTCACACAAAGCCCAAGTGGTCGAATGATGGTGGTCCTGAAATTGTTGGCAACTTGGTTCGGGAAATAGCAGGAAAACACAGCAAAATAAACCAGTTTCATACAAAAGCATTCAGGGGGAGGGAGGGAAGTTGATGGAAAACTATCTGATGATTGATTATCTTCCATGTATTTAAATGTTGCCTTCAAACAGACAAATTGTTTAATTGCAGAAACAGAAAAAAAGAAAAAGAAAAATTGCAATACTGGTCCTCCCGTAGGTTGTTTTGATGTAGGCGTATTTTAGAGATGGTCCCCCATGTATTCCGTCCAAAAATGGACTGTGCACACAGTGTCATCCATCAACGTCATTCCCTTTTTGAAGTGGCCAAAAGGTCAACTGTAAACATACATCATCACAGATAGAAAGACAGGTTGATTTGTGTCAAACATATCGGTACTTGTTCGTACAGGTAGTTTCGTGCCCATGAATCAAAATGGATGTACAGAGCTCCCTGTTCATAAGGTCTCGTATTGCAGGGTGGATTTTGAAACATGGTGGATATCTGCACTGCCATTGACGCAGTTTTTCTATAACTTTTATGTCAAGTGCCCCCTCATAACGAGTCAGTTCTGATATGACGTGGGCCTCATTATCAGCATTATAATGAGAGAGCACTGCATATTTTTCATATGATGTGCCCCCACATACTGCAGGAAACAAGTACCATCATAGGGAACGACAAAATTGAAATGATTCTGAATGCAGGGCTCCGAATGAAGATTTGCGCTCACCAGCCAAAATGACTAAAATTCACAAATCAGCTCGTGTTTTTACAACTTGAATTAAGAATCCTTATTTTGATCAGCAGCAAAGAGTGAAAATTCAGTTGGCAAATTTGACCAACATTTGGCTGGTGCCAGATGCTTGTTTGGAACCCTGCAATGGCTTGGAAGGCTGTTGAGATGCTCCCCTTGACTGCCTCATGAGGCTGCATCATATACAGATAGACTCCATTGACTGAGCAAGGTGTGGGTGCTCGCCTGGCTTCTGCCACAATGCCAGTCTACACTCGGCCATTGGCTAGCTTCTCCTTCCTACCACCAGTTGCACAGACCTTGCAACAATAGCGGTGATTCTGACGGGCCAGGCCAGCTGAGCTGTAAGTGAATTGGTCATTGTGTGGAAACGGGACACCTCGGTTCACAACCAATCAGCAGTAAGGCTGCATCGTCTGGGTGAAGTAGTGAGTGTTCAGCACGGGGATCTGGCAGCCAGGTTTACCTGCTGTAGTGTTGCTAGGAGATAACAGACTTGTAGGAGAACATTTCTAAGCAGCCAGGCTGCCGGCCCACATCACAGAGCCCTAGTGCTGTGTAGCAGGTGATCCAACATTCTGTGTTAGCCCCGCATGGGCCCCTGCTAGACATTGTGTGGACACAGGGCTACAGCTCATAGGAGATCAGCTGTTAAGGGAGAACCCATGGAGGGGCAGGAAGAGGCGACAAATGTAAGCCCGGTGGACTCTGTGCTTGTGCCGACAGGACAACCACTCATTCCCACCCCAGGTATGTCACCTTTGTGCATTTACCATTATGTAGAGGCAGCTCAGCTGTGTGGGATGCACGGAAATTTTTCTGTTCTTTGCTGTCAATGACTGGTACAGCCCCAGCAAGGTGGGAAATTGAAATTAGATGACAGAGGAGACAAGGGTTCAAGTCCATGCGAATGTAGCATGGTGTGTGAATGTCTTACGGTAACCCCTGTATCGAGTGGCCACCCCCTTTGTAATAAAACAAAAACGTGATGGCTTAAGTGCCATTGTCTGCTGTGATAGGCAAGATAACGGGAAAGAATAAGATTTTCTGGTCCCCGTAGGTTCCTCTGTATAGCAGGCCGTCAATGAGAAGCAGAGTGTCAAGACAAGAGACTCGAGAGACAGATGGGGATTCCTACACCAATGTTACATTTAATGTGTGTCTATATCTGCTCACACACACTAGAGTGTACACGATGCCTTACATTGAGACACGTCATTCCAAGCCGTACTCATATTCATGGATTTGACATACAAGTTGGTTTCAGCTTGTGACAGGAAAAGCCTACCCATGCATCTAGCTGCAGTCAGTTGTTGTAAATTTGCCTGGCAGTGGGTACTTAACTTGAATGATATATGTACATATGTTAAGGCACCCTTACCCTGTCATGCCATTTTCCACCAGTCGACTCCCCTACAACCCAGACTGGTTTTTCACCATGGGTACACAAATTTGAGGCTCAAATTTTGAATGGAGATCAGATTCATATGTAGGAATGAAACATTGGTATTGCAGTTGCAACATATAATCTGGTAAACTTATAATCTTCATTCATGACGTAACTTTTAGTTTTTGCCAAAATTGATCCAAAAGGCATCACTCAAAGGTCATTACTTTGTGCCGTTGCCTCCTGTACAATATTTATTCATTGAGGCGTTGTTAGCAGACTGTTAATTTAATGTTATCAAAATTACAAGAATGTAATTTTGTAGCCACTAGTTATTAGTTACTACCATATGTAACAAGAGTTATAAAATGAAATTTTTATGCATTACATGTATTGAATGATACAGTGATAAGACATAAATTTTGCTGGAGTCGGTGGCAAGCCAAAGCATACGATTACTGTGTGCTTTAAATGATCAGACATTGATAGGATATCGGCTGAATATGTCGCAGTGGATTTTGTGGCAGATCTATAATGACACAACAGCTATGGAAGATGAAAACAACCTAAAATTGTGTACACTTCATTACAATAGTAAATTTGCATTGAGATGTCTTCAGCAAATTCAATTGCTGTCCAACTTGGTTGAGCAGTTAAGCAGATGATACCTTGTAGGAACTGCCTAACCTGATTTGCTGGTCGATAACTAGAACCCTGGTCGATAACTAGAACCCTGTCTGGAATGGTCATTATTTAAGGGATGAATCTTATTATATTAGGGAGACTTATTTTTCCGAGCCTGAGCATCTCAACACAATTTGAAGCTGGCCCATTTTGTTAGGAACTGATACGAGGGATAAACAAGTGAGACCTTGTGTGCTTGTTTGTCGTGTTTCGGTAAAAGATCGGTTGCTTGTATGTAAAGAATGGCAAAAATGAAATCATGATGAAACTGCTGCCATTGTTAAACAAGTAGCTGGCTGAGCAGCATGTAACAAAACCCCTAAACAATACAGAGGCCAGTTCTATTCACAGCTTGCATGTTGGCAAACTGGACTCGATAGGGCAAGTGTAAGGTGTATATGGGTTGTATCTGGGCATATGATGTGTACACCTAGGTGTTATATTACGTAGATAGACCGCCAGCACTGTGTATGGCATGTATCCAGGTAACTAACTGATTGCTTGGCCATCCCAGCGACAGTTGATCAGACACAGAAGCGTGCCGCTCTGGGCTGGGGGTTTCAGTTGTTTATGTATTGTTTGTTTATTTATGGGGACGACTTTCAGTTATTAGTGTGAGGCCGATAGGTAGAGTGCTTTCTTATAGCTGGCCTGCAGGTTTAACTGGTACCTTTTTGAAGGCAATCAATGTGTACATGCTGTGTCTCTGATGTCCAGGTGGGGAAATATAAAGGACTGAAACACCTACATGGTGGATACAAAGCAGTCACTGGCAGAGGCTCTTTCTACAATGTCAGTTCATGCTTTTGCTGTTTGGTGACAGCACTGACTTCCATCTAGTAAGAATACATGGCCACATATGACCTGAAAGCGTTCAAAATTGAAGTTTGAAGAGTAGCTTCCAGGCTTAAATCAGAATGTGCAGATACAAAGTTGGCATGCTGTAGTTAAATCAATCATCCACTTAGAGTGGACTTCGAGATACAGTAGCCATAATACAGTCATCATGGCAACTTGTGTATCATTACCAGCCAGGTACAGTGCTGCCCTCAGGTGGCCAGTCATAACATTACCCATTTGCTTCGCTTTGTGCAAAAGTTAATGTGTTGACAAAGTTGGCAGTAGGTCAGTGGGTTGACAAAGTTGGCAGTAGGTCAGTCAGTTGACAGAGTTGGCAGTAGGTAATGGGTTGACCAAGTTGGTAGCAGGTCAGTTAGTTGACAGAGTTAGCAGTAGGTCAGTGGGTTGACAAAGTTGGTAGTAGGTCAGTGGATTGACAAAGCTGGCAGTTGGTCAGTGGGTTTACTTGCATAATCTTTGCACCCATTCCAGGCCATGGACTGCAGTCAGCACAGTCCTAATTTCAAGTTGAAAAGGGATAAGTGACTCGATTTCCATACAGTATGAAGAAGGGCCTTGATCAGTATAATGTCTCCACTGCCTGGCAAGTGATGCTTCAGCTGTCTCAAGGCAGCTGGAGAATGACTTTCCAGGCAGTGCAGGAATGACTTCCCAGGCAGTGCAGGAATGACTTCCCAGGCAGTGCAGAAAGGACTTCCCAGGCAGTGCAGGAATGACTTCCCAGGCAGTGCAGGAAGGACTGTCCAGGCATTGCAGATATTATTGATTTTGAACTCTGCATGTCATAACTTGACAGAAGCAAAGCTTTTCTCGAGTGAACAATGATGTAATTGTCATTTAATTGCTGGTAATGAAATTACAGGAAAGTGTATCACCAATATGGAAGGGGCAGTGTTTTATGGCAAACAACTCTGAATCTGGGTATTGAGAGTCCCTAGAGGCCTCAGATTTTGGTTTTAATTACATAACGTTACTCAGAAGATGGGCAGGTGCAAGTTTCTTCCCAGTACTGAGTGAAACACCCCATTTAAATCTGCCTTGCTGATTAATCTTGGGACTTACTTGAAGCCACTACAATATCTGTAATTAATTTGCATCTTTGATCACTGCAAATGACCCTTGATGCATATATGAAAGATAAAACCTGAAAAGCTTGATAACAGCTCTCCAAGTGCCTTCTGTCATATTGATAAAGAAACACCCACCAGAAAGCATGATTCTGAACTGCCAGGCTGTAACCAAGCAACACAGCATGTTTGTCACTGCTTCAAGCTAATGTATGAAACTCAGTCGAAAGGTAAGACATACCATAGGTAAAAATCGTTATTATGAGAAAAAAGTAGCCTGCTGATTAGATGAGGCGGAATGTTGATCTCAAAGTTCTGTCTTTGTGTGGTGGGAAAAATCAAGATACACTGGAATTTATTCACATTGCAATCTCCTTGCCAAAATGGAAGGATTAGTGTTTGGCCAAGGAAAATAGCAGTGCTGTTTACAATACTATGGTATTCTAAGAACTGAAGGCATTTTTTGGCACAGTGTGCCTCCCACTTGATTCTTTTTGCCTGAAGTATTTCGTAGTAAAAACAGCGGTTAGTAGTGATTTGTTGTCTCACATTTAATTTCTGGAATAAACACGCAAGAATGATGTATTTGCAAGCAATATATATTAGTTTTACTTCATTGAAACAAGATTTTCCTTCCATCCGAAAAAAAAAAAAAAAAAAGGAAAAAAGAGAAGAGAAAAATCAAAGCCCTCAGACCTACTCTTAAAAGCTGAAGAAAAAAGAAGAAGAAAAAAAACTGCTGACCCATACTTAAATACAGTGTAATTGCAAACTAATTGTTTTGTTTGGCCTTAAAGGTCTTCAACCTGGACTTTTCAACTTTATATACCAGATCACCATCACTGGTATCACAGGCTTATCTCTCATTCCCCTACCTTTTTGACCTGCACCTGTCCTCACCACCACAGAGAGCTTATATTTCTGACTAATTTGAGCTTTTTAGGGTTTTAGGCAAGATTCCACAAATTTTGTTGCACAGAGTGTGAAGCACTGCTGCTGACAGCCAGCAGGGGGCACTTGTGTTCATAGGGAATTTCTGAGAGGATCCCTCAATAGCCTGCACATATCAAGTGCCTCAGGTGATTCGTGCCCTGCCGTGTATCAATCACAGCTGATTACATGGAGAATTTTGATACAGCAATTTTCTCCCAAGAAATTTTGGCCATGTTGGAGGGGGGGGGGGGAGGGCAGGTGCAGAAAACATCAGAGGGAAAGTGGTTACTTTGAGTGCATGAGGGGCCACATTGTGTGCAGAAAAATTTGTGGAATCTTGTCTAAAACCCTAAAAAGCTAAAATTAGTGGGGGGAAATATAAGAATGCTCTTGTTACGTGTGATATGTCTGAACAGTTCTGGGTATGCAGGGCAGCATTTTGGGGGCTCACTTTTATTGGATTTTTCCTTGTTGTCTCACCAGCATAAGCTGTTGGCCAGACTAAGCAGTCACTTTCCGTCCATCTGTCCATCCGTCCGCCTGTCAACAAAAAACTTCGGAGTGGCTTGAATTATGCTGGCGAGACATTCATGACCCCGGGCATGACTCTGGTAATTTCACTGGCTGTCTATTGTAAATTGTCTATTTTTTGATCCCCCAACCCCCAGTGGAGTGGGGCTGGGGAGTTCACTTATTTCATTGTATAGGTATAGAACAAAACAATTTTGCATTTTTGGAAGGTATGTCATGTAGCAGGAAACAGAGATATTATTTAGTTGGGCCTGACTTCAGATGATAGAGTGCTTCATGGTGGACATGCTGATGAAGACAGACAACTATAATCCCGTGTGTCAGTTGGCGTTGGCGTCCCTGGAGATGTATTGAAGGAAGGATTACTATATGACAAGGAGTTTGCATACACGTACATGTCATGCAGTGTGAATATTACAGTCGCTGAGTGCTCCGTGTGTCATTAGGTTCAGGAATAGAATCAGGACATAATAGGCCAGACATAAGAGCCAATAAGGGACACTGCCACACATACAGGGCTTATATTCTCAAACAGCTCTGTTTTCAGAGTGCTTTGACCATGTTATTTTAGGGCAACACCAAATCTGTATTTTGTGGGATATTACAAAGACCAAGCAGTTCAGGTATTTAACTGTTTGCCACTCCAGTCGTCCAGAAGGGCTCAGATATATAAATTGTCAGCTTTAATGTTTACACCTAAATATAATTTTAATGGAGGGATTTTTTGCAGAGCATTGTAAACAAAGACGATCACAATGGGTCAATGTGTTAGCCTGGTGCTCAGTGGATGCATAATGCCTAACCTGTGCCACAGAAAGCAGTTGACTCGGTCATATTCTGACCAGGAAAGGGTTGTAGACAGGGAAAGGATACTTGCCACATGTAACGCAGTAGCACCATGGACTGATAGACCAGGGAGCTTGTTGTATGGGATATATCATGGTAGACTTGGCAGCTTGTCATATGGAATATATCATGGTGGACTGGGCAGCTTGTATGGAATATATCATGGTAGACTTGGCAGCTTGTATGGGATATACCATGGTAGACTTGGCAGATGTCATGGAATATATGATCGTAGACTTGGCAGCTTGTCATATGGAATATATCATGGTAGACTAGGCAGCTTTTATGGAATATATCATGGTAGACTAGGCAGCTTGTATGGGATATATCATGGTAGACTAGGCAGCTTGTATGGGATATGCCATGGTAGACTTGGCAGTTGTCATGGAATATATCATGGTAGACTTGGTAGCTTGTCATGGAATATATCATAGTAGACTTGGCAGCTTGTATGGGATATATCATGGTAGACTTGGCAGCTTGTCATATGGAATATATATCATGGTAGACTTGGCAGCTTGTCGTATGGAATATAAATATGGTAGAATTTTCAGCTTGTGTGGGATATATAAAATCAGACTTGGCAGCTTGTTGTATGGGGTATATTAAAGTAGACTTGGCAGATTATATGGGATATAAATACCATGGTAGACTTTGCAGCTTATGTGGGATATAAATGTCATGGTAGACTTGGCAGCTTTTTGTACAGGATATAACATGGTGACTTTGTATCATGGGATATATCAAGTTAAGAAAATTTTGAATAATGTTGGTATAAATAGTGCATCCGTGTGGATTCTGGAGATGAAATAAGACCTTTTTAAAAAATATGTAGATAGTGAATTTTGTTCACATTTTTATGTAAAGTGTAGACAGGTAGAAAAATTATATCTCGTACAAACTCAGGTTTATATATGTGGACCAATTTCGGTCTCTGTATGTGTGTAAAATCTGTATTTGGCCCCAAGAGGGCTTTATATACAATAAAGTTCTCTACAAAAGCCACAAAGTTGGTAACACTGCTTGCTTGTGATGGTGACTAAATCATGATGGACTTGCTTACTTGCACCAATCAGTGAGTAGATCATGGGAAACTATAACTGGGCAGGGTATGGGAGATGACTCATTTGTTTTCGCTTGGTACACCACACGTTGATGTAGGCACTCCGGAGGCACACCGCTCAGAGCCTAGCAGATGCCACTAAAAGTAGAATGACATGAGATAAAGTGGATCTGTTTGGGTGCATGGGAAACCACAGAGGTATTAGTGTGTATCCAGTAATTGACTGAAGCCTGGTGTGCCCTGCATTCTAATGCCTCGGCCAGCCTTTGATTGAAAGCTTACCAACCTGTGCCTGCACCCCACATGAGCATTACCAGTTGCAGAGAAAACGGGAGATCTGAGCTTGAGTGGGTCACTTTGATCCACCGATTGTGATGTGGTCAATGTATTTGGTGTGATCAGGCTGTGTATAGTCACTGGGAGGGACCTGTATTCTGGATGACACATCAATATATTGTACTCAGGTAGGATCAGGTTCACTTAGGCAGCTGTATTTTACACATGCAGTCAGTCTATTGAGCTATTGACATGGATTAAATATGATACAGCTTTTAGCTCCCTGCATGGATTAATACTGCTCACTTGAGTAGCCATGTGCAAGTGTATGGGGTACAGAAGACGACCAGGTAACTATCAGACTCCCCAACATGTCAAAACCATGTATCTAATTATCTCGGTGTTGGCTACTACAGACCCCTGCACTGTATACCTGGTCAGACACCACATGTTGGTCCTCCCACCAGTTCTTTTGATTTTACTGAACTCATGCTGTACCTTGAACTTTCTTCACAGGTGTACACAGAGCTTGGAATTAGAGTGGGAGTGTTGTCTATTCATTCCACTTCCAAGAGAGCCTCGATTGAACCGTTTCCCACTCAAACCAGTCCAAAATGGCCAGTGGTCAAATGTCGTCTGCTTCAATGTTTTTGGACTAATTCCAGCAGTAATGAAAAATACTTTGGATGAAAATTATAGATGAGACCGATAAATATAACGTGCTGCAGGTCAACAGCTTTCCTTGTGTGAGTGCCCAAGCCAAGGGAAGCTGTTGACTCAGTGTTAATTCAAGGGGGAAAGGGTTTTAGCTGCCAGCATCCCAAGTCAAAGGCCATTGGTTCATGTGTTGCCTGACCAGTCATGCTGCAAGGGCAGCTGTAGCATGACTTGCCAGGCAATGCAAAAACCAGTAGCCAAGGTCTTTGCCAGTATAATGTGAAGTAGGTTAAAACAAAAAGTCCAGTGAAGTGAGATACCAGTGTAGAGCCCTGACCCTGAATGTTGACTCCAAACAACAAATTTACCCCTTGAGGTACATCAGCCAAATGCTAACTTTTATGTCAGAGAATGTACAGTTAAACAATGTGTAGAAATGTTTCTTTCACAGTTTAGCGTGCCAGGTCGGGCAATGCAAACACCACTTGCGCGAGACTGATGTGTTGTTACTTCAGTGAATGCTCCTTTGATGAGAAATTTGCATATGCAGTTCCCATAATTCCAAGTGAACGCAAAGGAAAAGTTTCTGATACAGCAGGAGCTAGGAGGGGAATGCATGATGAAGACACAGTACACAGGAAAAAAGAAGAAAAAAATGCAGCCTAAAACACTGTAATCAGTTTAATTTAAATGTCATTTTTCTTGCAAAATATTGATTTTTTTACAAGATAATTTGTTTCTGTTGCTAGAAGAAAAATGTCCTTCAAAATTTATATTAGACCATTCAGCTGTGGCTTAATTTGACATTTTTAAGGATAAGCTTCATTTTATGGTTTTATCTTGTTTTTTTTTTTCTTCTTTTTTTGTGGAGCAATTCGAAATTCTTACTTGAAAATGAAAGGTATCACTCACAATATCTGCACATATTAGGCTATTATTTTCAGATTCTGAGTCATCTTTTTTGTCCAGCATGTCATAACTGGGTATTAACTTAGTTTTCCCATGAAATTATTAAAATGTCACTCTCTCTCTCTCTCTCTCTCTCAAAAAAAAAAAAAAAAAAAATAATAATAATAATAATAATAATAATAATAATAATAATGAATACATGAAATGAAATGTGGGATAAAAGTGTTTATAATGGCTGAAGAAAGATGATTTTTTCAGCGTTTGTCAGCTGGTATGTTTTCTACCAGTGTTTCCCTTAACCCCCAAATGGGGGTATATTACCATTTCAAAACCTGAAAAACGCTGTGAGAAAATTCTGAAGGTCATTAGCCTTGTTTATTTACATATAAAATTGGTGAAAATCTAGTCTTTGCCCCTGAATTTTCCTTTTTGTGACCCCCTGGATAAAAAGTCCAAACAGAAACACTGTTTCTATGTCTGTAATGGATACATAAGCAAATGAGATGGGGCAAGGGCCTTGGTGACTCGAGGTACAAAGAGCTATGGTCCGACCAGTTTCGATCAAGGTGGATCTCATCAGTGACTGATGACTAACTGTCATGCGGCCCACTTATATATGTCACGGTAACTTTGCTGTTACCAAGGGCTTTACGTATATTCTTTTTAACGTCAAGAGCGTGACGTCCTGATTGTGATTGGTTATTCACATTCATCAGTGAAGTTCAAAAAAGCCTTTGAACATGGAATCTCTCCCAAATATGGAAAGAGAATCCTATAGACTGTAGGATCAGTCATTGTACATAGTGGGGTGATGTGGGACCTAATGTGGGTGATTCCACAATGGTTAGGAATGTTATTAAAACAGTTTCTTGGGAATAGTGTTTAGTTATTCTCATTGTCTCATACCAGTGTATGACTAAAGGAGATTCTAAGGTCCAATATCAAGGGAAAATGTGCAATGACAATAATTTTTTTTTTGGTAATGAATACATGTACTGAATTTTGTGCAGTGTGAGCACTTTCGTATATATCTATTTAACAATAACAGACAGCTGCTTGCACAAGTTAAGAAAAAAGAAAAAACAGTGTAGTTTGAGCATTTTCTGGCACACCAATTTGAATGTGTCAAGTGCACAAAATGAAGATGTTGAAGTTTGTGTAAAGTTAAAAAGAAAAACATGTTTAAGTGGAACAGGTATAAAATTGTATACATGTAGATCTGCACCTGTTGAAAGGAAATTACTTATATCTGCAGCTGCTTAGGAAATATTTTTCGTATCTGCAACTGCTGTAGGAAATTATTTGTATCTACAGGTACTGTAGGAAATGATTTGTATCTGCAGGTGCTGTAGGAAATGATTTGTATCTGCAGCTCTTGTAGGAAATGATTTGTATCTGCAGCTCTTGTAGAAGGAAATTAATTTTATCGTCAGCTACAGCCCCCCCCCCATGGGACAAAAGATTTCTCCCTCAATACTTGTGGCAAATTTCAACAGTTATGAAATGCAGTGTAGAATAAAACTTCTAGACTTGTGAGACTACTAATATTTTGGCATTAAAGAATACTTAGTATAGGCAGATGGAAATGTATTCTTGTAATCAATTTAGAAAACACTAAATCAGTATATTAATTTTGCATTTATTAACTTGATTAAATTCATCTAAAAGACACTAATTTTGTGAGAACCCTGTGCTTTGTGGTGGGAAATTAATGTGGGTGATTCGAAGGGGGGGGGGGAGCATTGTCAAGGTCAACATAGCCATAAGCCCATCAGACTGGAAGGTGATTCTAGGACAGTGTACATATCTTTCTTGCTTTTTATTTTTTGGCTTTTTTTTTTTTTTTGGTTAAAAAATAGATTGTATGCTTGAAGAAACAGAACAGAGTTGTTTCCTAGCCATAAATTGATTGCAAGTTATGATCGGTGAAAGATCAAAAGAAGAATAACATTCGTAAAACATTGCAAATTATGATGCAAATCTATTCCCGTGGGCTCCTGATGAATACAGCGTATCTGCAGACTTCAGGACAGAGAAAGGTATGCACTTCAAGACCGTAATAGAAATTTGTCACAAAAGAATTGACGGAAAGATCAGCGAAAGATAGGAATTGACTGATCTGTGTATGCAGAGTAGAAGTATGGATGTGTGATTGATGCCTTGCGCCCACTGCCCGAGATCAGTCGCAGATTTATACACAATCATATCTGAGTAGATTGGAAGGATACAACACAAAAGAAATGGCCAAAATGTTTTCGGCAGGCACTGGTGGGGAGAAACATGATTTTATTGAGTGGATCTTTAATAGATTACTCTGATCAAGGACTGATGTTCCTGTGTGGCTGGAGCCATGTGTTTTGAGCTTTTCATTTGGCTACAGCTCATTTGCACCAAGCACATCCCCCAGAGCCTCATAATCTTAAGTGTATGAAGAGAAAATGACAGTGCTACTGTAATCTATATCAAGAAGCAGAATTTTACTCTGTGTGTTATTTGTGCCGATGCACTGGGAAATACAAAGGAGATCCCAGCTGAGACATATGATCAATGCTGTGTTCTTTCCTGTTGATGCTTTTTTTTTCTTTTTTTTTTTTTTTTTTTGTGTAGTTTTGTCAATGACATAAAATTGCTTGGAAAAACAAGTTGTGGTGAAAAGGTTCGCTGTAGGTTGAATAGGTACTTTGTCCAAAATGGTGGATGAAATTTGAGCAGTAAAAAATGCATTAAACTATGCAAAATTGATTCAGGCAAATATGAAGAAAATAACAGTAATCTCTTTGTGGATTGCTTGAAGAAAATTGCATCTCCGTTTTAAAAAAAAACGCTTTTGAATTTCGAGGGAACCTGTGATACTAGAGAGTGGAAGCATTTGCATGAATGATCAAAAGATACAAAACAGCAAAGTGACAGCCAGACATTGCTAAAATGGCTGCACATTCAATGCATACCACATCATATTATCTTCAGTTGCTGCCTGGGGTGTATGGGAAATTGAGCAAAATATTCAAAGCAAAATCGCAGATGTACCTTTGGGATGTGATGGCTGTGTTGTGAAAATTATGGTAATGTGTAGACTCTAAAAGGCATTTTGACCTTTTGGTGAACTTGAAACGGGGTGGGGTATGTAAAGTATAGGGGGCTAATAAGGGGCAGTATAGGGAACTAATATACATGATTAAAAAAGGAGCATGTATTTTATGGAGTAGGGGCACACAAGAAAATCAAAAATCCATTCTCCTGATATGGAAATAGAAAATATTAAAAAACAAAAAACAAAGGATAAAAAAAGATGATTGTATCTTGCGTCTGTTCGTTTGCTGGAAGACCCAACTGGCTTCCGTCCCATGATGTACACATTTAACCCTTTCCCCTTGAATTCAGACTGAATCAACAACTTTCCTTGGCATGGGTTGGGTACTTAGTGCCCAACCCAAAGGAAAGCTGTTGACCTCGAGCATGTGATCTTGATATGTCTCATCTACTATTCTGTCAAACTGTTTTTTTTTCATCACTGTTGAAATCAGTTGAAAACACTTAAGCAGACGACATTTGACCACCACCCAGTTTTGGCAAGTTTAACCCTTAAAGCGCTGATTTAAGATTGGAGCACTGTGCGCGCATTGCATGCAAAGTGCCCCCAGGAAAGCTGTTGACTAAGACTACTTTTTGCTTTAGACTAAGCTTCCTGATATTTGAATGAAAGGTCTCTTCATGAGGAATTTGAATCTTTTAACCGTTATATGTTTAACGGTAATGAGAAAACGACTATAGCTGTGATTAGCACTTTAAGGGTTAAGGAGAAAGGGGCCAATTGTCATTGTGCCCAAAATCACTGATTTGGAAGACCACATGACTAAAGTTGTTTAGATAAAAAGTTGGAATGATCACCTGTTTTTTTTTCATAGAGTATTTAGCTGTTCACATTTCTGCCAGGTTTTACAAGATTTGGCTACTGTCTTGAATCGTACAAGGTTTTCTTTTTTAACCCTTTCCCACTTGAATTAAGACTGAGTCAACAGCTTTCCTTGGCATGGGTTGGGCACTAAGTGCCCAACCCATGCCAAGGAAAGCTGTTGACCTGAGGCATGTGATCTTGATAAGTCTCATGTACATTTCTCAGTCAAACTGTTTTTCATAACTGTTGAAATTAATTGAAAACACTGAAGCAGACGATATTTGACCACCAGCCGGTTTTGGCCGATTTGAGGGGGAAAGGGTTAAAGCTGTACTTCAGTTGCACAATCTGATGGGGGTTTTTTTTGTTTTTTTTTTCGTTTTGACAGGCAAGAGTAGTTTACTAAGCTCAGTTGATTTTCTGATTTGGGCAAATCACTGAAGGTAATGAATTACATTGATTAATTCAACAAATGTTCCAACTGCACGATTCCCAGGGGTCTTGTCTCTGATGAATATGTTTGCGACATCAAACACAACAAAGGACACGCTTGTAATTTAGAACACCTGATAAATGTTACAATCTGTTGTTTTTATGCAAATGACTTAACACAAACTGAATTTATTTAGAGATTAGAATATAAAAGTCATTTATTGGGATGCATTTACTGTCTTTTCATGTGAAGCTTGTGTGCATGATTAAATAATCATACCTTTTTGTGACAGAGTGTATTTGTTGCTGTTCAAGGAAACAGCAAGTAGACCAGCGGGAATCTGAGATGGCCCCTTCAAATATATTCCCACACAGAAAATTTTTCGTAGAAAACACCCAGTCAAAGATACAAGGCTATTTAGAGTAAAATGTATGGGGCAGTAAGAGAAATGATCAGCCCAAATGCTGCTCCATAGATCATCTGTGGCATAACATACAGTGACACAGAACCAATTGCAGCATCTGTTTCTTTCAAAACTGACAGGAATGTAACCTTCTGACTATGAGTTACTGGCAATATTTTGCACCTGCTAGCCCAAGAACTTGAAGTCTGGTCCGTGTGAAGTGTAGATGGCACCACTGGTCCAGAAGGATCATTGGACATTTGATGGCCAATTCTGAAAATTACTTTAATTTTGCTGCATTCTCATTGTCGCTGATGGCACAAAACCATGAAAATAAAAACACAGTGAAATGGTATTTTTAACATTGATGGAATAGAACTTATGTCCAAAATGCCAGCAGTGAAATTCAAACTGCAGTGAATACATGTCAAAGAATGCAAAAGCCTTGAATATTTACACATGTGAAAGTAAAGCAATTTACAGGATAGATGGAGGATGGGAAGTGCAAGGCAGTTCCTTTTCACTAGTAGTGCCCTCTGTTGATTTAGTTGTCCTGCCCCACAGCTCATTTTGCTGACAGCCGCTGTGTTGTGCAGCCACTCCAGTAGGTTTCACAGCAAAAATATCCCCACAGGTGTCAACTTTTGCAGTTTTTGTGTATGAACTCTCTGCAGCCTGTCTGTTGTCGTTTATTTCTGTCTGGGCCAGAAATAAACGAAAAAGTGGAAAACTGAAGTTTTCTGACAAGTCAACCATAGTATTTGCAGAGTGTGCATATTATATGGGTAGAATTACCATGTCAGGAGAAGGAAATTTATGACTTGTCATGGTTAATTTGGAGTTCTCAGCCAAATGGGGGGAGGGCAAGGTGTATTTTTGTGATCACAGTTAAGATATATGTATATATATTTTGGTGAATTATGAATTCAAATAAATGTATATTTTGTGAAAGATCATGCGTGTGATTTGAAAGAGATTTAGTTTCAATAAACGATGTGATATAAATACATACACATACATGTAATGCGTGACCTATAAACAATGCCAGTATCCCAAGACGACCTGTAATCCATCCATTCAGAGCCAACAAGATCCCCCTCCCCCCCCCCATTACCCCCTCAACACACTGAGCTGTCACCAGTGAGGCCCAGTGATAGATGAGAAGATAATGAGGGAAGAAAACATTTGTCACCATCAAACAACACCCTGGGAGTTGGGGGGTGGGAGGTGAAAGGGTACTTTCATATAGTACCAGTAGGCAATTTAAATTCACAAAAAGAGTTTCAGAGTTTATTTTAGGAGGCCCAAAACCCAATCTCTGCTAAATAAAAATTGAACTTCTAGTTAGTTAAACTGTAGAGCGCTGTAAAGCGAACAGGATTCTTCATATTTCCTGATTCACGTCAACACAAGTCCTTCCTGAAACAATGATTCCTGCTCTCCAATTGCCAGCTTATAAAAATACCTGCATGTTGGCGTAACAGGAGGCTAATGATTTGTTTACATAGCATGCATCGCCTCCTGGTAGACCTTCCCTGCAAGATGATGATTCTGATGTACCATGACAGGAGGGGGGGTGGGGAGGGGTCTCACAGGCTGCCGAGCACCTAGCATGGAGGCCAGGTGGAGTGATTGTGAGCTGGCTGCAAAGTGGAGAGTCTGCAGTCATTATACATGAGCATGGAAGACCTGTTGGGCCACATTAATGTGGGACTGAGTGATGCGTGTTCCCACACACAAAAGTGCAGTGTGGGGAGGTGAAACTGCTTCTCCATCTGGTTTCCCATGCACTCCTAGTGATTTTCCTGGAGATAGTCCTGCCATCAGATAAAAATTGCACTCTGGAAGTGCATTTATTTTCTAGTCTATATGTATGCACATTTTTGCAGTTTTCAGGAATTTCACGTGGGTCAGCAAAAATTTGGAACTTTTTAGGCCCTGTTTCTAATAAAATTGTATGAAATACATTTTCCATTGTGTATTTATTTTCACAGTTCTGTTCCATCAGGGATTGTCACGAAAAATTTACTGGCAAAATAAAGTCCATTTGTAGTACTTACTGGATACAGTGGCCCCCCTCTTGTAAAGCCCCTCTCACCAGAGGCCACCCCCTCTTCAGAGGCCACTTTCTCATGCAGCAAGTATAGCATATTCATAATGTTCTCCCCCAAAAAGGCCAGCCCTCTATAAGACCAGATTTCCAGTACACTTATGAGGGGAGAAGGGGACACTGCTCACTTGACCTCATAACCAGAGCATTCATTCAAGTGTCCACATATACAGTCTACAGGCATTGGTTTCTGCATATGCTGGATCAGTCAGGCAATGACAGCTAGAGCATGACTTGCCAGGCAATGTAATAACCACTGAAAGACTGTACCTCTATATGGAATGAGTTGAAAATGAGGCTGTTACACGGCAGATTGTCCAATGTAATATATACTGTATGAAAGGGGCACTTCCACCCATATATATATATATATATATTTACACATTATACATGTATATACATATGCATATACAGTAAAACCTCTCTAACCGAACACCTCCGTATACCGAACACCTCTCTGTACTGAACACCATTTCTTGCTCCCAAATATATACATATACTTCCAATGTTAACAAACCTCCTTTTACCGAACACCTCACTATACCAAACACTTTTTTCCGGTCTCAAGGGTGTTCGGTATAGGGAGGTTTTACTGTGTATATATATAGATCTATTCCCCCAAAGTGTATAAGGCAGGGAACTGCTGTGACTTGTTTTTCCCTTTGAACTCCAACCCAGAGTCACAACTTGTCTAACAAGGCCAAAAATATTAGGAAAGAAGTTATCTGAAGCTTTCCCCATGAGGTGAAGATAAGGGCAGACTCTATGAAGTAATTATATCACGGACATATTTGTTTGCATGCTACAACAGATAGCCCCTGCTGGCATATTTCATGCCCTAGTCCAAAAATAGGCAGTGGCAGGTTACAGGAATGCAAACTGATTGCCTTTGGTGGGAGTTCATTAATGCAGATGGTCATGTAACACACAGCATATCACCTCACAGTGGCAATGAGGTAAGCTTTATTTGTCAGACATGCCAGTTTTCAGGATTTTACCTGAAGTCAGGTAATTTGCCTTTTCTTGGACTAAAAAAAAAGTCGCCTCAATTTTGTCAGAACAGCTCGAAAAAGAGAAGGGGTACGTAGTTTTCAGGTAATTTTGATCACATTTCAGGTGAAATTTGTGCAAGTGTGTAGCATCTCTGATTTGTGAAAGATTTATTTTTAAGTGTGCCTATGTCACGGGACCTTATGCCAACTGCGGCTGTGTGTGCATGTACATCATGAGTGTGTGTGTGGTTTTTTGTTTGTGTATTGGTTCATTGGGTGACCTGCTTGGTACAACAAGTTCTAAATCCAAGTTCTGAAAACAGACCAGAAAACTTGCATTTTAGCAAAGGGCTAACAGACTCATCAATGCCTGCTGCTGCTGGAGAATTTGTGGTGTTTTCTAATACTAGTAACAGCTGTTTTGTCTGTTGACAGGTGACCTTGATGTGAAGGAAAACCTGGATGACAACGCGACCGGCGAAGGGGGTGATGCCGAAGTTGATGCAGATGGTGACATTAAAATGGAACCAGGCATGAAGCGCCCTCACCCAGGCTCAGGGGAAGGCGGGAAGCGTCGAAAGAAAAAACGCAAGCTGTCGGGTCCTCCACTACCAAAGAATGCCCTGATGCAGCTAAATGAACTGAAGCCAGGTTTGCAATACACACTTGTATCACAGAGTGGTCCCGTACACGCCCCAGTCTTTACCATGTCCGTACAAGTCAACAGTCAGTCTTTTGAGGGCACAGGCCCGACAAAGAAGAAGGCCAAATTACAAGCGGCGGAGAAAGCGCTGGGCTCCTTCGTACAGTTTCCAAATGCATCTGAAGCCTACCAAGCTATGGGGATGGGAATTAAACCTGGTGATTTTACATCAGATGGTACAGATGGAACCACATTCAATAATTTTGACCCGGCCCAGTTGGCTCAATTACAAGCAGCCGGGCTTGCGCCTGAGACGCCCCCTCCTGGGGTTAACGGGAACGGAAATGCAGCAGCAACACCAGAGGCCAAATCTCCAATGACACAGCCCCCAGGCAAGAATCCAGTGATGATCCTAAATGAGATCCGCCCGGGAACAAAGTACGATTGTGTATCAGAGACAGGCGAGAGTCATTCAAAGAACTTTGTTATGTCTGTCACTATAGATGCAGAGACATTCCAGGGCTCCGGACGTAACAAGAAGCTGGCCAAAGCTCGAGCAGCGCAGGCAGCCTTGGAAAAAATCTTCAAATTACAGTTCTCAACAGCACCAGGTACGTTTTTCGGTTCTGATTTTGGTCCATGTACCTCTCCCGAAAACAGTTTTTAACTTACCAGCTTTGAGTATTTGGAAGACCAAACTGCTTGTCTTTGCGTGGCTTTTGTGGCCAGCCTTTTCGAGTAAATCAATATTTGATAATTTCTTGTCTGGTTCCCTGCCTTCTCTGCGGCTCTGTCCTTTCCTTCCTGTCGTGCCATCCACTCTTGCTCTATGTACCTTGGCATTTTGAGGAAACGTCACTTGATTTTACGATGAATGCCAGGCTGGCCACTCAGAAGGGACCACAGATTGTCTCTAATATACAACCTTCTTATTTCGTGACTGTGCTGGGATAAGCTGCTTTTGATGCCAAACAGCTACTAAACAGCCAGGGTACTGAACATAAATTAAAAATTCTGGTGTCCCATGCAAAGGAAATGGCTTAGCCCTGCATGATACAAATTTGGCCCAAGCATGAAATTCACACGTGTAATGAGATAGTTGCAAAAATTGATACAGTAAGTAAAATCCTATCAACATTACATGAGAAGATTTTGGTACTATAAATTTTTGTAGTAATCATATTTCATAACTGAACTACAAAGGCATTTTGCATACAGCTTGTTGTCCTGCATACATGTCAGTGTCAACCTGTCTGACCATTACAAACCTAAAGGAAAACCAAACTAGGAGTTCAGTATGGTCACTTTTGTGTCAAGCGCCATAAAAGCTGATCAGGGGGGGTCCACATTTTGAGCTTCTTTCCAAAAGTGCTCAATGCCTCCCTCAAGTTTATGTGTCTGGCAGTCATTAAGCCATACTGTTCACATTTATTGAGCTACACAGCTCTTCGTTGTTAAGCAATGCCACTCGTAGTTGTTAAACCATATTGCCAATATTTATGAAGCCATGCCTTTCTCATTTCTTAAGCTATGTATCGCTCATTCATGAAACCAGGCTTCCCTCAGTGATAAAGCCATGCATTTCTCATTTAAGCTATGCCCCTGCCTGCTATTAAGCCATATATCTGTAAGTTGTTAAACCATGCATTTCCCAGTTGTTAAACAGTGTATCTCTCAGTTATTAAACCAAGCCTCTCTCAGTTATTAACCATGAAGCCATGCTTCTCTCAGTTATGCAGCCATGCTTGTCCCAGTTACTGAACTTCGCTTTTCTCAGTTGCTCATCCGTGCTTCCTTCTTTCATTAAGCAATACTACGACTGTCTGAGGTTTGTTGTTAAAAAGTTTTCATCAGCTAAAAACTCAAAAACTGAGAAAAGATGGATTGTGGAGGATAAGGGTGTGACTCTCTGTCTGTCTATCTACTTGTGTTCCGTTTATTTTATCGGCCCCTAAAACCGGTTCAACATGTACGTTTTAACTTATTGTCAGAGCAGATAAGTCAAGTTTTCATTTAAAACTACAACTGGGCATAAGTTTTCTTTAAGGTTATGTTGCATGTTTCTTGCACCTGTGAAAGCAGGTAGATATACCTTGCCAAACAACAACTCCACGGTGTTGGTAAGAGTACCACTAACAGGTTTTTCAACCACGAGTCCAAGAACAGAAAAGGTCGTCTATTGGCAGTGTCGAGACCAAATCCAACGGGAGTGTTGGGATCGATACGATCGCGTTGTTTCTGAAGAGTTCCGGTACACGAGGTGTTTCCATTGTGGGAGAGGAGATCGCTGAATCGCGGCTCAAGATAGCTGTACGCCTGGCCCCAGGACAGTGGTCACGGCAAGTATATTTTCTTTCATGGTGGCCAACAACATAAGGTAACTTTCCTGTCTGATTGGTCCAATCTCGTACCAGTCAATGTCAGTAAATGCCTGTAATAGTCAGTTGCGAGTGAAAAAAAGTTCAGCAAAATATAACAAATTTCGGACAGAATTGTTTACGAAAAATTTTGTGTTGGTGATTGACACGGCTACAGGCATTTGCTAGGAGGGACGGTACCAATCTTGCGGGGACTTTGCGCTGTGTTGTCGCTCACAATGATGAAGGGCGACGCAGACACTTTCCTCAGGGCCACTTCCGATGCAAGTTTGTGGAAACACGGTCTTGAGCTGTTACATGAAGCATGCCTTTTTCTGTCCTACATTATCTTACACTCACTCACAGGGCGGGGAGGGCAGTGTATGAAAATTGATAGTGAGGCTCTTCTGGCACTTTCATCTTGCATGTGTTATCCTGTAAATGGATATCATACTTGTAGACGTGTTCTTCATTGACTGATAGGCCACTTAGGCTTAGAAGTGAATATTTGGTATGTAGCTTCAGGACATGTACATATCGTCTGTAGGCAGTTTTATTTCGCCGAATTCATACAGGTCTGATTTATTGAATTAATTGCACTATTTGGTTTATTAAATTCAAACCTTGTGATTTGTTGGGAGGGACGGCAACGAATAAACCATGTTATAATAGATGAAGATTGACCAAAAAAAATTAGTTAAAACATGTAAATATGGTTGAGAAAATAGCATTTAAATATGCTTGAGAAAATTCAAAGTACATTTTGTTTGCCTCAATTTAAAGGAAAAAAAAAAGACTGCAGAACAAAGTTTGAGGTATGCCCCACAACTAGCTTAGATAAAACGGAGAGCAAAGTCGGGGCTGGCCAAAAAATGATCAGTGAGCAAATGGAGAAAGATACAAGATCAGTATTTATTGCCTTTAGGAATCAGCACAGGGTCATTTGTCTGGTACTCCATCTGCATGAGGTCCACAAGTTGGAAATTTGTCCCTTTGTGTACCGGTAAACTTCACAATCAATTGTATGATATACACATGGACACTGTATGTACTCTCTTGCAGATTGTGACTGTGTCAGCTCGACTTTGTGTTTGACGTGGAGAAACTGCTCTGGTCTTAAATTTACAATCTCAAGTTTAAAAATTGTGTCATGGTTCTGTTTGTATTTGAATGTTATTATTGGACATGGTTGATGTCTTCGAGTGTGTTTTTTTTTTTTTTGTTTTTTTTTTTTTGGCGCACACATTGTGACTGTGTATAAAATTACATTGTGGTAGTTGTGTGTCATGTAGAGTTACTCTGGTGATTGCAGATTTTGTCTTACCAGTACCTTCACAATATAAATTTGCTGATATATTTTGAATGCATTCAAAGCTGTGAGCACTTCAGATGATCAATCAATATTATTATTAATATCACATTTTCAACTGTTTAATTTCATACAACAACAAAAATTGCTATTTGGACAAAATTACTTTCTTCGATACTTACATAATCAATTCTCAACATTTTCGAGAATGTGGACGTGAAGCGATATACGGCAAAGATGTGTAGTGATGCGTGTAGACTAGTGTTACATGTGCAATATAGATCTCTATGTGTGATTGACACAATGTTATATTATGTTTCAGGGCCCGGCGTCTGGCATTACCCTATATCATTTAGATCTGTATCACAATTCAATACAAAGTAACTTCCTGGAAGTTGGTTGGCAACATAACGGACAGTAAGTTACTTTCATTGCATTGTGAAGTGCAGATTGCCCGTGCTGTCTGGAAGGTTTCCATAGCAACCACATTCCAGTTACCGTGGTAACTGTGAAGCAAATTTTAACATTTTGACTGAAAGCTATTTTTTTGAATTGTTCAGTAAGACTGACTAAATGTCTTTGCTTAGCCTTGAAGAAGAATGATAGCTATTTGGCCAGATACTTGGGATTTCGTTTAAGACCCACGGTTGCTATGGAGATCCGAGATGCATATCCAGCAGCTTTGTGTGATCACATGGAAACGCAACACATTTTTGCGCATGTGATCTTGCAAAGCTGAAAATGTAGGGTGATGATTCGACAAACGACGTTCCCCCGTAGTTTCGAGTAACTGACTGACCGCCCTTCGCTGTACATTAGACCTGACACAAGAGTACTAATAACACTCTAACAACCGATTGCAAAAGTGTAAGTCCATTGTATGACCTTACAAGGAGATATACAATGGTGACTCACTGATACCAAGTGACATTTATTATAAGCAGAGAACGTTGGTTCTAACCCGAGTGTTCTCGATGACTGTCAAACTATGTGTAGTGTCACTTCAGTTGCCATGATACTGCACAAATTTCTTCCGAATTCTCGTTATCATCATTTCCTCAAAATTGACATTTGGTTAATTTAGGTAGATTTTTTCATGCTAGGCAAACCCAAAAAGCTTATAGTAATTGTGGTATCCAGTGGTTAACTAATCAACTCGATGTAGGATGTGAAATTTTAAGCTGTATGCTACAGAGAGTAAGTTTTTGCAGCAAGAGACATCGGCCAAGCAATCATTAGTGTCTCCCACTAGGTGACAGCACTATGCAGTCATGACTATCTGGACCCATAGGTGGCAGCATCAGATATTGGCTTTTTGCCCTGCAAGATCAGCAACCAACTTAACTTTTCAAAAAAAAAAAAAAAGAGGGGGAAAAATGTGGTAATGCCGAGATGTTTTCAAGGAAGAAGGTAAGTGAGAGACAAAACTACCTACACATGAGTGCAAATGCTGAACCATAACAATGGACAGGGTGAGTCTTCTACGTTTCGTCAAAATAGTCACACGCACACGCTCCAACTTACAACAGTGTAAAAATTACATGCAATACATTTCAGCCAGGGAAGCTTGTTATACACAGCAATTCATACCTGCCATTTTGTTTTTTGTTTGTTTGTTTGGTTTTTTTTTATACTTACATCTTGCCTGGTATGCTGGGAGGCTTAAATACATGCACTTGCAAAAAAATTGTTGTGATATTTCCAGTATAACTTTTTTTTTCTGTTTGTGTGAAAAAGTGTTTTAACTCTAGGTGTTTTCCATGAACTGTCTTCAAACCACCTGACACAGTCAGTTTCAATAGAAGATGAGTTTGAAATGTTAAGAGGACTCACTATCAGTTTCAGAAGTTGTTTAGTCTATGTTGAGGCAAGGAGGGTAGAATAGAGGGTAG
The DNA here is from genome assembly GCA_964020975.1 of Hermodice carunculata. Classification (NCBI taxonomy): domain Eukaryota; kingdom Metazoa; phylum Annelida; class Polychaeta; order Eunicida; family Amphinomidae; genus Hermodice; species Hermodice carunculata. The sequence continues at coordinate 27,942,379 of OZ026627.1, forward strand.
CTTTTTTCCCCCCTCAAGGGGGTCTTTTTGAAAAGTCGTTAAGATGTATTTATACATGTAGTATAAACAATGATTGTATAGAACGGATACTAATTCAGATGTCTGGTGAGGATTTCGAAAGCTAAGTGGAAGCAGACATGCTGTATGTGCACAAGTTAATTGGATTTCTCTTTCTTGATCTTTGATGCCTGAGCTGTCAACACTGCAGCCTTGAGCACCTCCCGGGAGAATGCTGTTTGCTGTTGGTCCATCAGTTACAACAATCGCCTAACTGTCATAATACGTATCTTTGGGCACAAATCGCGCAGGAGTTCTTGTGCCTTGTTATTTTGCAAGTGGACTGGAATGCCAGCAGCATTCGTCTGTACAGCTCTGTGGAGTATGTTTTTACAGTGCTAATCATCACAGCACTCTTTGCAGAGTCTGTTATTATCATCGTTGACTTAACTCTTTCAGTGGCAATCGTGACTAAAAGTCGATCTTGTTAAGTCAAACTAGTCTGATTTATCATTATGATCCCAGATTCGTACTTCTCATGAAAAGACCTTTCATTCAAGTACCAGTATGCCTACAGTTCCAGAGAGAATATCCCAGGTCAACAGCTTTTCGTGGCACGCATTGCATCCAATGTGTGCCGAGAAAAGCTGTTGACTCAGTCCAAAATTTGGCACAGAAAGAGTTAAGCACCTGGCAGCCAGGCCACAGTGCAGGAGGGCTTGTTTAACTTGGTGAACTTGACAGAAAGGACACCAAACTAATGGATCTCTCAAAACCAAAAGACCAGCCCTCTTGTATTGGGATAGATATTTTGTCATTATCTCTTTTGAGCAGTTCTTGGTCTAGGTTAGAAGATGCAAGGGATGTTGTCAGCTCTCGATTTCACAGAAAATGGTGAAGTTGTGGGTTCTGTGGCAGGGAAGCCAGTGGTATGGAATGGGGCATGGTTACAACAGCATGCCAATTAAACCTCTTGCTGTGTCCAGCTCGAGGACTTGATGGTCCGCTAATTGGTATATTTAGCTCCTAGTCAGCAGGTGCTTGTTTGATGTGGCATGGCTAGATACCTGTAGCGCCCTCAATTGTCACACCATAGTCTACTGCAGCAGAATTCCGATCGCCTTCACCCAATTAGGTACATAAGACACATGTGGCTATATGGTAATTTGGTTCCGTCAGCACTGTAAATGAACACATCCCTGTAAAACTGTTTCGTAAATTACTCCCACAGAGAGGAGAGAGGTTTTCAGAATCATTTGATATTCACATTCCAGATTATCCACATGACGGTTTAACCCTGTTTAAAAAAATATACATGTACATGTATGTGGGAACTTAAGTCAGGGCAGTTCCCCTTTTGAGTGATGAAAGTTCAACACAAGAATTCTGCATGTTCCTTCCGGTGTAAGTCTATCAGGAGATCCCATTTTTTCAAAGTTAAACCCTTTTCAAGAAACTCTCTTCACAGCTCAGCTTCAAACTTAATTGTCAGGCAAATGCTGTGTTATGTACATTTGTTATGCAGGTGAACATTACCATGACATGATATTAAAGATGGAACTACGTGAAACTGGATTTTTTTCTGTCACACACTGGCCATATTTTAAGTCTCATGAGTCAACTAAAGTCATTGAAAGCATTGTTTTGTCACTCCTCCCCTTCCCCCTGCCCCTACCCCTCCCCAGCCAGAACCCCAGATGATGAGGGTAGGTGAAGGGGACTGAAGCCTTTGTACCCCCTGCACCTGTCCTTCCATCTGCTGTCCTTCCATCAGGAAATGCTTGTCTGGGCAATATTTCCTTTACTATAATACTTAAAAATACAGCACTTGATTGACTACTTCTTTCGATAGGGGTGTGTTGCATCTGTGACCTTGACCTTGAACTTGACAATAGAAAATGCTTTGTTTTGTATATTGTAATATTTACAGGTATGAAACATGACATTTCTCGGAATTTGGGGTGTGTCGTATACCAAATTTAGGTCACTCTGACTATTGCCTTTGACCCCATCATAGAAAATACCAATGCCGGCCATATTTCCTATGCTTCAAAAACGAAAGATACCAAACTTGGTCTGCGGATACTTCTTGGGATAGTAGTATTTCCTGTATCACAACAAGATCACTGTGACCTCGACCTCTGACCCCATCATAGAGAATGCTTGTCTGGGTCATTATTAGTCCCTATACTGTAAAAACTGCAAATAGTATTGACTTCCTGTGGGGAACTTGATATACATTGCTGCGCTATACAACTGGCCTTTTTGTGAGCAAGAGAGATCCAATTCCAGACTTGAATCTAAGTGGAAGATCTCTATAATATGCAAATTACTGCTATTAAATGTATGCTGAGGGCAGCTTCAGGGACCAACACAAATATTCACGTGTCACGCCTCAGCTTGTTATCTCGGGTGAGAACAAGTATGAATAATTTTGAAATAGATATGTTTACGTTAATATGAGTTGACAGCAGCCAAGACGGCCAATCACAGAAGCGGTTACAACATGCACCACATACGACTCACAAACTATCAAGTTGAGGAACTTGGTGGCAAGTATGTTTTGGGTTGACCCTTGTAGAATCAAATTACCATATTGTCAGATTTGATTCACGAGCCTTTCCCCCTTGAACTGACCAAAATGTGCTGGTAATCAAATGGCATTTGTTCCAGTGTTTTTGGATTAATGTCAACAGTTAGGAAAAGCAGTTTAATTATTAAACTGTAAACAAGGCCTATCAAGGAAACATGCGAAGTCAACAACTTTTCTTGGCATGGGTTGAACAATGATTGCCCTCTCTTTGCCAAGGAAAGTTGTTAACTCAGTTTTTAAACTCCGTCCTAATTCATCAAGAAAGGGTTATGTCTGTTCAATGCACAAATGCAGACTCCAGACACTGTGTCTATAATCTCAATATTGTGTCTCGTTTTTTGACAGTTTGTCATTAGCTTAGTCCACCAAATGTGTCATTTGTTTAACACGAGCTCAATATGTAATATTACAACTGCCTTAGAATGCTAAGTGATAACAATCTTGTCAAGGCTGTATGGAAACTTTTTATCTCGAAACATCAAATATCCTGCAACATGTCCGTATCATCAGTATCCAGATTCAGTGAGCCAAGTTGTGTCTTCTTTGTGACCTTTCCTGTCACGCTGGCGGCAAAATATAAATACAGAAACACTGAAGTGTTTTTTAACCCCCCCCCCCCCCACACACACACACATACAGTAAAACCTCTCTAACCGAACACCTCTTTATACTGAACACCTCTCTGTACTGAGCACTATTTCTTGGTCTCAAATATATATTTCCAATGTAAGCAAACCTCCCTATACCGAACACCTCACTATACCGAAGACTTTTTTCCGGTCCCAAGGGTGTTCGGTATAGGGAGGTTTTACTATGCACACAAGTGAAGTCTTCAACTTTTCCAACTGTTCAGCTATCCATCTGTAGCAGAATCCTTGCCAACAAAATTTCCCCAGATTTGCAGGCCTTGGCAAACGTGAATTTGCCTCAGTTGTACCTTGACAATATTTGTTGGCCACGTCACATTCTGGTGACCTTAAACTTGTTTTCAAACTTGCAGGACCTGTGTGTGTGTGTGCGTGTGTGCGTGCGTGCGTGCGTGCGTGCGTGCGCGCCCGAGGCAGGAGGCATGCAGTCTATTGATGTGTCCCACAAACGAATACTGCTCTTGGCTTGTTCAGACTGTCAAACTGTCTGTATGTAGCACAATGGTTTGCAAAGAGAAAAATCTCCTCGACTCGCATTCTGCATCAAACTCAAATTTACCCCAATTGTACCTTGAGACTATTTCTTGACCTGATTACGTTTTTGGTGACCTTGACCTCATTTTCAAGCACCAATGTGCAAGCAAGGGAGATCGGGTCTGTCATTGACAGTTGTTCTAGTTTTTGTCCAGACAAGTTCAACGGGTAATGTTTGAAAAAAGGCTGTGTTTGCCGGAGCGATGAGGACGGAACTTGTGTATGTGCAAGCACTGAAAAGGAGTGAAAATTGTTTGCTACATACCCATAGCTCTTCCCTGTTGGAGTCCAAGAGAAGGTGTGGAACGTTTCACATCAGATAGGATGTGTTGATTTTGTTGGGGGGGGGGGGCGGGCGCATTTCCCAGTTGAAAAAACGCAAACTTGTGCAATAGGTGCTAACTGCTCGGCTTTTTTACAGTGAAAATAAGATCTGAAGCAAATACAGCAATGCAGTGCCACTTGTTGGTGGGGGGCCAGAGCAGGTCTACAATGGGCTACCCAGCCAGGATCATGTGTGGTCTTTTCTTTGTGTGGTTTTCATGTATTTGCTGGGCAGATCCGTGCAAAAAATTAAAATGAAAACAAAAAAGAAAACAAAAAAATTCACAGCTTCCGACCTCAATGGTGTCCCAGGTGTCTGGCTGTTTGTGGAGTCTCATCTTACCGTGTGAACATTGCCAAAGCTTGCACTGATCACGTGACCCACAGGTCTGTCCCCACAAGAGAATATGTATCAGCTTTTTTTTTATAATGCCAAGTGCGGTGGGTGGCTTTAGTTGGGAAGGCAGTAAATGCAGTAATCTCTCCCTGGATGTCTTTTTCAGTCGCTTGACCCTTTACTGCTTGAATTAAGACTTGAGTCAACAGATTCCTTTGGCACAAGTTGGGTGCTAAGTGTCTGGCCCAGGCCAAGGAAAGCTGTTGACCTGGGTCTTGTTATCTTGATGGGCCACATCTACAATTCTCAAATTTTTGTCCATTCCAGTTGCAAATTTGTCAAAAACATTGAAGCAGATGGTATTTGACCACCAGCCAGTTTTGGCTGGTTTGAGGGGAGAAAGGGTTAATTAGTGATCTAGTGATCAGGTATTATGTCACATCAAAACTTTCTGTATATACCTGTCTGGGCCATGAATGTAAGAGTGAAAATTTGCCAACAGGACAATTCCCCAGTGGTGTGCATTATGCATCCAGTTCATTAACACTGGTAACTATGTTGTAATACTGCCAAGAATATGGTCCTGTGATCTTTGTCGAACTTTGGCAATGGACTATCCAGTGCCTCCATCCCAGATGGCTTCAGTTGTGTTTAGTCTGTCTGGCTGCAGGTGGTAAAGTTGCAGTGAGTGATGTCATGCATAGAAAACCGGACTCCTGAGAGTACATTGTACAATTAACTCTTGCAGTGAAAATCACAACAAAAGTCATATTGGTTGAAACTTTGATATGTGTCCAGCCGAGGGGTCCCTTGTGGTTCCAGCCATTCACCATGTGTTTGTCAACACAGTATCTCAAGACTAGCTGCCCACCTCAAGCTCAAGTTACCTCATTTATACCTTGACATCATTTCCCCGAGTTGACAACATTTTGGTGACCTTGACCTGATTCTCAGTCACAGAAGCCATGTACGTGCAAAGATGGCCCCACCAGTCAAAGCTTTGCATCATTGAAATGCCTCTAGTTTGTTTCATAAAATGAAATTTTAAAAACAAACAACAACAAAAAAACATACCTCAAAACCATGAGTGGGGAGTAGGCAGAGCCCATGTGCACCCCCTCTCGCTGTTTTTCATATGAATGATGATGTCACATCATTAAATTCCTCACAGAAGGGTCTTTCACTCAAGTTGTAGCATGCCTGTGGTCCTTCAAAAGGATACAATTAGCTTTGTTCAATGTCCTCCAAGCACAGTGGGCCCATGGTGTATGCAGTGAAGCTGTCTATAACATCCTAATACTGAAATGCTTAACCCTTTCCCCCTCAAACCGGCCAAAACCGGCTGGTGGTCAAATGTCGTCTGCTTCAGTGTTTTCAACTAATTTCAACAGTTATGAAAAACAATTTGACAGAGAAATGTACATGAGACTTATCAAGATCACATGCCTCAGGTCAACAGCTTTCCTTGGCATGGGTTGGGCACTTAGTGCCCAACCCATGCCAAGGAAAGCTGTTGACTCAGTCTTAATTCAAGGGGGAAAGGGTTAATCTGCAATTATTGGGAAGCTTGATCCAGCTTGGGCATGGGGGATAACAAAACACAGTTGTCCTACACAGCCACTTGGTGCAAAGCCAGGGTTATGTCGCCGTACATTCGCTGCTGCGTTTGGTGTTCATTTTTGGTGCAGTTAGGCAAGAGAATCGGAGCAGGGTAACTGTATCTAAGGCATTGCGTGTATGTGTGTATGTGTATGTTTCTGAACTGAGAACTGGAGGAAAGAATGCCCGTGGGCCGGCCAGCTTAGAACCTGCAGCAGCACTTTGCATTGCCAGCTGGCTGCTGTAACCATATTGACACATCCGCTCTCGTGAATAGAATTCAGAATGCTCTTGGGCAGCTTTCTTGGTGTACATGGGGCCCAGTGTGCCTGCGGTAATGAAAATTGTTCTAGGGTTGGCTGTAGTTTTCTTATTTTGGCTTGTTTTGCTGATGACACAAAACCGTGAAAATAAAAAAAAAAATACATAGTGAAATAGTATTTTCACATTGTTTAGAATAGGAATTATGTCAAAAATAGATGAAATGGAAACCACAGGGAAATGTCAAAAATATAAAAACCGTGAAAATAAAGCAATTTACTGTATGCTAAGGAAAGGTGCAGACTAATTATGTGCATTGTCTTATGTGAAAAAAAAAGGAGATGACATTAATGACACTTAGCCATTTTTTATGAGAAATAATGACACGCTGATCAATCAGAATTAGGTTTCCAAGGGTGCACGTGCAATTTGTTGAATGGGCAGAGGGGATTCTCATTACACAAAAGCAATTGATTGAACTCTTCAAGTGCCAAATATGGACTGAGTCAACAGCTTTTCTCTGCATGCATTGGGCCCAAGGAAAAGCTGTTGACCTGGGGTATTCTCTCTGGAACTGTAGGCATACTGGTACTTTAATTAAAAGTCTTTTTACGAGGAATACCAGTCTGCGATCCTAATGATAATTCAGACCAGTTTGACTTGTAGATTGACTTCAGATGTGATTGGCACTGAAAGAGTTAATTATTTTGTCACTGACCTGCTTAAATTACAGCACAGTGGTGCACCTCTTACAAGGACACCCCAGGTGCAGCAAGAAATATGACATTATGCATGTCATGAGAGGGTGGCCTTTTGGAGAGGGGGCGTTACAAGAAGGGGATCACCATTGTCCCTCTCTTGAGAGACCACCCTCGGCCCACATGAAAAGTGGTCTTTTACGACAGGTAGTTTTTATTAGACATTAAATAGTATTGAAAATTGGATTTTGGGTTTTACAGAGTGGTCTCTGAAGAGGGTGGTCTCATTGGAGAGGTCTCTTAAGACAGATACCGTGCATATGCAGCGCATGTCATTAGTGTCATCGGAGGTCCCCCTTTGATTGTAACCTGTCATTTGTGGCCATCCACTGAAAAATCCTGAGGTGTTCTCTGAGCCTCTCTGTGCTCTCTTCAGTTTTTACTATTCACTCCAGTTACAGGTAAATGGATAATTTGTGAATGCCAAGATGCATTTGGCTCAAATTTGGCACAAAGGGTTTATCATAGGGCGAAAGTGAAGTGCCCCAGGTTTATAGGCCACTGACCTGACTGGGACCTGATAGTGTCCGCTGAGGCACTGCATACATGGACACTTGCTGTCCTTTTTCCGAGTCCAGAGAAGGAAATTTTTCGAAGTTGAGTGGACACGTGAAAAATATATCCCGAAACTTTTTTTTGAATCACATTTTGAATGGTCTTTATTGAGCATAACTGGAATGAAATAACATAGAATACAAAACAAAATAAAATGAATAGGCTAAAGTTGTGACCTAGGTCGAGCCTAACTGGAATAAAGAAATGGCTAGATAGAGTGTTATAAGTGGAAGAAAGGGACAGACTGGGCAACCTCATGGGTGATTCTAAATGTAGGCACAGTGTGTTGTGTTCAGAATTACATCTACAGTGGTACCTCTTTTGAGAGACCGCCCCTATGGCAGGTCAAAATGTGGTCTCTCAAAACAGGTGGTCTTTCATTATAGGTACAACAACATGGAAAAGATAGCGCAGTGTTCTGAGAGAGCGGTCTTAAAAAGATATGCAGTCTCTCATTAGAGGGGTCTGTCAAGAGAGGTACCACTGTATCTGTGTCAATGAAAAGATTTGTGTAGAGGGCTATTTCTCACCACGATTTGAGAGCTGGACCACTGTGACTGGCACTCAACACTGATTAAGGACTGGCACTGGTACATATACCCATGTGCACCAGTAAGACGGAGAATAGATGGGTTGGTGGTGTTCAGTAATATATTTCCCCCTGCTGTGCGATCCCTCTCAAACCCATTTCATTTGATCTTTAATAGTAAAGAAAAAAAACGCATTGCATATCCATGCATGTGCACACTGATTACAAGTAGAGGATTTGTGCTGTGACCTCTGAAGTGGCAGAGGTCAAAGATCTGAAGGACCCGCTGTGTCGTTGACTCTCTGTGATGATCACCGTTGAGGACAAAACGCAGCCTGCCTTGCTTGCCATGGAGTGCCCAGTAGACCTGCCCTGTCGCCGTGTGCGGTCTGGGCTACCTGGAATGGAGCGTCCTGTAAGCTGATCCTTTCTGAAGATGTCATGATATTTCTCATTTTTACGTCATCATCAGTTATTCATGGTGTCAGTTGATCTATAAATTTGCCAAAGATATGTCCATTGTGCATTATGTAGCTGTCCCCTGTACCATAAGCCTAGATTATTGGACTGCCTCACTTATATATTAAGATTTAAGCCATATGAGGAAGCTCAGAATGGGAGGGTGGTATATATATCCCCCACCCCCCTTTAGCTAATTTTAAGATTGATTCAACACCTTTCCTGGGCATGGGTTGGTTGCCGAGTGCCCACCCATGTCAAGGCAAGGTATTGACCTGGGGCATGTTATTCTGACAGATCATGTGCAATTCTTGTTCAAGTTGTTTTTCATTACTGCTAAAAGCAGTCTAAAACCACTGAAGTAGACGACATTTGATCACCATCTGGTTTTGGCCAGTTTTAAGGGAAGAAATGGCCAAGAAGACACGAGGATTTAAGCTGAGACTTTCAGATGTATTTTCTTTGGAACTCAGCGTGTGATTGTATATGAACAATGCTGATGTCAAGCACAAGGTCTTGACCTTAGAATGGTCGTATTATTGGATTGAATCAATAGCTTTCCTTGGTAGACCCTGGGAACTGAGCACCTGACATACACCAAGAAAAGCAGCCAACTATTGGTAGGATACCGTGGTAAAAATCTTCTCTGAGGTTTTTATTGAAAATGTTTAGAAAAAAGACAGTATGTAATAAAATAAGTGAAGCATAAGACCTGTGGAATTACTAACTGCTGTCAACTTGTCAGACCGGAGGGAAAAGGTCAAACATGTTTGTTAGCTGCACAATAGCTTTACTTTGATTTTGACTCACTGCCCAGCTTTCATAGATTGGACACAGACATACACTGAGGCCTAATATCTTGTGACGTGTACGGGACATTTTGATTATACCTTGAAATAATTGCTTAACTATTTATATGTTGGTAAAGATTACATCAAATAACTCATGAAGTGATTAATTAGGGTTTCAGATAACTTCATGAAGTTACTAATTAGGGTCTCATATAAGTCTGTAATTATTAATTAAGGTCTCAATAACTCTGTGAAGTTATTAATTAGGGTCTCAATAACTCTGTGAAGTTATTAATTAGGGTCTCAAATAACTGTGAAGTTATTAAATAGGATCTCAATAACTTGATAACAATATTAATTAGGGTCTGTGTTGCGTCCAGGATTGTGTTTCAATTGAGTGACCTTGACTCCAAATCGCAAGGTCACAGAGGCATTTTGGTCGGCCTGGCCCATTGCCTTTGCTGATGGTATAAGAGTAGACATGCAATTGATAGAATGAAGAATAACTGTCAGCTTTATATGATACTACTCCCAGATAAACATTAATTGTGGTTCTTAGAATCATGGGCAGATAGGAAATAAATTACCCTGCTGTCTTCATCAATATATGCTGGAAGCTGTGCACATAAAATGCTTTCATTCTCAGCTGAGAGACTATTAATATCCCCAAAACATCTGTGGTATATTGCACATGAAATACTGCAAGTCTGGCAGCAGATCCAGGGAAACTATTAATGCCTGAAATTACCCATGGTGTTTGTCATGTCCTCGGGGATAGATGAAAGTCAGCTGTTACGGGGCTGCCTTCAATGACAGTAAGATTTCCGATCTTCTTATAAAGAATAAAAGGAAAGTCAAATGTCAATTACATTTATGTCAGCTATAGAGCAGGCTACGAGCCTAAGTGCTCGGGGTTCGTGGTAGTGCATTTCTACGACTACCATTCCTGGAGGTCCTGAATTGCTTCGGAGATCGCCAGGCTTTGTGTGAAATGTTGTCTGACTGCTCAACATGCATGCATGATGTTCTCCCAAGTCGAAAGGCAGACATGATCACTGTTCCAGTCACAATAAGACTTGAGTCAACAGCTTGCCTTAGAGACCCCCAGGAAAGCTATTGATCTAGCACTCCCTATCACGACAGGCCTTACATATAATTCTCATGAAAACTGAGTTTGATAAGTGAGAAATGTAAGTGAACACATTGAAGCAGACGACTGTTACATGTGTGTGCTTTCGGGTGATTCGGGCAGGAAAAGAGTTTGGGTGTTGTAAATACATGTAGGTTACTCAACAAGAACAGATTTATATCGAAACCCAATCAAAGTTGTTGAAAGAATCGTGACCTATTCATTGCCCGAATTTGCATATATAGTGATAGGTGTGACCAAAGACAGTCATAGTTTGATGCATATTTATCTTGCAAATACGTGGAGCGCTGATGCTCAAACTGAAGGATTGTCGGTTAACCCAAGACCAAAAAAAAAAAAAAATTGGATGCAGTGGGTGTTAGCGATATGTGCCCTCAGTGGCTGCCTGCAGGCTGCCTTGTGAACATTTATTCCTGCACTTGAGTTATTCATATTTTTTTTTTTAGCTGAGGTAGTCTGAGGAAAGTTATCCGAGGTGTTGTTATGGGTGCTCTATAGGTCTGTAGCTTCCCAGACAGCACATGTTGTGGTAGGGTATGTGGCAGATGGAAAGCTCTGTAGGCATGACCCCATAGTCTCGGTTGTGTGTACCACAGGTCACCGTCCATATATAGTTTTACTCTTGTTCCTTTTCTAGAAATTCCAGCAAAATTTGTGTTTGGTTTGAAGTGTGAAAAACTGTTCTTTGTGTTCATCATTGACTGGGTAATGTCATGTTTATGTACAGTAGCACACATTCAGACCACATCATACCAGACTTGCAGTAACAGTCAATTTTCTTCTCAACATAAGTGAATATACTAAGTTTTAGAATCAACCCTGTCCTGTTCAGAGTATGACTGAGTCAATAGCTTTCCTGGGCACAGTTTGGGTGCATTGCACCAAAGCTGCGCCAAGGAGAGCTGTTGACCTATATTGTACCATCATGAATGGTCTTACAAATCTCCGCAAAAATGTTTTCTAGTAACGAGAAATTCAAATAAAAGCATTAAGGCAAATAACAATAATGTCCAGGCACTCTTGGGCGATTTGAGCGAGAAAAGGTTAAGACCACCATGAAAGAAGCCTTTTTATATGTGTAACTAGATGCGGTCTTGTGACCAGGATTCCACGATATGCAGGTAAACATTATTTTCCTGATATTTTAGAGACTTGAGTAAACAACTTACTTTCACCTACTCTGGCTGCCTCCAGTGTACCAGGAAAATTTGTTGACTGTATGTCTGCTTATAATCCTTCTTAGTGCAACAGACTGGAAAATTTGGAAATTTTCAGCTGATCAGCTTATTTCAGTGATTTATGTCCAATTAAACTAGTGCATTACTTTCTTGTATTTCTGAACGTTACAGTTTCCCAGCTCATCTCAGTGGGGTTCATGGGGAATTGCTCTCGTGTCTCGAATGCCGGAGAACCAGCAGACAACCTTTGACATCAAACGCATATTCCTAAGTTTTAATAGGGAAAAGTTGCATGCCATTACACCAGTACTGGGTCCTTCAGGGTTCAATTACAATTGAGAAGAGGTGGTGCTGAAATGTGGGCCTTAACTCCCAGTTTCAAAGTGAGGCTGCTCCTTGTTAACACCTAGGGGAAATTATGGCCAGTCAGCTTGAAGATCTGTTCCTGTCTTTCAGGTTTGGGTTAAACTGGTGGTGATGACGTGTATTTCTTGCTGGCTTCACGTTGAGTTTTTAGCTCTGCTGACCAAAGGTCACAGAGCTTATGGGATCACTCACGTCTATACATCCTTCCATTCCTCCATTCGTCTGTCCGGAAACTTTTTACTTGTGACTGCGATATAGTCCACAGTTTTTGAGATACATGTATCCCCATATAATTTTCAGGACTTGTCAAGTGTATGAAAATCCAGGTTAAGTTCCATATTGGTGACACCACCTGTAGTAGTGTGTAATATATGGGTCAAAATGTGAAAATCTTGTGAGCACTCTAGCGTCCTTAATGTTTGATAGATCATCATGAAATTTAGTGGGATTGTGCAGAAGGTCAAAGTCTGAGTTGCTTTTGATACTAGTGGCACCACCTATAATTTGATGGAAATTATGAGCCAAATGTGTTTTAAGATATAAAATTCAATAATTTAAAAAATAATTGAATAAGACCTGCCAAATTTATAAGATATGTGTAGCTTATGCCCAATGCTTATGTGTTATACATGTATAAGATCAGTGACCTTGACCTATTTTTTGTAAGGTCACCAGTCCTGTTAAGTTGGATGAGGTGATTTTGCAATGGTAGGGTGTAGTTTGGACATCAATGGCAAAGGGAATTAAGCCTCCAAATGAAAATTGCACTTGAGTACACTGTATATGAAACTCTACTTGGTGACCTAGTTTTGGGGTCACCATGACCTGAAGATTCGGTAACTTTGACATATTTTTCAAGGTCATTAAGCACTTGAAAAAACTTTTAATTCAATTTCTTGATAAAGAATAAGGCAAGTGATGCCATATGTACCACAGATGTGTATCATGTGGAAGTGTGGTATTGCATAATATGGCTAAGCTTGATTAATTTTTCAAGGTCATGGATTGAATTCCCTTCAGAAAAATTTTTTTTTTTTTAGTGATATGGGTCAGCAAAGCATTAGGCCCATGGGCCTCCTGTTCAAGGATTGGACTGCAGATCGCTGTGAGGTTTTATTTTTGAGACCGACCTTTTTGCTTGTGTGACAAATGGCTGCTTGCTAGTAGATGGCTGTGACAGCTCCTAACACCATATCTTGCCTTGGGAGGTCATCAGGGGCAGGCTTCCTATGCAGCCAATGCCGATGACCACAGCTAGGCAGACCCCAAGACCTTCAGGTCTGGTGTTCAGATCAGCAGATCCCAACTGTGCCCAATCAGCCACTGAAGGATGGGTTGTCACATCCAGTGGCCAGTCAGACTTCCTCAAAATACTATTCTGTGAAGAGTCTGGTACCCTTCAGCACAGCTTTTTTGCCGGGCCTATGCAGAGTGATAGTGAAACCTGTCTTAATAGGACACCCTGGGGATGTACAAGTTGTGACCTATCAAGACAGATGGTCTTTTAAAACAGGTATATTTAAATAAGGTGAAAGGTGTCCAGAAAAGTATCTGTGAGTGGTCTTTCATTACAGGTGGTCTCAAGTCAAAGTTATCTGTCAAGATGGGCCATTTAACACCTTTTGAAATTGCCTTGTGAAATTCTTGTGGGATTGATTCGATTACCTTCCTGTTCAGTGTTTCCATTAAGATTTTTTTCAGAGGGTCCCAACCTGAAAGAGAATCAAATTTTTAGCTATATTTTGCAACAATTAACAAAGAAAATATAGGAAGGTGGGAACCTTTGAATTTTGCTGAGGGGTATTTCATGTTTTGAAAGGGTAATATACCCCCATTAACGGAAACCCTGCTGTTAAGTTTGACCAGAAAAACGGGCCGTCTGAATAAGAGCTGGTTCTCAGCAGGTTTTCGAAGGGCCCAGTGTAAAGGGGAGGCATGCCTTGTTCTTGGTCCCAAGAGTCAATAAGGAACCTGCTATCCTGGTGGTAGTATTTCAAGGCTCTCAAACTCATAAATTTGTGTGTTGCATGATGGCAAGTTTTGGGAATTGAGCATAACTTAGGGGTGATGGGCATACAGTGATGATGCCCAAGTGTTCCAGGGGCATTACTTGTGTATCCACATTTGTACAGTCATTTTGGCTGGTGAGTGAAAATCTTAATTTTGAACCCCGAAAAGAACCATGGTTGTCTCATTGTGTGTGTGATTTTTTTTATATTTCATTTTCATTTGAAGGTCTTCTGTCCCTGTATTGGGTTCTCATTCCAAAAAAGGACCATTCCATATTTTCTTGGGGAGTTGATATCAGAGGCATTGTTGTTTCATGATGGAGAGATAGGCTCATCACATAGTTCTGCCTTATGGCCTGACTATAGCCCCATCTACCTTAATCTCTACAGCCTCATATGGTACTGTATGTATAGCTAGAGGAGAGATTTCAGGTGCTTTGGTGAAGGCCCCCTGTGACTTCCATAATGGCAAGCACAGCCTGGGACGTCCCAGTCTGACCAGGTCAGACAGTAATACCGGACACTGGTAGTTCCAGCATGTTCAGGTGGACTAAATACAACAGATCCTACTAGAAAGACACCCTAGGAGTGTCTACCATACAGGCCTCCTGTGTTGTCCCAAATCAACATTTCAAGAAAAAACAGCTGCCGGAAGCTGGGGAGGAAATGTGGGTATTTACACGTCATCCTGTTCAGCAGTTCTGAAGGGAAGGGGTATTTATACAGCATCCTGTTCAGCAGCTGTACAAAAGGGAAGGGGTATTTACACGCCATCCTGTTCAGCAGTTCTAAAGGGAAGGTCCTTGAGAAGGTGCGTAGGAGTTTGTTGCTGTACCCTTGTAGATTTACTTGACCATGGTGAATTAGGAGTGTGCCATCTCGGTATTAAAGATGGCCAGTCCCTGTCCACCAAATTGGTGCAACTGGTCTGACTTAGCATATCGTAGTCTACTTCTGTTGTGTCCATAGATTATGAGTTTCATATCCAGATGCCTATCACAAAGCATATGGCAGATAACAGATGTCCAGAACCAACAGTAAGAGTTGATGGAGAGAAAAATTGTGTTGGTTCTTCAAGATAAAAAGATAGTAGTTAGGGTATCGTCTCTGAGTAGAGAGACAATTCTTGCACTGTAAGGATTGTCCAAATTCTACTTAGTTTTGTACGGTGTATACTGGATGTGCTCGTTCGGTGCTACCAGCACACAGGGCAGGTTCTGCCAGAAGATCAGGAGCATTCTCGGGCTATTCCAGCAGATGGATATTCTGGGGCAGCTGATTGTTGGTTTTGTCAGGCTCAGGAAAGAAACTGCAATTTTGTGAACTCATTCCATACCAGTCCCTGATTTTTCCGTATATTTTCCTAGATTTAAGATGACAATTGGTCAGTAATACGCCATTTTCCCACCATTTAAAAAAAAAAAAATAGGCACACTAGAACTTTGCATGTGAATTGCCCCATTTTCAATCCCCCCCCCCCCTCCACTGTACTTGGTTGTTAGCAGGTACTCCCCCCCCCCCCCGCCCCCCATGCTAATACAATATCGCTGACATTGTTCTCTCTTGCAACCCTCGAGTCTGATGCGCTCTTACTACTTCCATGGTAGAATAAGTAGAGTCCCTACAACAGTCCAGCCAGCTTTTGGTCCAGATCAACAGGTGTTGACTCTCCCAGTGCCCCATTTTGGACTGAGTGGACTTTCCTCGCTGAGGAAAGCTGTTGACATGGGCTGTTATATTCTACACAACTTCAGGCATGCTGCTACTTGAATGAAAGGTCTTTTTACTGGGAACATGAATATAGCACCAATATTGTAATTCAGACCAGTTCATTCATCTTAAGTAGTTCGACTATAGGTGCAGTTGGAAGTGGAAAGGTTAAAGCATCATTGTAAACCAGCTCGAGGCGATGTGCATAACAGCGTGCTCTCTGCGAACATGGCTGCTCCTGTTACAGCAGGGTTACAACAACTTTGCTTTTACTGATCGTGACGGTAGCTCCATCGCTGGCAAATGCCACCAAACACTTCATGGTCTCTTCTGGTGGAATGTCCAGGTACTTTCTCTCATAGTTCAAGATTGCTAACTTTAGGAATGGAGTCTTTTTGGAAAGATTGGTAACTTAAGCGATGGCGCCTTTGTTTTTTCTACGTTTTCAACACCTACTACAACACTCTTTTATTTTCCCCTTGATGATATATCTGACAAAAACGATTTCTCTTTCAATGATCGACGAGTTGATTGTGCCATCTGATATTAGAGAGAAGACCTTTGCTTGTTTCTCAACTTCGCAAAGTCTGTTTCTTTCAGCCTATAAATAAATTGAAGAGTAAAAATGATAAATATCATATTAACGAAGAACCTTGGCAGTCTTATTTTAAAATTAGTTAGCAGATTTCGCTTTTGCTCTCTCTCTCTCTCTCTCTCTCTCTCTCTCTCTCTCTCTCTCTCTCTCTCTCTCTCTCTCTCTCTCTCTCTCTCTCTCTCCCTCCCTCCCTCCCTCCCTCCCTCCCTGCCCTAGTCTTTTTACTCATTGTCTTACTTCACAGCTGCCGGACACTACAAAGTTAAGTTCCAAACAACAGTATCTAATTATAGTGACCTCCACCTGAGCACTGAACTCCCTGGTGTGCTTGTCATCAGTGTACAAGTCTGACCAACAGCTACCTCTTTTGCTGTGTCCAAGTTGCAGATCAAAGCATAGTACATGAAAAGGCGACCATTCTTTACCAGAGCAGGTCCTGAATAGTTTATCTTTTCTGCCTTATTGTACTTTGTTCGAGGTTTAAATTGTCTTGCCAGCTATGGACTCGCCAGCAAATGTTTCTCATTTTGTCTGTCACCTTGTGAGCCTCAGTTACATGACAATTCTTCAGCACATCTACCCTGAAGCAATTTGTCCCAACTTGTAACTAAAACTTTTGGTCCTGTGGTAGATCATGTTCCCGGCACAACCGACAAAACGTAACATGTACATCTTTGTCTGCATCAAACGAAACCCAGGAGAGACGTTTTCTTTCCAATGCTCTTAGTATTTTCTCGTCTGTCCACTTTTCTTTGACTCTTCTTTGTTGCTTCATGATCTTGGTTGTCGCTGTCGTCCAGCACAGCTAACCCTGGAACATCATTTACGATGTCAGTGTCCGCGGTCCTTTTGCCTACAACTGTTGACATTTTATTCCCTGTAATATTGATCACCGTCGTGTTCTTCTCTGGTTTCTGGTCCATGCCGAATTGACACATTTTGGCGATTATCGCAATCTCCGCTCCAAAGTTGCTTGTGGTTCACATTTCCATCTTTATCTGGGACAATAATGCTGCAAATCGCCACACAAATAGGTCAGCATAAAGAAAATGACCAGGCAAGCAATGCAAAATTCACTGTTGTCCATAACATTGAAAGATACAAAGTTGCCCAGTGTTCAACTGATGTGGGAAATTGAACTTGCCAGAAAACAGCTTAACTTGTCCCGAGCAGTAGGGTAACTGCCAATTTCGATCCCTGGATAGCAAGTGTTTTCAGTCTCTAGCAACAGGTAGTGCATATTGTGAGGCACAGCCAGCTGAGAGTGGGTGTTTTCAGGCTCTACCAGCAGAGAGTGGGTGTTTTCAGGCTCTACCAGTGGAGAGTGGGTGTTTACAGGCTCTGCCAGCAGATAGTGGGTGTTTTCAGGCTATACCAGCAGAGACTGGGTGTTTTCAGGCTCTGCCAGCTGAGAGTGGGTGTTTTCAGGCTCTACCAGCAGAGAGTGGGTGTTTTCAGGCTCTGCCAGCTGAGACTGGGTGTTTTGAAGGTCTACAGGCAGACAGTGGGTATTGCCAGGCAGACTCCATTTATGAAAGTGCATTGAGGCCATCATAAACAAGGAACAGTGGCGAGGTGTAATTTGTCACAGATTTGCTTGTTGGGTTGACAGAAGGTTCAGCTTTTGATTGACCACTCTATTGACTTCAACGGTGATGGTTTCTCCTTTCTTTGGACTTGTTATTGGAGAAGTTTTTCACACTCAACAGGTGGCTCAAATCCCATGAGGTTTTGTTAGACTCTTTGTTCGTATGGCCATTGTGGCCAGTCCACACCGATATAGGCTATGTAGAATGTAATCCACACAGGTTTGGGCAATGTAGAATGTAATCCACATGATTACAGTCAATATAGAATCCAATCCACCTATATATGGACAATGTAGAATCCAATCCACATAGATACAGTCAATATAGAATCCAATCCACCTATATATGGACAATGTAGAATCCAATCCACATAGATACAGTCAATATAGAATCCAATCCACCTATATATGGGCAATGTGGAATCCAATCCACATAGATACGGGCAATAGAGAATCTAATCCTTATGGATGTAAGCAATGTAGAATCTGACGAATCCAATTCACAGATATGGGCAATGTAGAATCCAATCCACAGAGATGTAAGTAATGTAGAATCCAATCCACAGAGATGTAAGTAATGTAGAATCCAATCCACATAGATATAAGCAATGTAGAATCCAATCCACATAGATATAAGTAATGTAGAATCCAATCCACATAGATATAAGCAATGTAGAATCCAATCCACATAGGTAAAGTACATGCGATGTAGAATCCAATCCACATGGATCTGGGAGTGGGGTTACCTTGTTATATAATGAGGCACTGTAAAAGATCTCCTTAAGCATGGATTTCTGTTATGGAACGCAGATCTGAGTGTCTGTTGTAAGATAAAGTGATGGGCTGATGTTAGCTGCTTTATCCTAGTTTATGCCAAGTAAAGAAAATTCGCTATGTGTTTCTTAGGTATTGTTGCTGAACTTGTTTCTATATCAGCAGAAATTGCTTCCTAGTCTCCTCGTATGACTACATTTGACCGTTTGAGAGCTGCACGTGATGGTAGCCACACTTAAAGGCAGGCATATTGCAATGAAAAGAGGTTTTAAAAGACAGGTGGACACTCATGGGAGGGTAGATTAAGATGGGTAGTATAGGACTTGGGCATCGGTAAAGTGGTCTCTCGTGACAGGAACTACGGCATAAGGATTCCACCTTCAAAATTGCCCATATGAAGGCCTCTCCTTCAAGTACTTGCATGCAGTCAAAGGGCACTGCCTCTGTGGTATGTACAATGACTGGCCACATGCTGTGGGATGTACTGAATGAAGCCAAGGTCCCTAAGCAGGAACTTCATCAATTATGATTGTAGGATCAGGTGTCTGTAAGTGTCTGTCACTGCTGTTCAGCTTGATTTGGTATTTCTGACACGGATCTGTGCGATAGCGGCCGTTCAGACATCTTTGCCCACCATCAGAGTGATCAGGAGAGAAGTGCCCAGCTGATGTATGTTTTGTGACCACGGAACGGCCGGGGTCTCGAACCATGCAGTGTTGTTGACAGCCACAGTGGACAACAGTACATGTGCCATTGCAGACCCTGCAGCACCTGATGAGGTGATCAGTGGCAAGGTGCCGTCTGATGTATTGCCTTAAACACTGGGCTCGGGTAAGAGTCATAACAGATTTCCAAACCCAAATCCAAGGAGCACTCTGCAGACCATGGGTTACGTGCCAGTGTTTTATTGACGTGTTAATACTGCATCTTGCTGGCTTGTACTGGTCATCTCCCATCTGTTTAGGATATTGGCAAATTAGGATACAAAACTAGTTCTTTTGAGCAGTCTGGTCCATCTTTCCTCTTTGCATTCAGACTAAGTTTAAGACTGAGTCAACAGCTTTCCCTACCTAACCCATGTGAAAGAAAGCTGTTGAGTTAGGGCATTTCCTCTAGACAGTCGTCATCTTCAATTCTCGTGCAAAAAGTTTTTCATTACCATTTAAATTAAAAACTGAAGCAGATGACATATAATCATTAGCAGATTTTGGCTGGTGGGGGGGGGTTAGGGGTAAATCAGGTTGATATGCGTGCATAAAAGGTTGCAGGATCTCCTCTTGTGTTATTAACGCTGTATGCATACGGTCTGGTGCTACTGTAAATGCACTCATTTTTTGCAGGTATAAATTTTCATGGGTTTTTTTTTGGAGGGGGGAGGGGTGTTTACATTTTAGGCATTTTAACTGCATTTTTAATTTCACTGTTTTAGACAGTGATCCAGTTAAATCTACATTAAAATGTTAGTTCATCCTGTTATTATTCTTACGATTTTATGTCATTGGTGACCTTAGCTGAAAATTTAAGTGAATTGTAAACTGGTATGGAGCAGCTCTTCCAAAGTTTCCGGAAAAGTTGGAAGCGAACACCAGATACATCTGCAGCATGGTTTACAGTCTTGTCATTACTTTTGTTCTGTGTCCAAAAGCAGCTGGGGTGCTGATAGTCATTAGCCATAGGCTGTGAGAGGTGTCATTTGGCTAAAGATGCTGGTCATCTTCTAGCCATTGTGGCTCTTTGAGTTCTGCTCGTTTCTTTAGGTTTGATTTAAGATTTAAATGTTATTACCTTATAGCTTTCTGTCGATTGAAATATTGAAATTAGTAGTGCCCCAGTTTTGAGTTACGTAATATGAATTAAAATACAATACAATACACTTTATTTCAAGTCGGCATAAAAAAAAAAAAAAACATGAGCGTCAGGGGCTCTTGATCCACCACGCAAACATAGTAAAATAAAACATGCTCCAGAGCAAAAAGGAAATAAAGTATGCCAAGGGTGAAATTAGAAAGACAGGAAAGATTATGTTAAGTGTTGATAGCAATTAAAGTAAAATCAAAATCAAGTTGAATTCTGAGACCAGCAGAAAACACATTTGCATTAAGGGCCTTCCCTTTCCTCTACGAGTATTTTGAACTCTTTCAGACACGTGTCTGTTTTAAAGTGGTTTAGGAACTCGTTGCACTGTTTGGCACCTGAGAAGTATAAGCTGTGCCTGCCAAGCTTTAACAGACTTCATTCACATCAGGAATAAATACTGAGGCTTTTCCCACATGAAGTATGCCATTGTTGTTTGGGTTAAAAGAGGTTGTGTAAATAACTGGGTCCTTATTTATTTGTTGACTTAAAAGACTTGAAGAGCTGGGTTCTAGACTGTAATTAGTCAAGGTGGAAAGTTAAGCCTTAGCAAACAGGCATTTTTATGTCTGGGGGTTCTTTTAGGCAACTTGATTCCTAGAATTATTGCTATAAACAAAGTTTTGGGAGGAGTTTTGGATTGCCTCCCCTTTTTGTCTAATTACTTGCAACCGCAGAAGCTCGAACCAGTGGGCGAAACAGTTGAACCTAGACAGTATGGCATGTTTTGTATGTTTGAAGAAGTTGGGCGGAACATTTTAGTCATTTTAGCCACATTGCCTACAGTTCTCTAATTTCTTGGTAGCATTGACAGAAACTTTGGCCATTACAGATCTCTTGAGGCTGAAAACATGGGGAGAACTCCCAAGATGGATATGTTTGCTTTTTATTGGGGCTTTGGTTGCTTGTGTCCACTGAAAGAAGTCTGCAAGTTTTGGAATGTGGAGATAAGCAGCACAATTTGAAAAGAATTCCAAGTTGTTGTATTGCTTATTGCAGCCCTGGTCACCTTTCTGTATATAGCAAAAAGGTCAGTTGCTATACCTCTACAGCGCTGCCCTCTCATAAGGACATCCCAAGCATGCCAGAAATGTGACCTTATAAGAGAGGTGGCCTCTCTTGAGGGGGAAATAAAATAAAAAATACCATACTTGCTGCATGAAGTAGTGGCCTTTGCAGAAGGGTTGGTCCCTCATCATGGGCTTTATATGAGGGGGACCATTGTATATCGAGGGTTGCAAATCAGAGCCCCCTCCAAGGTGCCGGGATGTGCAAATGTCGTCTGCATACCTGTTGTTGTTAAAGGTGATTTGTTCTATTTAAATTTGTATGCAGGTTTTAAGAGCTATATTTAGAGAATCTATTCCCTAGGTCAGCAGCTTTCCCTGTCTCACTTGGCACACATAGCACCCAGAGTGTGTCCAGGAAAGATGTTGATTTGATCTGAATTTAGTCAGGAAAGGGTAAAGCCGACATCCATTTGCCGAGACATGATGCTGACCAAGGTACTCTGAATTATTCAAGCAAAAGAGAGTCTTGAGCCACAAAGTGCCTTCGTTTTTGTACTCAGCTGTGGAGCAATGGATATCATTCGTGTGGAGATTTTGAGGTGACAACCCAGTGCTCAGAATCTCAACAGACTTTGACAGGTTTGATGACAGGCTGAGCTAAAGCCTTGAAATGGGTCACTTTTGTCCTTGCAGCATCACTGTCACCAACGCTGTGCCCCTGGCTTATTCTGTCAGCAGAGTGGTGTACAGAGGAACATCCAGTTAGTTATGCCATCTGGTGGTTTAGGTACCTCTGTGCATTTCCCAGTGATCACTGACAAAATGGAGGCAAAGGTAAATCTCTCGGTAGCAAGTGAGCCACACCTGAGCACTTAGTGGTCAGAGCCCCAGTCAGGAAAGTGAGTTAAATGTAGGACCAAAGGGAAGAAGGGTAAAAGCCAAGGTCACATTGGGAGGAGGGTAAAAGCCAGGGTTACATTGGGAGGAGGGTAAAAGCCAGGGCCACATTGGAAGGAGTGTAACAGCCAGAGCTATATTGGAAGGAGGGTAAGAACCAGGGTCATATTGGGAGGAGGGTAAAAGCCAGGGTCACATTGGGAAGAAGGTAAAAGCCAGGGTCATGTTGGGGGAGGGTAAAATCAGGGCTACATTGGGAGGAGGGAAAGAACCAGGACTAATTGGGAAGAGGGTAAAATTCAGGGTCACATTTGGAGAAGGGTAAAGGAGGCCAGATTAGAAGTTATATTCCTGTGAGTAGGTGCCCAGGAAACAGCTATTTGGGACATGCCACGTCTTCAATCACCCCCTAGGAAGGCATTTGGAAGACTCAAAGCAGAGGCTGTTATTCAGCCTGAAAGGATGGCAGGTTGTCCCTCACTGATCTAGGCTTTTGGTGTCCCCTTGCCTTTTCACCTGCCCTCCAGCATCTCGGCCAAGCATGATGTGTGGACAAAGCTGTAACCCAAACTGCTGGACAAAGAGTAATGGATCCTGTTAAAGAGATTAAGACAGAGACCCTGCCATACTGTACACAGACTAATGGCACAGAGCTGGGACAAAGGCTAGGCTTGTAAACAGTTACTGATTCTCAGGTGACGTACAGATTGTGATTGATTTCTAGACCTGTTACACTTGATTACACAGATCGTTACATGGCAATAGAGACGGCCTTATAGCGTAGACTTCTTGTGAATGGAATACTGTGCTTCTGCTCAGGATAAAGGGCGGATGTTTCTGAGCCCAAATGAAACAGCAATTGATGTCCAGTCGCAGAGTTGCCATGGCTGACATAGCTGCCTAACCCATTCTCTGAGTGATGTGTTTGAAAGTAGAGTACTCTTGATGTCACTTTCAAGTCTGAAATTGGACAAATATTTTTTGGGTATAACTCTTAAACCTTCAAGCTGTTCCTGAAATAATATATTGTTTTATTTCATTTACTTACTTGCGTACATGTATATATGTCCGGGACTAATAGTGGTATAATGGCAAAGTTTAGAACTGAGGATTATGCATGTAGTACCATAAACTGTGGCCGAAGTCCATCTCAAATAGACTTGCATTCTACTGCAGTGTGCCGCCCAAATCGTTACATATGACCATAAGTGTTTTCTTTTTCGAGAAGACCTGTAGGCTATTTGTGTGATTGGTAAAAAGGATATAAAGTGTTTTATAATGGTCCCACTTTTGATCATGAGCGTCTACCCCTAGCGCAGACCAAAAAGCGGTCGTATAATGCAGGTGGTCACTCATTGGAGGAACCCCACATGCACAACCTCAACAGCTCAACTCCAAGGTAGTCTTTCCGATGTACATGAATTTCTGTCACTACCAGTTCATCATTATCGATTACATACATGCTGTGAAAAGCAATTATAATTTATTAAATTTAACAGTTGCAACCCATAAAATCTTTATTTCAACAAAATACTCGTGTGTGGGCGTTAAGAGATGTGTTTGGCAACTTTAACATGTTGGCCATTCATGATTTTGTCATTCTACCATTACCCTCAATGGGTCTGATGCAGCCTGTGCGTGAAAGTAATCAGCATAAACTGTCATGAAATTGTTTTGATATCATAACTCGCTGTCTTAACTTTATTCTGCATATTCGGTGGGGCCTAACTCACTGTAATACAAAAGTTACGGATCAAAATAAGAACTCTGCATTTTCCCCCTGTGACCACGGTTAGGTTAGGTTTCTTATGGAAAAAGGTGACGACCACGCGAGTCAACGATCTTAGGGACACGACGAAGACTGTTCCAGATGTTTCCCGGGAGCTTCGACAACCTTTTCATGCATTCGGATTTGAAGCATTTCAAGATGGATGATGTAAACAATCGTGAGTGGGAGCGATAAAGTTCCCATCACAGGTAAATTTTTGCCGATCACTATAAAATATTAGTTCATAAAACCATCCATGATATCCCAGCATACAGAGAAAGAAATATGGTGGTCAAAATGCTCTGAGATCTGCTGTGGAGAGGCCCCATACATGTGGAGTATTCCACATTGACTGCCATTGTAAATGAATGGATAGATCCGACACTTGTGAGAATTTGAAATAAGGAGACACAGATACTGATTGATCAAATTAAATACTTGTTATGAATAAGGAAATTTGCTGTAGAAAGACATCCTTGATTGTTTGCATTCAATAAATTGGACAAGAGCCATATGAATTTTTAAAATAATGGGTGAGTTGCATGCATGTATTTTGTCGCTTGAAGGGTGGACTGTAGGCGTATTGGGCGGACATGGCTCGAATTTGTGTAACGCGGTTGTAAATTCTGTTTGTTTTGCATGATCGCTAGTCGTGTTTAACAGGGGGTCATTCATAAGAGGTAAACTATTGAAGAAAAACAACTTTGGCAACCAAATTTGGTCTTTCAAAACAGGTGGTCGCTCATAGGAGGGGTCATTCAAGACAGGGACCACTGTACTTACCAAAAAAGTGTTTTCTGATAGTGATTTCAAAATGATTACAAATTTCTCTGGTGGATAGCATTCATATTTTTCACCATGGTTGTAAATACTGACATCATATCTGCTTTATTTCTGAGTATTTGAAATCATAAGACTGAGATAATTGCAAAAGTGCATAGTTCTGTATCAGCATTTCCAAAAAGGAAAAAAAAAAAGAGAAATACATGTGTCATGAGCAATTGATATAGGTCGGCTGGGATTTCTCATGGAAAAGGGGGCACCTGAACAAGGTCTGCATTAATCTTGTCTGGTGGCACATCCATGCTTTTGGAGAGATATGGTCACAGTGGCAGGTGTCTTTTGTAAGAGACATATTCAGAAGCACTTCCATACATAGCAGGACAATGGCCACTCTGGGCACAGGATCAGGTACTGTCGGCCAGAATGACGGGCCCTTCATCAAAATCGACAACACCCAGGTGCCATCTTTTAAAAGCTTTATTGATTCATTGTTAGGGCTCAATAGGATCTTGGTCTTCCTGGGGGTTGACTTCAATCAGTTGTAACTCAAGTGCCATAGATAATATGGGCACAAAACGATAGATAAAGTGGTCACAAGATAATATGGTCACAAAGTTTACACGAAGTGGTCACAAAGCATAGATACATATTGTAGCAATATATAGAAAATGTGGTTACAAAACCAAGCTGAATATGGTCACAAAACTGATAATAATACAGCATAGTCGTCACAAAACATACATTAGGGTATTCACAGATTTCAATGTTCTGAAAAAAATAAGTGGTTAAGCTTTCAGCTAGGATCCTCCCCATCCCCTGGAGAAAAATGTATGCAAAATTGTTGACTTATCAAAATACTTTGCTCTATTCTGTGATACCAGGATCTGATCTGTACATGATTTGTGCCTATGCTGTGTATGGCCACCTGGAGCATAGTGTGTCTTTCAGATGAACATCTGTATTTATATGTAATTTATGCTTTTCATCTCTGCTGACCTCAGGTCACAGAGCTTAAGCCACCTCTCATGTCTGTCCATCTGTTCATAAAGTTTTGCTTGTTGGTGCTACACTTTCCACAGTTTTCAAGTTAGCCCGATATAACTGTCAGTACTTATTGGATGTATGAAAATATAGGTGCCTTTCAATATTGGTGGCACCACCTACAATATTATGCAATTTTGGGGTGAAAATGTGACAATCTAAAAATCTTGTGAACACTCTAGCATCTTTAATTTTTGGCAGATCTTCATGGGATTTGGTGGGATTGTGGGGGAGATCAAAGTTTAAGTTTTTAGTGATACAAGTGGCGACACCTTTAATTTGACGGAAATTATGAGGCAAATGTGTTTTAAGATATAAAATTCCATATCTGGAAAAGTAATGGTATTAGACTTGCCAAATTTATAGAATATATAGACCATGTCCAGTGCTAGAATATTATGTAATATCAGTGACATTGACCATCGCCATGCCTGTAAATTTGAAAAAAGGTGATTTTGCAATGGCCGGATATACCTTGGACATCAATGGCAAAGAGAATCCAGCCTCCAGATCAAAATTGCACTAAAGTACAGTGTACATAAAACAACTGGGGACCCAGTAATTATGGAATTTGGCAGTTTTCCAAAATTTATTGTTTTCTTCAATAACTGAAAAAATTATTACCTGATTAGAACAAACAGACCATGTATGGAAAGCTGGAAGCTCTGCTTATATTTTGAACGGTAACAATTTTTTAATCTGAGTTTAAGGTCAAGGTCAAATGGCCAGTTGGAATATAGGTGTCATCTCGTGAATGCTCTACACCCCACAATTTTTGAGTCAGGCCCATATAACATTAAGAAGTGACAGAGTGTATGAAAATCTTAGTCGACATCAATGTTGGTGGTGCCGCCTATAGTATTATGTAATATACAGGCCAAAATGTGAAAATCGTGTGACCATGATGCTGTCCACAGTTTTCAAGTCAGCCCATTAAATGTGTTTTAAGATAGAAAATTCCATATCTGGAAAAGTAATTAGATTAGACTTGCCAAATTTATAGAATACGTAGACCATGTGTATTGCTAGAATGTTATGTAATATCAGTGATCTAGACCCATTTTTTGAGGTCACCATACCTGTAAAGCTGAAAAAAGTGAAATTTTCATGGCAGGGTGTAGCTTGGACATCATTTGGTCACAGCCCATACGCTGTCAAAGTCATCAATTAGATCATTACTTTTGATCTATATTTATCTTTCTGGACAGCTTCCCATATAAATTTGCTTAATAAATCATATTTAAAAACATCTCTTATTGTCTCCAAATTTACCCATCATTCTATTATTTCTCCCCATATGCAGCAGAGCACCAGACCCATTGGCCTCTTGCTTAAAAAGGGTGGTTATGTAAGACAGAAAACTAATGGTACTTTAACCTCCACCCACTCATTAAGACTGTGTCAACAGCTTTCCTTGGCATGTGATCTTGATAGGTCTCGTCTGCAATTACCTGTCAAAATGTTTTTCAGTACTGTTAAAATTAATCAAAAACACTGAAGCAGACGACATTTGACCAACAGCCGGTTTAGGCTGGTTTAAGGGGGAAAGGGTTTTAGAGCTCTTTGCCACATGTCAATCTTTCAGTAGCTTCCTGCATTGTTTATTTGTCCACTGAACAGATGCCAGAACAAATGACTGGGAGGCTTTGAACACAATGTGGTCCTTGGCTCCCTGCTTCAGAACCAAAAGCCTGAATTTTTATCAGAGTTTTTAGAATTCCTGAAGTCGGCCAATTGAGGAATCCAGAAATGCACCAGTGATTAGGAAGAAAAATGATACAGGTGTCAGTAGGTACATTAACAGGAGGCAGGAATTGTTAAGATCGCTCTCACAAGACTTGACTTGCAGTTTAACTCTTACAGTACCAACTAAAGTCAATGTACTATGCCCCCCCCCCCACCTCCAAAAGAGGAAGGAGCATATTGCAGTTACTTTCCTCGTGTGTGTGTCCTGACAGACAGTTTTCACACAATAACTCCAAAAGTTTTTTTCTTAGGGCTTTCATAATGCACATGCTTATAGTCCTGAATAAGGTCTCGGACCAGTGTCAAGATGGATGACCATGACCCATTTTAGTGAGTTTGGTTTTTGCATAACTTGAAAAGTTTTTGACATGGGACTGTCAAATTGCAGCTGATTACAGTCCTACACAAGGTCTCAAACGAGTTTGAAGATGGGTGACGACCCAATTCCCAAGTTCATAAAGCCATTTTAGGGAATTTGGTTTTTAAAGTTGTCCTGTAGGGGGGACCATTTCTGTTTTTGGGTTGTCCGTCTGTCCCTTCATCTGGATTTTCATCCATTTATGCAAATTTTTGTTACACCGATATCTACAGAATGCCTCGGTGTATTTTGCTCTAATTTGGCAACGTACTTACCTTACCAGGCAAGATAAACTGATTAGATTTTGGTGTCACCATGACCTAGTTTGAGCAAATGGCACACCTTCAGTCAGTGCTTGCATTGAAGGTATGTCTAGTTACATGATAACTTGGAAAGTTTTTTGCATAAGGCTTTGATATTACATTCGCCTGTAGTCCTGAATAAGGTCTCAAACGAATTCGAAGATGGGTGATGTTGACCCAATTCCCAAGGTCACTGAGCCATTTAAGTGAATTTGGTTTTCACGCAATAACTGGAAAAGTTTGTGACATAGGCTTGTCAAATTGCAGGTGATAACAGCCCTACATAACGTCTCGGACATGTTAGCAGGTGGGTGCCCTTGACCCAATTCCCAAGGTCACAGTCATTCAAGTGAAATTGGTTTTCACATAACTTAAAAAGTTTTTGACATGAACATGTCTTATTGCACATGGTTTTAGTTCTACATAAGGTCTTGGATGAGTTAAAAGATGGATGACCTTGACCTAAACCCAAGGTCACAGCCATTTTAGTGAATTTGGTTTTGACACAATAACATGAAAAGTTTTTTTTACATAGGGTTTTCATATTGCCCGTGCTGATAGTCCTCACTAAGATCTCCACTGGGTCCAAAGATGGGTGACCTTGACCCATTCCAAAGGTTACAGAGCCATTTTATTGAAATTGGTTTTCACATGATAACTGGAAAAGTTTTTGGCACAGGCCTGTCAAATTGCAGGTGATTACAGTTCTACATAAGGTCTGGGATAAGTTCAAAGATGGGCGATCTTGACCCAATTCTCAAGCTAACAGAGCCTTTTTAGGAAATTTTCATGAAATTACTTGAGAAAAGTTTTTTGGACATGGCTGTCTAATTACACATGCTGATAATCCTGAATAAGGTCTCGGACAAGTTCAAAGATGGATTACCTTATCCCAAATCCCAAGGTCAGTCATTTTGGTGAATTTGGTTTTCATGGGATAACTTTTTTAAAGTTTTTGACACAGACCTTTCTTATTGCACAGGGTTGTAGTCCTACATAAGGCCTGGGACAAGTTGGAAGATGCATGACCTTGACCTAAAGTCCAAGGTCACAAAGCCATTTTAGTGAATATGGTTTTCATGCAATGAGTTAAAAAATGTTTGACACGTGCCTTTAAAATTGCAAGTATTATAGTCCTAAATAAGGTCTGGGACAAGTTGGAAGATGGGTGACCTTGACCCAATTTCCAAGGTCACACAGCTATTTTAATGAATTTGGTTTTCACACGATAACTTGTACATTTTTTTTGACATAAGCCTTTCATATTGCACATGATTGTACTCCTGCATAAGGTCTTGGACAAATTTGAAGATGGGTGACCTTGACCCAATTTCCAAGGTCACATAGCCATTTTATTGAATTTCAAATTGGATATTACTGTAGTATCGCATTGCATCTTGGACATGTTTGGAAATTGGTGACCTTGACCCAATTGTCAAGGTCACAGAGCCACTTTAGTAGATTTAATTTTCATGCAATAACTCAAAAAGTTTTTGACATCGGGCTTTCACATTGCACATGGTTGTAGTCACATACTTGAACCCAATTTCCAGGGTCACAGAACCATTTTACTATATATATATATATATATATATTGGTATGCTTATACTGGGTAGTCCTCTTGTGTTTGGATAAATTCCAAGATGGGTCACGACCTAATTCTTAAGACATGTCAGGACTGTGTATTCTCTGTAGATGTATTTCCTAGTATGTATATGGCACCAAGCCAATTTAAAGTAGAGGCAGCTCAAAAATGTATGCATGGAGAGTGAAACCTTTTTGGGGACTTTGAAAAGTAGTTGCTCAATCCCTATTAAGTAATACCATATAGACCCTTGTAAGAACCGATCATTTTAATTTCATTATTACAGACATACTGATACACATGTATTACTGCACGAAATCAAACTTGAATATTATGCATTCAGAGGCTCCAAGCTGGATTGGGGTAAAACTGGGAGATCTCCCTCGATAAGTCTATGAAAATTGGTTAATGCTGTTTGGTTATGTGCCAAAGGAAGGAAGGACATCTAATTGAGTCCAGGAGCATGCTCCTGGGAAATTTTTTTTTAATTTACCCTCTATTTTTGACACTTTACATGTATTTTTACGAAAGGAAATGATCGTATAAAACTTGTGTGATTTTCTTTTAATTATGCCCCCTTCCTGCCGGGAGGAGGGGCATATAGTAATCGCTTTTTCTGTGCGTCTGTACATCTGTCCATCCATCCGTCCGCTATTCGTGTCCAGGCTATAATTTGCTTGTCTTTGAACTTATATTAATGAAACTTTAAACAGGTGCATGTACACAAAAGGATATGTCATGTACCAAAAGTAGGTCACAAGATCAAATATCATATTCTTGTAAAATCATGTCCGGGTTATAATTCCTTTCTATGTCTTTTAGAATAATGATACAGACAGATGTATCTACACATATATCTTGACCTAAAGGTGTGTCATGAAACAAACTAGGTCACTAGGTCAAGTATCCGGGTTATGGTGATAGAATCATGTGAAACTACATTACACACCATGTTCAGGCTGTAATTCTGTTGTCCTTCAAGTTAGTTTGATGAAACTTTACACACAGGTGCGTCTAGGCAAAAGTGTGTGTCATGAACAAAAAATAGGTCACTAGATCAAGTATCTGGGTCACAGTGACATATCCTTGTAAAATCATGTCCAGGTTATAATTCTTTTACCATTTTAAGTTTCATGAAACTTCACTTACACATATATCTTGGCCTAAAGGTGTGTCATGAAACAAAAGTAGGTCACTAGGACAAGTATCTGGGTCAGCTATTCAATGGCTTGCTGTTCAACGTAGATTATGAGACTTTACACACAAATGCATCTGGACATAAGGGTGTGGCATGTGTCAAAAGTAGGTCGCTAGGTCAAGTGTCTTGGTCACAGTGACATATCCACATAAAATCTTGTCTGGGCTATAATTCCTTTACTATTTAACTTAGTTTCATGAAACTTCACATACATAAATCTTGACCTAAAGGTGTGTAATGAAACAAAAGTAGGTCATTTTTTCAAGTATCTGGGTCATGGTGATACAGTCATGTAAAACTATGTAAAACCTCATGCCCAGGCTGTAATTCTGTTGTCCTTTGACTTACAATCATGAAACTTTACACAACTGTGTATCTGGACACAAAAGTGTATCATGCATAAAGTAGGTCACTAGGTCAAGTATCTGTGTCATGGTGATAGGCTATTTATATTGACTACAGTCATTCAAAAAAAAAAGACCTTTGATCAGCAAGGTTATAAATGAGGCGAGTCGGGCATGGATCCAGCAATATCTGAAAAACAAAGTGAAATATTTTCATAATATTTGAATAGGAATTATATCCAAAATAGTGAAATCAAAACTATAGCAGAATGCCAAAAATAAACATGTGAATACAAAGCAATTTACAGTACTTGAGATGAACTCCTCTGAATTAGGATATGGGTGCTAGAGTCCTGTTCTTTGTAAAAAGACCTTTCATTCAAGTACCAGCATGCCTGTAGTCACGAAGAATATAATCATCCAGGTGAACAGCTTTCCTTGGGGCACTTTGGGTGAACCGAGACACGCCATAGAAAGCCAATGACTTGGTCAGAAGTGTGGCACTGGAAGAGTTAACACATTTGCCACTTAAATTCAGACTGGGTTGAAGACTGAGCCAACAGTCGTCCCTCGTATGGTTGCCAACTACAACCCACGCCAAAGGAAAAGTATTAACTTCGGGCATTGTATCTTGACCAGTTTCTTCTGTCATTTTAAGAAGAAGCACATAACCTTCACAATGTCAGATGCTTGCTAGTGGCAGCGTTTAGCTGGAAGATGTTGCATGCCGATACATGTACGTCAGATCCCTCAAGATTTAACGGCTGCGGCACCTGACATAAAAAGCAGAAAGATGCCAGGATTTGTCTGCTGTGATTCCTATTTTAACCATTTCCCATTGAACCAAGACCAAATTTATGTAAAGCTGACTCAACAGACTTTTTCTTCGGCATGGGTAGTGCACTAAGCACCCAACCCATTGCGAGGAAAACTGTTGAACTGGGGGCATGTGATCTGGATAGGTCTTATCTACAATTCTGTATCTTTTCTCTTTTTTTTCACTCATTTGTGTGGAAATTAGTCAAAAACCTTAAAGCAGACAACCTTACTGTCAGCTATTTGGGCCAGTTCAAGGGGTTAAAGGGCTTAAGTCTGTCATTTCACTAGAACAAGACCCCCTGTGTGACACACTCACAGAATTGCCCATTATTCAGTGTAAATGTGCTTAAATTCATGTTTTTGGCGTTTCTAGTGTTTATCTGAACTTGTGATTTTCTGGGTTTTGTGCTAGCGAGACAAGCAAAATAAAATTTAGGAAAGTTGAGTGAATTTTTGGTAACACCTTTTCACTGACTCCGACCTTGAGACAAGCTCAGCACAAAATGTAACAGGGGTGGTGTAGAAAAACTTTGTTTCCTTGAAGCTGTCCATAAGGGA
Organism: Hermodice carunculata; assembly: GCA_964020975.1. Taxonomy (NCBI): domain Eukaryota; kingdom Metazoa; phylum Annelida; class Polychaeta; order Eunicida; family Amphinomidae; genus Hermodice; species Hermodice carunculata. Next base: position 27,975,396 of record OZ026627.1, read on the forward strand.
GTGTGTAGTAGATCATCAGGGGTTAAATCTGAAATCAACTTTTAATGTCAGTTGCATTCCCAATCATTACCATTTCAGTAGAATTAATTGACCAGCTTTCAGCTCCACTCTTTTTGTTGTTTTTTTTTTGGGGGGGGGAGGGGGGGGGTAGCATGCTTGGCAGTTGATGTTTTATTAATCAAAAGTAGAAACAGATTGCCACAAGGTATTTTTCAAGAGCAAGATAGACATTTTTCATTGAATGGTACAGACAGAGAAAGCTAGATGTAAAAAACTGATCATGTACCCGAAAAAAAAAAAAAGTGATGATGAGTCACTTGGATGAGAGCTGACAGCAATAGCAGGAAGAGTTTGCCCCTTAACCCTTATCTAATCATTTGTGGACTTTTTTGTGTTTATTTCGAGTGATATATGTTTCCCAGCAGGCTAATCAGTTTGTGATGGTGTGCAGTTATTCTGTATTTACTCGTAGAGCTCTTATGCTACTGAAGGGTCTGCATTCACTATTACAGGTTTGGGGGAAAAAAAATCTAAGCAATGCAGGAGAGTTTGTCCACCTGTAAGAATTCTGCATTGGCCAGTGTTTAAAACTTGTGTGCCGGTACTTGAACGTCTTCGGGAAATTTCATCCAAATATTTCGACAGCCCCTTCTGTGCAAAAAGTAAAAATATATTCATCAGCATGGACCCTTGATTGAGAAGAATTTGAAAGGAAATGGTGGCAAAAGATAAGATCCTGCAAATTTTGCTGGTGAAAAATTCTGCATTTGTCTAGCCAGAAACTGATTGAAAGCTAATCCTGTGGAGCATGAGAACATGGCATAATCCTTATAAATCCTGGTCTGGGCGTGTACCTTGCCTGCCATAGTTCGTGTCTGCAGTCTGTATGTCCCAGTTATCTGTTCAGTCTTGAGACTGAAAATGAGCAGATCTCACCGAGACAGTATACACAGAAATGGACAACTGTCCCATCTGTGTTCAACCCACGGCAGATGCCACAGCTTCAATTCATAGAGCAATGTAAAGGCATAGCAGAAAATTATGCAAGTGTTCTGGTAATTTTTACAGTAGATATTTCTTTCTGAAAGTGGGTTTGGATTGTACATACTTTTAAATTGCACACCCGAAAGTTCTCTCTGTAGAAAGTGGGAGAAACTTCTGAAGGTGGAGAGCTTATATTTATGTCTCCCGGTGGAAGCCGGGGGACATATTGTTTTAGTGCCCGTTTCTTCCGCTTCTTCTTCTTCTTCTTCTTCTTGTTGTTGTTCATGTTCTTCAACACTTGGTTTCCGTGCGATAAGTCTTGAAGGACTTGACAGGATTTGATGAAACTTGGTAGGATTATGTATCTAGGCAAGACCTAGGTTGGGATTGTATTTGGGTGACCTTGACCTAATTCTCAAGGTCACAGGGTCACTTATGTGAAATTGGTTTCCGTGCGATAAGTCTTGAAGAACGTGATGGAATTTAATGAAACTTGGTAGGATTATGTATCTAGGCAAGACCTAGGTTGGGATTGTATTTGGGTGACCTTGACCTAATTCTCAAGGTCACAGTCACTTATGTGAAATTGGTTTCTGTGCGATAAGTCATGAAGAACTTGATGGAATTTGATGAAACTAGGTAGGATTATGTATCTAGGCAAGACTTAGGTTGGGATTGTATTTGGGTGACCGTGACTTAATTCTCAAGGTCACAGGGTCACTTATGTGAAATTGGTTTCCGTTCGACAAGTCATGAAGAACGTGATGGAATTTGATGAAACTTGGTAGGATTATGTATCTAGGCAAGACCTAGGTTGGGATTGTATTTGGGTGACCTTGAGCGAATTCTCAAGGTTACAGGGTCACTTATGTGAAATTGGTTTCTGTGCGATAAGTCATGAAGAACAGGATGGAATTTGATGAAACTTGGTAGGATTATGTATCTAGGCAAGACCTAGATTGGGATTGTATTTGGGTGACCTTGACCTAATTCTCAAGGTCACAGGGTCACTTATGTGAAATTGGTTTCTGTGCGATGTCTTGAAGAACTTGATGGAATTTGATGAAACTTGGTAGGATTATGTATCTAGGCATGACTTAGGTTGGGATTGTATTTGGGTGACCTTGACCTAATTCTCAAGTTCACAGGGTCACTTAAGGGAAATTGGTTTCCGTTCGATAAGTCATGAAGAACTTGATGGAATTTGATGAAACTTGGTAGGATTATGTATCTAGGCAAGACCTAGGTTGGGATTGTATTTGGGTGACCTTGAGCGAATTCTCAAAGTCACAGGGTCACTTATGTGAAATTGGTTTCCGTTCAATAAGTCTTGAAGAACTTGATGTAATTTGATGAAACTTGGTAGGATTATGTATCAAGGTAAGACCAAGGTTGGGATTGTATTTGGATGACCTTGACCTTATTTTGAAGGTCACAGGGTCACTTATGTGAAATTGGTTTCCGTTCGATAAGTCTTGAAGAACTTGATGAAAATTGCTAGAGTAATGTATCAAGGTGAGAGCTAAAATTGGATTGTAATTTTCAAGCAAACTTGGTCATTTGTAATTTTTTATCACCTGTAGCTTATTCAAAGACGTAAGTGTTCCACCGGGAGACATTTGATTTTCTGTTGGAAAATCAGTCTGTTCTAGTTTATCACAGTTTTGGTACCATGGACAGTGTTTGTGCCTCAGGTCATGTTTAGAAAAAGGGACTAAGATACATATGTGTGTGTCTATGATGATCCCAACAAGAGTCAGCATTTAATCATTGTATATTTTACTATATGTGTGATCCTGATTTACATGTGTGAATGTATAAAACTGCAGCAGAAAAATCGACTCCGATTATAATACGGTATCAAAGACTTCTTGTTATTTGATGACACTAATGTTTGAGGTTATGAGGGACTTTAAGGTTTTCACGTGGATAAAATTGGTGTTGTGTAGCTGGGACGTAGTGACCATGTGCTTGGAAAATATCATGTCTGGTCTAGGATGTGTGTTTTGTGGGCATGGAATTCTCAACACAGAAGAGGCTGTCCAACCTACAACAGCAGAAGAAAACGCCATGACCATTGAGCTTGTTAGGCTGTCATAAAACAACATCGTTATACTGTCGTTAATTTGTAGGCTGTCATAAAACATTGCTATGCTGTTGGTGGTTAGTAGGCTGTCTAAAATCAACATTGTTATACAGATGTTAGTTTGTAGTCTGTCATAAAAGAACAGTGCTATACTGTTGGCTGTGATAAAAAAAACACATTGCTATGCTATGTCTAGTATGTCGACTGTCATAAAACAACATTGCTGCACTGTTGTTGGTTTGATTACTGAAATTTAGCATTATACGACTCCAAAAAACCCCAGACAAGGTACAAATGTGCAACGCTACTTCTTGCAATGGCAGTGCTGTGAGTAATGACAAACCAATGCTCACAGAGGCGGTCATTGCGGGTGTGAGTGGTCCGTGTGTGACGCATTTCCGGGTGTGGATGGAGCATGGTGCTGGGAGAGGCCATTCAGCTCTCACGGGTAATGCCTCCCTGACTGGCAGTACACAAGGAACCGGTATAGGAACACGTCACTCGCTCGCACCATGCAAAACCATTCAGGAAATTAATCTGGTCAATATTACAGTGGCGCCTCCATACCTTTCTCCTGAGCCATTGTCGTTAAGAAGAATCATATGCATTTTTTGTCATACACGAGCGCCACAGAGCTCAAGGATATGGGGACGAGAACCTCCTGCTTGCTTGAAAAGAACTAATCTACTTGAGCATGTGGTGGCATGATAACCCTTTCCCTCTTGAATTAAGACTTAAGGCAACAGCTTGGCATGGGTTAAAAATAAAGTTGGGAACTGTTTACCAGATGGGGTTGCTGAGGACACTGTTCGAACAATCAGTGACGGAGATTAACAGGATCGCTGCTGAATCACAAACAGGATTAACTGATGAGACACCAGACACAATTCCTCATGTTTATGTGATGCATATAATGCTACCAGTGTACACATGTTGTATGTGCCACCAGTGCTGAACCTAAAATCCATCAAAATGGCTTTCGATAAGGGGAGTGTCAGATATAAATTGCATCAAGGATTTATAGAGCAAAGTTTGTCATCATGTTTTAATTTCGGCATTTTGGAATAAAAGTATATTGATCTATCCTACACAAGGCCTGACAAAGAACTCTCATATTGGTGTTTTGCTCCTGAAAAGATGCAGATTTTTTTTTTTAGCCAGTTCAGTCTTCGTTGTTTGTGGCAAAAAGGCACCTGTTGATTCTGTAATATAAGGTGGTATGCCATTGCATTGAATCAAAGACTATTTCAACAGGCATTTTAATTACACCAAGATGAGTCACTCATTGCATGACTCATTGAGAATAAAATACAAAAAAAAAAATGTACTTATCAAATGGTCATGTGCTATTAATGTCAACCTCAAGTGAACTTTACGGTGTTCTTACATCCAGCCTGTAACAGGTTCGGATGACCAGTACCTGCTCAGATTAACGGGACACCTTTGTGAAAACATATACTACACATTAACCATTCCAATCTCAGAATTCTAGTCATTTTGCATGAGTAGTTATTTTGGTCCAGCAACAGATGCAACATTGTAGTGTACTCTGTTGCAGACAGAAAATATTCTGGATGAGAACAATTAAAGACGTGTCCTGCTTTCACAGGTTGTATTTTTACTTTTACGTTTAGTGCTCTTAACCCTAATTACGCGGGGACCGTGTTAACACGTGCAAGCGGTACCTTCCGTAGCCACCGAGACCGTGTAAACACGTTTATGAATGAAATTTATTTATAGCGTCGGCTGCGTGGGAATTTTCCATTGGTTTCGATTGGTCTTTCTCAGAAATGAACCTAGTAATGTAAACTTGCTATTGGCGGTTGTTTGACCTTGAAGAAATACGCATGCGTACATGTATTTTACATGCAAATTTAGTGTTGTCAGGGACGACATTAAAAATCCAAAATGGCGGGCGCTGAGTTCGATGAGGCTCGTGCATGGGGCCGCGAATTCTTTGCGGACTCGGATTCTGAAGCCGAGTTTGAAGGTTTTGACCTTCAAAATGAATCTGTAGAAGATTTATCTAAGCGTTGTGGTACATTTGCAGTACCAGATCTGGACAATGACAAAGATTTTGACACCGATACGGCGATGAATTGGTCAAGGTCAAATGATGACCCAGAGCGAGTGCCATTCACTGGGCGCCCAGGTGTAAACATACATGCGTCTGGCTCTTCCCCGCTTGACTTTTTGAACTTATTCATTCCCGATAATCAATTTGAGACTTTTTGTATTGAAACAAATAGATATGCCCAACAACAGCGGGCCCAACGTGGTGTTTTATCTCAACACGATCGCATGAACTTATGGCAACCCACAACAAATGCGGAAATGAAGGCGTGGTTTGGCTTGTTGGTGTTGAGCGGTCTAATAGAAAAACCGCACCTGGAGAAGTATTGGTCGATTGATTCTGTCATTTCTACACCAATATTTGGCAATACTATGAGCCGGGATCGATTTTTATCAATCCTGCAGTTCTTCCACGTGAACAATAATGAAAACTTTGTGCCCCGTGGCAACACGGATCATGACCCTTTATTCAAGGTCCGGCCACTTTATGATGAAGCCAATCACAACTTTCGCCGAGTGTACACGCCCCAGAAACAGATATCAGTAGATGAGGGTATGGTGCCTTGGAAGGGAAGATTAATTTTCAAACAATACCTTCCGAACAAACCAGACAAATTTGGAATGAAAATGTACTCGATTTGCGATTCGACCAATGGATATATTCTCACTGCAGACGTTTACACCGGCAAAGATTATGACCCAAACCCAGATGCGGACGCAAATCTAGGTCACACCTACGATGTGGTAATGGGTCTGCTTTCCCGGTGCGATCTGTTGAATAAAGGCTACGAAATATATGTAGACAATTTTTATACCAGTCCCAAGTTGTTTGATGACCTGTACGCAAAACAAACTTTAGCTGTAGGTACTGTGCGACTGAATAGAAAAGAAATGCCAGTTGCATTGAAATCAACAAAACTGAAAAAAGGAGAAATGATCTATAGACAGAGGGGGAACTTGACTGCTATCAAATGGAAGGACAAACGCGAAGTGTCGATGCTATCCACAATTCACAAGGGTACAATGACTGTCACAAATAAAGTTGAACATGTTTCTGGGGAACCTATTGTGAAGCCCACTGCAATATTGGATTATAATCTGTATATGGGAGGGGTAGATCGCAATGATCAGTTGAACAAATACAACACATTCATACGCAAAACCCAAAAATGGTGGAAAAAGCTGGCATTTGCCATCTTGAATATGGCCATAACAAATGCGTTTATCATGTATAAACAGTGCAGTTCTGCCAGTGGTGCAAAACTGTTAAGTCAGTACGATTTTCGACGTGAACTTGGTCGGCAGTTGGTCTCATATGCCCCACAACATTGTGCAAAGGGTCGGAGGCATACAGGGGCACCCGAAAGACGGCTAATAGACCGGCACTTTCCTCAAGCCATCCCCCCAGCACCAGGGGCAAAGAACCCACGACCCTGTCGTGTGTGTGTTGTGTGTAGCCCTGCAGCAGGCACCAGACACACAAAGGGGGAATCGCGGAAACGAAGAGAAACACGCTACTGGTGCCCAGAGTGTGAAAAACCCTTGTGTGTGGACCCCTGCTTCCGCCTGTATCACACCCTTCAAAATTACAGGGCCAGCCAGGCCCAGGGCAGAGATGTGGAGGATTAGTTGTCATCAAGTATCACTGAAAAACTTACACCTATCCAAAAAAAAAAGTTTGACTGTTTGAAGTTATAGTCTTGTTGAAATAAAATTACTTGACTTCATTTTCAGAGCTTATGAGTTATTGAGATGACATTTTGACCTTGGCTTATAAGTCAATGCCTTTGTGGGAAAAAATATAAGAACTCACACATCGCTGAAAATAAAATGATCATACTTACCTGAAAAAAATTATCATACTTACCTGAAAATTTTTATCATACTTACCTAAACAGTTTCCATGAATATCAGTTGTATTATGGGACAGAATTTTCTACATATACCATGGGCCCTTACCCAGCCCTTATTGACACAATATTGAAGTATTCTATAGAAATATTTGAAGATAGAAAACAAAAATAAATGTGTTCGACCTTTTTTCCTGTTACAAGGGTAAATATAAAGAAAATTGGATAAAAAACAACAGCAGACAACACTTGTATAATTAGTTTGAAGACTTTATTTGTGAACTTTCCATGGTAAATTTGCAATTTTTCTCAGCCACTTTAACTTAATTTCCCTTTGTTGCCATGGTAACAAGGGTAACAGGGCAAATGAGGTGTGGGTAAATCTTTATAAATGCAAAGCTGTATTCCTTAAACTCATTCTGATGTAGAATTTGGGTGTTTGGTGTGACTAGTGTCAAGAAAAATATCATCCCATTATTCTTATGTAATGGCTATTGTCAAACTTACGTATCCACAAAATTAATGCAGCAGAGGGGTCTTGGTGGGTGAAAATTAGTGTAGCGTGAATAGGGTTAATATATTTGAAGGGGAGGTCTGCAAGGTGGCATGTGTCAGGGTTGAAACTTTGGGTCGAGTTAAAGCAGCAAGTGGGGGTTTTTTTGGTACCAGAGAGTGGCAAACGAGATGTTTCTCAGTAACGCCCGTCCAGCTCTTCTTTGTCATTGAGTCAGGAACTAGCATGCAACTTAACTTGTCAGCCAGCTTGTCTTAAGAAAAAAAGAGTTTGTAGGTTTTCTGGTTTGGTGAAGTAAAGTGTGTGTGTGTGGGGGGGGGGGATATATGATCATATTCATAAACTAAACCAAGTTCTAAGCTGAACTGTAAATAGGGAAAGATTCACTTGCACTTTGTGCTAATGCAGGAAACATTCTCCTTTTGAAACACTTTCTTTTTTCTTGTTCTCTAAAAGCTCTATAGTAGTTTCAGGTGAATACATTTGCAATTTTCTTAAACTTTCAGGCGAGATATCCAAAAAAATTTCAAGCAGAAAAGTGTCTAGAATTGTTGTAATACAGCAGTAGTTTAATGGTGAAGTTTAAGGGTTTTTTTAAAAACCGTTTCCCCCCTTAAACCAGCCCAAACTGGCTGGTGGTCAAATGTCATCTGCTTCAGCATTTTTAAGTAATTTCAACAGTAATGAGAAACAATTTGTTGAAGAATTGTAGATGAGACCTAAAGGTCACATGATCCAGGTCAGCTAGGTCCCTTGGCATGGGATGGGTACCTGCTCTTGACTCTGGCTTCATCAAGGGGGAAAGGGTTCGTTTGGCTGTAGCAACCACCTGAACTCTTTCAGTGCCAAGCGTGACTTAAGTCGATCTACTTGTGTCAAACTAGTCTGAATTATCATAAGGATTTCAGATTCGTATTCCCCGTAAAAAGACTTTTCATTCAAGTACCAGCATGGCTATAGTTCTGGAGAAAACTGTTGACTCGGGCCAAAATTTTGGCGCTTAAAGAGTTAATACCCAGCTGGTAATACCATGAAACATCTTAAAAAAGAGCAATAGGGATGACCAAAGTGTGGTCTGTGAAGACAGGTGGTCTTTCAGTGGAGGTATAAATAAGATGAAAAGTACTAACAGAGCATTATGAAAAGGCCTTCTTAAGGCAAGTGATCTTTCATCTGAATGGCCTCTGTACAGTGAAACCTCTCTTGAGAGACCACCCCATGGTATGACCAAAAACATGGTCTTAAGGCCAGTGATCTCATAATGAAGGCAAAAATAATCGATAATCAGAAAACTGCGAAGTGAAATATCCTGAAAGGGCGGTTCATGGAGACAGACCACTAAACTGCTGGTGATTCATGTGTCCAAAAAAAAAAAAAAAACGGGGCGGGGGGAGGCTCAATCTGTTTACAGATACAAGTGGTTCATTTGAGCACAATTACATCACTGGAATGCTACAGAAGGCTCCACTTTCAACTGATTGATTCCTGCAGTCACTTATATTTGTTGGGTCCTTCAAGTACTTAGAGACTGACAGTTTAATCTTTCAACCTGAGCAAGATGAGCTGCTCAAAGTGGAAGTGCTTACCACATACTCTTGACTGGCTTGCCTTCTATGCACTTGTCGCACCCTCGGCCCTCCGTGCCACTTGTACAGCATGTGCTCCCAGGTGTGTATTTTTGACACATGGTTTCACTGTCATACCAGCTATAAAAAGTTTCGAACAGTGGTAATATATTATGGTGGTTTTTCTCTGAGTTCTTCAGTTTCCTCCACCACAGACAAGGTAGGATGTATACGCCAACATCTGTGCCATGGAGAATGACTCGATAAGTCAATGCTTGACTTCATGCACAATCCATGTAAAACCAATATGTCTATACTTTTTATACCTGTGAGTTAAAAAAAAAAGCTGTATTCTAGCAGTTTTTGAAACTGCACGAGGGGATATATTTTCACTAATTGGAAATAATTTTTCAACCAGATTTTTCAACTGTTAAATAATTGTGAAAAGTTTCTGATGAAAGTCCAACATGTAGAGTGAACGCTGTTGTAACTAGAGTAGCAACCCAGAGAGGCACAGGTGTCCAACGCATATTAACTCATTCCATACTATGGTCACAGGTCTTGGTCAGTGGTTCTGGCACTGCCTGGCAAGTGATGCTGCAGCTGCCCTTGCATGACTTGCCAGGCAGTGCCAGAACCACTGACTTACGACTATAGGCATATTGGTACTTGAACAAATGCTCTTTTCATGAAGATTTTAAATATGCAATTGTCATCTTAAATCTAGGTAAATATAGGGAAATATCAGGGACTGGTATGGAATGAATTAAGAATTTTATATTCTCTCAGAGGAGCGTGGTGGCACTTGGGACTCATGAGTTGGTGTGCCAAAGAGTGTCTCTACCTTGCAATCGTCTGCTCTGTGTGTGCGCGAAGGCCAAGAGGAACATTCCATTGGAAAAGTGAGCCTGCCCCCACAGGCACAAGCTGTCAAGGTCTGCCCCCACCTGAACAGCTGTCAAAATTGGCTCAATTTAGGTCTTGTCACTGGCGTGATGATTCCATGTCAATATTTGAACATGCAATGATTGGTTACATTTGCATTTGTGACATTTTGATACTATGAAGAAAAAAGTATAACTTACGTCTTTCTTTTTTTTTTTTTTTTTGCCAGAAGTTCAAAATTCTAAATGCCATTTTAGGAGCTTCGTACTAGAAGAAAGTTGTCCAAAATAAAAGTATAAAGTTAAAATGTCAGTAAAACAAGAACCTTTCCATTTTGATTTTTTTTTTTTTTTTTTTTTTTTTTTTTTTTTTAAGTTATTTCAGTGAAAACTCATTATAATGACACCATCTGTTCCCATAGAAATGTGTCAGATAACTGAATATGTCAAGCAAATGAATCGAACAACAAAGAAAATGAACTTTTACCATTCAAAACTTGTGTGATTATAATGAATATTTCAGATATCTGAGTGGTGTTATAATGAGGTTTCACTGTATATCTGGTATCTGAAGGCATGGGGACCCCTGGGGAGATCATACAGGGGCCTTTGAGAAAGCTTTGGCTCTGGCACATAAACAAGAGTTTGCCCAAGCAAATATAGAATTCCACATGGCTCTGTCATGGGGAATGGATTAAGGCAGCACAAGTTTTAAAACCATTCACTGCGAGACTTTGGCGAGCAGTGAATGGTTTGAAATGAGTGCTGTCTAAATCTATTCCCCATGACCCAGCCATGTGGATTTTTTTTTCTCCCATAGAGCATTAAATCGTATGTTTTTGTCAAAAACGTACTTGGTGTAGCATGCTTGCAGCAGTCATTTCAATTCCCATTTTGTTCACTTTCAACATTGCGTTGCTAAGGTATGTCACTCAAGAAACAACAACCAATAGGAATCTCTCTTTTATTTCATTTCGGCCATAAAATCGTTCGATACATATGTTGGGAACAATTGTGTTTCCTCGTGGGTAACTACGGGAGACAGTAGAATATTCCATGTCTCCAGCCTTGTTCCTTTGAGCAAAGCCCCAAGTCCTTCTTGTTCCACCCAAGAGACTGGAACTGATTTGACAAGGTGGAAGTCCATACCACTGGCCCAAGTGGAGATGTTATCTGATATATACCACTGGTTTGCATCTTCTGGGCAAGTTGCGGTTGACCCACATCAACCAGTTTGTGGTGAGGAAGAGAGGGGCCCACAACTCTTGGCTTGCGTGGAGTCCCAGAGTGCTCAGCGGTGTAGGTAGTGGATCAAGGGCAATGGCTATGAAACAGCAAAGATGCTGCAGCTTCCCCCATGACCAGAGATTCTGTACTGGGAGAGCTCAATGGGAAGACATGAGAACTCAACTGGGAGCGAGATCCCTCATGGAAGAAAATCATTGCTTCTGTGCATACTCCCACGAGGGGTTGGTAGTTGCCTTTGGAGTTGTCTGCAGGCAGATTGACATGTTAAACAACAGCCAGCTGTACCCTTATCACACATAGGAGTCTCTGGGGCAGCCAATGAAGAATGCTACCCCACAAGAGCTTCATAGTCAGATGACAGTCATGGGATGTTCTTCATGCTCCCAGAAAGTGGTTATGGTGGTGGCTTAGGACAGGCAAAATCCTTCAAAGTCTAAGAGAAAACCGAGCTGGCCTCATGCACCTTTTGGAGTTTGAGGCAATTTGCTTAAACCTTTCCCCCTCAAACCGGCCAAAACCGGCTGGTGGTCAAATGTCGTCTGCTTCAACGTTTTCAACTAATTTCAACAGTGATGAAAAACAGTTTGACTGAGAATTGCAGATGAGACCTATCAAGATCACGTACCCCAGGTCAACAGCTTTCCTTGGCATGGGTTGGGCACTTAAATGTTAAAGAAAACCCATCTGTATGCAGTTTTCCATTTGAACATAATATATATACAGGAGAGGTTATAATGCCACAGAAAGGTTAGTTCACAGGGCTTGTTATGTACCGGAGAGGTTATAAGGCCACAGAAAGGTTAGTGCCCAACCCATGCCAAGGAAAGCTGTTGACTCAGTCTCAATTCAAGGGGGGAAGAGTTAATGTCACAAAAGTTCCAAGAAGTGGATGCAAAGCAAACAAGGGCTTATCATGTGTGAGAAGGCAACAGCCATGGCCTGCCTCCTGAGCCATGGCAGCACACACTCCAGCTGTTAGCTGCGGCTTGTGCAGAAAGTGTGGTCAAGTCAAACCTGTCCGAGTAGGCACCTCCACTAAATGGGCTCTGTTGCCTGGCCCAGTCCCCTATACTTCCCATGTTAATGGACCGTCGCTAAGTGGGCACTTTTACCCGGTCTCAAGGGTGCCCACTTTACACAGGTCTTTACTGTATTTCCATTAGATTCTACCCCTCAAGACAGGCCACCTCTCTTATATGGCCACTTTTTGGCTGCATTCGTTGTGGCCATGTATCATATACTCAGAGGTGGTGGCACACTTCAGACATCTGACTTCACTTTGGCAGACTGATTCGCTCTTCCAGCAACAAGATAGGCTGTAACACACAGAGAAATACCAGCCCTTCTGATCATCGTGGCTGAACTGCCTCAAGGGGTCAAGTAATTGGTGCAGAGATGTCATTACAACTAATAATAGCAAGAACTCTGGTCAAGGGTAGCACCTCAGGTATCGTTCATGTCGAAGTTGAACATGGAGCTTCCAGTGTCTTGGTCCCTACACTTTGATGCCTTGAAAAAAGGAACTGGTTATTGCATGCCTCAAAATGTCTCAAAAAGATGCTCATAATGCCTTCAAAGTCAGTTTTTATAACACACACACACACACCCCCCCCCCCCCCGAAATATGCTGGTTGTAGTGCCACAGAAACATTGGGTCAGAGGGTTTGTTGTTATGGACCAAAAGGTGCTGGTTATAATGGGACAGAAAGGTTAGTTCAAAGGGCTTGTTATGTACAGGAGAGGTTATAAAGCCACAGAAAGGTTAGTTCACAGGGCTTGTTGTGTACCGGAGAGGTTATAAAGCCACAGAAAGGTTAGTTCACAGGTAAAGGTAATTCATGTTGCGTGTTACATATGAAAGAGGTGCTGATTATGATGTAGTAGGGCTTGATATGGACCAAACAGGTGCTCAGAGGCTTGTTATACTGTAGCAAAAAGGTGCTGGTCATAATAGTGCAGACTGGTGTTCATGGGCTTGTTCAGACACCATGCAATACCTATCCACAAAACTGATGGGACAGATTTTGGGACAAAGTTAACACAAAAATAAGTCATTATTAACGTGAACTTACATTATATCTGTGTCCCCATGATTTTCAAAATTTGTGGAATGTTTCCACAATATTTAAAAAATGGATGGACAGATCCTGCTCAAAGTCAGCAAGGTACCTCAATAAGATAAATTCATGAGGGTTCTCCTGCACTGGGACTTGTTTCTCTGTCAGTGTGGCCTGTTAGCTTGCTTTTTTTGCAAGGGATCATGCATCGCCTATAGTTTGGTCCTATTTTAGCTCAGCTGACCATATGTTCCAAAGCTTGCATGATCACTCATCTGTCCCTCCACCCATTTGCATGCCCATTCATAAACTTTTTGCCTATGAATGCAGTACAGTCTTCCAGTTAGGTCCACTCAACTAGAAGAGCTTACAGAATGCACACAAATCTAGGTTGGCTCATGTTGGTAGGCTAGCTACGTTTTACGTAAAATATGGGTCATAAATGTGAAAGTTGTGGAGCCCTACTGCAGCTTTAACTTTTTGGTGGATCTTCATGAAGATAAGTGGGATTATGGAGGAAATCAAGATCTCCGTAGCTTATGATGCTAGTAAGGTCTCATTGTGCAGCGTGTCATATGAGCATGTTGCACTCCATCTGTTTAAATTCCTCTAATTACAGGATTGCAGAACACCAGGCTGTGGGCCATTTGTTCCTTCACCATAATACATGACAATGCCTCCCAGACCCGAAGGAGGTGTATTAGAAAAGGCATCATGCTTGAACGCAGCGTATCATAGATGATATTTATTGGCTCCTAACATGCAAGGGGTCGATATATACAGTCAGCAGATGACCCCTGTGGATTTATAAAATGCATGCATGTACACCAATATTTTTATGCGCGAAGAACAGGTAGGTAGATCAAATATCTTGCAATCAATAACGCAAGAATGGCCGTACCTATTGGTTTCACAACTCTTAAGTTCGAGGATCGTGGTCAATAAATAACTGCTATTGATTGTGATGTCAGCAGGACAATCGCTGCCCGTGACCTTGATAGTAAAATGGGCGTCCAATCAATAGATAGGAGAGATCAAAAGGAGCAATTTTATATATGTATTTGACTTAATACACAACCCAATACACAAGTATCCTGTAGGCTGGAGCTGTGTATTCCCATCAGATTCTATGATGACAAATTTTATATGCTTGAAACATTGACTGGGATCCAACCTGGGATTTGAGGGAAAATCCAGGGTTGGATATTATCTTAGATGTATCCCTAAGTGTTTGTTTATGCTAGTTTATCTGATAAGGCGAATAATTAGTGCCCTGTACTTGCTGGTACTTTGATTTTATCTTGAAGAGAAAGTAGTTTCCTTTGTTGTCACTATGGGAGGTACTTTTTTTAATCAATCAGTGTTTACAATCACTGTTAATAATTATGAGATAACAGGTTCACAAAAGGAACCTTCGCTTGCTGCAAAGTGCTTCAAGGTAGCTGTTTTCAGCATAATGTTAAAGTAACACACAATACGTCAAATAGTTTTGCAGCAAAAGTAACCAAATTTACAGGAGTATTTTAACTGTATACAGCCATTTACCACAAGACAGTTGGTGTTTCTAGATGGCATAGTTTTTGAGTTATATGCTTGTAGGTGCAAATTATAATGGAAAAGAAACACACATACCAAGCCCACCTGTCTGCAGAGGCCTCTGCTGGGAATGCGCATGTTTTATCATGCACTAGTATATGACCTCTTGATTTTGGGGTCATCAGGTCAAAGATCAAGGTCATAATGACAAAGATTCCTACCAACTGGTGTCCAAAGAATAACTCGACAGCTCGTATTGACTTAAACGCCATCTACTGGCCTGCAACAGGGTGGGGGCATATATGTTGACCACACTGTATTCTGAAACATGCCCGATAAAAATATCATTACATTGTATTGCGGGAAATAGCTGAAAATTAGATTTTAATGGAACATACTCATACTGTTCTATGTAAATAATTTATGACTGCTTTTAACACCACATCCCATATGCAGGTGATGTGATGAAGGAATTGTTTGCTGTAATGTATTTCAAGGGGAGGTGACGTATGTCGTACATTACGCGCTGTTCCACATGTAGTGTGGAAACAGCCAAACTCCATGCATAATTTCCACTGAATTAAACACTTTCCCTGTGAATTAAGACCTGAGTTTAAGAGTGAGTCAACTCCTTTCCTTGCCATGGGTTTGGCAATGAGAGCCCATGTCATGCTAAGAAAAGCACTTGGCCTGGGATAGGATACCTGTGGAAGTTTGGTCTACAAATCTCATTCAAATTGGTTTTCATTAGTGTTGAAATTGCTCAACATGTTAAGCCACAGACATATATAACTCCCAGGTAGTTTTGGCCAGATAAAAAACGCAAATGGTTTTGGTTTGCTTAATACATTCATGCAAGTGATTAAAAAATGTTCTATGTTAGTTTGCCTGCTGGTCAGACCTCAATTGCCTGTTGTTTCTTTAAAGGGTGTTGAAGATGTCTTGATACCAAATGAGCCAAGAGGAAACTCAAGCTGGTCAGCTAAATGGACCAAGTTGTTGTGCGAGTGGAGAGGCGTGTCATTAGATTTCCTGCCTGGTCACCTTGATAGAGATATAAATCGAGCAATAAATTCTCTAATGTAAAAGACAAGCGTCCAATCAATTGGATGTATGTGGCAGAAATTGGTGCTCATCTGAAGTACAGAAAGGAGAAAAAGTTCAAACAAATAAAGCATCCAAAACAAACGATTTTTGAGAATCGAGTCAAAACCTGTTGTGTGCGTATCGCTGAGTTACTACTGAACGTAGGAGTCCAAAGAATGCAAGGATCACAAATTAACACACTGGAACACAAGGCACGAAGTAGTTGGTAGCCCTCACTGCACCAATTAACCCTTTCTCCCTTGAATTAAGACTGACTCAGTGGCTTTTCTTGGCATGGGTTGGGTGCTAAGTGCCCGACCCATGCCAAGGGAAGCTGTTGAAATGTGGCATGTGATCTTGATA
This sequence comes from Hermodice carunculata, assembly GCA_964020975.1. Classification (NCBI taxonomy): domain Eukaryota; kingdom Metazoa; phylum Annelida; class Polychaeta; order Eunicida; family Amphinomidae; genus Hermodice; species Hermodice carunculata. Next base: position 27,991,642 of record OZ026627.1, read on the forward strand.
GTTCTTGGCTATAATTCTCAGTTCAATTGTTTTTTATTACTGTTGAAATTAGTTGAAGCAAGCGACATTTGACCACCATCCGGTTTCAATCAGTTTTAGGGTGAAGGGGTTAACACTGCCCTGCGTAAAAGCATCTGGATGTTAATTGACATCTGTTTTAATGTATTTATGTAAATTTCACGTGAAAAGAAAACAGTTCTGCTGAGATGTGCTGATAAGACTGACAACATGCCCAAGGTCAACAGCTTTCCTTGCACCCCATCCTGTGCCAAGGAAAGCTATTGAAGTAATCATATTCTAACCATTTCCCAATCACAAAAGTAATGTTTAATTGAGGTGGTTTTGGCATAAAATGAATCGTCACATTACCACATTTCTCTTTTATATGAAAGCGCTGCACCTTAAACTGCAGAGGTGTACTTGTACGCTATTGTACACTTATCATATTGTGTCACCTTTTTCATGAAAGAATATTTACTTTGTTTCGCTGCCAACAATACCAGTGTCTGTTCACAGAGTGGTGGAAGGCAGCCAGAACTCCTCTGGAGTCGGAGCTGGCACCAAAACAGTGATTGTTTTCATTGTAAACTGCCGGACCTATTAGCTGCAATGAGAGCACGTTTGACAGCTATTTCAGCCATGTCAGAGGATCCCCAGTGTTGCATGCGACACATACAGTAGGGTCAGGCCAGTCTTTAAATAATGACTGATAAACAGAGAATTGTAGCTTTTTTATCCTTCGGTGTTTATGTGCAAAATAAAACCGATACAGGTGCTGTGGTAGATGGTGTGTTTAACCACACGCCCTCTGTAATCAGGGCTGGTAGTTTGTTGGATGTTGGGCATGCCCTTCGTGCCAGAACTGAGACTGCCAACAATGTACCTTGTCAGTGTGCGGGCTTTGATGCTTGTGTGGGCTGTGGGGTGTGCTTCTGTTGGTCATCAATCTTTGGGAAGGAAGTTAAGTAATCAGGTGTAACTCAATATATGGAGACATTATTACAGTGAGACCTGATTTAATTCAGTGTGTCAGTATGCAAGTATAGGGAGACCTGCTTTTATTTAGTGTGTCATACAAGTATAGTGAGGCCACGTTATTTCAGGAGAAATTTTTTTTTTTTTAAAAGTGAGACCTGCTTTATGATTTAGTAATGTCAGTAGAAAAGTATAGTGAGACCTACTTTAGTTCAATATGTCATTATACAAGAATAGTGAGACCTTCTTTATTTCAGTATACAAGTATAGTGAGACCTTCTTTATTTCAGTATACAAGTATAGTGAGACCGTCTTTATTTCACCACACAAGTATAGTGAGACCGTCTTTATTTCAGTATACAAGTATAGTGAGACCGTCTTTATTTCAGTATACAAGTATAGTGAGACCTTCTTTATTTCAGTATACAAGTATAGTGAAACCTTTATTTCAGTATACAAGTATAGTGAGACCGTCTTTATTTCAGTATACAAGTATAGTGAGACCGTCTTTATTTCAGTATACAAGTATAGTGAGACCGTCTTTATTTCAGTATACAAGTATAGTGAGACCTTTATTTCAGTATACAAGTATAGTGAGACCGTCTTTATTTCAGTATACAAGTATAGTGAGACCTTTATTTCAGTATACAAGTATAGTGAGACCTTTATTTCAGTATACAAGTATAGTGAGACCTTTATTTCAGTATACAAGTATAGTGAGACCTTTATTTCAGTATACAAGTATAGTGAGACCTTTATTTCAGTATACAAGTATAGTGAGACCTTTATTTCAGTATACAAGTATAGTGAGGCCACGTTATTTCAGGAGAAATTTTTTTTTTTTTTAAAGTGAGACCTGCTTTATGATTTAGTAATGTCAGTAGAAAAGTATAGTGAGACCTACTTTAGTTCAATATGTCATTATACAAGAATAGTGAGACCTTCTTTATTTCAGTATACAAGTATAGTGAGACCGTCTTTATTTCAGTATACAAGTATAGTGAGACCTTTATTTCAGTATACAAGTATAGTGAGACCTTTATTTCAGTATACAAGTATAGTGAGACCTTCTTTATTTCAGTATACAAGTATAGTGAGACCTTTATTTCAGTATACAAGTATAGTGAGACCTTTTTATTTCAGTATACAAGTATAGTGAGACCTTTTTTATTTCAGTATACAAGTATAGTGAGACCTTCTTTATTTCAGCATACAAGTATAGTGAGACCTACTTTATAATATAGGAATGTCAGCATACAAGTATAGTGAGACCTACTTTATAATATAGGAATGTCAGCATACAAGTATAGTGAGACCTGCTTTATAATATAGGAATGTCAGCATACAAGTATAGTGAGACCTACTTTATGATATAGGAATGTCAGCATACAAGTATAGTTAGACCTACTTTATAATATAGGAATGTCAGCATACAAGTATAGTGAGACCTGTTATGATTCAATATGTCAGGACACAGGTACAGTGAAACCTTCATTAACTACCACTGTCAAGTCTTTGTTCAGTGTGTACTCATGTGTACCATAAAGTGATTGTCAATGTTCTGAACTGTGGTCATGTGTACAACTTCCCAAAATGTAACAAAATTGAAACGTGCAAAAGTATGTACCATAATTCTAGGGTCACAAGTCAGCATTTATTAACCCTAGTACTGCTGAATTGTTTTTGTAACCTGCATTTTGGACCGTATCAACACAGGCCCTGCAGTACTAGGGTTAAAGTGACCTCTAGATGGTGGCTCAAGAACCACTCCATCAGGACCAAGAATGAAAATTTCTCATCGTGATAGTCTTTACACAGGCAGGGTTGAGCTTGTGCTGGTGAGTGAGATCTAATATCTGAGGCCATAGGACAACCTGTAAAACTGTTGTGTCTGTGATTTCAGACATATACAAAAATCAAGGTCTTACTTTCCAGTGCTACAGAGGGCGGCTTCAGGGAGGAAGGAACCAGCCACCTTGAATTTTGCCGTGCTTATACGCGAAAGATCTTGGCTATGGAGAGGGTCCGAGAAAGGACAGATAGATAGAGTGGCTTATATGCTTCAGGAGGTACAAGTGCTTACTAAGATTTCAGGTGAAAAAGCAGACTCCAGCCTTCGTGCATGCTTCACAAGGCAACACACTGAAGTAGACAATTAGTACAAATAAATGACATATTGTCAACAGGGCTCAACATTTTAGTATCCATAATTTGCCTGAGCCAATGAAACATTTGTCATTCTGGCAGTTGATGGGTGTACCTTCCCCTTTTTTGTCGGTTTCAGTCTTGTGGTGCTGATTTTGTTAATGAACAATCATGACCCTGCCATTGAGGTATTTCCTGTCACCAGGTGGCAGCACATACTGGGAGACACCACCTGGCAACATCGCGTGGTTTGTGAGTTTGCAGGGTTGTTGTTCAAAAGGGGGGAAACAAAAAACACAATTGAGAGAAAGCAGTATACAAACAGTCACTGAAATTTTATTGTAAGATGTCTGTGTATAGTCAGGGATACTTGGCATAATAATGCAAATAAGCTGTAATAGAGGAGAGAATAGCAAGTCCGACTGATGCATTTAGTTTTGCCAAATGAAGCAACATGTGACTACAAATGTACCGTGGTTGTTGGCAGCCTCTATGGGATGGCTGTAACTCTGTCTATTGTCACCCACCACAACTGGATACACCCCGGGGATGTTTTTCCAGACAGAATTCGCAGAGCACTACAACTCTTCAGCTTGCAAGTGATTTTGTTGTTTTATTCATTTCATGACAATTTTCTGACCTTAAGCGTGTACAGTGGTCCCTGTCTTGAGAGACTACCTGTCTTGAAAGACCGCCTCTTCAGGGTCTAGTGCTTACTACTTTTCATCTTATTCATACCTCCTTTAAGAGATCACCTGTCTGGAAAGACCACAGTTTGGTCGTCCATAGGAGTGATCTTTCATGCTAGGTGTCTCTGTGTACTGTTATTGGAATTGTAGACTTTAATTCATCATTAAGAGAGGTCTGATTCAATTACCAACATCAGGGTTTTTTTCCCAAAAAGTCCAATAGCCCTAGAAATTCTTGGGCTTCACAACAGGAATAAGCTCTTTAAAATTGGTCTGTCATAATTAAAAAGAGGATAGAGCTTTAAGTTCAATTTTGCTATATCGGGCAAGCCCCCCTACTGTCAAAAATTTATGGGGGGGAACCTGCAAAATGCAGTCAAAAGTTCGTAGTTATTTGCATTACCTGGGAGATCATGGTTCCGTCACCACAAGGTTCAATCAAGCTTCCTTTATCATCTGTAGGCAATGCAAATTCCGCTGACAAAGGCTTATAGAACTATAGTACATGGAGAGAGCTGGGTGAACTAGTTACTGTGTGGACAATAATGTAGAGGAACTTCATTCACCAGTAGTAAAAGACTTGCAAAGTTAGGAAACATTTTGCTGCTGGTAAAAATACTTCAGGGTAAAATACTTAGTTTGTTATCTAATAGAGATTTTTTATTGAGTAGTAATTAATTGTAGGGAAATAATTTGTAGTTCATAGTTGATAAATAAGATAAAAGGTCAGAACTGTAATTTCTTTTCTTGAGAGGCTAACCCCTACGAAATACCACCTGACTCAAGAGACTGTTTTTACTATGTCTGCAACGGAATCCTTGCACGTTTTCCCCCAGTAAAAGATGATCTGTTTGTACAGATCAGTTTAGACCCGCTTTAAGGATGGCGGGGCAATAGGTAAACTTGAAGGTTGACTTTTAAGGTTGACCACCAAGGCACAGGTCATTTGAGTCAAATCCTTGTTGTGGCCAGGATGCTTGTATTTGACTGGGCGTCTTTGGTTGATAGGAATTATGCGACTGTGTGGTTATTGATTGAGTTAAATCTAAAGCTGAAAACATAATAGACACAATCCGTCTGATCTGTGCTATATATGATTCATCGTCTGTTATGTCATACATGTACATCAGAGAGGAAAATCGGGTCCTTTGTTGTGCGAGCTGACTCAAGTTTGGCGCCATCAACCAGAAGAATTGTTCAAGTCATGCATCAGACGTGATGGTTAAGTCTGTCATGTTTCAGCCGTGTATTTCCATTAAGAGACATGGTTAGAATACCTGGTACAACAAATGTTGTGTTGAATGATGCACAAAAAAAGTTTGCTCTGGTGTTTTGGTATTTTAGCAGAAATATCAGCCGAAAAGGTGTAGTGATACATAATATTGTGAAGTCCAGGGGGTTAAATCCTTGTTAGATAGTCAGGGAGTATCAAAACTGACTTTACCTGATCCCAGCCTGAACAGGCCTGCATGACCAGACCTGAACCATTTCTGTGGCAAGTGCAACTCGAAGTTGAAGTACTGAAAACAAACTGCTCTGAATTGTAATAAGGATGCTAGATTAATATTCCTTGTAAAAAGACCTGTCGATCAAGTACCAGCATGCCTGTAGTTATGCAGAATGTAATGGGTCAACAGCTGTCCTTGGCTTTAGTATGGCAAGGAAAGCTGTTGACTCTGTCCAAATTTGGCACTGAAAAGGTTAAGTGCCTGCAGTTTCTGTGGAGGGTAAGAGATTGATTGTGTGTGGCATGGGCCAGAAAAAAATCAACAGGTTACGGAGTCCACCAAGAATGTTGGCAATGCTGGCTATGCCGGTGTCACCAGCTGGAAACTTGCTCAGGACAGAAGTCAGTATAGTTTGAATAATCGGTGACACTTTCTGAATTTTGCAAGAAAAAAAATCAGTTCCCAACTTTGAGTTGACACATTTTGTGCACTTGTCATCATTCAGAACACCCTGAGCTCATTCCAAGAAAGTTTGATTTTTCTCATTCCATTGCAAGGCTAATCAGTGGGGTCAGCAATTGCCTTTTCTCTGCATTCATTGACTCTTCTTTTGACAAGTGTCAGTTAACAGCTGATTTATTGCAATGAGATTCTGGCTTCCCACTGGTCATCTGTTATTAAATAGACGTGACTAGCCAATCAAATTTATCCTTGGTGCTCATTTGTCATTACAGAGACATGGGACAACCAATCAAAATTACTAGTTATTTTCACATGGGTCATCTGTTGCCATAGAGAGATGAGGAGCCAATCAAGTTCATCCCTGGGGCTCATTTGTTATTATGAAGACACAGAACAACCAATCAAAATTGCAAGTTTTAACTTCCAGAGGGGTGCAGAGTGCATTTGTATAAAAATGACAGTTAGAAGCTAGCGTTGAATATGTGGTGCATGAGTTCTTCTTTGCAAGTAATCCACAGAGATGGAGTGTGTTTTGCCTTTGCAGAGGACATGTGGGGCTATTGTGTTCGTGGCATTGACAGTATTTTATTGGGTCAGAATGACAATTCAGTCTCTTTGTTTACTAGTACTTGTACATTGACAGAATGTATTTGGATCAAACTCTGCTCAACTTTGGCACAAAGGAACCAAGGTGGAAAAAGACAGAATGAGCAGACTTGTGGATCATCATGATTTTGCAATGACGTGAAGGAAACATCAGTCAAGATAGTTGCTGATTTTTTAGTATCTACATGAAAAGCCAACAATTACACCGAAAGGTTGCTTAATGTATTCTTTTAAATATATTTTGTGACTGTGTCAGCGTTTTAGCCAAGTTCTATGTCAGAGGGTCAGTGTCACTGATAGAGGAAGGCTATTCAAGTTACCCATTTTCTGTGCTATTTAGGATCACCCATTTAGGTCATAGATGCTCAAAAGGTGTCATCTTTGAAAGAAGAGAGTTTAAAAGTCATACTTTGAGCATGATAGAGTTAAAATAATCATTTGAGCAAATACCAGTGAACAAGGATCACAACAGGGAGGCAGTTCGACCAGTTTCGAAGCTAACTGCTTCTTGACGGGAACAACTGTTAAAAACCACTGTGTCACCTCTAATATACATACCTTAGGGTCAGCTACGTTCATTACATTAAGTACATGCTTTTGTTTATGTATGAATGTAGTTCACTGTCAATGAGACAGTTGTCACCAATAGGATTAAAAACTGAAGAATTCGGGGGCTGGGGGGCAGGGGGATTTTCCAAATATGGAACAAAAATAATGGTGCCTTAAAGCGTTGGAATGTTGTGTTGTAAAGAGAGAAAAGGACGCCTTCAGAGGCTAATGCAATGCCATCATATGTTTTTTATATCCATATACTTGTCCGTGTCTTGACGTGCCCCTCTCGGGCAAGTCTAAAAGTGGTCACATAATGCGGGGAATCTCCTAATCAAATGACATGGAAAATAAGCACTTGAGAATTGATGAATGTGGTCTTCAAAAGTGGGAAGTGTTTTTTTTTTGTTTTTTTTTTTGAGCTCCCAGCACTAGGATCATTTCCCATTGCATCAATTACATGTCAGAAAGCAAAGAATGGCAACAGACTATAGTTTTTGGATATGTCTGCCGTGTGGTCAGTCTCTCAGGATACTGGCACAACATGATATTTTGTCACAGCAGAGCCAGAATTTTGCAAAATTTTGCAAGACTTTAGTTGCATTTTTGTCAATTAGTTTTCTTTTTAAAGAAAGACAAGTTTAGGAGAATCTTTACAATAATAGATTCTCGGATTCTTGCCGAAATTCTGGCCCTACACAGACTCCTCGCAGTCTGATTCACGACATTTCAGCTCTGATTATTGTGTAAAATCCACAAAGTAACACAAAAGATGAGAAGACTCTTGCTAAATGGTTGGACTTTGAGGTATGAAGAAAGAAGGGAATTAATGGAAGTTCTTGATCGCATTAAGAGTGGTCTTTGAGGGGATCGGGTGTCAATCAGATTAGGAGTGGCCTCAAAGAGGACTGTGTGATCAAGAGTAGGAGAGGCGTAAGGGAAGCATGTTTGTGTGGAAGAGGGACTTTGAGAGGGGGGATTGTGTGCCTATCCAAGTAGAAGTGGCCCCAGAGGGGATCATGTCTATCACAGTGGTAGTGGCTTCTGAGATCATGTGTCCATCAAGGTGGAGTGGTCTTGGTTACAGAGGAGCATGCTTCTATGACAGTGGTAGTGTCCATAGAGTGATCATGTGTCCATAGTGGTAGGAACGACCATCGAGTGGTTATGTGTCGATCATAGTAGGGGTGTCCGTATAGTGATCATGTGTCTATCAAGAGAAGTGGCCTCTGAGGTGATGATTTGTCTATCAGAGTAGAAGTGGCGTGGGAGAAGAGTGTGTGTGTCACAGTAGTACTGACTTCAGGAGACAATGTGTCTGGCCGAGTAGTGGTTTTGGAGGGATCATGTGTCTATCCAGGTAGAGTGGCCTTGGAGGGATCATTTGTCTGTCAGAGTAGGATGAGCCTAGAGGGGTCACATGTCGATCTATTGTTGTAGGAGTGGTCTCAGACGGGATCATGCATCCATCGAAGATAGAGTGACCTTAAAAGGGCTTATGTGTCTACCACTATAGGCGGGAACTTACCGTGGATCATGTGTCTATCAAAGTAGGTCTGGCCTAGGAGGGGATCATTTGTCTGTCAAGGTCACTATGGAGGCATCATGTCTGGCAGTGTAGAAGTAGCCTGAGAGCTGCATGATCATGTGCCTATCAGATTGGGAGTAGTAACCTTAGGGGGCATCGTGTGTCTTGTCAGAGCAAGAGTGGCCTGAAAGGGACTGTGTCTTATCAAAAGTGGCGACCTCGGAAGGACTCGTGTGTCTCAGTAGAAATTACCATAGAAGGCATTTTGTTGATCAGATTCAAATATAATTTGGAGGGAATGGTATCTATCAGAGAACAACTGGCCATAAAGGGAATTAGGTGTTTTGAAGAGTATTATGGGAAGATACAAAATTATCAAGTATAAAAGGGCCGGCCATGTGTGTATCAGAACATAAATGACAGAGTGCTGCTGTTATTTTCATAAGACGGTGATCTCCCCCCCCCCCTTCTGATGTAGCCCATGTAGCCATTGGCCATCCTTCTCCTCATGCAGAAAATATTTTATTTTTACTGTGGCGTACCCTTCAAGAAAGGGCACCCCTCTAAATATAGCCAGCTCTGTTGCAGTAAGGGTGGTATTAAATAACGGGTTATCACTGTAGAGTCCATGTTGTTCGCTTTCTCTGCATGTCACATGCATGTCACATGCATCTCCCATTAATTTAACCGTTTCTTAGTTTGAATAGGACAAAAGTCAATGCCTTCCGTGTCACAAGTTGGGTACATTGCACCCAACATGTGCAAGGGGAAGCCATTGACCTGGTGGATAACATCACGATGGGTCCTCCCCACAATTCTTCGCAAAAAAATGTTTTTATTAACAGGAAATTTGAGTAAAAAATTTCACAGTGCAGTGGAAGGAAATTAACGGCCGGGTTGCTGTGGTTGATGGGAACAGAAAGGGGTTAAAAGTATGCATGCTTCCAGGGCACTGATTGAGGAAAAAAATATGAGGCAACTACCACGGATCTTCGGGAATGATGTATTATCAATAAAGACAAAAGCCTTCTGCTGCCCTCTCCTTGTTTACTTACAAATGTCACAAGAAAGCAAGACTTATCTCATATTGGCTGGAGAACAAAGTGGATTACATTTCTGCTCATGGAAAATAAGATATGATTTACAAACCTCAGGCCAGGAAAGCTGACATATTGGAGCAGATTTATTTGTCAGCAAGCTACTGAACCAGACTGTTTCTTAATGACCCGAAGCAAGTGGTATTTGTCATGGAAGAAAAAAAAAATTGCTGAGGAAATTTGTAGAAGAAAAGATTGTGTGTACGAAAACTTTGGTCCCAGAGGACAGGGTTCAGAACATGGGGGCATTAATTTTTGCCTTTTGCATTTGGGAGCAGCTTGATGTGACTGGGAAGATGGAGAGTCAGTGCCAAACCTTTCCCCTTTAAACTGGCCCAAACTGGTTGGTGGTCAAATGTCATCTGCTTGGACATTCTTTTGACGAGTTACACCCCCCACTAATGAAGTCTGTGGGTCATTTTTTTTGGGGGGGGGGGTGCAGAAGGGCTTGTCTGACATTCCTAGCAGAATCCCTGTGACCAATATATCTCATGATTGATTGACTGGCCACATCAAACTCAAATTTACCTGTCATACCTCAACACTATTTCTTGATTAGATGACATTTTGGTGACCTTGAGTTCATTTTAAAGGTCGCAGGATCCATCTGTGTGTGCAGATGGGGGGGGGGGGGAAGGATCCAGTTTGTCAGGAATGACTGATCTAGTTTCAACAAGAATGAAATACAATAGGAGAGGTGACAATTACCAATTATCTGTGTATTCAGCTGAAGACACAATCCACTACACAGAATTCGTTAGGGCTGGAGATGTGTATTCCCATTAGATTGCATGTTAAATTAACCTCAAATTAAAATACTACTTTCAAAGCTGCAAGAATAAAACTTGCGTGAACATTTTAGTCATGTACAGAATTTTACCACACAAATTTTACTGTTCTGTTTCTGCAGTGAGTGGGCTGTAAATTATAATGAAAAGTAATGGGAATACACAACTGTAGCCCTGAATGACTGAAATGCCCTCTACAGGAGAGCAGCAGAAGCTTCTGTTCTTGCACTCCCCTATTTGAATGAGAATTGTAGATGAGACCAATCAAGATGCCCCAGGTCAACAGCTTTCCTCAGCATGGGTTGGACGCTTAATGATTAGCACCTAACCCATGCCAGGGAAAGTTGCCGACTGAATCTTGAATTCAATCTCGTTTCAAGAGGGGAATGGTTAACTATACAGGTGACAGGCCATTAATATTTATGTGCTATGCAATGTCTGCTGGAAACCAGATGGTGGGAGAATGGGCCAAAATAACCAGATGCCAGGAATATGAACCAATACACATATCACATTATCACCCTGTACATGTACACTGGCCTGATACATGGCAGCTTTTGCTGGATGGGGTTATTGGGACTCGATAAAGGGGTGCAAAACAAAACACGTTTGGAAGCTGTTTCGAAAGATACACAGGCAGGTTTCCCTGATTCTTGGCCTTCTATCAATGGGTGCAAGAATCACAGGGCGGACATGGCTGAATAATGGCCACTGGCGTCCCAATAGAAGGTAAACCAGTATTAACCCTAGACTTTTCTGCTGAGGCAGACTAGAAAATTTCATCAGCAGCAGAGGTGAAACAGAATGGAAATATATTTGTCACCTGAGAAACTTTTATGAAAAAAAAAGTGGGGGGGAGGGAGGGATACTTCAAGGAGAAACAACATGGCTGCTAGTAGCTTCCTTAGAATCCCCCCCCCCCCCCATCATGATCACTGTCAGCTGAAAGGTTAATGATGTCATGTCATGTCTGTCTGGTTGATGTCATGTCTGTTTGGTTAATAGTTTCATGTCTGTCTCCATTAGAACAAGTAAGTCCCGGCTGTGTGGGACCTGGACCATTACAGCATCTTATAAAGACCTTGTCAACATTTGACAATCAGTGACCAGAAAGATTGGAAGGTAGAGTCAGCCTAGGAAGTCCTTGTGGCAAGAAACTAGGAAGTCCTTGTGGCAAGAAATGCTACAAATATTGAACCTTTTCGGCAGAGATATGTGGTGGAGATTGTGATTGATTTGGTTTTCAATGACATAAGTATACTCAAGATAACAGAAGCCAGTTGAACAAATCCTTAAGCAATTTTACAATAAAGCATAAAATTATCATATGACAGACTGGGATAACAATCTGTGTAACCATATAACCAAGAGACTGAAATGAAGAACCAGTTTCTGCAGTCCCATACGCATGTGACTAGCATGAGGAAACAGTTCCTACTCTCGTGTAACCATGAGACTAAAATAAGGAAACATTGTAACAGTTTGTGCAGGTCAAGTAACCATGTGATCATCGTATAATGAGGAAACTTGTAAAAGTTATTGCAGAACAAATTACCAGGTGACTCTGTGTTACTCTTACAGGAAAAGTTGGAAATGGCATGTTTAGTAATTCTGAAGTTGCGCGGGATTAGGGCAAAACCATCATGATTTCCACATCTAATTTGAGTCACGAAAAGTCTTTTTTTTTTACTTTACATAATTATATTAGCCAGGTTAGATGCAAAAAGAGCTGATAATTTTATGCTTTATTGTAAAATTGCTGTGTATTCCCACCATTTAAACAGAAAATGCCTGTATTTTTCTAAGAAGGTGCAGGGATGACTACTCGAGTGATTACTACATGGGATAAATGTAATTGCATAGGCCAGGCTTAGAGCACCTTATATCTTGTGCAATTATGCACGTATATAATATCATGTCCTGGTACAAGAGAGTGTTTGTGGCATGTACTGGTCACCTGCATTTATTAAATATTGTTGTTATTATTATTATTATTATTATTATTATTATTATTATTATTATTATTATTATTAATAATAATAATAATAATAGAACTTGTCAGGAGCGGAACTTGATTGCTTGCTGCATGAGCAAACCGAAACATTTCTAGAGACAGCTTAGGGAATTATGAAAGACAGCCAGAAACATAACTAAAAAGAAAAAGAAATGGCCACATCACTGACTTGTAGCAGCAGTTTCTCATACAGTACAGGTGCAGGAGAATGCGAGATACTACACCAGAAAATTGCTGCTAGATTTTGCCACATGTTGGACTGCCGTGGCATTGATGTCACGTGTAAGCAAGTGCCATGGGCAGGGAATAGAGTTTTTGCGGTTCCAGCTAACATAGTTACACAGAAAAAAATGTGTCCTTTATGCTTAGTTAAAGTTTCCACAGGTACCAGGTGGGTCCTGTCTGGCTCCCAGTGCCTGGCCGCTAAGCTGAAAGGCTGGGCCTCTGGGGCCTGGTGGGAGCATGGCAGCTGGAAGGCTAACATGTGACTCCTCCCTGGCTGATTTGGACAAGTGCTCATAATGTACTGGTTAGAGACAACGATACCAGATTCCTATGCTTTGTAAACTGACCTTTCATTCAAGTATTGGCGTGCCTCGAGTTTGAGAGACCAGCAGAATGGTCCAGGTCAACAGCTATCCTTGGTAGAATCTTTGGACGGCAAGGAAAGCTGTTGACTGAGTCAAAACTTGGTACTGAGGGGGTGAAGGCACACTGGCAAATAAGTTCTCTTATTGGGTTACAGTGGGTACAGAGAATTCAGGCTTATTACAGGTAAATGGGCTGGCTTACTGTGAGTGTGTATGGCTGCTTGCTGTGTGTACAAGGAGTAGAAAACACCTGTTGGTATTATACAGTGCAACCCCAGTACTGAGACCACCTATGGTTGTACCTGGAAGTGGTCTTTGTTTGGAGGTGGTCTTAATTCTGAAACTGCTACTATATACATTTATAATTGAAAGGGAAATGCCGAGCTACAGCAAGTCTGGCCTGATGTATGGGGTGGTCTCAATGCGGGCTCCCACTGTCCTTTGCTTCTCGACCACCTGCAACCAGTCTGTGGTGATCTTTTCAGGGCTCTGAGAAAATTAGGAGTTCCTAAGATTGTGGACTTCTTCAGGCTGACATGAGACTGTGGAGTTGTATTTGTGTCTTTTTGTCCAGAACCACTTCCTAGTAGTCATTACCCTATTCTGCAGTCCGAACTCTTTACTCTCCATAAGCTAACATGTCCCTGTCTAACCTATATACATATGGAAGTACTATTGTCCATAGGAGTTGTAATTTTGTGCACCAAAAATGTGCAGCAGCGTGTTCAAAACCACTTCCATTTCGGAATTGGGCTTCATTGATTCAAAACCACATTCATCAGTGCATCTGAGCTGTGATTCAATTTGCGGATCAGACGTCTTAGAATCAGAAGTACCTCCGTCACTGAGCCTGACCTTTGATTTGAAATTGCCTTCATTGGTGGATCGGACCACTGTGATTCAAAACCATCCACATTGGTGGATCGGACCAATCCCCATGAGTTCCGAGCATGAAGCAGTGCTAGTGGATGGATCATGGCTGGTACTGTGGGGATGATAACCAATCATGACAGTGTCATGTGTAGCTACCAATCATGACAGTGTCATATATAGTAACCAATCATGACATTGTTATATGTGTAGTAACCTGTCATGACTGTCATGCCGTGTAGTAACCAATCATGACTGTCATGTGTAGCAACCAATCATGACAGTGTCATGTATAGTAACCAATCATGACAGTGTTATATGTATAGTAACCTATCGTGACAGGGTTATATGTATAGTAACCTATCGTGACAGGGTTATAATGTGTAGTGACCTTTCACGACAGGGTAAGCTGTAGATACATAGCATCCTCAGCTGTGTGTGTTTCTGGAGACAGCAGTCAGGCCTAAGTTGCATGCACATAAAGACTGTAATAATAACTGGCTACAGTTACTATACAAGTGTACACCACTTAATACAACCCACCAGATATCCGATTACCCAATTTTTGTCTCAAGCACCAGCATAATCATCCCTTTGTGAGCATGAAATCACTGCACGTTGATACGTGTAGTACCTTGACAGGTGTTTGATACTGTAGTCATGCCTAATGTTCCCTCAGCCAGACGCACAATATAAATCAATTTGGATCATTTTCTTGCGTGTGAATCGTAGATGGAGGTTATAAGTTATGATGGAGATGATGATTGACAGTTATGAAGTCAAAACCAAGTTCTTGATGTTGATTGGCTGGCTATAAAGTCAGTAGATAGGTGTGTTGTATGCGTGGACCAAGCAGTAGCTGAGGAACATGAAGGTGGGCTGAGAGGCCAATCTGTTCATAGCATGCTACATGTTAGAGTCGGTTTCCTTCATAAGACTAGCGTGCGGTGAGATTACGAGCACCTGTCATGTGTTTAACTGAACACAGATTGTAAGAGGAAATACTCTTTGGCACTGAAATACCGACACGAGCCACTGTTTGCAGTTGGTCACGCACAGTGACCAAGACTAGAATTATGAAGACTTGGTCCTACCCGCTTCATAGGCCTCGTTTTTGAAGAGACCACACATCCTTTAAAATGACACTAGAATATATTTCCGCAATAAAATTGCCATTTTTTTAAACAACCTGTTCATATGAGACCACTTTGGCTGGCAAGTGGTCTTGAAAAGCAGGTACAACTGTGTATGTCTTTTGTAATGGAACTGTCAGGGGTTAGCATCTATGGATGTATGTATGAACAGGGTTTTCTGTGGTGAGGTCAGACTACAGTTTATGTATAAATGAGATTCTTTTATGTCATGCAGACCTCATAAAGCAGAGGCTCCAATCCTCTGTCCTATGACAGGAGGGTTCCCGTTTTCTAGCGTTCTGGGTTTAAACCTGGTTTGTAGCCTACAGGCAAACTTTTCCAGCTTAGCTACTTAATCTATAGGGAACGAATATATTGAAAACAAGCTGTTTGTTTCCAAGTTTATGCTCCTAAAATGCACCAGAATTTCCCATGGTAAGTGTGAACGAATCTCCGGAGGGGTGGCTCACAAAATGGCCCAGAATGTGCTTTTGTAAGCATGAAGTAAAAAACAAAGTAAATAAGATTAAATTAAATGTTGCACTGCCGTAGCTATTCCAATAGTAGCATGCTGTACTAATGCAGAGATTTCCTGGAGCAGAAATAGTTTTTCACAGAGTTTTGTTATAATGATATGTCTTAATTTACAGTACCACAAGCAATTACACTCATTAAAGAATCCATGAAGCATAAAATAACAATGTACCCTTTTCTTTCATCATAAGCACTTAATTTTTAAAAATATGGAAAAATATTGAATTTTTTATAAAACCCCAAGATTAAAAAGTAGGGCGTGTGCTACAATTGGAATGAATACGGTATGTCAGTAAAATTGGGTGGTCTTTGCCAAGTGCCAGGGAACAAACCAGTGATTGATATTAACCCTTTTCCCCTTAAATTTGCCAAAAGCAGCTGGTGGCCAGAGTCACCTGATTCAGTGTTTTCATCTGATTTCAACAGTAATGAAAAATAATTTTATAATTGTAGAGGAGACCTATCAACATGCCCCAGGTCAACAGCTTTTCTTGGCATGGATTGGACACTTAATGCCCAACCCACACCAAGGCAAGTTGTTGAGTCCGTGTTAATTTTAGGGGGGAATGGGCTAATTCCAGCCAGTCTTGCTAGAGAGCCTCAGCTCATCAGGGAATGGAGCTAACAAGCAGTGGGTCTGGGTTAGGGATGGGGTTGAACGCAGTAATTTAACTAATGTAAACATTTCCATAAACCCTCCATCAGTTGCATTGCACTGTGACCTCCCATCGCCTTCTTACGAGTGGGACATGAGCGGAATCTCTCTTCTATGCAGGTGCCAGGTAGATGCTTCAGGTTGTGGTGGGGCTGTCTTGACCTGCCTATTGTAGACTGCCATTAAAAACAGTAGAAAACACTCTGGCCCACACAGGGAAAAGTGCTTCATGAATTCTATCCACGTGTCGTGTGGATCACGACAAGTTCTGTGTGTAGTGGTTCCTGCTGCGTGCAGCCACTGTCGTGAAAGGTCACCTGGTCCTCGTGCCCACATTTTTCTTGAGCACTATAATAAGCAATCTCTCTGTTACTTTACCTGTGTTGATGCATCACCTGCTTTCTGTGGCCATTTTCATGGCAGAAACGATGGCCCCATACAGCAGGTACTACTGTATAGAGTGGTCCTCCTCTTAGAGGGCCACCCCAAATGCAGCCAAAAAGTGGCCTTATAAGAGGGGTGGCCTGTCTATAAGGGGAAATATAATGGAAATACCATATTTGCTGCACAAGAATGCTGGCCTTTCAAGAGGGGCGGTCGCTGGTGAGAGGGACCTTATAAGAGGGGTATATATATATACATATATATATATATATCGTCGTACCTGCTGTATGCTGTCGCTCCTTCTGCCAAGTAAAAGTGACCACATACAGCAGGTAACTGGTCACTACAGGTATGGGAATATGGCATCCACAGGAGGAACAATGGACATGAAGATGTACATCTAACAGAGGATGGTACATACAGAGACAGTGTTATACATGTGTATGTGGGCCCAATATTTTTTTCCACACACAAGCACTTCTGGGGACAAACGTGGTAACTCTGTAAGAGGGTGAGGCAAAATTTGGGGGGGGGGGATGAAAAAGTCAATATGTCAACACCTGACCACAGCTGCACACTGCACAGGGAAATGCCCTTGCGACATTGTCATTGCAAAAAATTACGATGATCGGTGTGTTCAGTTTGGTTGCTAGCAGTTTAAATTGAAACCAGTTTAAAAAGGGCGAGAACCAGCTGCTTTGGGGATGTAAATCAAAAGATTCCAACATCATATGTACCTGAAAATACGCTCATGCTTCCTTGCAGTCGCTTTGCAAAACCACATTGTCTTGTTAGGAACATAGAACATCTGTAATTTCCATAAGTGGTCCAAATGGAAAATAAGGAAAGAACCTCCATGGTGCATTACACAACTAGGTCAACATGAATGCATCCTCGCTGTTGCGAGTACACTTGCAAAGGTAAAGCAGTAAAGTTAATGTAATTTCCTCCTGATATTAATCTAAAGACCATTTTAGAACATATGCCAGACAGTGAGTGATATTACTGGAGTTGATACTAGATCTTATAGCCATTTCTAGGTTAGGTAAATTTACACTTCCAGCATAGAAAATTGATCAGACGTCTGCATGCCAGTATTATTTAATCTTACTTTATTTCCATTTGAAGTTACCGCAAATTATTAGCGTGGATGTTACCACTGATTAGCTTAGCTGACTTGTCAGTAAGCTGAGCTTATGTGGTGGTTAGGCATCCGCCGGTGTCCACAATTCACATTTTTGACTTCTCCAAAACCACCTGCCAGATTTACCTCAAACTTAGTGGGGATATACCTTGGCTGGGTCTCTATCAAATTTGTTCAAATGGTCAAGCTCCAGTGATTTTTGGATATTTTATGAATTTTTCTGCTCTTTTTTTCTTTTGCCAAATCTTTAAGTCTTCTCCAAAACTGCTTGGGCAATTGCTTCAAAATTGCTTAGGGAAACTTCTGGGGACCCTTAGACATTTTTTTATTCAACAGGTGGCACTGTGATTTTTCAAATATTTTTTATGTAAAATGTGTTTTCGTTATTTTTTACTTCTTTTCCAAAACCATCACTCAGATTATGCTGAAACTTGGTGGAAATGTTCCTTGTAAAAGGGCCTTACAAAGTTGTTCACAATTTGGCGTTCTGATTTTTAATTAATTTTTCAATTTGGGTGCTTACAATTTTGACTTCTTCTCCAAAACCATAATCCAGATTCACTTCAAACTTGATGGTGATGTACCCTGGGTGAGTCTATGCTAAGTTTGTTCAAATGATCGTGCTCCAGTCATTTTTTTTGTTCATTTTTTTAGCCAAATCTTTAAAAATCTTCTTCTCCAAAGCCACTTGGCCAATTGATTCAAAATTGCATAGGAACGTTTGAGGGCATGCCAGTGGGAGTTACACAGTACATGGGTGACTTTGACCTCATTCTCAAGGTCACAGGGTCACTTGATGTATTTAACTCTTCAAATGATAGCTTGAGAACTGTTTCAGCCTGGACTTCATGTTTTACATTGTTATGATCCTCTTTGAGGGCCACACTCAGATAGTACATAAGTGACCTTGGCTTCTTTCCCAAGGTCACAAGACAACTGACATGAAATTTACTGTTCACTTAGTAACTTAAGATCTGTTTTGAGCTAGGACCTTGATGTACATGTTAATGTTTCTCTATGAAGGTCATGCTTAGACAGCATGAGTGACGTTGACCTCATTTCTTAGCTAGGTCACAGTGCAACATACATGAACTTTACTCTTCAGTGCTTTAACTTTTTAACTTGAGAACCACTTGAACTGGAACCTTGATGTTGCACATTTTAGTGTTCTTCCATAAATGTCAGACTTTTTCAGTGCATGGGGGACTTGGATCCTATCCCAAGTTCACAGAGCTACAAGTGTGATGAATTTCTAGGTCAGCTGAGCATTGGCTGTTCACAAAGCCCTCTTGTTTTTTTGGGGGGGGGGACATTGTAATGATCGCTGACCGCTAAAAGCTTGGTTTTGACTGACCACTGACCGATAACCACGTTTGGCAGGTGACCGGTCACCACAGGTCTTTTTAACATTGCAAAAGGTTCCATACATCGCAGGGGTGACCGGTAGCACCAGGTGACCAGCCACCTTGGTGGTAGGCCATTGCGCACACACACACACACACACGCACACACACACACACACACACACACACAATGAACCCTGATTTTCATGCTTCTCAGGCAAAACTCAAAATAGAATAAAATGAGTGGATGAATAAAACACTTTATGCTGGATGTATTTGAGAAAAAATATCCTTGAAGATTTCCTAAAGATTCAGAATCACAGCAATGAAAGAGCTTTGACTCTTGAATTGCCACAGTTTAAAAACAAATGGAGGCCAGGCAAGATATCTTGCTGCACAGCAGGACCATATCACTGACATGTTTGCAAACACCAGGACCCTATCATTATCATGTTTGGAAACACCAGAACCCTATTGTTGTCATGAATGAAGATACCAGGCTCATGTCTGATGTTTGTAAACACCAGGACCCTATCATTATCATGTTCGTATACACTAGGACCCTATCGTTGTCATGTTGGTAAATCAATCCAGGACCCTATTGTTGTCGTGAATGTAGATGCCAGGAACATGTCTGATGTTTGTAAACACCAGGACCCTATCATTGTCATGTTGGTAAATCAATCCAGGATCTTGTCTGTCATGTTTGTAAACACCTGGACCCTATCTTTGTCATGTTGGTAAATTAATCTAGGACCCAATCTTTGTCATGTATGTAGAAGCCAGGATTGTGCCTCTGTCATATTTGTAAATACCAAGACCCTGTCATGTTTCATGTTTGTATCACTTGCAGGTGTCACTGCATGTTCCATTGGTATGTTTTCCAAAGCCCTTTATTGTCAGCATCCTCTGTCCCAAGGCGTCTTGGTCAATTGATTTATAGTAAAACCTCCCTATACCGAACACCCTTGGTACTGGAAAAAAGTGTTCGGTATAGTGAGGTGTTCAGTATAGGGAGGTTTGCTTACATTAAAGTATATATTTGAGACCCAGAAATGGTGTTCAGTATAGAGAGGTGTTCGGTAAGAGAGGTTTCACTGTATATGCTGAATCACTCAGCCAGGAATCCAGAGGAGTTCAGCATCAGCAACATGATTCAGATATTCTGTGGCTGTGGACTGGGCAAAATACCGCATTGTGAGACATGATTATCAGTGTTATCTCCAGCCTTTCAAGAAGGCAGGGCACCTTTCATCCATAAGGGCACTTAAAAGTGTACACTGACAATCAAAAAAGGGCACCCAAAGTAACAGTCTGAAAAAACAGGCAATTTTTGGTTGTTGTTGTTTTTATGGAAATAGGTCTGAATTTGTAACATATACTCATGGTTAATAGATGGATTGGGAAGTTATTTTCTCAGTAAGTCTAAATTGTATTGATTTTTCAGAACAAAAAGAAGGAAATTGTCCAAAGTAGGAGAAAAGGCAGGAAGCAAAACAAAAGGGCAGGGCAAAATCTCCCTTCTATTTTAAGTTGCAGACAACACTGATTATGAGGTACAAGACAGGATTTACAATATGAAAGAGAATTTTTTTAATTATTGGTCCAGACAAGGTTCATTAGCCTGTCAGTGATTGAGAGACAGAAATTCAGCCAAATATCAGACATACTGTTAACAAAGTGAGGAATTGGATATAATATGCAGGGACTGCTGGTGCCATTAGCCAATTAGCCAAAAGCTTTTGTTCATTTGGCTAAAGAAATGTGCGAATTGCCTATTTATTTTAACACGAATTCTATAAAATGTCAAATTCTGCAGTGATTACAAGGGATAAATTGCATTTTCAAATTTGATAAGCCAATTCCCATTTAACCAGTGCAAAATGACTTGTTATGTGCCAAAATGAATTAGAGAATTGGCTAGCCATTCTTGATTTTGACTAGCAATTTCATGATTTTGATTAGCAAATGGCTCTGGGAATCCACTGATTTTGTTTCTGGGATTACTGTTTTATTTCCTGATTTGGCAACAAATTGTGAAGGCCCGGATCTGTGTCAGCATGTGGTGTGGGGGGTAATTATCAATGTGTATCCCTTTACGGAGATTACAAAGGGCCGAGTTTTGCTGGTCACGGTGGTAGTTTGTGCGCCCCTGGTAGTTCTGAGCAGCGTATCATACCGAATGCACCAAGAATGGGCCAGATGGGATAGACTTGGAATTCTTAATTTTGGACAACATAGAACGTATTGAATTGGCCACCATTAATTGAACATTATTTTGATCAGGCAGAGCTTCCCGAGACCCTGCTTTGGGAAATCATAAGTGACAAGAAATTGACCATATCTTGAATCAGTGTGAAAGGAAATTAATCGACATATTGCATTGGTCAATAAAGATGATAGGAAATAGCTTCAGAGAGTAATCGAGTCCAGTGAAACGACAGGAAATTAATTATGCATCATGGCAGTCAAGCATACATTCAGGGGAATTCATGAGTGGTATTAGTCATAAAAAAGCAATTATCTACATGTGAATTATTGCTATTAACTCATTCCATATGATGGTCACAGGCCTTGGTCAGTGGTTCTGGCACTGCCTAGCAAGTCATGCTGCAGGTGCCCTTGAGGCACCTGCAGCATGACTTGCCAGGCAGTGCCAGAACCACTGACTCAAGACTATAGGCATGTTGGTACTTGAATGAAAGCTCGTTTCATGATGAATTTAAATATGCAATTGTCGTATTAAACCTAGGTAAATATACGGAAAAATCAGGGACTGGTATGGAATGAGTTAAAGACAGTGCATTAGTAGTGATCAGGGCAACAGAAAGGTTACTGAGCCATTGACATTTTGATATTAAAGATAAATTACTGGTACATCTCTACATTATGCCTGTCATTCCAACTTCTTCAGCAGCCTCTTGCTTCTGTGGCTTTGTGCCTTGTCAGATTTGCAACTTCAGAATGTTATGTTACATTTTGTTCCACATAAAGTGGCTCTCAGGAGGCAAATATGAGATGGTTTACATGTGTTTATCACCGTGACCAATCTGCAAGAAGCACATGTCCGATTTTCACTGAAATTGTAATGTTCTGCTTGACCTGGTCAATTAACAGCCAAACCAACACTTCATGAAGTGTGATGTTTCAAAAGTTAACAGCTCGTCTTTCATGTTAATTGTATCAACACTGATTTTACCTCGCAGTGTCCTGTTCCTTTTAATTGGAGTGCTGACCAGAATTCATTCCGCTGCACTGGCTGGTAATTTAACACCAGCTCCTGTCACTAATTTTTATCACATCCTCACAGGTGGCAGGCTTTGAAATCGTAAACTTAACTGCATGCAGCTATCTCACAGACCCAACTGTGGTACATGTATTCTACAGTGTGCACCATGAGCAAATTAGCAACCTGTATGTATATGCCTAGGTGTAAATAAAACATGCTACTGACCATTAGTGTAGTCCGGATGAGTCACATCAGTGACGAAACCTCTCAATATTTGCTTTATGCTTTGGCAAATCTTTCTTTTTAGGTTTACGATGTACAATCTTGTCCAGTTTTATTTGCTATTTTTCATTTACTTTGACAAATACTGTTAGTCCTAATCAGTAAAAACGTCAGAAGCAATGCCGTTTTGTCCACAGTGTAGCTATAGGTGATGCAGAAAGTCCTGGCACCAGGATTGTTACAGGTAGTCATCAGCCATAGTATGACTTGGCCGTCTGAAGGTAGAGAGCAATGAAAATTTTTTCGTTCACAGATAGAGGACAGGACGGTAAAAGGTTCCATATGATGCAAAATCTTTTTTTGTCAAGACTAGGACAGAAAAGGTTTTGCATTAACAGTGATGGCATGTACATAATCCAAACACTATTTGGGGTTCAACTGTTACTTAGGATGTGAATAATGGGAGAAACTAATGAAAGGCAGTCTCAACCTTCATGCATAAAAAATAATTAAATTTTGAAAAATAATGAGAAGAATAACAACAATTTGAAAGGGGAAAAGAGTTGGCAAAAATAAAAAAAATATTATAGCACTAACATACTGTGGAAACAGGAAAAAAATAAAACAGAATTTTAAAACTCATCCACTGAAAGGAGGAAAAATCAGTGACTGGATCGTCTTCAAGCCTCTGTGAGGTTAACATGGTAAGTAGAAGTTGATAGTTTCAGGCAGTGGAAGTGGTTTGGGTGTCGTGTCATGTTGTGGCAGGTAGGTTTTCCATTGTGCAGGTGAGTATGTGCAGGCTCTGGGGCCCCAGAGCCAGTATTATATAACACGAGTGCCCAGTCATTATCATGATTGTGGACACTAGTACCCTGTCATTATCATGATTGTGGACACTAGTGCCCAGTCATTATCATGATTGTGGACACTAGTAACAGCACTGTCCAGAGTGGATTGTAACATGAGTGCATAGTTATTGCTATGATTGTGGACAGCAATGACATCGATCTCCAGTATGAGGTATAACACGACTGCCCAGTCATTTCCATGAGTTTTGACACCAGTAACACCAGTTGCCATCCCAGTTATGTCTGTGTCAAACTGGGCTACATTGACAGTAGTAATCTTGATGCCCAATGATTAGATGACTATGGACAAAAGTGACATTGATGTCCACCAGTAATGACGGACAGTGACCAGCAGTAACACCAGTGTTTATTTGAAATATTGATCGCATAAGATTAAAATCTTGATGTTATATACATGTATTTGTGTTTGGAAGAGAACTATTACATATGTACTGTCAAGCATGCTTTGTATGTTTAAAATGGTGGGATAGCTGAAATATTTGTACAGACATTTACGAGGAAGCTGCTTTGATCGAACTCTGTAAGTCGTTACACTCGCAAACCAAATCCACAGTTCATGATGCTCTCACCTTGTCCCAGCTTGCAAGCCTGTCCCTTCATCTGTGCAATATTTCTGACAATGTTAGAAGATTATCGTGGGAGTGAGGAAACACAGTGGTATGTCGTGACATTTCTTTGCTGGGTCATAAGCAGTGTTGTGAGGACTGTGTACACGATGCATGTGCACAAAATTCCCTGCAGCATCATGGCACTGGCGGTGTCTGAAGAAATATCACAATGGTAAAACTAGCATTTCATCCTTTGTCAAACGCAAGCTGGTATAAGCTGTTATCTGCAACTCCTGTGCAGTAAAAAATCTCATTCTGGGGACATGCCGGTATAGGGCATAGTCACTTAATGATGCAAGTCTGAAAGGACTTCAAGACAACTTCCTTTGCTATTTGACTCTTTCTGTATTTGACTCATTTTGCGGAAACAGGTGGTGTCATTACCGCAAGGTTTCACTGAAAGTGAAAGTAGTACAGCACATGTTTGTGGTATGAATGGACTAAGACGAGAACAGTTGGGCCATTAGGGGGAGCCACTAGTCAACAGTGATCACCTGACGCCTGCCATATCAGTTCTGATTGTTTAGGAGCTGTAAGGAGAAGTTGCAAGATGATTTCTCTTGCACAGTGGCACCCTCTGCTGGTGCAAGTGTTTGAGGCTTTTTTTCATTATCAGTACACTCTACCATGTTAATTTTTCATTGCCAATTTCCCCTTTTAAAATGAAAGAAATATGTTTTGTCTCATTGACAGGTATGTATGGATATTTTTTTTCAACTGTTGGGGTGAAACTGGCCATAAAATCTCAGTAAATCCTGAAAATAAGTGGCTCTGTGCCAAGTGTACAATTTCCTAGATACAAAATCCGGACACATAGGACCCATCAGTGGCCATCCCCATTTCAAATCTCTCAGTACAGTCTAAGCCACTGTACATACATCCTCTCCATACTGGTGCACTCTCAGGGACAATGTGCTGGGAAAACTACCAGCCTTGTAAGCCTCAGGTTTGCTGATGCATCATTTTATGATGATACAATGAAAGCTCCCTGTACCAAACACCTTTGGGGCGGGGAAAAAAAGTGTTCAGTATAGTGAGGTGTTCGGTATAGGGTGGTTTGCTTACATTGGAAGTATTTTTTTGGGAACCGAGAAATAGTGTTCAGTATAGAGAGGTGTTAGGTTCATGGAGATGTTCGGTTAGAGGGGTCTTACTGTACATAGTACTTGTAGACAGGAATGGACAGAGGCGGAGAACTATGATGATATGTGTCAGTCATAGTCAGGAATGGACACAGATGGAGTACTATGATGATACATAGTTCTCGTAGACAGGAATGGACAGAGAACTATGATGAGATATAGTACTCATAGACAGGAACGGACAGAGAACTGTGACGATATATATTACTCATAAACAGGAATGGACAGAGACAGATTTCTCTCTCTCTCTCTCTCTCTCTCTCTCTCTCTCTCTCTCTCTCTCTCTCTCTCTCTCTCTCTCTCTCTCTCTCTCTCTCTCTCTCTCTCTCTCTCTCTCTCTCTCTCTCTCTCTCTCTCTCTCTCTCTCTCTCTCTCTCTCTCTCTCTCTCTCTCTCTCTCTCTCTCTCTCTCTCTCTCTCTCTCTCAATCAATCAATCCAAATTTTGCAGTAACTGATCAAACAAAATGCATTTACATACAAAACATAATGTATGTGATATAAAGAGATGTTTGCCGTAGATTTTTTTCTGAGCTGTGACTGAAATTTCTTACAATAAGTCTACTTTAAGCGATAATGACACATGAAGCCAATATTGACGTGTAACGTCGCTGCCATCCACGCCCCATGTTGGAGTTTCAGTTTCTCTTTCAGCCTAATTGCTCAGTGCTTGACTAATCTTTGGTATGGGTTTGTGGCTATTTCATATTACTGTGGGTCACCACCAAGTGGCGCCAGTGATATGACAATAGTAGGCCATGAGTCAGTGGGTCAAAGGTCGTCTGTGTATATTTTCAGGTCACCAGCCAGTCCCAGCCAGCGATGGCTCTCTTCATCTTCCCCAAAACTTAGCCGACCACGTGGCCAAGCTAGTCCTCACCAAGTTTGGAGAACTGACCAATAACTTTTCCTCACAGTACGCACGGCGTAAAGTACTGGCAGGCATCGTCATGACAACGGGTACAAGCGTGGATGACGCCCAAGTTATTTGTGTTGCCACAGGAACTAAGTGCATTAATGGCGAGTATATGAGTGATCAGGGGCTGGCATTAAATGACTGTCATGCTGAGGTCATTGCCCGCCGATGTCTGAGGTCCTACATGTACGATCAGTTGGAGCTACACAAGCATCCAGACAGGGCAGAGGAGTCCATTTTTGAACTCCGTCCCGAGGACGAAGGGTCAGGGTTCAAACTGAAAGACAATATACAGTTCCACTTGTACATCAGCACGTCACCGTGTGGGGATGCACGTATATTCTCTCCACATGAAACAGCACAGGATGAAGTGGGCTCCAGTGACAGGCACCCGAACCGCAAGGCACGCGGTCAGCTGAGGACGAAGATAGAATCAGGGGAGGGAACCATTCCAGTACGGTCGAGCTCAGTCATTCAGACGTGGGACGGAGTGCTTCAGGGAGAGAGACTACTGACTATGAGTTGTAGCGACAAAGTGGCACGATGGAACGTGCTTGGCATTCAAGGTTGGTACTGGCAAATACCACATTCATTGTACAAGCAGCCAATTTGTTCTCGTTGGTCCACACTTTAACAGGACAGCAGTGTTGAAGTGTTTGAACTCATCATCATATTCGAAAGAAGAGCAATACAAAGCATGCAGATTAATTTCCCACCACAAAGCATGGGGTTCATGGCCATCAATCACGGAGGACACACGGGCATATCACTGTCACAGACTGGGCTAGCTACCCCTTTCTCACAAAATTAGTGTCTTTTAAAGAAATTTAAGTTTACAAATACCAAAGTTATATTCATTTAGTGCTTCCTAAGTTGGTTACAAAAATAAGTTTCCATCTGCTTATAATAAGTATTCTTTATTTCCAAAATTTAAGTAATACCCTATTTGCCCTCACAGGCAGCAGCCCGTATCTCGCAAGTGAGGCTATGGTTACTAAGACAACTGAGTGTGCAGTTGTGACGGGAAATTAATATGTGTGTCTTATATTAGAGCCAAATGTCCTGTATTCTATTGCTAAGCTAATTGCAGTGTGGCTAAAATGTTAAAAGTGAAAACCCAAGCAGATTCAAAATTCTTTGAATCAAATCCTCCCGTGGAAACCAATTTTTTCATCCACTAAGAATCCGCAGCTACGCTATCACAATACACGTGCATACGTAGCAACGGATCTGTTACCCGACGGTATAAATATAGGCCTTTCACAGTGTTCCCAACAGTTCCTGATGAGTTGCAGATCGCAACGAAACTAGTCGAAAGTTTTTCCTATAACATCATTAGCCACAGCGGCCACTTGCCCTGTCTTAGCCATAAAATGTTAAAGGGTTAGCGAAAGTGGCATTCAGTGTTTGCAAA
Organism: Hermodice carunculata; assembly: GCA_964020975.1. Taxonomy (NCBI): domain Eukaryota; kingdom Metazoa; phylum Annelida; class Polychaeta; order Eunicida; family Amphinomidae; genus Hermodice; species Hermodice carunculata. The sequence continues at coordinate 28,018,997 of OZ026627.1, forward strand.
ATACACTCAACTTTATAACGTAGCTACATTGTGACCAATAACATAGCTACATTGTGACCAAGTACTCAGTGATCATGTCCAATAGTTGTACAATTTTGCAACAGTATACGCAGGCCTGAGCTGGTTTCTGTTTTTGGCATTGAGTGGATTGTAGCTTTGACCCTTTCCAGGTGAGATTAAGTGTGGGGTAGTAGCTTTGCTTGTCCCCCAACCCACACCAAGGAAAGCTGTTGACCTGGAGCATACTACTGTGATAGGTGTTAGCAACGATTAAAGGCGAAAAAAAACAAAGCATAAATAGCATCTGTTTACATGAAATTTGAAGTAAAGATATTAACCCTTTCCCCCTTAAACTGGCCAAAACTGGCTGGTGGTCAAATGCCGTCTGCTTCAACGTCTTCAACTAATTTCAACAGTATTGAAAAACAGTTTGACTGAGAATTGCAGATGAGATGTATCAAGATCACGTGCCCCAGGTCAACAGCTTTGCTTGGCATGGGTTGGGCACTTAGTGCTCAACCCATGCCAAGGAAAACTGTTGACTCAGTCTCAATACAAGGGGGAAAGGGTTAAACTAGATGAGGACTTACACCAGGGCTCCTTTGGGATATTTTGATTGGGAAGAGGTTAAAGTGACCTGTGACCTTTGAGTGGCTGAATTTAGATCATTCAGGTGACCCTGGAACCTGCATGTAAGGGGAGGCTTGAGAAGTTACAGCGTGGCCTGAATGGTTTAGATTCTGACCCGCAAACCACTTAAGAGCTTAATTTATAATGATAGCATAATACTACTGTTATAATTATCCCCCCTTTGAAGAAAGCGAGGCATATAGCTTTACTCATGTCAGTCAGTCGGTAGAGAGACTGTGGTTTCTGCACCATGACTCAAGAAATTTTTGAGGTAGGACTTTACATACTTCTATATAAGGGCTAGGTGAAGTTTGAAGGCGGTTGAGCTTGACCCATTTCCAAGGTCATGGAGGTGCTACAGTAAGTTTTGGTTTCTGCATGACAACTACCAAAGTTTTTATGATAGTACCTGTATATTGCAGAGAATTATAGTCCTTGTCCAGAGCTATGTCAAGTTCAGAGATGGGTGACCTTGACTTAAATTCAAAGGTCAGAAGGGCACTTTAGTGAACTTGGTTTCTGCAGTGTAACTCAGAATTTAAGTTATGACTTCAATATTGCACATGGTAATAGTCCTCAATTAGGGTTTGGTCACCTCAGAAGATGGATGAACTTGACAAATTCCCAAGGTCACCACCTACAGGTGTAGAGTCTTATTAGTGAACTTGGTTTCTGCACAATAACTAAAGGAAGTACAAACAGGTGACCTTGAGCCAATTCCCAAGGTCATAGAGCCACATTACTGAATTCGGTTTCTGCTTAATAACTGCAGAATTTTTTGGATCCAGAGCCTTTATTTTGTAGATGTTTATAGTCTTCTATTAGGGCTAGATCAGCTTAAAAAAGGGGTGACTTTGACCTAATTCCCAAGGTCACAAGGCCACTTTAGTGAATTTGGTTGCGGCCACTTCCTAAGGTCATGAGTGCCCCATTTAGTACTATCAACAGGGTAATGAGGGCGAACATAATAAAGGGGGGGGGAGGGAGGATCTATATTTTACAAACATGACTTGGTTTTTTTTATTAGCTCTGCTGACTAAAGAGCCACAAAGACACCCCCCCCCAAAAAAAAAAAAGAAACAAAAAAATGTCAGGTTTAGACACACAAAATAGAGTTTGCACCAGTGGATTTAAGAAATAATTGCCAAATGACCTGATTCCTGGAGGCACATTGGATTCTGCTGTTTTTCAGAAGAGCTCGCTTTGTAAAGAGGACAGGTAATAACAGTGTGTCAAACGACAATCAGAAACAGTCGTTGGATCTGCCAAGGAAGTTGGGAATAAAGACAGCAAACACTTATGTTGAGAGCCCAATGAATTTTGCTGGGATAATTTTTGCTCGAAATAAGAATTGATCATAAGCCACGCTTTCCATGATTTTGCATCTTTCATAGTGTACTAAACTAGAAGAGGATCACTTTTAAGCACTGTTCTTGAAGGAGAGGGGGCGCTTAAAAAGATTATTCAGCATATTCTCATGCAAATGAAAATGTTGAACCATTTTATAGTGAGATGTTTCAAATAGACCTATGTAGGACACCAGAGGACAGCACTCGACAGTGCAATTTGCTCATGTGGCCATTGCCATTTCCACAACATATGTCATTGAAGCTTTTATTGTGTTTGAGAATTTATGCAATGGAACAGCCCAAGCTCAACCAACTTGCGTAATTGATTCTTCCATTGAAATGCTTGGCAAGAGTTGCTCCTGTTTTCCAGCATAATCCATTCTGAGTCAGTAGATGCTTTGGCTGAGCCCAGCAACAGAATTGGTCAACACAAAAAAAGGAAAGACTCTGCAAGTTATATATGCCACCAGATGGCACCATGCAATTAGCTTCATTTTCTCTTATAAAGTTGTAAAACTGACAGAAGCCAGAGGCACAACAGCCACTAGATGGCAACACCAACAAGAAGGTTCTGAACATCCCATATGTGCAATGTCTTTGATGCTTTGATGTATCAGAGTTGACTTCACCTGTGTGCTGGAGAAAAACAAAGGTCTGGGCATTGTTGGTCAGTTGTTGGCTTAATGCACTTGATAACCCCATACATTGCCAAGAGGCTGCAGACAGTCATCACTGACAACAGCTTTTTTTGACACTGGGCCCAAACTGTGCACTAGAAGGAAAACTGTTGACCTGGGCCGTTATTTTTTTCTCTGGAAATACAGGCATGCTGGTGGGACTTCAATAAAAGAAATTTTTACAGCGTATCCTAATCTAAAATCTTGATCATAATTCAGATGGAACACAAGTCTTGTGATCAGCAATTTAACCCTTTAAGTGCTGATTTAAGATTCAGTCAACAGCTTTCCTGGAAAGATGTTGACTAAGACTACTTTTTGCTCTTGACCAGGCTTTCTGGTATTTGAATGAAAGGTATCTTCTTGAGGAATTTAAATCTTTTAACCATTACATGCATAACGGTAATGAGAAAACAACTATTGCCGTGATGAGCACTTTAATGGTTAAGATTTGAACAGATTAAACTCCATATTCTCCACTCAACCCAGGAAGAACCATAAGCACAGAACTGGGTCTGCGCAAGAGGTACTTCCTTGAAGTTGTGCAGTAGCTCACTCTCTTGTTTTGAAGGAAGAGTTATAGAATTATGGTCAGTTTGACTAAAAGGACTTTAAATCTAGAACCAAACTGATGTTTCTTTAACCAAGAACAAGCTAAAGTATATTAAGTATTTTTCAGTCAGTCACCATATTAGGATGTGATAAAGATAAATAGACAAAAATGTAACATTTCTCTTGATGGTGGCAACAATGTAACAACTGTTTGCTTCAGTTTACAATGTTACCGCTGGACTGTGAAATAACCTGGGAGTATTATAATGTGTGTTTGTTTGTTCGTACAGGTGCCATGCTGAGTCACTTCATAGAGCCTGTGTACCTTAACAGCATCATTCTCGGGAGCCTGTACCACGGGGACCACCTGTCTCGTGCCGTCTATGCACGTATTACCGGCCTGGAGTCCCTGCCGCCCCTCTACCGCTTAAACCGCCCCCTGTTGAGTGGTATCAGCAGTCCCGAGAGCAGACAGCCAGGCAAAGCTCCGAACTTTAGCACAAACTGGTCGACGGGTGACACGGGGCTGGAGGTTGTGACGGCCATGCAGGGGAAAGACGAGCAGGGCCAGGCATCGCGGCTGTGCAAGTACGAAATGTTTAAAAAGTTCAACAAGCTGTGGGGGAAGATAGCGTCAATGACCAGTCAGTCTGTGATGTCGCGGCCGCGGATATACACAGACGCCAAGGCGGTGGTGATGGAGTACCAGCTCGTGAAGCAACAGCTGTACAACAGCTTCAACAAGTCAGGCCTCGGAACCTGGATCAAGAAACCAATCGAACAAGACCTCTTTGAAATTAACCAAGGGGACCTGGAGGAGTCTTGATGATGAAGGCTGGGTCTTGGGCATGCAGAAAAAGCAACAACTACAAAATGTTGATCACCAGAAAGATTTTGACTCGTTTATTTACAGTTGTGTTCACCATTGTTGTGCCAGGCAGAGAATGCCTGGGGCGGACATGAGGGTACACAGCGTATGACATACACCAGTGCTCTGTTTATCAGCAGAGAAAAGCTGAGAGGCACAGAAGTCAGCTGAGAGGATATCCATGTGTAAGAGGCAAGATGCGTAAAGATAATTGCTGTCTTTGTGATGGGCTATTCAAAAGAAAAAAAAAAAAGACGTTTTATTACCCTCTGGGCAGAACGTTAAAAAACTTTCGTCACTCCCTAATGTGGGCATTGGATAAATGTAAATGTTCTCCCTGGCAGGATAAATTCTTGAATTCCATTAATCATACAGTTGCAAAAGGTTTGACGATGCACCAAAATTTGTGAGAGTGGATTTAAAATTAAACGTGAATTGTTCCATAATACAATGTGCCCTTGATAATTTGATCCATGTGAGGGAGTGAATTTATTTTCTGAAAACAGCTCTGCCCAGAGACCATGTGGACACAAGATGCGACAGCCCAAAAACTTAACCAATCTGATTGTACCCGATAATTTTGTACAACTTTTACAAGCAAAGCTTTTTTGTCATAATGAGGCCTGATAAAAGATTCCACGAGAAACCATCAGGGTGTGCGTGTTTCTTTGAGGAGGAACAGTTTTACATTGTGCTTGTGTTAATGCATCATTCACAGCAGCTTTGTATGAGCATTAAAAAATTGCCATAAGCATTTTGAAAGTGTGAATGTTCTGTACAGCGTAGAAAATGACCGATTCGTAATCTCTGTACGATGTGTGTGAAAGGAACATCCAATCATTGGTCAATGAAAATGAAATTCTATTTTTCACAAGACGAGAAGAACTCTGTAATTTCTCGAGCATTATTAATGCCAAGCAACCACGGTGAGAGTGGTTCCCGTGTTTCTATGATTGCAGCATGGGAAACAGCAATTTACAGATTTTAAAGCATACCCAAGTTAATTTTGTCAAACATGAAGTTCAAATGCTTTTTCCATGGAACTTGTATTGTTGGCATAGCGAGACAAGTTTTTTCAGGTAGTTACAGTCTGTATTGTACTCTACATGTGTATTGTAATACCAGGCTGACCAAGATATTGTACTCTACATGTGTATTGTAATACCAGGCTGACCAATATATTGTACTCTACATGTGTATTGTGATATTAAGCAGACCAAGTGACCTGTTGCACATTTTGTAAATAAAAATCGGATACTGTTTGAGTACCCACTGTGCATGTCTGGAGATTCGGGAGGAAATTGTAGGATTCTTGTCATGATACTCTTTGCCGCTAAATCTGATGCTGTCCTAAGTGCGCAGTTGTATCAGTCACATTTATTTTGTGAAGCTGCAAACATTAGAAACAGAAGATCAGAATTGTGGTTTCTGAGCTGCCCCCTGGGACCATTCATTTCCATACATTCATTTTTGCTACATTTGTAACCTGTGACTGACGTAATTTGGATCAAACCTGGCCTGCAGCAAATGCTTCGGTTTTTGCCGGTCAGTATAATTGATCAGTCATTTTATGTTTTGACGAAAACCTGGCAGATCACTCTTCCCTGGTGTGGGACAGCAGTGCTGGAATATTGACACACATATGTACTCTAGACATTTTTGCTTTATTTTAGCGCATATATATTTTTATAGTTTTCGAAATTTGACAAATTTGTAAGGTTTTAAATTCACAGTTTTTACATGCAAGATGGGAAAGCTAGTTTCCAAATACATCCCTATAAACAGATGCCCATGCATGCTCCTAAAAATGACCACAGCTTGTTTGGACAGGGAAATAAAGCTGAAATGTGCAGGTTCTATCAGTTTGCAGTATTTTGTGATTTGTGGAGTATTTTATCCTCTGGATGAGTACAGTGACAAAACAAAAGCAAAAAAATCCCATATTTCGTGTCTCTGGCCAGCAGCGGATGGAATCTGTGTTGTGTCTGATGCACAAGTTTGTGCCCGTTTGACATGCCTGACATATTGTTTGCAACACTTGTGAGAAAGGCCAACATTTAATATTTATATAAACTGGAAGTGTGCCCCATATTTGCGCAAAATTTCCAGGGCAAGGTCACAAAATTTGCTCAAATTCCGTGCATAAGCATAATGTTTTTAGTTTAGATACACTATCTGTTCCTGTGACTAATTTGCAAATTGGCTTCGATTTTCACCAATTTTTAGAAGAACTGAAGAAAGTAAAGAATTTAAACATAATTGCAGGAAATCATGTCTGCTTTGAACAGTTATGGCGCCACCTGGCCCAAAACTCTTGAAAAGACTAATCGGTCTTTACGAAGTGCCCATTGCTGGCATCAGCTCCTTTGGGACAGTCAGTTGACAGGGCACACAGAACGTGCAGCAACACGTGGTCCCTCCCTGGCCCCAGTTTCTGTGCTTCTCACAGTACATCCTGTTTTTATTCAGTGGCCACCGGAACGTTTTGTGTACGCAGATGCTCCTGTAAAGCCAAAAGTGAATGTCTTGGTTTCGTACTTGATAAATGGCTGGAGGTAACATCTCATTGTTTCGTCCACTTTTGGCGACTGTGACATTGCAAAGTGGTGCCAGAGTGTGGTTTTGTTTGAACTCATTCAGTGCCAACCGACAACTGAAGTTGGACAGCTTAAAGTGAACTGCTCTGAATTGTAATAAGGGTGCCAGATTTGTGCTCCTTGCAAAAAGACATTTCATTCAAGTATCAGCTGGCCTGTAGTGACATAGGAGATAATAGTCCTGGGCAACGGCTCTCCTCAGTGCTCTTGGAGTACATTGCGCCCAAAGTGTGCTGAGGAAAGCTGTTGACTCAGCCCAAAAGGTAGCGCTGAAAGAGTTGCGCTGCTGTGGACTTGAATCAACTGCTTTCCTTGTCGACCTGTGGATGCAATATCCACATTTTGGCGGGGAAGGCTGTCGACTGATTAGCGACAGTATTCTTCATTTAGCAGAAGCAGAAAACCTTTACGAAACTGGACAACATCTATTAGTTTTTAATGGGAAAAAAAGCAGTATGCGTAGGCATCAGGTATCATGCGGTTAAGCACGAAGAAATGAGATTCTTAAACATGTGATAGGATTATTGTACTTTTATCATTAACCCTTTGGTATCATGAACCCCTTCGAACAGTTTTGATACAGCATGACTGGAGATCAGGCAGGAATATTATTGCTGGCCAAAAAAATATTTGTTCAGAGATGAACTGACAAATCGGGAGGCTGTGCCCATCTATAGATACTGATAGAAAGATCATGGGGCATATTTTAGCAAATCATTTTGACAATAGCTTTGCGGCACATGTTTGAGTGGACATGGTACGCACACGTGTGGCAAATAATTTAGGATGTACACGCAGTGTGCTACGATGAATTACGTGTTTAGTTCATATATAGCTTACTCTGCTTCTGGTGTGGAACATGCTGCTATGACATGGTTAAACAGAGTAGCCTGCTGGCGAATGGTCTTTATATATCAAGAGTAGAAAAGATACTGGGCTTGGTTTGGTTTCGAGGCCCATGACGCATCAGTTGCCACTCTTTTTGGTTCTGGACTCCCTACGCAATTACGTGATGTCCTGCCTGCTGTGCAGCCTAAACTCTTGTTTTCACCCTTGACTTTAAAGGAGAGTGGAGGAAACACAAAGGTTGGTCTGTGCAGCAGGCAATTTCATGTTGTTTCTACCTCTGCTGAGAGAAAGGCCACATATTTTGCGGGTACATTTGGTGGTTTAACAAGGCGGTGTTTCAAGACAGTTGTTTTGGGATACAACATGATGCAGTGTGTTTTGTATTCTTGCACAGGACCCATTAACAGTGGCTGTTGCATGCAGTTTATTTTAAAAAATAAATAATGGTCCTTATCTTCGTGAAAGATGTAACAAGTTTCTTGCACACTTGATTACGAAATTAACATGTAACCTTTTGTCTGCACACTGTTGGCAAATTTGGCTCCACTTCAGTGTGCTGTTATAATCATTTTTTGGTCACATTGAGTGTGCCACAAGCACATGGTGTGCACATCTAGTGTGTAGAGCCCCCATTACACACATCTAGTGTGCTATATACACTCCTTGTGATTAAGGTCATATTAGTACAGGATTAGTTTGTTACGAAAACTTTATGCTGAAATACTCTGCACTCCAGATATCACATGCAAACAAGCTGTGCCATAAGTCTCTATTGCACCCTTATATGAAAGCACAAAATCTTTTTACACGTGGCGTTGACTGAGAAATAATGATCTTGTGTATATGTCGCCTCGATTCAGAAACTGGCTCACTCTGCGTGTGGTGAAGCAAGCATTTATGGGTGTAGAACTGAGTTGCTGTGTATTGTTGCAAGCATGTTACGTTGCTACAAAAATGGTGGGCGGTATAACATGCCGATCAAAAAAAATAAAGGAGACATTTGTGAGTATGTTTTGTGCATATTTTCAGACAGATGGCACTGCATACAGGTGCTCTGTGGTGTCCGCCTGTAAGGGTGTGTCTTTCATTACACGCACGCCAGCTAAGGAGAAAGGAACACACATTGTTTTATTTTAGTTCAGCTGGGGTCCCTGACATAGAGGTAACTTGGAATGGGTAAGCCCAGACAACTTTTAATCACGAGAGGGTAACCAAAGGTCAAAATAGGTCACCTGACTTGGCGTGACCAATCAGATTTAGAGGTTTGTGCCATTGAAACTTCAGGTCCAGCTGGCATCAGGACAGGAGGTTTGGGAGGTCTCATTGTTTGAGACAGAATGACACTTTTTTTTTTAAATATACATGTATAGAGGTAAAACATGTAGGTTCCCTCCAGCAAATAGTGTTGATCGTGTGTAGATGTAAACAAAGAGTAGATGGTATGTTATGGAGTGGAAGTGTAAACTTACGTGGGTACAAGGTGTGATGTAGGAGTGTATGGATAAGCGCGTGATTAGAAGCTTGGACACTGGAGAGCAGGGTTTGAGATAGGAACGGAGGGTCCTGTGAAAGTCATGCATGGTGATAAATATTACACTGCATAAAAAGTAAAATTGTAACAATGACAGAAAGTAGTTTTGTAATTTCTGATTTTGGAGTTAGGTCAGTCAAAATGGTCATTTTGATCAGGAACTAATTATAATGTGTTGTTCTGTGAAACTAGTTGAAAAGGACAAGAAATAAAAAGTACTTGCACATGGTGTGACTTTGTAGAGGGAATCGTGTTTTGTTTTACACTGTGTTATACCAGTTTCATGTCACCACCCCCAAAATAGCCCCCCACCCCACACTTCTGTATGAGAAATAGATAGAGAAAATAAGAGAGACGAGTGCCAAAGGTTCGTCTTTGTGCTAATGTTGGTGTGAGATATGGCTCTAACCTACAGAATGTAGATTCCTAGTGCAACTCTTGGTGTGTATGCCTTTCAAAGAAATGGGCACTCTTTAGAGATGGTACGGCCCAAGAGAATGGTTAACGTTTTACTGTATTGTCCCCTGTTTAGCGCCATACACTATTTTTGACCCAGAAATGTTAAAATAATAAAAATTTACAAGTTTTCTTCATTAATATAGTGAAAGAAATACTAGAGCAGGCAAAATGTTGGTCTACAGTTCAATCCCACATTCAGAAGATTCCGTAAGTGTTCTGGGCACTAAATAGAACCAATACGGTAAATTAAATCCACTGTAAACTACGAAAGGAAGTGCCAGCTCGCCAGCCTCATAGGCCATCAACAATTTTTGACTTCCATCTCTTCACAAAGTCAGTGGCCTTGAGGTCTGCTAAGCAGGCAACTGAAGGAGATAATTTGCGTAAACCCTTTCCCCCTTGAGTTAAGACTGAGTCAACAGCTTTCCTTAGTGCCCAACCCATGCCAAGGAAAGCTGTTGTTGTGGGTCATGTGATCTTTATAGGTCTTGTCTACAATTCTCCGTCAATTTTTTTTTTTTTTTCACTATTGACAATAGTTGAAAACACTGAAGCAGACGATATTTGACCCACAACCAGTTCGAGGGGGAAAGGGTTAAAACAGTACAGTGGTATCTGCTACAAGGACCACCTGCGACTGTACATCTTTTCAAGGCCACTTCTCGAAGTGCTGGGTTGTATTTCTTTGTAATTTTAACTTGCATTTTGTGACTATCGGCAATGTCGGACCAGTAAGGGTGGTCAGGAATAGCATTTGCCACAGTGGTATGACCGGGAAGGCAGCTGTTGTACCTGTAGGGGAAAAGATATTATTTTGTACACAGATTCGTGGCACGCTAGTCAGTTTAAAAGAGGTGGTTTGTAAGCTATCTTAAATACTAGAATTTGTTCTTTTTTATGATTTGTATTTCTTCGTAAGTTTTGAACACGTATAGCTGTATGTAGCGAGACAGTGGGGAGGAAGTGGGCACTCAGTCAGAAGCTCTATGTGGATGTAACCTGCTCTGCTGTTCCAGTCCTTGTATTGACGTTATGTTGTGTCGAGTCCCTTGATCGGCAGAATGGTCCCCTACTGGGGAAGTGCAAGTGATCTCAACCCGGCTCCTAGTTAGAACAAGACCGAGTTGACCTGTTTCCTTGGTACAGCTGGGGGACATTCCACCCAACTGATGCCAAGGAAAGCTGTTGACCTGGGGTCTGCCATCCTGATAGGGATCACGTATAATAATCCTTCCAAATGTTCTCTGTTATGCAGGAATTTAAGTTAACCCTTAAAGTGGTGATTTTAGACTGAGTCGACAGCTTTCCTCGAGACACTCATGCCCGCAAAGTGCCCCGAGGAAAGCAGTGGACGAGACCACAGGGGTTGCTGGTATTTGAGTGAAAGGTATCTGCATGAGGAACTTGAATCTTTTAACCATTATATGTTTAATGGCAATGAGAACACGACTCTAGCTGTGATTAGCACCTTAAGGGTTCGACCAGTAAAGCAGATGACATTTACAGCTGGGCAGTATGGGTGGGAAGAGGTTAATGATTGCACGTGCTTTACCCGACTTGTCAATACTCTCTCACAGCAATTAATTACGGACACCGAATTTTATGTCGGTATGCAGAATTACTGGTGCACTCTATGTTCATGACTTGAACGTGAAGCTTCAAACGAGTTGCTAGGTTTATTTAATGAATAGTGCACAGAGTTCACAAGTGTATGGAGTTCATGAGAGATTTGCAGAGACAGTTGTTAATGTACTTACTACTACTTTCATGATTAGAGGAGACAGTTAATAGCTGAATTTATGTACAGTGCATGAAGTTTATAATTTATGTATAGTTGTTTTAGTTATCAGCAGCACACTTAACTCCTGAACAGTGCACAGGATTTATCACATGCTCTCAAAAACAAGAGTAGCATATGGAGTGTATGACCAGTGCACCAAATTCATGTGTAAATTATGAAGATAAATAAGTAAATTCCGTGAGCAGAGGATGTGGTTTTATTGCTACTGCATTGAAGTTGTGAGTAATTCATGGCAACTGTATGTAGGCTATAACAGTGTGCTGAGTGAACGAGTGTTGCGTGCAGCCCAGAAAAACGGGAAGAGACGAGAGTTTCTGACCATCAGGCTCAGTTTATTGCTCGGTGTGCAAGCGACAATCTCTGAACTGTGTGGGGATCAGAAAATCTGAACACTGTATTGATAAGTCTGGAGAGGCCAATCTTTTTTGTAAAGCCAAGTCAGGTGCAGAGTACGTCGTTTGTAACCTGTGCAGTCCACCCACGGCCCATTTGAATGTGACCTTGAACACTAGATACTTGTCCGCATTGACAAATAAAGTTTGTGTTGCAATACTATTCTCTAGTGTCTTCTTGTTCTTATGAGTTTTTTTTTTTGGGGGGGGGGGGGTTGTGAATGATTCCTTTGTTTGAAAAGTGTATGAAGATAAGAATATTTGGGCTGAAGCTAAGATGGCAAACTTAGGGTATGCTCAAAAATTTTTTATAATAAATACAGAAAGAAAGAACCAACTAACACAAGAGGTAGAGTTTTTAATGAGTGTTTCGGCTCTCTGTGGAGCCTTCATCAGGGTATGGGGGCTCAACAAATATCAAATTTTTATTTGGTATATTAATAATGAGGTTTCCCGTTAACATGATTTAGTAATGACGACATAGTGTAGTCTTGACGTTACGTTGTAGAAGAGCTTGCAGTGTTCTTGGGGATTTCACATCCCTGTATACCCACATTGGGTGGTGACGTTATGTTTAAGAAAAATAATGTGGCTTCTTTTCAGTTCATTAGAGTGTCCAGAAATCAATGTGCAATGTTAACCGATTAAATCGTATGACAAAACAGACCTACTTCCCTGTGCTTTGTACGTATGTGCTCCGAAAGTGAAACTGTCTTGTCGTGAATGAACTTTATAATCAGTCTGACTCACTCTCGCTGGAAAGATAAAGACCCTCCTTAAGGGTCTGGTTGTATCTGATCTTCTTTAAAAGTTTTTTGTATTTTCTCCCACTGTGTTTCAATTTGGCGATCAATTTCCTGAATTTTGATACTTCTCGGCGTCAGTTCATCCATACAGGGTGTTGACTGGCCTGAAGCTATGGGTGTGGTTGATTGAACCTGAACTGCCTCATTTTCGATGTCACATCGCAAGACCTCCCTTGTTTCTTTTGTTTGTTTTGCTTTTTCCACACCTGCCCAAACCCTAAAAGTGGCTTCCTTCGTTTCTTTTTTCATGAGTGGTTTGCCTCTCGTTTTTTTATGCTTTTTGTTCGTGGCTTCCCAGGGTCGTACATATCCGGTGGGTACGGCGGCTTGAGTCCTGGGGTTGAACATGATAGGCTCAACAGTTTGATCTTTGTGTTTACGCTTGCAAATTTTTTGATTAATTCTTTGATTTTGGTGTTCTTGAGGGGTTTTTTATGTTCTCTTTTCCCAGAAATCTGTTGAATTATTTATCATTGCTCATAACAGGTTTAATGCAATATACACTACTTGGACCCCAGATGACAGCACCTGAGGGTGAACATTTACATACTATTACTTATTTGCATTACCATACATAGGAAGCTTTTGTTCAGCAAGTAGCCTAAATCATGCAAAACGTACGCCATCAAGTGCTGCCACCTGAAGTCCGAAATTCCATTATTCTGTTAATTCCTGTTATGACCTTGGATCTTGAACATGAAGCTTCAAATGAGTTTCTAGGTTTATTGAATGATTAGTGCACAGAGTTTCACAAGTGCACAGTTGGCTGAGCAGTAAGACGCTCGCCTTTTACCACTGTGACCCAGGTTCGATTCTCGTCCTGGGAAGCATGTGGAGAAAGTTCCTACCACATTTACCGTGCACAGTGGTTTTCTCCAAGTTCTTCGGTTTCCTCCACCACAGACAAGGTAGGAAGAATATGCCAACATCTGTACCTTGGGGAGTGACTCAATAAGTCAATGTTTGACTTCTTTCACAATCCATGTCCATAGCATTCTTGAAGCAAAAATGGCACTGCACCATTGCTGATAGTTTTTTTTTTTTTTTTTTTTTTTTTTGGTGGGAAATGGATTCATTCTGATACTTCAGCAAAAGGTCCCTCGAAGTTAGCATTTTTAGCTCAGCTGACCTGTCAGTCAGCTGAGCTTTTATGAGGGTCTGTCGTCATCCATTCGTCGTCCGTCCACAATTCACATTTTCCACTTCTCCAAAACCGTCATCCAGATTCACTTCAAACTTGGTGGGGATGTGCCTTGGGTGGGTCTCTGCCAAGTTTGTTCAAATGGTCATGCTCCATTGATTTTAGGATTTTTTATTAATTTTTTGTTCTTTTTTGGGGAAAATCTTAAAAAATCTCCGAAACTGCTAACCCAATTGCTTTGATATCAAATAGGGACACTCCTAGGGACTCCTAGTTCTTAATTTGTTCACCAGGTGTCACAGCAATTTTTTTCCAATTTTTTTGTGTGATTTTGCTATTTTTGACTCCTCCAAAACCGTCACTCAGATTAAGCTGAAACTTGGTGCATATGTTCCTGGTGGAAGGGTCAAACAAAGCTGTTCACTAGGTGGCACTGCTGTGGATTCCTGATTTTTAACAGTTTTTTCAATTAGGGCACTTATCAGACAATGCAGCTTTCCTATTGATTACTATGCAAGTCAATGGGCATTCTAATGCTAATTCACATTTTCGACTTCTCCAAAACTGTCATCCAGATTGACTTCATACGTACAGGCAATGTACCTTGGGTGGGTTTCTACCAGGTTGGTTCAAATGGTCACGCTCCAGTGATTTTTCAATTTTCAGTGAATTTTTTTGTGGTTTTTTTGGACAAATCTTGCAAAATCTTTTCCACAACCGCTCATTCAATTGCTTTGATATAACATAAGAACACTCCTAGGGACTCCTAGTTCTTAATTTGTTCACGAGGTGGTCCCTTTTTTTAAACAAAAAAATTATGAATTTTTGTGTGTTTTTGATACTTGTGCCTTCTTCTCCAGATCCATTACTCAGATTAAGTTGAAACTTTGTGGATATGTTCCTTGTGAAAGGGTCAAGCAAAGATTTTCACTAGGTAGCACTGCTGTGGATTGCTGATTTTTACCATTTTTTTTTTTTTTTTTTTCACTTTGGGTCCTTATCGGTAAATGCACCTTTTCTGTTGCTTACTATGCAAGTCAGTGGGCATTCTAATGGTAATTCATATTTTTAGCTCAGGTGATCATATCACCTGAGCTGATACCATAGTCGCAAAATCCATCGTCCGTTGTAAACAATTTACATTTTCGACTTCACCAAAACCGCAGGCTAGATCTGCTTCAAACTTTGTGGAAATGTGCCTTGGGTGGGTCTCGACCAAGTTTGTTCAAATGATCATGCTCCAGTGATTTTTGGATTTTTTATGATTTTTTTTTGTTCATTTTTCGGGCAAATCTTAAAAAATCTTCTTCTCAAAAACTGCTTGGCCAATTGCTTCCAAATTGCACAGGAACACTTCTGGTACATGAGTGACCTTGACCCCATTTCTGGGGTCATAGTGCAGCATACATGAACTTTACTCTTCACTATAGCTTGAGAACTACTTCAACTGGAACCTTAATGTTGCACATGTTAGTGTTCTTTAAAGGTCAGACCTGCTCAGAACATGGGTGACCTTTATCCTATCCCAAGTTCACAGAGCTGCAAGTGTGATGAATGTCTAAGTTAGCTGAGCATGGGCTGTTCACACAGCCCTCTTGTTGAGTACTTTTCCTCAGATGGACGACTGTGTTCAGGGTACTAGCCAGCCCATGCAGCAAGTGCAGGTTTTCGAGGGGGCATTCTGTATACAGTGAACAATACCTGAAGTGCATGAGCATTTTGAAGTAAGGTGAAGATTATATTACACCAGAATGATCAAAAAAATTTGGGTAGTAATCAGGTAAAATTGTGTAAATGCAGGAAAAAAAAAGAAAAAAACCTTAGAAAAGTGTCCAAAGGACACAGATGCCCCCACCTGGCATTGCCCCCATCAGCATTGAAATGAGTAGCATGTATTTGGTGTAAGACTTCAAACATATTGCAGATTTTCACATGGATAATAGCCATACACACCTAACTTTTCATATATTGATTGATATTCCTATCAATTTTCATGGCTATACCCCTACTTCATGAGCTGCACATGCCACAAGTTTGACAAGAACCAACACTCATTTTCCTGAAATTGTCATTTTCACTAAGTTAATTAATGATTATCATCAGAGGATAATCAACCCAAGAGACAAAACACCAGGGGTATATCTTCACATATTGATTGATGTTGAATAAGTTTCATGGCCTCAAATGCCTTGTGTAATACACAATGCAAGTTTGACGTGAGCTAACACTTTCACTAAGTTCAAGAAAAATGATCCCAAGAGACAAACAAAACCCCAGGTGCACATCTTGTTATATTGATAAATTATTCTTTTTGGTTTCATAGCAGTATATACAAAACTTCTTGAGATGTGCGACACAAATCTGACTCATCCAACATCGAATCAACATTTTCACAAATTAATGATTAATTATCACAGGATAATTAATCCAAGAGAAAAAACAAAACTACACGTGCACATCTTCATATATTGATTAATGTTCCCACCAAGTTTCATGGGTGTACCCGAAACATTTTATTTGATACACGCGACACAAATCTGACAAGTCTATTCAACATTTTTCTCCAAGTTCATTAATGATTGATTGATTAACACAGAATAATTAATCCAAGAGACAAACAAAACCCCAGGTGCACATCTTCACATATTGATAAATCTACCCACGTTTTATGGTTGTACCTCGCACATTTTTTCAGATAGGCACGACACAAATCTATAGCCCCCCCCCCCCCAGGTGAGGGCATAAAAATCATTGAAAAAAAAAGACAGCTTTAGCCCTACCTGGTAACTAAGTTTAGAATTGAAGGTGCCAAGGTGAGTCCCTGTGTGACCTCCATGACTTGTCCACATAAACTTATATAGAGGATAATGTCAACACCCCCACCCACACCTGGAAAAAATGGAGCCACTTTGCCAATTACTTTTAAATCACACCGTGATTTTGGGAGCCCCTCAACTTTATAAATTTGTTTTATCAGTTGTGGTCTCAGGCGAAACATGTTTGCTGTGTAACATTTCAGCGTGACATGAACAGTACGCGTGTATATATTTTAACGTCCGCTCAGCTGAAGGTGCAACATTTTAACAAAACATTTCACAAACTTCCAACCAAAGAAAAACATGTATGTGTGTAGGTTATGACCAAAACACAAAAAAAGCTAAATGGACTAAAGTTCATGGAACTGAAACTGAAAGCAAGTGTCATGATGTTATATCAATTTCAGGGTCAACTTTGCCCATAGTTTCTAATCCCAGCCAGATAGTGTGAGTGATAAAAAAATATCGTTTTGAAGGACAGCATTTAATAGACAACAAAATTAACATTGATAAACCTACCATATTCCTTCAGTCAGCCCTACTTACCCACACACCTTATCAGATTTTGAATGATCATGAATCAGACCACAACATTCTAAATTTAATGATCTTTTGCTCAGTGTTTTCTCTATGACATTCAAAGTAGGTTTCTAAATACAATTCACACTGTAATTTTGTAAGCACCTCAGAAACATGGCAGTTGCTTTGTGGCACAAGTACTTTCAGTGTAAAGAGAATCAACCCCCCTCCCTCCTCCCTTCCTCCATCATTTGTGTAGTCCACCCACCCCCCTCTCCATTAGTGCATGTATGACACTCCAGTGGCTCCTTCAACAATTTTAGCTCTGCTGATCATAGGTTATGTGATCACTCCTGTCAGTCTGGCCGGAATGTTTCCAGCCGGCAAGTCAGCCAGCCATCTGTAAGCAATGTGCTTGTCAGCACGATAGCATCAACAAGTTTAAAGTTAACCTCTTGAAATTTTTTGGACATGTTCTACGAATGAAACTCAAGGATCTTTTTGTTATTGGTGATGCCCTCTACAGGATAACGTAAAACACAGGCCAGAAAGTTACAAAACTGAAAACACTCTGGGGTCCTTGATTTGTGTTGGATCTTTATAAAATTTGGTGGAAACATTTGGGATGCTAAAATGTGGAATCTGAATAGCACTGGTGGCACCACCTACAGGTGAACAGAAAATATGAGCCAATATGTGTTCAGACCAATGAAATTCATTATCATAAGAAATAATTAGGATAACTTAATCCAATATCACAGCCTATATGTATTATGTCTGAAAGTATGATATTACATAATATGAGCGACCTTGACCAACTTTTCCAAGGTCACTGATATGAGGAAATACATTTCAGGAGATGATATTCTTGTGATGGTCATTGTGTCTTTATATGTGAACATATATTTATGAATTTACCATTACAGGAACATTATACAGAAAAAAAAAGTTTATGATGTGTGGATTCCTAGTGCTGCTACTGGTGGTTTTCAACATTATAGGTGTAAAAAACACATGAAATTCAGTATAATGATCATAAATAAATAAAGATGGAGCTGTGAAACTTACACCAACTTTACATTGGGTCAATGGTTTTTGAAAATTTGGATGACCTTTACCTGTTTATCAACGTCAAAATACAAATTGGATATGTTATTGATAATTTAGAAGCACAAAATATAGATATAAGTGAGCTAGGGTTATTAAATTGATACAAAATATGCATTGTACATGAGTAGTGATATTTTATGCTCAATGAATGACCTTTAACCTACTTTTTAAAGGTCACTTATGGAATAAAAGTAAAACAAAAACAAAAACTTATGGACATTTCATATCCTTAATTTGTCATGGAACTCGATGAAATGTGATGAGAATGTTGGGGAGGCAAAAATCTTGAAGTGTCATGATACCAGTGGAGCCAGCTGTAAGTCAACACAAAATATCAGGAAATGTGTTTTGAGATGAGTATAATTCATCATCATCAGAAAAAATGAGACTAATGATTCTGGAAGTACATGAATCATAAATATATACCATGTGATTTTTTTATAATACATAATCTGGGTGACCTTGATCTAAGGTCACTGAGGACATAAAGTTAAGGAGTCACTCATTGTTGTCTTGGCACATGCAACAATATCCCTCACAGGAATTGCACAAATAAGCTATGATTACATGTAGAGCAAAGTTTTGTCAAGTTCAGGAGCCACTTGAGGACTCGCAACTTTGAAACGAAGATGTTGGTGCAATATAGCCATGATGCCAGCAGAGCATTAGGCCCATGGGCCTCTTGTAAAGTAAACTGGCTGCAACAGAATTTATAATTAAGTCCCTGTACCAGCCATATGTATATTAGAAGTAAACACTTGGCAAGCGTGCCTGCTGAAAGGACTAGGCTCTGTCTCTTCTCCTTGACTGACAGGGGAGAGAGAAAACACCAAGCATGGCTTGAAGAGAAGGCAATCCCTATTAGGAACCTTTAAGCATGCTGTAACCATCATGTTTGGAACCTTTAAGCATGCTATAACCATCATGATGTTGCCACATGGTGGATTTCAGTAACTGAAGTATAGTATGTGAAAAATACGATAAATTTATGTCGACCTGTATGGGATTCGAACCCACTACCTTCGGCACACTCGCCTAGCCAAATGTAAAGTCGAACACGCTGACCTACGAGAGACCACATGTTTATGTGATAATTTTCGGGCTTGTTCTTGGGTTGTTCTCCTAAATGAGCGACAAGTGTACTTCATTAGCCATCACTCTCAAAGTAGAAGTCCAAATTAGTCTTGCAAGTTTGGACCACTGACAAGCCTAAAAACATATTGTAACTGTAACCCAGTTATTCTGGCATGCCCCATTATATAAAGATACAGCTAAAATTGCACATGACACAACAAGTGGGCAACAGTTTGACTGTTGCAATACTGCATGCACGAAAAACACATAAAACCTGTACAAAGTTGTCTGTGACAGTCATTACATAACAAATGTTGAGATGTTTGACATATTTGCACAAAGCCAATGGCAAGGGTGTAAGGTTCGTGACTCGCAGGTATCAGAAAAATAAGGTACACAGGCATTAACGTGTATGTCATTTTCCATTGATGGCAGGATTTCCCCAGTGTTTAGTTGGAATGTGGTTTTTGTATCATCTTGCAAATCTTGGTCTGGGTGACTTGCCATGCAACAAAAAAAAAAAAAAAACTCTAATAAAGACCTCTTGCTTCATGATAAGTTAAACTAGTCTGGAAATCAAAGGGTGTATATGCTGTGGTGGTGAAAGCCCTTTATATTGGTTGAAACATATAAATCTTGCTTAACAGTACATTGTATTCCCTTAATTGATAAAAATTACCCCCTGAGTAGCTTCCAAAGTGGTCACATTAAGTAGGTGGTCTCTCAACTAAAGTCAAATAACAGAAAATATTGCATTTTGAATCATTTAAATATGTTCTTAAAAGGCAGATTGTCTGATATTTGAGTGAGCTGTCTGAAGGAGGTCTACTGTACTGCATGTTGGAGACAACTGCTTAAAGGCAGAAGAATTCCATATCCCAGTAGTAGTAGATGAAAAGCCAACTCGAGAACAGTGGGTGGTCGAGATTAAGCTTTCATCTATTCCATGCTATGTACCCCGTAAGTGTTATGCTGATAAGAACAGTATGGTGCCCACTATATCCACGATAGACAAAAGACAATAATTAACAGCCACTGTTATCTGGTACTGGGGTCACCCATTAAATGCCTCTCCATTTAACTGTTTATCAGCAATAAGGAGGACTGCATGCAGGGCATAAACATACTGTTTGTCGTTCACAGTTTTAAAACACTTTCCAGCATAAAGTGAGCAATTTTATTCCTGAGGGCGTAGAATTAATTTGTCCAGGGGCCTTGCATAAGTTGATCAGTGGTGGAACAGTTTATGACGCTACAATCACAAATGAAATTCTATACCTACAAAATGTGCCAATTTTTATTTACAGATGGTACACCGTACTATGACGGAGATGATTCAGAATGGCTCCAACACAAACCCAAAACTGCACCAGAGGTGACTATGACAGATGACCAGGGAAAGAATGCCATTGTCCAGCTTAACGAAGTCTACCACGGGCTGCAATACACCATAGCACAGCTGGGGGGGCCTGTACATGACGCCACCTATGAGGTGTCTGTGGAAGTACAAGAGCAGCTGTTCACCGCCAAGGCAAACTCCAAGAAGCGAGCGAAGCTGCTGGCCGCAGAGATGGCCTTGAGCCACATCCAGAGCTCGGAAGAGTGGCAGTCTCGCATGCAGGAGAAAGAGGACAAGAAACTGAACAAGATGCAGTCCCGGCGGGAGAAACTACAGGAGCTGATCACAAAGAAAAAGCAAGAAAGAGGGGACAAAGAACGTAAGGGTCCTGTGCTGCCAAAGAACGCTGTTGGCAAGTTGAACGATCTCTACCGGGGGTTGGACTATAAGGAAGAGGGCAGTCAGGGGCCTGTTCACGCAGCCTCCTTCGTGGTGTCTGTCTCAGTGGCCGGGATCACCTACACAGGGCGGGGCAACTCAAAGAAACGCGCCAAATTATTAGCTGCAGAAGCTGCCTGCTCAGCGTTGGGGATTCAATGGGATGTTGGGTCGGACGAGCTGCCAGAAAAGCAACCTCCCGCACATATGGTGCGCAAACGCAAACCCAGTTTCGTTCCAAAGAAAGGAGAGAATATAGGGTTTGTTAAAGGGGGCACCTTACAGGGAAACACACCACCTCCAGCAATATTTAGTGGTAACAACAGTCAGTCCTATGATGACGGCGGGCCGGGGTTTAGAGGAGTGGCAGAAACAAAGGGACCAAGGGTACAGGGGGGCTACTGGGGCAGAGCCCAGGGGGGTCCAGGCCGGGGACAGGCCAACAATGTAAACACTGATCAGACAGCAGCCAGAGCAAGAGGACGGGGGCGAGGCAGAGGCACTACGCGAGGTAGAGGGCGAGGCCGTGGGCGTGGCCGAGGACGGGGTAATGGACAAGTGGGTGGTGGTGGGCCACAGGGTTTTGATGCTGGAATGCCACCATCTTCAGACATGGGGTACTCTGAACCCCCATTTGGCCAGAGCTCAGGGTATGGACAGGAAGGGGCAGGGTGGGAAAATCCCGCCTTTGGTGGAGACTCCGGTTATGGAGCGAATCCAGGCTATGACCCAATGGGTTACGGAGATATGGGTGGGGGTTACGGGGGACCCTCCGACTACAGTGGTCCACTAGACCCCAACTATGTAGAATCTTACAGATCAAGTGGGGGACCTGGGCCCTCCTGGTAACCATGGTAACCAAAAAGAAAACATTTATATAGTTGCATGTCCATGATGATTTCAATTACAGTGGGGCATCATGGATGAAGAACAGAGAGATTGGCATTAAGGGCATGGAGCAGGTTGTTTTGTCGTAAGCCTACCCTGGCCAGTGTATCCCGAGCCCAAGATCTCCACTCGTTTGTGTTGTACTCGATGCAACAAGCATTGCCAAAAGTGTATTAGTGGTCCACGCTTCAGGATGTTAGAGACTACTAAAGTTGGACTTGGCACCGAAAATGATCTCAGTAGCCACAACGTTTGATTGCTTAGTATGTGTCTGCTCCTGACCTCCTTCACACTCTCGTTTAGTGCGACAACAAAAATAAAGTGTTGTCACTCTGGGTTTTTATGCCTCTTCAATTCAGCTGCAGCTTATTCTGTCTGATTTCAAGTCAATTCAGGCATGTTCCCTATCATTTTTTTCTTTTTTTTTTTATCTTAGTAACCCTTGCAGCTTCCTTTGCTCTTAAATTTGATGTCATATTAGATGTACTGTGTTGTTTTAAAACACAACCAAGTCCAATCTCTTAATGGGCATTTGTATTGAGAGATCTGTATCATATGAGCATACTGGAAGACAGCGAAAACGGACAACTGTGTAACCATGGCAACAGCATAGGTTTCTATGTAACCGTGCCAGTGTGACAGGGCTTGATGTTAGGGTTTTTCACCGTTGTTCTGCAAGCTCTTTTGAAAAATACGAGGCAAGACATGAGTTCAATCTCTACAGAGTTAACAAATATACATGTATTGCTTGTTCCGACAGAAAATTTCCTTGCCACAAACAATAAGGCTTGCCTCAGTGTTAAGTCCTGTGTACAACTTGAAGAAATGCATGTACAGTTAAGTGTATTTACCATATTACTCCCAATATGGCCCTCTGCTCTAATAAGCCCTCATCCACACCCCACCCCACCTAAAGGGATTAAAATTGGAGGCTTGTCACATTGCAGTTTTTTTAGTGCCTCAGGTGTTGATTAGAGAGAATAGGGTAATGTTACAAACCAGTCATTATACCTATTATTACAAGTGTGTTGGTCAAACTTAAGCAGGCACATTTCTAACGGTAAACTTCGAGGTATCATGTAGGTCTCCAGATAGCATTCACCGATGCAACTTGGGATGCTTAACTGTCTGTGAATTGCAAAAAAAAAAAAGAGATGGTTCGGTCCAGCATGAAATACTAATGTGTAACACATTGAAGCATCCATTGCTATGCTGTGCCCACATTTCTTGTGTCTCTAATATTTATCTGTCCTTGCTCAAAGAAAAAAAAATTTAAAATAAACTCAGTAAATTTTGTATTTTCTGAAAACGGCCAATATCAACAGTATGAAAGTAATAATTTACACAAGTTGTAATGCCACTTTTGCAATCAGGATACAGTTTTATTGTCTTGCCATTTTTACATCTAGTCCATAGCTACAGTTGTAAGCAAATAGAAGCGTACATTGTAACTGGCGATATTGCCCCATTGTGAATGTTACATATGTTACATTGCTACTGGATAGGTCCTCATTTTGTAGCTACTCGTAGATGGTACACTACATTATAACGTGTTTCTAGCTGTTAAAAACTGAAACGAAGTCACGTTCTGCGTAAACTGGTCATGCGCATATGAGATTTGAACTGTAATGATTATATTTGCCACATACTCTATGCACTGTAACACCATTGCAACCGGCATCAACTGTTACAATGTTATTTTAAATCCTGTGGACTAGTACATGGTCAACTACAGCACAGATGGTTAACTCTGTGTATGGTAGCACAGTCTCATGCTGTATGTATTGTAATATTGTCACATGATGTACGTACTGTAACACGGTCTTACAGTGCACGGGCTGTAACACTCATACCTTGAATGTGCTATAACACAGTCACATGCCGAATGTGCTGTAACGTCATTTTAATACAGTATTGACTGTTACACTGTCACGTACAGTGTTTTCCGTAACACGTGTGCAAAACTATATGGACTGTAACACTGTCACATAATGCATGGACATACTTTCACATGTTGTATGGACTGCAAAACTATAAAAGACTGTATCATTGTCACTGTATGGACTTGAGCATTGTCACATATTGTATTGAGTGAGGCACTGTCACATACTGTATGGGCTGGAGCACTGTCACATACTGTATGGGCAGGAGCACTGTCACATACTGTATGGACTGGAGCACTGTCACATACTGTATGGACTGTAAAAGAGTCGCATAGTCTATGGACCATAATAAGTCACATACTGTATGTACAGTAAACTCTCACATATTGTATTTCACTGGAACATTTTATGTACTGTATGGATGGCACATACTGTATTGATGGTAACACTGTCACATACTTTATGGACAGTAACACTGTCACATACTGTATTAATTGTTACTATCACATACTTTTTGGACTGTTACACGATCATATACTGTATGCAGTTTTACAATGGTGAAACGTGAATATTTCTGGTATATTTCCATGAAAATATCAAGATGTGATTAATATCAATATTATTTTCTACCATTTCAAAAAATGGTTGGTATTATTTTACAATTACTAACTTTTGAATGAGAACTTGAAGGAATCATTTGGAAGACTGACACATTGTTCCAAAGTTTTATTTTGAGCAGGAAGGTGTGAGTGAAGGTGTATCAAGAGGCTGTATTTCTGGAAGTGGTTATTGTATAATATTGCCAGTCATTCTGGATATGGATATCAGAGTGTGCGACAGACTTAAACTTGGCAAATTGTACAGTAGTATTTGCTGCATGTGACCATGCTTTCTGCCACCAAAAAATGACCACATACAGCGGGTGACCTATCATTATAGGTAAATCCACAAAGACATGGACTCGTATGGCCACCAAAAGCAGGCGCCCTCTTGTGGCAGCGGTTGCATGCAGCAGGTACCACCATGTGACACATCACAACAGTCTGTTACAACACAAGATAAGAAAATTCCCATCGCACAGCCTTATCTGCCTTGACGCTTCAAAAAGCAAAAAAAAAAGTTGGACGTACTTGGATGCTTGTCATGTACAGTTCCTCTGTTTGAACTTTTAGTATCTTGACCAGTTGTTTTAGTAGCCTTGCACGTATACCTAATTTTTTAGTGATTGTTGAATAATTTTATGTGTCTGGAGATAAATCGATATGATAAACAGGAGGGAATATTCTGTGATGAGTGGTTGGACATTGTGGGGAGGTACAAGGTTGTGACAGGGAGCCAGGTTATGTCTGTAGTGTCTTATTTAGTCACCAGGGGGCATCATGAAAGTTTCTCCCAACAATTATTTATAGAATCTGTGTTCAATGACAAAATCAGTGATGCCAAGCTGTCAATGTGTGGCTTGTCATTCCAGGCAGGTTGTCTTGTTTGTGTACTTTTACTGCCTCGGTCTGCTATGGGTAGACGGCATTGTATTATGTTAGTGTCTATTTTGTACTTGCATTGTCTTGTCACCCGTGTTAGCAAGGGATAAGAAAAAAATCATTTTCTACAATATTGCAATAAAAGGTTGTGTCAACTCAGTTGTTCTCTTTGTGTTATTGTATTGTGCCTTAACCATTTTCCCCTTCACTTAAGACTGAGTCAACAGCTTTCCTTGGCATGGGGCATGTGATCTTGATAGGACTCACTTACAATTCTCAAATTGTTTTTCATTACCATTGAAATTACTTAAACAAGAGGCCTATGAGTCTAATGCTCTGCTGGCATCGTGGCTATATTGTACCTGTTCATTTAAAAGTTGTGAGTCCTCATGTGGCTTCTGAATATAAACTACTCAAAACTTATAACTCTCCACTTATTTACTTCTATATAATTAAATAATGAACAAATATTTTGGAATTTCAGTATCATATATTTTATCTTCATACTCTTGGTACAGCGTTAACAGAAAAATGACCATCTTAAGGAGTCCATGCTTCACTGCACATGACTGGTTTTAGGTGAAAGTCAAAGTATGAAGTTTGCAACATTAGATTCAATGAAACCTGAAGTGGGTAATCAAGTTTTTTGTTTATCACAGAAGACTTGTCTCACAAGGAGGATATACTGAGGAAGTGGCCTCTCCAGAGGGGATAGTTACTGGGGGAGAGGGCTTTCAAGTAGGACACTGTGAGGTTTTCCCCTCAGCTTCCCTTGGCAACTGTCAACACTGGGTATGTTATTTAGACTGGTCTCATCTACAATTATTGCTCAAACTGTTTTTCATAACGGTTGAAATTAGACAACATTCAATCAGATGACATTTGACCACCAGCTGCTTTTGCCCAGTTGTTTAACAAACCTAACTGTTAGCATGCAGTTATAAAGCTAGTGTCAGGAATGCCATAGATGGCACCACCAGTATTCTATCTCTGCCTCTCGCATGGCATAAGCCAAGAGGGGTACAGAGGGCAGCACTAAAAAGAGGTCACCTGACATATTCTGACCAATCCTGTGGTCAGGGTAGGTCGCATGATACTTCTCGACCAGTTAACCCTTTTCAATAGTTCATTGTCAGATCGTAATCGATTATGACTGAAATGCGATCTGATCATAGTCTGCAATTGAAATTGATTACATTCTGACCATGAACCTGAACATGATCGATCATATTTTGATCGTCTGCTACTTCCTGATCATAGACATATGTCTGTGATGTTATGCTACATACATGTGTTTATGTACATATGTATATTCATACATGTATATATATATATATATATATATATATATATATATATATATATATATATATATATATATATATATATATATATATAGGTCCTTAATTAGGTGAGGACATTAAAAATAAAACTTGTTCAGTTTTCTGGCTTCGGCAACCTTGAAAAACTATGTCAAGGTCATCCACATTATGCAACATTCAAATTCTAGAGATGATCTGCATTTTCGGTAAATTTGAAGATTGCTTCATTCTTGCTTGGGAAATTGAAATGTACAGGTTTCAAAAATGTGCACCTCCGGTTCTCTATAAAATTAGAGGTGGCACCACTAGTATCACATTGGTGGACAACTGGCTCCAAAAAAAAAAAAAGTTTGATCTTGATTTATTGCTCAGCATGCCTTGTACATGGGATGCAGCCCACTTTGGCACTGCCAGTACACAGAACTACAAATTCAGTAACCTAAGCTGCAAGAGACTACTTCAGTTACACAAAAATGCAGGTCTTCTTAACCCATAAAATGACAAGGAGTACATTACCATGCAAAGCACACTCACAGGGGAGCATGGTCTCTGACAGCAGACATATTTTGCAACCGGGATCTTGGTAACAGCAACTCCAGTTCAAGGGCAGACAATAAAAAAACTAGAGGATCAGGACTGATCCTGTGCTCAGGTGAATCATAAATTGACCGTTTGAACAAACTTGGTGGAAACCCACTAGAGTAACATTGCCACCAAGAATGAAGTAAATCTGGGTGACGGTTTCGTCGGAGAAGTTGAAAATGTGAATCTGTATCGGAGGCCAATTCATTTACATAGTAAACAATCACAATATATGCATTTACCAACAAGTACCCAAAACGCACCCAAGGTACATTGCCACCAAGTATGAAGTAAATATGGCTGACGGTTTCGTCGGAGAAGTTGAAAATGTGAATATGTATCGGAAGCCAATTGATTTACATAGTAAACAATCACAATATATGCATTTACCAACAAGTACCCAAAATGCACCCAAGGTGCATTGCCACCAAGTTTGAATTTAATCTGGATGACCATTTTGGAGAAGTCAAAAATGTGAATTAACATTAGAATGCTCATTGACTTCCATAGTAATCAATAGGAAAGCTGCATTGACCGGTAAGTAGCCAAATTGAAAAATCGTTAAAAATCAGAAATCTGCAGGAATCCCACATAGTGTACAACTTTGTTTGACCCTTCTAAAAGGAACATATCCGCCATGTTTCAGCTTAATCTGAGTGACGGTTCTGGAAAAGAAGTCGAAAAAAGCTATGACACAAAATTTCATAAAAAATTAGAAAAAATTCCAGCCCCACCTGGTAAACAAATTAAGAACTAGTAGTCCCAGGGAGTGTTCCTGTGTGATATCAAAGTAATTGGGTAAGCGGTTTCAGAGAAGAAGATTTTTTAAGATTTGTCCAAAAAAAGAACAAAACAAGAGGGCTGTGTGAACAGCCCATGCTCAGCTGATCTTGACATTCATCACACTTGCAGCTCTATGAACTGGGAAAGGATCAAGGTCACCCATGTTCTGAGTAAGTCTGACCTTTATAGAAGAACACTAACATGTGCAACAGCAAGGTTCAAGTGGTTCTCAAGTTTTAATGAAGAGTGAAATTCACGTATGTTGCACTGTGACCCCAGAAACGAGGTCAACGTCATTCATGTACTGTCTAAGCATGACCTTCACAGTGCATAATATTGACGGTCGCCCAGGAGACTGAGTCAATTAAATAACTGTGGGCAATCGAATTGTTTGATCAAGTCGACCAGGTGGTTGAGTTTAAAAAATCAGAAGTCACTTCTGATTTTTTTCTAGTCTGCTCTATGATTTAAGACATTTGTCTGTGTTGGGAGTAAGAAATATTTACAAGAATAATCCTGTACATTGTCTTTGTTGTTTATGTTCCTTGTTGCGCTATCTGACAGCATGAGCGTCATTCATATTCATGATCATGACTGGTAACTTTCAGTTTTCAAATCGCTATCTTCGATTCATAGGATAGCCTTTTTGAAAGAAAGCGTGGGATTGGTTGACTCGAATCCGCTACATCCGGTTTTGAAGTGGCTGATTGAAGGCCGTCTCAAATTCCCGGTGTTGTTTATTTACATGCAAGCATGCACACTTTATTGTAGAGAAACGTCAGTTCTTGCTGATGGCTATTTCGATTTTGCGTTTAAAATGAAAATTCCCTTCCATGATGATTTAAATCAATGATCGGGCCGTTGTTTGTGACAATTTGAATGATGTAGGCTTAACTTTGCAAAACTGCGCAAAAATAGGGCGATTTCATCGTTGGGGTCTTGATCTTTGTTCCTTCTACCCGCCACGTTCTTCACATCGGCAAAATGCTGATAACCTTTTCTATTTTAAGAACAAGCTCTCCCATTGGCTGAAAAAAAAGTATTTTAGGGGAAACCCCGTCAAAACTGCTTCTATTTCAAACAGATACGTCTTTATTTTAATCGGAAACTACCGAAGACGATTCTCCGAAATATTCTAGGTCAGTCAGTGGGCCAGAATCGATCACATGGTGTTCCCCATCCAGTCAAATGCGTCGTTTTTCTACACGATGTTTTGTTCGGGAGTACTTGCTACCTGGTGTTGTGAAGCTTGGCTGGAAGGATGGGAGACATTTGTATGAGCACAAATGACGATTACTGACAATTTATTAAAGCAAAAAACAAAATTTAACGCTGTAAATTGGTCAGAATGATAACATACTACCAGTCTTTGCGTACAATAGAGCAGAGGGTCCAATTTTTTCACGGAAAGAGAGTAAAATAAGCCAGCCGCAGGTAAACATGGCTTGGGTGAAAATACCGCTAACGCATGTGTTGATCATGTTAACAGTTTTATCAGTGACTGGGATAAAGTGCGTTTATCGACTATTTACTGCAGCAACTAACAAACTTTACCACTCTAATTTAATGACAATTATGACACACAACCGATCTTTAGAAAAAATTAAAGAGGAACAATCGTTGGTGACGCTAACCAAGGAAAATGCGCGGATCAGTATCAATGCAATTGTATTCACATAGGCTTGACCGTTTTGATCAATTCGTGATTGAGATCGATATATTCACTTTTTTAGGGTATAGGGGACCAGTTTTTGTTTAAATTGACAAAGAAACCACATAGAAATGTAGAGAAGGTCATAATCAATTAAAGTTATGTTGATCATCTTGCATGAATTGCAAAAATAAAAAAGTTATGGCACTCTTACACCAGAAAGTCGCATATTGCGCAACAAAACAAAAAATGCCTAGTGACTGGCTGTGCCAGATCCCAAAACTGGCCAGCGTGGTAGGGGTTAAACAGTCAAAAGCTGCCCCCCCCCCCCCAAAGAGGGTGATTCAAACCAGTAGAGAGATTTAAGAAAGCCTACCAGCGGGACCATGCAGTCAGAGTCAAAGTGTGGCAGCAGGATACTCTGACTCCTCTGAGACTCGAGAGCTAACTGAGGTTGTGGACAGGGCATATTAGCTCAATAACTGCCACTTTCCATCTAGACTGACCCTCTTTCCCCCACTTATCCACAGGTAAATATTGTATTCACAATGTGGCAAATATCACTTCAGATGCCACCAGAGAGCACCTAGATTTTAAAATTTCCAGGGGGTGGGGGAATGCCCTCGGCCCCCCTAGCATGGTTTCGCGCGCTCGCAATGTCAGACTTCCAGACCACTAAGTGCTGAGCTGGTCCACTAAATATTGAACTTACTGGCCCAGCTGGACCACTAAGTTTTCTGTACTGTTTTATGCACTGCCTTCATACAGAAACATTAACATGTGCAGCAACACGGTACTAACTCAAAACAGATCTCAAGTTATCAAGTAAACAGTAAATTTCATGTCAGTTATCCTGTGAATTAGTATTAGAATGCCCATTGACTTACATAGTCATCAATAGGAAAGCTGCATTGACCTATAAGTACCCGAATTGAAAATCCTTAAAAACCAGGAATCCAAAGCAGTGCCACCTATTTAACAACTTTGTTTGACACTTCCACAAGAACATATCCATCACATTTCAGCTTAATCTGAGTGACGGTTCTGAGAACAAGTGAAAAAGAGCAAAACCGTACAAAAAATTCTTTAAAAAATTAGAAAAAAAATGCAGCGCCACCTGGTGAACAAATCGGGATCTAGGTGTCCCTGGGAGTGTCTATGTACGATATCAAAGCAATTGGGTGAGGAGTTTTTAAGGTTTGCTCAAAAAAGAACAAAAAAATTCATTAAAAAATCCAAAAATCAATAGAGCGTGACCATTTGAACAAACTTGGTAGAGATCCACCCAAGGCACATCCCCACCATGTTTGAAGTAAATCTGGCTAAATTATTTAAGTTATAAACATTACAAGAAATTCCTATGTTAAACTTTCCTATTAAAACTTTTGTAAAGATTTTTGAAAAAAAAAATCCTAAAAAAATCCAAAATAAATTGGAACATAACCATTGCAACCAACTGGGTGGACACCCTCCCAAGGTATATCCCCATCAAGTTTGAAGTAAATCTGGATGACGGTTTGGAGCCATCGTAAATGCAAATTAGCATTAGAATGCCCATTGACTTACATGGTAATCAATAGGAAAGGTGCATTTACTGAAAAGGAGCCGAATTGAAAAAATCGTTAAACATCAGGAATCCACAGCATTCCCACATAGTGAACGACATTGTTTCACCCTTCTACAAGGAACATATCCACTACGTTTAAGCTTAATCTCATTGACGGTTCTGGCGGAGAAGTAGAGAATAGCTATAACACCAAAAAAAATCATAAAAAATTAGAAAAAAATTTGCAGCCCCACCTGGTGAACAAATTAAGAACTAAGAGCCCCTAGGTGTCTTCCTGTGTGATATCAAAGCAATTGGGTAAGCGGTTACGGAGAAGATTTGTTAACATTTGTCCAAAAAAAGAACAAAAAAAATCCTTAAAAATCCAAAAATCACTGGAGCATGACCATTTGAACAAAATGGTACAAACCCACCCAAGGTACATTGCCACCAAGTTTGAATTTAATCTGGATGACGGTTTTGGAGAAGTCATAAATGTGAATTTGCATTAGAATGTCCATTGACTTCCATAGTAATCAATAGGAAAGCTGCATTAACAGATAAGTACAGTGGTACCTGCTATTTTAGACCATCCTTAAATCCAGACAAAAGTGGTCACATATGCCAGGTGGTCTTTCACTGCAGGTGAGCTTACAAAAAAATTGAAGGCCATTGTCTTGAAATGGCGGTCTTAAAAACTAGTGCGGTCTTTCACAAGAGGTGGTCTTTACAGCAGGTACCACTGTACCCGAATTGAAAAAATCGTTAAAAATCAGGAATCCGCAACATTCCCACATAGTGAACAACTTTGTTTGACCCTTCTACAAGGAACATATCCACCATGTTTCTGCTTTATCTGAGTGATGGTTCTGGAGAAGAAGTCGAAAATACCTATAACACACAAAAATTCATTAAAAAAAATCAGAAAAACACTGCATCGCCACCTGGTGAATAAATAAAGAACTATGAGTCCCAGGGAGTGTTCCTGTGTGATATCAAAACAATTGGGTTAGCGGTTTCTTCGAAGATTCAGATTTGCCCAAAAAAGAACCAAAAAAAAATTCATTAAAAATCAAAAAATTACTGGACCATGACTGTTTGAACAAACTTGGTAGAGACCCACCCAAGGCACATTTCCACCAAGTTTGACACAGATCTAGCCTGCGGTTTTGGAGAGGAAGTCGAAAATGTAAATTCTTTACGACGGACGACGGATTTTGAGACTATGGTACAAGCTCAGGTGATATGATCACCTGAGCTAAAAAACCATAATGCTCCCTCCCACTCTGAACAGGTACATCAAAAATGGCTGTCTTCAAAATATTATCTCTGCATATTACAGCTAGAAATTTCATATTATTTTCCAGCAATAGAGAGATCTTGCTTGCTATTTTTTTTATGAAAATTTGTTTAGCGGGGAAGGAGGCAAGTTCCAGGAGACCACAATATGGTTTTGCTGCCGAGATATCCAACCTCCTGTTATTTCCAAATTCCAATTCCAAAGATGTAGCTTTTTTTCTTCTTCCCCCTTTTTTTTGTCATTATCATTATTATTTTTTTTATTCATTTATTTATTTATTTATTTTTTTTTTTTTTTTTTTTTTTTTTTTTTTGGGGGGGGGGGGGGGCTGTTAACATGGCCAACTGTCCATGCTATGAGTAGAGATGTTTTGTTCTGGGGAATACATATCAACTGCGCATGTTACCATGGACACTGACGTCACGAAGGGACATGGTGACGTTGTCATCATCCAGTAAAATTTAATCCACCTTCGACGCAGTCAACTGATCAAGTTGAGAACAGCCATTGTCCCCCCCCCCCCCCCCCCCCCCCCCACAGCCTCTTGGTGATGACAACAAGTCAACATTCGTACGCAAACTTTGTACAATTATTATAACTGTACAGAATTAGCTGCCTCTGGTATGACCGTGACGGAGCACAAACTGTACAAAGTTGTATGCAGCAACATTATCTCTAGCGGACAGGAACCTGAAGGCCTGTCAATCATGATCTTGCAAGCAAAATATGAGCCAACAAAACTTTCTGTTGTCACCTTTATTAATGACCAGTAACGTAACACCTTCACTCCTTGTTATGGAAGAATTGTTTTAATATCACACAAAAATAGTTTACCCATAAGAATAAATAACTGGACTTTTCTACTTATAATAGCAATATATTCATCAGATCTTTGACCTTTTTTTTCACAACTGCAACAAGGCTAAACGGAAATGTAGTCAGTGAATATTTTGCTTTGAGGGTATTCCAACTTGGCACAGTTACTGTTTGCCTCTTGTAAACAAACAAACAAGCAAACAAGGTCAAGCATGTGTTTGTATTCGTGGAAAAGCAGGTTGTGTGCCAGTAACCATGGTAACACTTGTGTAGTACTATGTAGCTGCAATACCAATGCAACTTAGTTGCACTATATTGTGATGTCGGGTTCACTTTGCAGAGACCCCAAGTCTCCTTGCTTAGGGGCAGCGTTCCTTTTTCACGTTCCTTTTTCTACCATAAAAATCTCTTTAAATTTTCCTACCTGCTTCTTTTACCCTTTTCTCAGAATAGATCTGGGTCAGTGGCTTTCCTGGACATGGATTGTGCCCAACTGAGGTCAAGGAAAGCTACTGACCCAGGCATGGAGTCATGTTACATCTTATCTGCAATTCTCAGCTACAAATGTTTTCTGCCAACTTGACATGTTTTTCTGTGCTACCAGGAGCCTGTGAATATAATACGAACTGATGCAACAGTGCCACATCCGCTGTGTAGTTCTGAACCCCAAAAAATAACCGAGTTTAATCCATCTACGCTCACAGTGTCACAAAGTGTGGATACAATGTCAGTGTTTGCCCACATAGCACACCAGCCAAGTCCAGCCATTTCTTTGTAAGTTACTTCAACTAGTGTATGCACACGAGACCACTTGCCTGCTTGGCCGGCCTACTATATACTGCAAACCAGACGGAAGTAAGAAAGTTGGTGAACAACTGCTTGAGCACTGTGCCACATTTTAGATTTCTTATGCATTACCATTTTGCAAAATGGAGTCAACAGGCACGAAAATGTGCAATTATTAGAATGAAAGGGAGTGGAACAACTTGATGATTTCTTGTAATATGGCACCAAATATTTTGACTAGATCAAACATCATAGCAGCTTGATATGTGCGACACTCACAAGTTATGTAAGCCTGCTGCATTAAATGTTACACTCCAACTACAAAATGGTGATGTTCCCAAATGCCACTGGTAACCCTAGACTATTCTACTTTGCATTCCACTCAGAACGTTCTGCATCTATGTACCGGAGACAAAAGGATCAATGCAGCAGGGCTTAACCCTTTCCCCCTCAAACTGGCCAAAACCGGCTGGTGGTCAAATGTCGTCTGCTTCAGTGTTTTTAAGTAATTTCAACAGTTATGAAAAACAATTTGACTGAGAAATGTACATGAGACTTATCAAGATCACATGCCCGAGGTCAACAGCTTTCCTTGGCATGGGTTGGGCACTTAGTGCCCAACCCATGCCAAGGAAAGCTGTTGACTCAGTCTTAATTCAAGGGGGAAAGGCTTGATGTATATTTTCAAACCAACCATCACCCCATGTGAAACAGTTTCATTGGCAGCTAAAATGTCCAAAAATGGGATCAACAGTGATTTAACAAATTTCATGCGGATTTTGGGGTTTTTCACTGGTTCTGTTTCATTTTCCAAACTTATTTTGTTCTTGTTTGTTAATTTTCAATTCAATTTCTATTCCACTAGCTGACTATGCTTAAAGACGGTGCACTCATGACTTGCCCAGCAACACACGAAAACATCAACTTTTAACCTCAACATGTTTGTACATGTACTTCTGTGACAGTTGTCTTTCTGATGAGTACTTTTGACACGAGATTCCCAGAGAATTCCAGATGGATGTACAAAAGATGGTGTCACTTCCGAGTCACTAAATGTGTCACTGTTGCCAAGCAGTTTAACAATGGGATGGAGCATGTGTCACTATGTCAGTGGTGCCACCTCCAGGCAAAATGCTACAAAGCAGTTAAGCACTGTAGCGTAGCATTTTGCCTGTAGGTGCCACTGCAACCAAGTTCCCCCTGATATCCACCTGTTGCAAGTGGATACAAACAGGTGGGATAAAAAAAAAAAAAAAAACTTCAATTATTGGTTGAAAATGTCATGTGACACAGGAACCAAGTGCTGCCACCATACAAACACTGGTGACTATGTCAAACATTGATCATCTACAAGGGGTTTGCCATGAAATCCTGAGTACGAAGCCAATGGTGGCCACAAAGCAAAGTGAATTACTCCTGTATCTGATTTTGTAAAGGAACCATTAGATATAGTGGGAACTTTAAACCCACATGTATTGCATTCAGAAACGGACTGCGTCCCATTAAATGGAGCTAGATCAATATCTACCAATCTACATTTACTAAAATATATAAACCACTAATCTCTTCACTTTATACATAATATACAACTGTATTGCTTGCCTGCACACCCATTTGCAAATAGTAACACTTTGAGGTATGGTCAGCAAAGCAGGTTACAGTATGTTATAGGATAACTAGACCAGAAAAAGTCAAAAGCAATCTCTTTCCTGAGGTGGTAACCTTACCTCCCTAACAACCGGTTTAATCAGGTAGGTGTATCATACACCTCCCTGGTTTAATGCATCTTTTGTGACACCTCAATGTAAATCTGCCAGTTACCACAATGACCTACAAAACTGCAGGCATGTCCATCACCATGGTAATAATGACCCTGCCCTCACATACATATGGCTACCAGGCAACCATTGTAGACGATCCCTGTAATTAAGGTGACTTGAAAAGCAGATACCGGTAGATCTGTAGCTATTTTCAGAACAGTGTTTAAGTTTTAAGGACACCCAATTCTCCACTGGTCATTAACATTGTTTTACTTTACATTTTAACTTTGTTATTTTTATAACTATCATTAAATCTTTATTTCGTAGAAATGCCGTAAATCCAGAGACAAAAAAAAGCCAAAGAGGCAATACAAATCGCAAGTCCAAAAAAAACAACAGTTTGCCAGTCGATTACAGGGTCAGTTGGTACAGAGATAATCAAATATATCACAACATCCAGTTTTGCTCATATTTGATTACAAATTCTCATCCCAAATTGATGCCTATGCTTCAGGCGTGTGTACACATAATCAGGTGATGTCCAATGGAAGTGTTGGGGGCGGAGAAACTCTGGTCTACAAAGCATCATGTGATATGCTCAATCCAAATCAGAAAAGGTTGGTCTCTGGTCAACAAGACATTATGTGCCATGCTATCCAAACTGGGCCTTGCCTGCGAAGCAGACTATGTTGTTTTTTTTTTTTTTATGTTCTGGTGTTTATAAGGCCTGCTTCGCAGACAAAACTGGGCCAGCAAGTCTCCAGATCAACAAGCTATCATGTGGTACACACTATATCCAATCAGGAACAGCGAGTCCCCACTATCACGTGATACACACTATCCAATCAGAGCCAGCAAGTCCATAATCAACAAGCCATTATGTGGACCACAAGGATACAAACTATCCAACCACGAACTGTCAGTTTCTGATCAGCAAGCCATCGTGTAATATGCACTATCAAATAAGAAACAGTTTAATCTCAGATTATTAGAACAAAATTAAACAGTGCCACCTGGCTGTTTTCGAGAGCAATAAATACAATGTCTGATTGGCTCTGATACTTGTCAGCCAGCCAATGCCATCACAAGTATATCAAAGTGTCATAACACAATACTATGGAAAGAATGTCAACTGCATTTGCTTGCAAAATAACTATTTTGTGCATGTGGACAAGCATGAAGCAGTGTTAACTTCTCTGTATATATATATATATATGTATTCCATAATGCATGAGTGCTGATGCATTGGAAATACTGGCTATAATGAAACCTACAATAAGTGGTAAAACTTCTCACTGATACAACAATTCATTTTGCTGTCAAAATCCCACGTATAGATCAAAACCCAAATTCGCAGTGTTCCGCACATCTGATACAATACTTTGTGCTTTAGACTCAACGCAATATAAAAAACTCTGCAAAAACATGGACTCGAGTCTTAATGACAACCTGCAGAATTTTACATACACTGTAAACTGAATTAATTTCAAGTTTTTACGCTCAAAGTAAATTCACAAAGAAGGTACTGCAAAAAAACCTTGAGGCTATTTTAGTTTTAAATTTCTCCTTCAAGTGATTTTTGTTTGAATGTGTATACACTTCAGTGCATGGGGCACCCTTTACTACATGATAAACCTCCATACTTTTCATCAAAATCCTAAATTTAATAAAGCTCATGAATTTGTAACCTTTTACAAACAATGTGGAAATGCATTCGTGTGAAAATAAAACAATTTACAGTGGCACTCATGAACACTTTCTCAGAGGCAAAATATTTTGCTTTGTGTTGATGCTTACCAGGGTCAAGTATCCCATATGGGACAGCCCAGATGACAACAGACACGAAACCATCCCAAGCAATGCAAACAAGCCTCTTCTATGTGCTATATCCAAAAGTGAAAATTTTCTTTCCAGTTTCTTCTCGCTAAGCTTGTGATATTGTAATAAACAATTTTATTGTTCAATTTGCATTACAAATTGAAGAGGAAATCGTATTGAAAAAATTTGACAATTGAGTACACTGAAAAAAATAAATAAAATAAATAAAAGTGAACACAAGAACTTGATAAATCAAGAATCATACTGGAGTTGTTAAACTTAAAGCACCATAACCAAATAATTATACACTTGATTGCATTATCTTTGGCCTCAAAATGCTGCTGCATAATTATATCTATACACATAAGTAACTTAACACATACACGTAATATACTGGGCCCATGTTGCATTGACTATATATATACATACTGATTTCCACTGGGATACATTTAGTGTACAGTGAAACCTCACTATACCGATATGTGGGCTATCTAACTTATTCATCTGACAACACACTTTTGACAGACTTCAAGTCAAATTCCTTTGTTATTTGACTCATCTGACATATTCAGATACAGGACACATTT
The DNA here is from genome assembly GCA_964020975.1 of Hermodice carunculata. Classification (NCBI taxonomy): domain Eukaryota; kingdom Metazoa; phylum Annelida; class Polychaeta; order Eunicida; family Amphinomidae; genus Hermodice; species Hermodice carunculata. Next base: position 28,057,148 of record OZ026627.1, read on the forward strand.
TGCAAAAACATATGTCGTCATTTATAATGAGGTTTCACTGTACCTTGGTACAATTCCAGTTGCTCCGTCTTTGTACTGGTGTTCATAACACAAGTATATGGCTGATTTCATCATGGAAGATATTTCATCGTTACATACATGTAAATCGGCATGTTTTTTGTTTTTTTTAACTCAACTCTGGGAAACCAGTTTCTTTTGCTTTTGACTTTACACTGCGTCCACTTATTCATTTTTAAAACGCAATATTTGACCAGCTCAAATAATTGATGTCCCTGTATGCTATAAAATATCAATACTGTTTGTACCTGTCCTGCCCTGTCTCACATCTTTCATTTACACGCGTTCCAGTATGTGGACCCATTCTTGAACTAAACATCTGCATGTCATGTTCAATTTACCCCTCGGAAAGTTAATATCTTCCATGATGTCATTTATTTTTATTTTTTAATTTTGCAAGTCTGAGTGAAGCTAGTTTTCAATAAACTTGATATTGAATGCCAGATGGATGAAAAAAAAAAGAGCTTCACTCAATATCTTTTTTTTTTTTTAATAGTGGTTCCTCTCTAATAAGGCCACCCCAACTGCAACCAAAATATGGCCACATAAAAGGGACATCCTCTCTTGAGAGAGTTGATACAATGTTAAATGCCACTTTAATGGTAGGGAGAAGCTGCCTTTGTAGAGAGGGTGACTGCTCTTGAGGGGGACCTTATTAGAGAGGGACCACTGTACATTGATGTTTTGGAAACAGATGAAAAGTCTTTGGTTCCCATACGTGCTACACATGTTAATTCCTCTCCAAATCTGCTATAGTACTATGGATGCACTGACGGAAAACCAAGGATGTCACGGACATTTGTGGAAATAAAATAGAACAGCTTCAAACATATGTCAAGACTCTTTTTTCTAAGCCCATGCAGCGTGTGTTCTGTGAACATGACTTTTGACCTTTCAAGGTTTGATGTCATCCAAATTGCTAGTTTGGCAAAAGCAACGTATTTTGCTGTGTTTCATCCAGGGGTCTGTCTGTACATATGGCTACATGTACTCGCTTGTTGAATCATACAGGCCAAAGCAGCACCGCAACTAAAATGAGTATCCCATACAGAGGTAACCCAAGTGCAAAACACCTTGTTGTTCTCAAAATACACAACTGAACACTTCCCTATTTATGTCTGAAAATTATGTTAATCCTATGAGACATTGTCTGTTTGAATACATGCCTTATTTACTTATTCACTACATGCACTGTAAGCATGGTCACCAGCGTCAGGGTTGAGGCCGCCATTTGCCTATGCCAGAAAGTAGATGATCATGCCATCTGGTGGACATTGTTGAAACAATTGTTTTATTCCAGCACGCAAAGGCCAGAACCAGATGCCCTCTGTCTCCCCATCAGGCCATATTGAAATATTGACAGAGCCTTCATATGCAAGAGATGTAGACCCTACCTGTCAAGACAAAGATATGCTGTCGTTTGGTGTAGAATATTTCCCCTGATGTCGCATTATTTTCATAACACTTTCAGTCCACACTACTAACACTTTCAGTTCACACTACCAATTTTGACTTTTTACATTCCTTGAACTGTTTACTCGACTTATTTTTAAATACAACTCTACCACTATTTCACACCTGTAAGTATCTATGACGTGTGTATTGTTTTGTTTTTTTTCAAATTTTTATTTTATCCATATCTAGTCAGAAAGACTGTGTCAGATATAAGTAACTTTCTCTTTTCACTGTACATAAACACCGACAAGAATAAATGCAAGCATATATACATTTCTTTACAAGTTTAAACAAATACTAAGTTTTCTTTTCCACCGCAAAATACTTCATCTCATAAATAAACTAAGTATTTCACAACAAATATTACAAGTGTTCCTTCTTCCACTTTCTGCTAGATTATCTTCACCTGGTTTTCCCAGGTTTCACCCAATTAATTTAATTATCAAAACTCATCATACTCCGGTCCACATAACTGAATTTCCTTGTCCAGCTTAAAAAACAGAAAACTGTAGTCTAACTTTTACCCTGCAGGTCACACATAGTCATCCTAGCACGTCATTCTTCAGATTCAAATTCCTCACAAAAATACCTCTCGTTCAAGTACCAACACGCCAGGCTGAGTGGAAGTAGTTTTACTGAAACGGAATGGTTCAGGTCAACAGATTTCCTTGGCATCTTTTGCATGCAAAGTGCACCCAGGAAAGCTGTTGACTCGGTCTTTAATGCAGCATTTTAAGAGTTACACATCCGTATGAAAGGAGCATTCCAAGAACTTGCCATACTCATAACTTAGGCCACATAAAAAAAATTCCCAGTTTATCATCAGTGTCTGCACCATTTTTCCTCAGCATCAGTTTTTTTTTTTTAAACTTATTAAATACATAAAGGCACATGCATGATTAAAGCATGGGTTACATACAAAAAAAAAAAAATATATATATATATGTATATATATATATATATATATATATATATATATATATATATATATATATATATATATATATATATATATATATATATATATATGTATATGTATATGTATATATATGTATATATATATATATATATATATATATATATATATATATATATATATATATATATATATATATATATATATATATACAGGGTTCATACAGCATAGCAAAGCCAAAATTCCATACTTTTTCAAGTACTTTCCAAACCATTTTTTCCAAAATTCCAAACGTTCCGTGGTTTTATGGGTATGTATGTATGTATGTATGTATGTATGTATATATGTATATATATATATACATACATACATATATACACACATACATACAGTGGTTCCCCTCTTATAAGGCCACCCCAAATGTTTCCTTATTACGAGAGAATATAATGAAAATGCCATACTAGCTGCACAGCAAAGTGGCCTTTGTAGAGTAAGTGGCATCTCTTTGGGGGTGGCTTACAAGAGGGGGAACAATGTATACGATTTATATATTGAACAAAAGAACAACAACTTTTTGTTTTATACTAGCGAGCAAGCGCTGCTTCCCCCAAATTTTTCAAGTGCACATTACTTGCACACACCTGGCATCTTGCGCTGTATTTGTCCAGTTTTATAGGCACAACCCAGTCCTTGTATTTGGGGTTTTCAAGCCAAAGTTCATTATATGTACAGCCTCCCATTGTTGTTGCGGCTTGGTGCACAATTTATGCCCGTGGCACACATTTACGGTCATTCATCCATAATTCAGGGCTCGACAATTTTTTAAAAAATCACTTGTCCGCAGGGCAAGTAGATTTCAAAATCCACTTGCCCGTAGGCAAAATCCACTTGTCCTGATAAAACTTCTATAAACATCGTTTTTTTTTCTAACAATGATAAGGCCTAGACAAACCATTAACCCTAAGATGTATTTGCCGCTTTATTGTCACTTGCAAAATCGAAAATTATTTCCACTAGCCCGAGCCCAATTCTGACAAGCCTGGCCTTTCGGACATGCGAATTTTCGAGCCCTGATCATGATGGACCATCACTCGTAATCAAAATGATGCATGCTTGTTTCTCAAATCTTGCAAAGAATCCCGTTGCATTGGGAGTTGAAAAAGCTGCCTCCCATGAATGCTGTGCCATGCAGAAAACCCATAGATGCTATATTTAGCAATGAAAACAAACTAAGATTGGAGGTATTGCAACAAACATTAAAATAAAGTCACACAAATAGATTTTTTCATTCTGTTTCGTTTTTTTTTTAAACCGAAAAATTTATTTTCCATACTTTTCAAGACTTCTTTATGAAATTCCATACTTTTCAAGGCCTGGAACAGAGGGCAATCAAATTCCATACTTTTCAAGCCTTTTCCAGCTCTGTGCGAACCCTGTATATATATATATATATATATATATATATAATGTTAGCAAGCAGGATCTATTCTTGGCTCATTAAAATATATCCACGTAATACACTGTGGGTCATTGGACCTTCCAAGTTGAGAATACCAGGGCGGAGTATACAGATAGTTCCTGAGAATACATAAAAAGAAAAACAATTTTCATACAATGTCATATGTGCATATAAAGGCAAGACTCCATGAGTATTTAGTAATGCATTCTGAATGAAAGAGATAACATATATGGCGAAAATGGACCCACAAATAGCTTTGATAAGTCAAATGGGGGCGAAATAACTCCTTCCTTAATTACTTGTTTTGAAAACAGCTGATGATAAACCAGTACATTTCTTTACATGGTCTTATGCATATTTGTAGCTGAACAAAAGCTGTCTCTATGAAGAATTTGAGTGTGCCATTCTCAGAGAATCCAGCTGAACATACCCTGAATCCATCAAAGTATTGAGGGAGACCAAGGCCCCCAGTTTTATGCACAAATGTGGCATTTCGAGAAAACTGTCTTTTGTTCTGTTGTCACTTATATTTGGGTGAACCTCAAGTCTTTACTCCGTGCCTTGCCAGATACCAAATACAGTAGTACCTGCAATTTGAGACCACTACCATGGGAGACCACCTGCCTTTTGTGACCACATTTCTGATGGTACACCAGTCTATATTCTTTGTGAATTTACTCTAACTTAAGACCACCTGTTACATGTGACCACTTTTGGCTGGCAGAAGAGGTGGTTTTAAAATAGCAGGTACCACTGTATTGGCAACTGTATTGATCTCACTTGACTCTTGCCAATTTTGAAGAAAGTCCTCGTGCTTTGAATGAACATAACGATACCAGATGCATATTCCTTGTAAACATTCAAGTACTGGAAAGCCTACAGTTGCTGAGACCATTAACCCTTTCCCCCTTGAATTAAGACTGAGTCAACAGCTTTCCTTGGCATGGGTTGGGCACTAAGTGCCCAGTGCCCAACCCATGCCAAGGAAAGCTGTTGACCTGGGGCATGTGATCTTGATATGTCTCATGTACATTTCTCAGTCAAATTTTTTCCCATAACTGTTGAAATTAGTTGAAAACACTGAAGCAGACGACATTTGACCACCAGCCGGTTTGGCCCATTTGAGGGGGAAAGGGTTAATATTGTACAGGTCAACAGCTGTCCTTGACGCTGTTTGGGTGCCAAGCTCACCAAAGAAAGCTGTTGTCTCCGTCACAACTTGGCACTGAAAAAGCTGCTTTTTACAGGCATTGAAAAGCGTTTTTTAACTAAAAATGTACGCAAGATCGATCTCAAGACCATGCCTCAAATCAAAAGATCTCCTCGGCACAGGCCGGGTGTATGACCAATGCCCAGAGAAGCTATTGCCTCAAGCTTCGACCCAAGCCTGGCAGGGTGCAGACCGGTACACTACGGTGCCACAGAAAACAACCTGGTTAATGCCGAGCCACATTTTACAATGTTACGCATCCCCCGTGCACTCCATGCATTCTAGCGAGGAAGCTTTGGTGCAGCATCTTTAAGTTAGGCCAGCTTCACGTGACATGGGGTTTCTCAAAATCTCCGCTTGTCCTACTCTTTGGCACTGAGAGTGATGTTCCAACCAAACACATGACGATCGAACCCACACGTGAACAGATTGCATGTAGCATTCTCACGATCATTCCAGGATGCAGCACAAACCATTCGACTGTGACCCTGTCAAAGGTAAAGGTTTATTAAATTTTAGAAATTTATAATACAGAGTCAGTTTACCTGCAAAGTTTTTGAATGAAACTTGGATCAGTGCAATGTCTTCAGGTGTGAAGCAAAGAAATACTTGTTTCTGACACAAGTCATCGAAAGCAGGCATAACGGAGTATTGCCACACCCACACCCACACCCACACCCACACCCACACCCACACACAGACATATATATAGTGAACAACAGGAATTTTCAGCTGATTTGTTTTGTATCTGAAGAAGCAATATTCAAAATGAGTTTGCAAAGGAAAGGTCTGGTGTTGGTTTGGTACACCTAGTCTACAGATTCACCTTCATTGGAAACACAAAACAATTAAAGTCTTTTGTTTCAATTTTCTTAAACTTTCCGAAATTATAACTGATGTTTTCATTGTCTTTGAGGCCTTCAACAAGGACACAACACATGGTCACAATAGCAGACTGTTCTTTGAAGATGATGCTTTTGGCTGCACAGACCAGCTTGTGCTGCCACCTTGTATTTACAACTGGAACTAAAATATACAATAACTGAATCTTGCTGTATCAGCGTATGGACCTGTTTACTTTCTGATTATTTTAAGATACAAGGTCATGAAATAGCTTCAGTTCAGGTCACCAAATATCGCATAACATGAAGGAAATGTGGAAGTCTTTTGTACATGTTTATAGTCCCTGGTATTTCCAAGTCAGTATTAGCAAGGAACACACATATTACTTTTAAATAGCTATATATATCTTCACTTTTCAAAATCCATTTTTACCTGTTTAACTATCCATACACAGCATTCAGTCAAATGATCATGATCAAAATATCAGCTGTTTAAGGTTGGGTTGTTATATTATTTTATTTACTTCATCTACTTCTTTTTTTTTTTTTTAATTCTGGTTCATGATGCTGCTCATCAACTTTACTCTTTCACTGTCAATCAGGTCTAAAGTCGGTCTAATATCAGGAATCAGGAATCTTTTTATTCAAATCAGAATACATACATTGCATCAAGATACAGAAATAGTCAAATTATACATAAACATATTTAAGATATATCACAATATACATATACTGATTTGGGAGACTTGTGTTAAGGTCATATAATGACCGCTATCACACAAGCCACCCATATTTTAATTTCTCTTAATAAAGTGAAACTAGCCTGAATTATTATTAGGATCTCAGATTCGTATTCCTCGTAATAAGTCCCTTCATTCAAGTACCAGCATGCCTCTAGTTCCAGAGAAAATATCCCAGGTCAACAGCTTTTCTCGGTGCATTGGGTGCATTGTGCAAATCGCATGCCGAGAAAAGCTGTTGACTCAGTCCAAACTTTGGCATTTTATCAAGTTAAAACAAGGGCAGTTGTACAATATAAAGTCAACCCCCACCCACCCATCCACCCAAGGTCCATGGTATCCATACCTCTCACAGTGCAGGAAATATGGCACGCAAAAGGTATTTTGTATTAAGGGGTCAAAGGTACTGGTCACCCAATTTTGGTATGAGATGGACTGCTATCCGAAAAAGTATTTACACATGAAGTGTTGTATCTGTAACTATTACAGTACCAGAAACATGGCCCAGATAAGCCCCGACCGACCGATGGAGAGATGGACAAGGCGTGACCCTTTAATCCCCCTGGATTCTGGTTGAAGACTAAAAAAAAAAGCCCCAAAAAGAACCCATTGCTGCCTGACCTGTCTGTTGCTGCGAGGCAGTCGTCCCATGCGCACTCCATGGAGGTCATACAGGCGGATATGTCTGTTGTCATGGGGAATGGCGATTACATTGTGACTGTTTGAGAAACCCAACCTGAAACAAAGTATTTATCCATGTAGTCATTCCCCAATATTTCTCTGGAAACATGACCAATAAAGTATATATTTAGCTGACATTTTCTCAAATTTAGGCTACATGTGCATTGTCAATGTTTTGCTGATGCATTTTCTCTGAAACTATTTTTCATAAATAAACTCTCATAGTATCACTGCCAATAACTTGAGTCCAAAACCCCCAGTGATTAAAAACAAAGCAGCATAACGACTAAAGCCTTAAAACCCCTTGGCCACCCACAAAGGGGATCTGTTTCTCCTGATATCCTGTGCAAGAATTTCAAAGTAAATTAACTCGCGTGACCTTAAAATTGAGTCAATATAATTTTCTTTCAAACCTTTGGGAAAGGGAGATCAACAGTAAAAGTTTTGTGATCCTAGCTTATCTCGTTCTGATGTTCCTTGCAATTTTTTTTTTATAAATGGATTGACCCTGGTGACCTTGAAATCAGGTCAAGGTCACAGTCCTTCAAACCTGAGCTAGACTCTTACAAGGGTGATTTACTGTAATAGTCTTTTGATCCTATCTTATCCAGTTCTTAAGATTTCATGTACAAGACATTTATTAAAGAGAAAAATTGCCTCTGGTAGACTTCAAATTAGGTCATGGTCATTGTTCTTCAAACTTGACGAAGACCCTTACAAGGGTGATTATCTGTAAACGTTACATGATCCTAGCAATTCTGGTTTTCCTGATATTGTGTGCAAGAAATTAATAGAGAATTGGCCTTGGTGACCTTAAAATTAGGTCAAGGTCATTGTCCTTTAAACTTGACATGAACTTCAAAAAGGGTAATCAACTAAAAAAAAATTCCATGATCCCACCTAATCTGGTTCTTCTGAAATCCCATGTAAGAAGAAGGGACACACAGAGACAGGTGATAGCAATACCCCCCGGGCATTTATAGGCGACGGTTAAAAGTACAATGTTCTGCCAACTTGTACATGTACACTGAATCTTTTATAATGTATATGTAATGTGAATTAATAAAAAAGTTTCAATGAGTGATTGGTCCTATCTACAAACTGTTTTTCCATTCACAGATAGGGTTACCATCAGAAGGGACCACACCTGTTGATTGCTGAGTCTGTCCTGATGGTTGTGATAGGAGATCGCATATTTTTTAGGTCCCATACGCGCACTGTGCGGTCGTCACTGCCCGATACCACCTTGTCAACCCCAGCAAACACGGCTGACGTCACCTGTCTGTTCATAAAAAACATACATGCACATCTTATGGACAAGGTAGTTGTGAAGCGAATCATACTCTTTTATGACTTGTGTAACTGACAGTTATCTCAACTCTTTAAGCATCGTTAAGTTTTGGACAGTCAACAGCTTTCCACGCTGTGTTTTTTGGCACATTGCACCCAAAAGAATGTTGCAGAAAGCTTTTGTTTTGTTTCTGTCTTGAATAAAAGCTCTTTTCAGAAGGAATTTTAATCTGAAATCACTGTAACATTTAAGGTGTACGCAATTTTTGTGTTTTTCACTGTTAGACAAATAATATTACTGTACTATCTTATGATACAGTAACAGACAAAAGGTCTGGGGAAGATCTCATTTTTAAAGCAAAGACACCCCCATGACACAATTAATCTTATGTGTATACTGGCTGTGTTAGTTCTTGCAAATATTCTATGCATTTCCTCAAAAAGTCGGATGTAGTAAGTTTAATTTTTTGGGATGAATTTCAGAGCTTTTGAACAATTCAGCCACCGATCAGGACGACGTTAACCCTCTCAGTACTGAGTGGACAACTTTCCTTGGCACACTTCGGAGAAAAGCCAGTGACGTATCACGTATATTCTTCTCAATGAAAAAAAAAAAAAAAAAAAATCAGCCAACAACATTTGGACGCTGGCCCAATAATGGAACATGCCAAACCTAGGCAAGCTCTAGGCTAATCCGCCACATTCACTTGTGACACTAGATCATTTCTGGTAATTTTTCATGACAAAAAGTTGCAGTCAATACATTGGCATTAGGTCCTTGAAGGTTAACACTACAAAGAAATCAGTCTATGGATTTTTTTTGTTTGTTTCTTTGTTTTCTTTGTTTTTTGTTTTTTTTTTTTTGTTTCTTCTTTTCCCCACTATAAAGCGGACATGACTTACTGCTGGTGGCCTTGAAACACATTGACCTTCATGGCAGGATCACGCATGTCCCACAGCCGGAATGTGGTGTCTTTGGACGATGTCACAATCAACTTCTGTGTTGAGTGAGCGCAAACATTGGTCAACTCCTGGTCATGACCTGTCGAATAACAAACATCATCATGAAATGACTTTCAACACATACCCACAGACATGGACTGCTATGATAGAGGCCCTCAAAGGTTACAAGACTGATTTCAGTCTCATGTCGATTACAAAACTGTTTAGATGATAACGGCAAGAATGAATCATCCAATATTTACATAGACGCATGCTTGAAATTTTTAACGGGTAAAAGTTGCATGCCAATACATCTGCATTTGGTCCTCAAAGGAAATGACACAATTTTATGCAGGTCGAGTCTTTTTTTTTTTTTTTTTGCTCACTAAGCTGCAGTGCACAGAGTACACGTTTTACCTGTCAGTGTGCTAAGGATCTCTCCGCTCTCTGCATCGTATAGGTTGGCTGTCCTATCCCATGATGCTGTGATCACCTGACTCCCTCCTGCCAGCCAATCAGCGGCTATGTTGACCCCTGAGTGGCCTTGAAGTTCCCGACTGGGCTGACGGATGTACGTAGGTTCATGTTTGTCATCGGACGAGTCTGGCCCTGAATTTAAGATTCACGGATCATGACAGTTTTGTTTCTGCAACAATATCATTTTACTGTAAAACAAAAGATACCCTGAACTTACGTCACTAGAGTTACAGAATTTTACCCAATAAAACAATAAAAACAGAACAGACCATTGCGGCAGATCATAGCTTGTACAGAGTGAGTACATGTTTCATTTTCATACTTCTATTAGGTCAATTTGAACTACACTTCTAACATTCAGAAGTTCACACAATTTTGTCACATCTACAAAATTAAGCATACAGCCCCACATATATTTTGATTTGAATCGATGTGATTATTTTTTTCTGAAATAACAATTATTTGCACCAAATAATGATTGACATAGGGTCTTACGTAAATTTTTACAATTTCATGTGCTCATAGAACAAGACTGAAACACATATGCCCATTTCAATAATATGTATTTGTATATGAAAAAAGAAATTAGCATTATTTCATATGTCTGCTTGTTTGAATACAACTGACTTTTAAAAAACTTGAAAGGTGTGCATTTAAAATCATTGGTTTCCCTTCTGTTTAATACATTTTCCATATCAATGCACATGCATTTTTTTTTGTGCAAGATTACTAATTTTAAGAGATAATAACAACCATAAAGGTACTGATTTTATTTCTATTTTTATTTACTTATTTTATTTTGCTCATGGCACAAGACTGAAAATAAAACACAATAAATAATATTTTAACACACAACTGAAGTCTATTAGGAACAATGCCCCAAATAGTGAACTTAAAAACTTCACCTAAATACCTGAAACACACACACACACACACACACACACTCACAAAATCATGCATATGAAAATATTAAAGTGCATTTATAGTATGCCTTTGCAGTCTTTTATGTCTTTGAATTATATCTAAGTGTATTGAATGTTCAATGGATCCATCAAAACCAAAAAGTCTGCACACAAGTCCAGCTGGTGCTGATACCTAGTGTCCAAAATCAGAACTAACTCTTCTAATTTTCAATATTCCTATTTCTGTTCTTGCATATACATGTACATACAAGTCTTATGTTTATGAAGGCTCAAATATGCTTTTTGACATTCAGATCTACCAGTAAACATACTTTCTCCTGCTGTTTTAAACTATGAACCACATACAAACCCTCAGTGTCTTCCTTCTCTGAGCCTTCCAACTCGTCCTCTCCTGACGAGTGAGATTTCTGCTGAGATTTTTGCTGAAAAAATAAAACCCATAGGTTTATATTGTACAGCAAAACAGATCACATTACCATATTATCCATTTTAAGTGTCCCTGCCCTCTTGGCATCCCCAATTTTCCTGGCACAAAGGTTTTGAATCATTTGAAAACTACATTTATACTCATTTTATAATTAACCTACTGTTACAACTATAAAAGCTTTTGAAAATTTGGGTCTGTAATTGCAGCTCACTCCCATTTAATTTCAAGAGCTCCCCAGATGCTTAAAAGGTATAATACTGCACTAAAAATTGACAGATATGCTGTTTTATGTTGCTTTTTTCTAGGGTCCGTTTCACACAAACGTATTTTTATTTGCTTTGTTGTCTATGCTACTGCCCACCACATCATTAAAAATACTTTGATGCATTTTATATTTTCATGGGAATTTTAGAAATTATATCAGGTTTATTTGTGCACTACATGCTACAGCCTATTTTAAGATGAAGTTTGATGCAACAAAATTCACACTTTGATACTCGAAAAAATCCCAGCAACATTCAACTTCAATATGGTGGTCCCTCCTATCAGAAACCATTCATTTAGACATCCACAGGTGGTCTCCCAATAGAGGTGGGATTACATGGGGAATATGGCATAAGGGGCCCGGTAATTGTGGTATTCCAGGGATCCCGGCATCTATCTACATATTAAAAATTTTCATCCGACAGGCAACAAAATAATTTAGGCAACACAAAGCAATGCTTTGTGTAAATTAACCATACAATTTCTTTTGCAGTCTTTGAGCAGATTATGCAGAAATGCACAAAAAATATAATAAAGCAACACATTGCAATTAAAGAGTGAATCCAGTCACTGTTATGGAAATGTGTGTTGCTGTTTGATTTCATTTGGACAGGTCACTGTAATCATTCAGTGTGTGCCGGGTCAGCGAGTTCAATGAATACTGTGCAGGGTCACTGCAGAGCCACTAAGCTGACTTGTTTAGCAATTGTTATTACCAGTGGAGATAAGTTTACCTACTTTGTATAGATTTTGATTGTTAATACACTGTTATTGTTAAAGTTATATAATTGTAGTCATTCTTTGTTGAGTTCTGTTGCTATTCAAAAGATGGGCATCGTAACAGTCACTTGTCAGACAATTGCACCAAAATATTAAAACCATGCCCTGGCCAAACTTACAGCGCCCTCTATATATGGAGGTAGACTGATGGTGGCACGCCAGATGTGTGCTGTCTGGTCCCCTGAAGCTGTCAACACCAGATCTTGACTTGGATGGAATCGCAGTGAATTAATGGATCCGGTGTGACCTAGATACTGCAGCAAACAAGATCCGCTTTCGATGCACCAGATGCGAGCCGAGTGATCTGTAAGAGGAGGGAACAAAAATATTTCAAACTCAATTTTTCTTTCCAATAAACAAAATTTGCACGATAAGATTCACTTTGTACCAATTCTTGTTTGTGCCAGTGATCATGTCTCACATTCAAATATATCTGTAGCAGTCTCGAAATGCCCACCTGTGTAGGATGGTATTACATGTACCCATAATCACAAAACAAGTGGGACCCGTTCCAACGGTACGTTCTACTCCTATGAAGCAATCAACATCTTTAATCTTGTTCCATTACATAATAATCCTCAATTTTTCCTTCAAATCATAGATTGTCGAGGCCTCGATGATCTATGTTCAAATTGAGCGGCAGTGGTACATAAATTACATACAAGTATTCTGACTCATCAAAGACAAGACTTTGGATTTGATGTGTTCAAGTCCCAGATCGCTCAGTGTAAATTCAGTGATTCTTGCATTGTCCACTGTACAAGACATAACTCAACACTTTCAGATAAAGTCTTAAATTTATTTTCCTCTGTTTGGTCAGTCATGTTGGTGATACATATGCACATTAGTGCACTCTGCTATTTCAAATTTTATTTGGTGTTCTGTAGATACATTACTCATGGCTAGCAGGGCTGGCTAGCAGGGCTGGCTAGCAGGGCTGCCCAGCTGTCGCTTTGTCGCAAAAAAAAAAAAAAAAAAACCGACAGACACTTCAAAAATTGCAATAACAAATTTTCGGGGAGGAGTTATTTACCGCAATCATTTGATACACTGATACAAGTTGTGATTTTTTTATTTAACTTTATTGTAACATACTATCTTTTTTTCAGCTAAAAAGGTGTACAAGTGTCCCAAAATTGTTGCCGGAATAGCTCATCTAAAGCCCTTATTTTCCTGATTTCACAAGCTCCCTCAGGCCTCCTTGAGGCATTTTGGATTTTGCTCCAGCATCTCTGACTTTGGACAGCCCTTGGTCAATTAGATGCATACACTGCATCTTTCAATTCAAAGTGTTTAGACTGAATCTAGATACGGCACTTCCTTGCCACTGGTCTCACCAGATTTTCACATTCAATTAAAGAATTCCACAAATTGTGAAAGATACTCAATCTTGCTGATTCCACTCATGTAGGATATATATACTATTAGATATCTTGTATGAAAAAATTCCATGTGTACTGTATCTTAATGACTGAATAAATTGACATGAATATTACACGGGCCGGCTGTGTTTACTTTATTTTCACTTTTAAGCATCGTTAAACACAATTTTAAAGCTTGATTTCACAGCTGTGAAATATCGGCTTTGAAGTTATACGACTGTACTTCAATTAAATTAAGGGATAGTTCAACATTATCATCATTTTTGAATTAGTACTTAGGGTACTAAATTTCATGACCCCCTCCCTCCCCCCAAATAAGTACTTTAAAAATGATGATTTTCCCCCCAAATCATAGCAAAATTGCACAAAACAGGCCAAAAATTGACCATCATTTTCCTCATCCTGTGAAAGTGTACAGACCCACTTAACCCCCTCCCCCCTTGCGTACTGTAAGTACTAATTCAAAAATGATGAAAATGTTGAACCATCCCTAAGGCATTCAGATATTTACACATATCATTTACATTGCACAACATCCATCACTTGAAATTCATATCATACTAATTGGACTTGTTGACTTGTTTTTTTTTTTTTAATGAACAGACTAAAAATAATTTAACTATATTTATTATCATTATACATCTACTGTGTCCCTTGGTTGGTGAAACAATTTGACAGTGACAGCAAGGAATATTTTTGGCTAATTTCAATGGTATTAAAAATAATTTGAGTGAGAACTGTAGGTGAGACCTATCAAGATGACATGTCCCAGGTCAACAGCTTTCTTTGACATAGGCTGGTGCCCAACTCATGCCAAGGCAAGTTGTTGACTCAAAAGTTCCAGGGGCACTGGGGCAAGGAGCAATGTGAGTGATGACACTTCATGTATGTTGGTTGTGTTGCCTGCAAACAGCCAATGGAATGTATTAAAAACTATGCATTATTGTAGACTTGAGGGTGAATAATGATTTTCTAGAGTGAAATTCAAAAGTAGTAACTCCCCGTAGATCACACGACTTAAACATTGTTACAACTAAATTGTGACATGCTTGCATCAGTGACGTAGTGCATTAACATTTAGACAAAATAAAAATGTGCAGGAGGGATGTTTGATTATACGTCACACCTGACATAGAATAATTACAACTAACGTAAACAAACATGGCACACCTGGGGGGGCATTAAAAGTAAGCCTAAGGCCTATTTTTTGTGATGAATACCCAACTCAACATACAATGAACAAAATCCTACATGGCTGGAGAGTGAGTTACTATTTTTCTGTCAAAAGGGATCTTTGTTGGCGGGGAAAATCACGAGTGACCCAGAGGCTCCCAGCCCCGCAAGATTCTCTATTTCAACACCTTCAACTTGTGCACAGGTAACTTCACACTCAGTACATTGTGCACCATGTTTTAAGTCAACAGCAAACCCAAGATTTTGCTGCCCACAAAATTTGCATCTTCCTAGGGTAATGTCATCATACATTTTTTTTAAGGACTGCCAAGCTATTGTCATATGTTCACCCCTGGAACAGTCATTGTGGACATTCAGGACGCCTGCAGCTTTGAACACACATGGGTCCTGTGACCTTGAAATGAGGTCGAGGTCCCCAAAATGTAATCAGGTCAAGAAATAGAGTCAAGTTACAATTGAGGTAAATTTGAGTTTCATGTGGTTTGTGAATCATGAGATATTTTGCTTGTGAGGATTGCGCCATGGACAGACAGTTCAACGAACAGTAGGGAAGCCAGAAACAGCATATCCCCCAAACTAAGTCTGCAGGCAGTATATCATAATGACTTTTAACTCATTCCATACTATGGTCACAGACCTTGGTCAGTAGTTCTGGCACTGCCTGGCAAGTCATGCTGCAGCTGCCCTTACGGCAGCTGCAGCATGACTTGGAAGACAGTGCCAGAACCACCAACTTAAGACTATAAGCATGTATAGAATGAAGGCTCTTTTCATGAAGAATATAAATATGCAATTGTCGTCTTAAATCTAGGTAAATATACACGGAAAAATCAGGGACTGGTATGGGATGAGTTAAAACATTCTGTGATTGGCTGCCTCCAGTATTGTCCTATCGAGGACAAACTTACAATCTGGAGCCCATGAAGGGGAATGATCTGAGCTGTGCATTGCTCTTGACAACATGATTGCTGTCAGAAACAATGGCGACAGCTACCTTTGCTGGGTGCACAGTAATGTTGAGTCATCTAAGCCTCCAAGAATACATGTAGTGTGTATCAATAAATATTGCCAATCTGATTTAATGCATCAGGAATCCTATCATTCAGCATGACAAAAACTGAGTTCATTTTGGTATTATAGAGTCACTCAAGCCCTACTGGCAACAGAAACGACAGAAGCTAAGTCCCCAAATGACTCCACTTGCAACTGATCCTTTTTCAGGTGGTGCCACCTGTAGTCTGAAACCCCCATTATCTCCCTTGCAAAATAAAAAAAAAAAAAGGCAGTGAAAACATCCATACCTGCTGAGGCTGTTCCAATGACTTGTGGGTCCGTCTTAGACACGCTCACTTCCCACACTCCATCTCGATGCCCTCTAAACTCGCGCACTAACTGACACCCAGAAGAGGCCTGCTTAAAGCTGGACACCAGCTTACTGGTTGACGTCTTGTAGGTCAGCTTTAGCTTTTGTGAGATTTGACTGCCAGCTGCAACGGACGTTTGGGAATAAAATTATTGCTTTGAGGTCAGAGTTGTACAGTGCTCCCTCTTTATGACACCCCTCATTACACGTCAGTTTCTGATTTAACACGGTGGGTACCATGGCTCCCTCTAAACTAAGTTTTCCATTACTTCTATCTTAAAAGTCCCTCTGTTATAAGGCGGTTTTGTTTTAACACAGTATACCCTGTGGACCCCAACACCAGCGTTATAAAGAGGGAACACTGTATATCAGTTCTTGCCGCTCACTGAATTTTTGCAGGCCAGGACTGTTATTTTGTGTTTAAGTTTTAAGCGCCCTTGGGTAGTATCTGTCTGCATCAAAACCCCATCACCTAAACCTTTTGTACCTCTCATTCCATGTGTGACAACCTAGTGTTACTTTCAGATTAACCATTGCATTCTAGCATGCCCCAGGTTAACAGCTTACCTTGGTTAGGTTGGTGCTGAGCATCCAAAGGTCGCCAAGGAAAGCTGTTGACCTAAAATATGTTTATATCTTGCTATGTCTTGTCTTATCTATATTATTTTCATTCAAATTGATTTTCATTATTGTTGAAATTAGTTGAAAAAGTTGTAAGAGACATTGGACCTGCAGTCAGTTTTAGGTCTACAGTTTTAGGGAGGGAGAAGGGGTGAAGATAACATGGGAAATAACATCAACCCGCCTTTGTCTCTAATTTCAATCAAGAGTAAATATAAAGCATAGTCACTTCATTGCAACACACTGACTGACTGTTTCCACATAGATCATGGGTCCTGTGACCTTGCGAATGAGGTCAAGGTCACCAAAATGTAATCTACTCAAGAAATGGCGTCAAGGTACAAATGAGGTATATTTGAGTTTCAGGCGGCCAGCAAGTCTCGAGATATCATCCTCACAAACAAATGGGGGGGCAGACGGAACCATGGACGCATAGACGGACAACCCAATAACATAATGGGCGCCCCCTTGAGTGGGTCAACAACAAATCAACTAATCCCAAATTTGTGGATGCTGACCTTGACTTCATCACGTTCAAAGTTTTTGTCCTACTCTTCTGTACTCACATTTCTTGATTGAGGACTTGGCATGAGTGCCAGTTCCGTCTATAGACTCGGTTCCTTCTCCCTTCTCCCCGACTGACTCCAGCCGGTCATTCAACTCTGTTATCCGCTCGTGTACTGCAAGACAAATACAAATTACTAGCTTCACCTCCATGCCATTGTATACACACAATCATGCACCAGCCACTCAGTCTGGCTGGATGTGGTTATGCATTCAGCTGAAGACACAAATGCAAGCGACATACAATCAAAATTTACATGATATGATGCTTCACATTTGCATGTTTTTAATTTATCTGTGGCCTTGAATATTAGATTGTCTGCTTGTGTCCACTTTCTTTCTGCATGTAGTCATCTATTGGCCATCAAGGCTGATTGATATGCTAAGTTTTTTTGCCCTTAGTTCTGTTTGTCTGTGCCACTAATGTGTGGCAATTAAAATATTTAAACTGACCAATAAATTATGCATAAACGCAGCCTTTCCTGTTTGCATTCAAAAACACAATATATCAATATACATAACACAAACATCAACAAGATGGTTGTACCTTGTATCTCTCCACGTCAACGTGATCCTGAAGCATGCATACCATGTTAATGTTCCCTTTTCACCAAATGTCAGGAAACTTAAGCATGCATACAATGTTAATCTTCCATTTTCACCAAGTACGAAACTTAAACATGCATGTCAAGCTTCTCTCTTCATCAAATACCAGGAAACTTTGTTCATGTCAGACTTTGCCATAAGAAAAATAACACCATGAAACATGCAAAGGTTTAAAAATAAATTACAAAAAAGTTAGAAGTGTTGAAAGACAGATCTAGGGATGCAGCCTCAAGACAAATATTTAATTCAAGATGTTCAGAAGCAACAATTTTCAGGTAAACCAACATACCCCAAGAGGATTTCAGGACACAAAATTTTACCCATTTTATCCTCTGGCACAGACCCTGCAGAGTGTTAGTATGAACTTACATGTCAAGTTTTCTGCATACAGAGTTTCAAACTCCCTTTCTATCTGGCTGAACAGGTCATATAATCTGGACCTGCAATACAATGAACAGAACAATTTATTATTTGACTTTCATGGTATAATCATAACTAAAGTAGCCAAGGCAAACTTCACCCCCATCAATGAAGAAAATCATTCAGCTCACTTCAATAGCCCCTCAAGCTTTTTACCTTTTGAAATTTAAAAATGACCGTAAAAGTATCAATTTATGGAATGTTCAAGACCCTGGATTTCAAATACACCCACTCCTTGACTTTAAAGATTTTTGTTACTTCCCCCGCAGCACTTTTTGTCTAAAATTCACACAAATAGTAAAATCTATTTTGCTCAAAATTTTTACTTGTCCTGCAATAAAATGTAATGATCCCAGACACTGGTGCTTGTTGTTATTGTCATCATCATTGTCGTCATCGTCGTCGTCGTCATCATCATGATGCCATAAGAGACCCAAGAATAGCTACATGGGTAGAAATTTATAACAACGTATTTTGCCTAGACAGTTACAGGTGAATCAATACCCTTGGCACTGTTCAGGCATCAATATGAATGAATGTCAATTACCGACCACACTAGCTCTTTCATTGCCAAGATTTGATCGAGACAACAGCTTTCTTCAGCATGTATTAGGTACATCTTGCCCACAGAGTGCTGAGGAAAGTTGTTGACCTGGGTCATCCTTATGGTCTCGTCAACTGTAGGCTTCTTGGTACTTCAGCCAAAGGTCAGTTTACAACAAATATGAATCTTGTAGCGTTAAATGTCGATTCTGAACACTTTATTGATGAGTTATACAGAATAAAACAAATTACAGGTTAATGTGTATGGGCCTTTTATTATATAAGCCAGCAACTGATAATGGGATGGACTGACATTAGTCGTCACAGTTGATATTTTCCTGCTCTGAAAATCTTTCCAACAATTGACAATGACCTTCATTGAAGCTTTGTGAACTTAGCAATACTATTGCATAGTTCATGAAGCATCATTGAAGGTCATTATTATAGTCATCAAAATTCTTGTCTTTTTACACACCTTAGACTGCCAGAAGACCTCCATTATCCTGAACTAAATCAATGTGTAATGCAGGGGAGGAAAGATGGGGGTGTTCGCCATAATGGTTTCTCAACTGATAAAACTGGAAGCATTTCTGCTGGAGGCACATATATCAAGTTACCCAGTTTACTCATCATGTTCATGAATGAGTTGTTTCTGTAACCATGGTAACAGGCTCTACAATATTTAGCCACATAAGCAAATGACATTTGCTACCTGGAAAAGTCATTGTTATGACCTTCAATGGACCTTTCCATTTCTCCAGGGTTACATCTTGAACTGCATTTGACGCAGTTTACTCCTTTGCTGTTTTGTTTATGTGGCAACCTATAGAAGCATGTGTTTTAAGCTATATGTATCTGTGTGATGTCACAACATAAGGACATGTGACGTTTGCCCCCCCCTCCCCCCCAAGTCTGTAACTTCACCAGGTATCATATGCTGGTAAATGCTATACAATGTTCAACACTAAAGTAATATGCTGAGCTCAGCTGCTGAGCTGGCTCCAATCATACAGCAGTTACAATAAGCCCGTCAGCTTCTTCACACAGTTTTACATTATGAACCACTTGCTTCTGTGGCCCCACCTCACTGGTTTAACGAAGTAATTGGAGACTCTACTGCAAGTTTTCCCACGTACACCAAGCTCTGTCTCATTTCTACAACAGGGAAACCTCCCTGTACTGAACACCCTTACCCTTACACGATACTGAACACACTGAAAAAAGTGTTCAGTATCGTGAGGTGTTCAGTATAGGGAGGATTGATAGCATTGAAAGTATATATTTGAGAAATGGTGTTCAGTACAGAGAGGTGCTCGGTTAGAGAGATTTTACTGTACAAGTCTGGTAGTGTGTGTACAGGCTCCAACTCTCCTGTGTTTGGTAGGGAACTCGTTTCTGTCAGAAAAATGACGATTCTCCCGCACTCCTGCTTACAAAATACCCGTCTCCTGCTTCAAATACACATGTTGCAGCTTTCAGGTTTCTCTGGGCTGTGTGATATTAAAATGCACCACAGCTCCCCATATTTCCGGGATAGTCTCACCCTTCCCACAAAATAGCCTACCCACATGTATAAAATGATTAACTCAATACATTGCACTTGTAAGCAAGTTTGAATGCAGAGAGCTCACCTGAATATTTGGAGATTAGAATTACATCTGTACTTTGCATATTGATAAAAGTCCGTAAAAATCAACTTATTTATTATCAGTACATGTATATATCTCATGCCAAATCCCCTCCCAATGCATTGTAGGGTGGTGAATGTCCCGAAAGACAATCCTGATTAGACCACCTGCCTTTAAGACTACATGTACTTGCTAACAGACTTTACTTAGTACTTTTGTTTTCTGTACCTAATGAAACCACCTGCCTCATAATGCCACATTTTGTTCCTCCCTAAGGGTTGTTTTTGGTGTCAGATACCACTGTACATGCATATTCTGTGTGCAAGCTTACGAAAATGATGGACTGATAGAAAAGAATTATATGAAAATGTGTATTGATAAAAAAGAATAATCTGTTAAGTACAAGAAAATTTTTCAGTGTATTATATTTTCCCCCCAGCTTTGTCATTGTCAGGATACTTGGCATGTTGTTGCCTGCGCAGACAGACCCTTCTCATCGTATCGTTTCTCTTCTTTTTTTTTTTTCTGACACTACCGCAATATAAATTTAGCCCAGCTTGAAGCAACAGAAATCAGTGTTAACAATAGCAGAGCATGTTGGCCTGCCTATAATGGCAAGGCATTAAAATTGATGTTACTTGGGAAAATTAGAAACCCACAAACCATATACTGTAAGTATTCAAACTATGCCTTGCACCAGGTGCTCTCTAGAGATCACAGTGATAGTCCACAATTACCATGTACAGTAATGTGTATCGTGTAAACACAGACACACACCTCTGGACTTGCCATAATACATGTAGGGCCTACAACAATGCTGTTCCTGGTGATCAGCTTGATCTCAGCATTAAATCAGGTGCTTTAGGAGGCTTCATTGAAGCTGGCCGGCATAATGTGTTCTGCAGTGTTGACATGAATATCAAAAGATACTGTACAGCCAGCAACCTAACTGTCACACAAAGTATTAACCCATCGTGATATTTATGAGCGTTCAAGCAAAGTAAACAAAAAGCAAGCCCACGTAGCCCCCCCCCCCCCCCAGGTATGCGTGCCTGGAACAACACTCAACCTGGCTCACGTTCACCCATGTGGAACTCTAGCTTTTTATTTCTTTCATTTTCTCTCTTTTTATTTCGTCTTATTTAAATTTCAACACAACTGTCTTTTTGGGGCTTTTTTTTCTTTTTTTTTTTTTTGTTATCTAAGACTGCCTGGCAACATAGGACAAGCAAGTAAACATGCCATTTTGAGTAGTCCTGGCAACAACATGTAAATGAAGAGAGTCAATATGCTGAAGTAAACATTTACTACTACATGTATCTACATTATCTACACCAGCGTAGTTACATGATAGTATACACACATATACACAGTGAAACCTCATTATAACGACATCATTTGTTCCCGGCCAAATGTGCCAGATATCTAAATATGTCAGAAAACAGTTACATAACAAAGGAATATAACTTAAAATCCTTCAAAACCTGTGCCAGTAAGTGAATATGTCGGACATATGAGTGTCATTATAATGAGGTCTCACTGTATGTGTGTGTGTGTGTGTGACCTATAAAGGTAATGGGTCGTTTTAGGTCAAAAGGTTATGAATGGTATTTGTACACAAACTCCAGCATGTCCCCCTTCCCACTTGACCATGCATGTAAATTATTAGCACTTTGTCTCTGAAAGAGGCAGTAAAAGCTCGCAATTTGTGCGTTTTTCACATGTAACCTTGATGAGACCTGATCATACTTAAACAATGTAAACATACATGCACCTACATACGTCGAGAATGGAAATCAGATCTGTCAAAACAATGAGAGCCCTTGTGCAATGATTTTATTCCACAGTGCATGTACCCCAGAGCTTTCTAATTTAACTCCAGTGCTGCTTTTAGAACTATGAATTTTCATTTTCATTTTTTTTTTCTTCTTCTTCTTTTTCTCTTCCTAACCTGCTAACCATACAGGGAACACATTGGTCATCATCAATTGGCTAAATGACTTTTGTTTCTAAGCTCCTTCAATTTGTTTGATAAAATCTGTAAATTTCTTAAATTTATTCTCAGCAATACAAATCATTGAAGACTATGGCTAAATGTTTCGCTTTTTACCTTTTACTTTCCAATTTTAAATGAGAATTTAAAGACTATGCCTAAATGTTACACTTTTTATCGTTTACTTTCCAACTTTTGACTGAGAATTTAATATTATCAAGGTCTAGGTTGGTCCTTGACAACATATTTGACATGCATATATTTTATATTCATAAAATCCTAAGACATTCACCATATCAATTTGCAATGTTTGGCCGGTTTTCTTGTACAACACAAATCAAAACAATGAATCACTTTGAATATTTAATAACTTGGACGCTTGAAACTGTCTGCATGCCTACAGAGCAGATTCAACTCAGGACTGCTGCGGATCATGTCTGTTTTAAAAATGACTGCTCAGAAAAACTGGCCGATTATGTTTGGTAAAAATGACAAGGTCTGACTGTACAAGCAAAACCAGTACTTGCTCACTGTGGGTCTGAACAGTTGGAACTGTATGCTTCGGTGTTTTTTAATGTCCAAAAGCTGAACTTTAAACAAGCTACAACAAAAACTGGTCCAAAAGCCAGGCACATATACTAGTATATACATATAGATCATATACCCACCTGGACTGTTTCTTTTTGGCCAAGAACCTGACAAAAATGTTGACCCACCTTAAATGTGGAGGCAAAATCGTGTCCGTGTCCATATCGAACCTCGTCCCTGGCTCTGTACTGCTTCGTCCACGTCTGATCATGTTTATCCGCTTGGTTTTCAATTTAGTAGGGCCTCCGTGGTCAATGGGCATTCTGACGACCGGTGACACTTATTGTATCAGCCTGTCAAGTATGGACTGAAAGGTTCCAGTCCAACGCTCCCACTGTAACCTGGTAAACAGACATTTAAAGAATCTCCTTCAATACATTTGAGAACTTTAATACCTGTCAATTGCCAGTATTACAAACTGGTATTTACTTTTTATAATATATATATGTATACACAAATGCACACACTTACATATTTCAATAGTCAATGATGCTGCACAGGTATCAAGTCCAAGAATATGATATAGTTAGAAACTTTAGCCTAAAGTATCAGTGAATATGAGCATCCATTATCGTCAGTAGAAACACAGGACAGTTTGCTACAAATTTTTACCCTGGGCCTCTACTCTTCCCACTAAAAAAAATAAAATAAAAAAATAAATAAAAACAAACACCATTATCTATGGTTTACCACTGTTTGAGCCGTGACAGCTACTTAAGGATATCTACTGGTACTTAAGCACATACTGAACATTAAATGTTATATAATCTCTTTTTATTACAATATGTTGCAAGTTGTGATCATCAGTAAAATTGAAAACTGTGTGTAAAAGCAGCATCAAACATCTTCCCAATCACCTATTGTGGGCAAGGGTGGGTGGGGGTGGTGTGGGGGGTCAGTCAGGTTGAAGTATAGAGTTCACTCACATGGGGTGGGGGTGGCCTCTCAAGAGGGGGACCACTGTACATGTAATATGCTAATTGCAACACAAAGAAAGCCACATTTAAGTGACATATATTCCCAGGTCCCAGCAGTGGACTGGAAAACAGTGGGGCTCGAAGCTGCAGGAGGCCATCAAGACATAATTGGCCAGGCTGGACCTGTTACTATTTATATACACACACGGTGTACATACATATTATGTAAGTCAACTAAAGCCAATTTGGCCAGCAGAGGCCCCCCCCCCCTTCTCAAACTGGCCAGTGGTCAAATTACTGTCGGCTTCAATCTTTCTCTTTTTAGTTTTTGTTTTTTTATAAATAAATTTTGTTCCTGATGACAGACCATTTCAATGACAAATGTGTACTAAAGATTAAACAGACAGAGTTGGTATTGGTTCAACAGCTGTCCCTGGTCTGGTTTGGGCACCAAGCTGCTGATGTGCACCATAATAACACCAGGTGATCAGAAGCCACAACCTTCGTGTTCCTTGTGCTTAAGTCAAAGAAACTTTGGTTTAAGAAACGGGGGAAATTTGGCACTGCTTCTCCAATGAAGCAAAATAACTGCCTCTTCAGAGTGTTCATATGCACACTTTTAAATCAAGGTACTGGAAATATCTGTAGATAATGCGTTCTGTCTTTGATATTGTATATATGGTATTTTGCCTATGGGCCATTTTTATATCGATACTACATGTATTTAGGAACCAGGGGAGGACCTCAATTTTAACATACCTGGGACAGTTTCATCTATACTTACCTTCAAAAAGGCATTGGACCATAGGTCCAGCCGTATCATTCATATAGATAAAACCTCTTCTGAAAGGCACTGGATCAGAGGTCCGGCCACATTACTTTTATAAATACTTAATCTATTCTGAAGGATTTTGGACCAGCAATCCAACCACGTTACTTAATATGAGAGACCGTGCAAGGCAAATCTTTTAAAAACTTTACTTCATGCAGTATCCCTTGATAAAGGCATTGAAAATTGTCGCAACCGGTCGGGTGTGAATAAAGCCATCAAGTCATCAGCGTCTTCATCATTCATATCATAGGACCAGAATTCGGCGAGAATTCGAGAATCCATTCTCGTTATTTTGTTTTCTTTCCTCTGCATAGGTTGGGCACTTAGTGCCCAACCCATGCCAAGGAAAGCTGTTGACTCAGTCTTAATTCAAGGGGGAAAGGGTTAAAAGCACCTGGTACCATCCAAGTCCATTGGTAATTGATAATCTTAATGGCCGACTGTTGAAAGATCTATGCAGCTTTGATGTACACTGCAGTTGTGGGGCCATTAACTCACATTATGAATGCACCCATCCAAACAGGCATTGTACCATCAACATGGACAAAGGCAAGAGTCACACCTATATTCAAGGCTGATAGTCCCCTCAATCCTAATTATAGGCCTATATCCATACTGCCTGTGTGTGTACAAAATCAACTCATATCATATCTATGAAGACACAAAATCTTGTTTTGTAAGCAGTCAGGTTTTGGAGGAAAACACTCAACTCTTACTGCTACAACAGATGTGACAGATCATATTCTCAGAACTATGGGCCTGCAAAGGTTAACTGAAGCCATATTTTTAGATAGATCTCAAAAAAGCTTTTGAAAAGGTGGATTCCGAAACACTCTTGTTCAAGCTAAAATGCTTGGCTGTTAAGCACACTGAATTAATGTGGTTTCAAAACTAGAAGCCAGTTTTTCTTGTGAAAAACATTATGCATCCCCTGATCACAACATCAGTAATCAGTGTATCTTATGCCAATGCGTGTCAATATACACCAAGAAATATGTTTATATTTGCAGCATTTATATACGACCTGTTCATTGGGATTACATGACAAGCACCAATGTATGATTACCTGACTTATCTCTATGAATTTATATAGTTACAGTCAGCCAATCAACTTTTTGAGGACCGCGTGACCTTCACCTACAGCCTGAAAATCATCCACATTCACATGAAAAAAAATTCTCCAAAATCCATGGATTATCTGCACTAAACAGAAGATAAGAAGTCAAAAGGGGCAGAAGTATAATATAATTAAGGAATACCCAATAAAAATAAGGATCACCCCGTCACCTTGACCTTTGGCCTCAAAGTCATTCATTAACATATGATTAAAAACTCTGCAGATCCATAGATCATCTGTACCACATTAGGAGGGAGTGAATAAACTGCGACCAGAGATACAATAAAAATAAGGATTACCCTATAAAATTAAGAACTGCCCTGTGACCTTGACCACGACCATTTGAACAAACTTGGTAGAGACTGACCCAAGGTACATCTCCAATAAATTTGAAGTGAATCTAGCTGACAGTTTTGAAGATAAAGTCAAAAACTAGATCCACAGCAATCCATATTCACTAACATACAGTAATCAACGGGAATGTATGCAGTTTGACTTTTAAAGGTCACTCAGCTTTTAAATAAACCATACAAACTGAAACCCCATAAGTACTTTCCTATTAACAATTAATTGTACAGTCGGGCTTATGATGCACCATTAAGAAGGTACAAGCTAATATGTGAAAATTGCTGAGTCAGCACACAATGCAACAAGGATTTGAACTTGACCTTTGACCTGAAGGTTATATATTATTATTATCTGTACCTAATTAAGAGGCAACAGGTCAAGAAGGCACAGAAATATAATGAAAATATTCAACGCGGCGGCGGTGAACAATGGGACTAAACACTCTACATGCACCACATAGAGGGGATGCATAATTACTTGGAAAAACCACACTCAATGAGAAAAATCTCAAAACTCCTTTTCTGAGCATCTGTTTGTCACTTGTAGTGTTCCTCAGAGGTCCATACTAGGCCCCATTCTGTTCATAATATACATCAATGATCTCAGTCAAGTGATAAGAGACCGCAAAGCGTTTATGTATGCAGATGACACTGTTCTCTTGTACCAGTCCAAAGACATCCTTGAGATCAAGAGAAACTTACAGTGTGCTCTTGAAATAGCTTCATCATGGTTTTATAATAACAAACTCCATTTGAATGTGTCGATATGTAAGTGGATGTTGTTTGGCACACCAAGAAAAATTAGAAAAAACTGCAAACACAGACATTGGTATTAACAGTGAGTCATTAGAAAAGGTTCAAACATACAAATACCTGAGCCTCATTATGGACTGTACTCTCTTACAAGTGCCTTTAGACACACCAACCTCACAAGTGCTAAATAATCTAAAATGGTGGGACATAGAAGAAAGACTAGTTTACCATCGATGTATGATGGAATAAGCCCATTTTTAAATGTCTAAATGGGCGTATTCCAGAGTATTAAAGTGAAAACAATCAATCAACAGACCCATACTCACTATACAAGGTACCATGCAAGAAAACATGTAAAGGGACCGAATTGTAATCAAGTTTTTGGTCAGTGCACATTTAGTTACAAGGGAGCTACAGAGTAGAACAATAAAAGTGACCACACCAGGTTGGCATCAGATTTCACCACGCGTAAGAGGCTTTTACTTAGATGTATCCTGGACAAGTGTGATGGGTGATTTTCTCATCTGTTTTATACATGGTGCTTTTACAACATACTTTTAGTCTGTTGTTATGTCCTGTGAACTTGGTAAATATAGTCTTATGTCAGGTCCTCTTTGGAAATCAGTTTTTAACTGTAGCAGCTGCCTAGTTAAATAAAAGACATTGACTTGACAAAAATCCTTGTATCATACACAATGTACATATTGTTACGAATCTGGCAGGAATTAATCAATCATTGACGGATTCTGTAAGTTACAGTTTAGTTTAGTTGGCTATCTGTATTTTGTGTTGACCTTGAGATCCTAGGTCAAGGTCACTCACATACATGCAAAATGTTGGGGTTTTGCTCAATCCATACCTGGCAGAAGTTATATGTTAAGCACATTTTACTATTAAGATAAATGATTTAATGCATTTTCCACCTATTTCTATACTAGTTTTACATATAGGCAGTACCACTTGTATTCGTATCGCATTCTTTTAACTGCACAAGGTGCCTGTAATATTATTCACACAAATATGTATGTATGGACAAATATGGATATGAGAACCAAAAACAGTCACAATTCTTTTTTCATTTTGCAGCCTCAATG
Organism: Hermodice carunculata; assembly: GCA_964020975.1. Classification (NCBI taxonomy): domain Eukaryota; kingdom Metazoa; phylum Annelida; class Polychaeta; order Eunicida; family Amphinomidae; genus Hermodice; species Hermodice carunculata. The sequence continues at coordinate 28,085,573 of OZ026627.1, forward strand.
AGCCACAGCTACCTTCCATGAGAGACCACCTGTCTTGAGAAACCACAATTTGGTTACACCTAGGGGTGGTGTTCCAAGACAGGTTTCACTGTTCAGTAAATCCTGTTTTGAAAGACCACTCAGGGGGCCGGCCCAAAAGTGGCCATAAAAAGCAAGTGGTCTCACAATAGAGGTGTGATAACATGAGAAAGATGGCAAAAGGGACATGGTAAACATGGTCTGAAAAGGCAGGTGGTCTTTCCTCACAGTGGTGTCTTGAGACAGATTTCACTGTACATGTATGCATCTATAGCTTTGTGCTGCCTCAGGCAGGAAAACTATGACATGGGTTTCATTCAAGTGAGCCTTTGTTCCTGGATGCATGGGCCATATTACATCCATGTACAGTAGTCCCTCTTTTAAGAGACCATCCGTAGTCCCATCCAAGAAGTGGTCACATACAAGCAGGTGGTCTCCCAAAGGAGGATCAACTCTTACACCACCTGCCCAACAACTTTCCACCACTTTGAATTCCCATCCACCATTCAGATTCAAATATGATTGATGTCCACTGATCAGACCTCATTCCATCTGCCAGTCATATGTTTGCTCATTCATTGGTATTACTTATAAACATACACAAGCATGTATTTAGGATTTGTCACCCAGTTTTTGACAAATCATTTTAACCAATCTTGTATGAAATAGGTGGGTTTTAATTGTCTTAAACAGGGAGTTTCTGGGTGGATAAGTGGCATTTTGGGGTCATTGTAGGTGGCCACTGGTAAGGTTCTGCAGGTGGTCTCCTAAAAGAGGTAAAGTATCATTTAAAACTGCTTTTACACAGTGAAATGGTCACAAAAGACAGGTGGTCTCCGAAAAGGAATCTCTCAAAAGAGGGACTACTGTACGTCTTTTTTTTTATACACTTTTTCATGACATGATCATGTCGCCAGACACACACGCATCAGCCCTGATAAATACAGCAAGAAAATTCAATACACAATATAGACACACCAAAAAAAGTGACACCATACATCATGTGGTTTCTGTTACATGTATATGCAACAATAATAATATGGACAGGATGATCTCGACCTTTGGACGTTTGGTTGATTCTAGGTTCTTGATCATTCTGATGTCATTAAATAAGACGTAGGGCCTATATATTTCGTTTTGAAACTTGAAATACCTGAGGATTCTCTTGCCTCAGCAGACGACGAGTTCACTTATGTCCTTGCTCCCCTGCCAGACCAACAGGGTTTCTGTCTGGGATAAATTTTAGGACATGCGAAAGTTTACACATTAAAGCAGCAACAAACAAAATGTGCTGCAAGGGAAATCATAGGTCCTGTAATAAAGGAAATTTGGGAAGTTGTCAGGATCTGAAGCGATAATTTTTGGGTACACAAGAATACCCTCAGAAAATTTTAAGGAACAAAATTTTACCCCCTAACAGAATTTCATTTCTGTCAGTTTCTCAACATCATCATCACTGCCTTGCTCTGATTTGCTGTCACTTTCCTCCTTTTCTATATTTTGGTATTTGTTACTAAAGGCCACCATCACTGCAACCAAAACTGGTCTGATATAATGGTATTGTACATGGTCCTGATGGAGGTGAAATAATGGAAATCATGTGTCCTGAAAGAGCAGCCCTAAAAACACATGTGGCTCTCTCATGGGGGGTGGGTGGGTTACAGTAAGTGTTAAATGTGGCATACATATCTATATACATGTATATATCCAATTCAATTAACACTTTTCCTCCCTCCTCCCCCCCCCCCAAACTGGCCAAAAGTGACTGGTGGTCAAATGTCATCTGCTTCAGTGTTTTCATGTAATTTCAACAGTAATAAGAAAAACAATTTGACTGAGAATTGTAGATGAGACCTATCAAGATCACATGAATCAGGTCAAAAGCTTTCCCTGGCATGGGTTGAGCACTTGGTAAAATAAAGATGTATTACAATACATACAGTGTAAGTTATTCAGTGGAGCGTTATTAAAAATGTGGTTCTTAAAAAGCAGGTGCTCTGTTAAAACTGTTCCAAAGGCATGCAAGTTCCAAACAAATGCATGTGTGAAATACAGTACATTGAAAGAAGACACTCTACCAAGGTCAATTAATCAGGAAACATTCTTTTGCAAATTTGCATGCTCATATCTTCAACTTGTCATGTAAAAACATATGTACCTAAGTGCACAAGACATGTTTAACACAACCAGGAAGTCATAAAATTGGTTACACTACAATATAAATGATACACTATGCAGCACACTTGTACATCTTTGAAAGACAAACCCTTCGGCATATCTTAAATCACCTCATACAAACAAAAAAAACCAGACCAGTAGTCTCTGAATGAAAGTCGAACAACATAAATAATTATAAAGTACAAAAGACTGCACAAAGGGTCCAACAAACATGATCTTAGATAATGAGTGGTTGTCTCTGAAATGTGGGACTAGTTTGTATATACAGAGCACATGGACACTGCTCACTTCAAGAAACGTTACATGACTTTTCAGTTTTCACACAGGCATATATGGTGGAAAATGTACCAACCACTCATAGACAGGTCTGAAGTAGCTGGCCTGGACAAATATATTCCATATGTCTGCTAACTATGGCACTAGCAAAAAGACAAACTGTACCATACAGACAGGCTACAATGTTGTATATATCTCATATTGATAAGCAGCTGTCAGAATGATTGCTGGACATCCACACGCACGAGCACTGGTTCCCAACTGATAGCAAGAATCACTGATGGTACTCTACTGTGGTAAGTGTGTTATGAGACATACATGTAATGTTACAAACGTGACCAGATCGAGGGTTTACATTCAGACTTTCAAATAAAGAGCGAGGGTTTATATTCAGTTCTCAAATAAATTGAAAGCAAAGCTAATCCAACACCTGGATGACACGTTTCAAGAATATGATTTCTAGGACACAGGCATTATATATATATATATATATATATATATATATCCCTGCATGAAAGTGCACAACCTGTCATGTCTCACAATGATGGCAAGCAACATTTTGATTTTGGAGGACAACGTATGGGTGCTAAAGTGGCATGTCATCGTCACTTGTTGTGACCCCCTCCTTTGAGTCACCATTTTGAGGGCAGTTCCAAAAGTGATTACCTATAAATCAAGGGTTTTGAAATATGCCCAAATGGTCACATTTAAGAAAATTCCATAAAAAATACAATGTAAAATTCCCCTCAAAGAATACAAAATTTTAAGTCCATCAGTGTTGGCCATGTTTCAGCTAATGATACAGTTGTCCCTCTTTTGACTCCTCTTTTGGGAGAACACTTGCTTTTTGTGACCATTTTCATGGTCTAAAAGCACTTTCTAGTGATCATTGACCTCTTTAGGGAGACCAAATGCAGAACGAGGCCAGTGACCATCCAAAATGACCCCAAAGACCACATATCCATCTAAAAAAATCCACATTTCAGGTAAGTAAAACCTACTTATTTCATACAAGATTGGTTAAATAAATTGTCAAAACCAGTTCACTAACAAATTCAAACTATGTTTACAATGCCAATAAATGAGTAAACAAATGACCGCAAATGAAGTGGGGTCTCATGACACAAGTGTACATCAATCACGTCGGAACCTAAATTACGGATGGGAATTCACAGCAGTGGTTGCTTGTTGGGCAGGTATGAGGTAGCACAAGCCAAACCTTCTTTGGGACATCACCATGCTTTATATAACCACTTCTTCAATGGCACAAGGGGTAGTCTCTCAAAGGAGAGGCCACTGTGTTTTCACTCAGTCTAAATCATACATGTATGCTATTACTTTCTGAGAAGCCTAAAACTTTCTGATTTCTAAAAAGTCACCCACATCGATCTACATGTAAGTACGTTACATTATGAAATGTTTAAAGTGGAAGTTCATACTGTGATTGATGTAGGTGCTCTTATGTCATTCTGTCTTATTTTTGTTTTATATGTATAATGTTTACAGTGGCAGTCTACATTATGACATAGTGTCACTAGAGACTTGTATACTCAAAAGTGGAGCTCAAGGAATATATCTGTGCAACACCAACGAAAATGAGAAAAAGCAATCATGCTGTTCACAGAACAATTTTCCAGTAGTTTTGCTTCGAAAGTAATCAGTTTATTAATGGGATAATGCACTATCTGAATATCAATAATTATGTATTGCATAGCTGAGATTGAATACACAAAATGAGCGTGTCCTCTTGTTGCTGTGCCTAATTGGCAATTTGTCCTTTCTCAATTTACCAAGTGCATGTTCGGTCAGTGATGTTAACACACAGTGAAGTCTATAAATCATATACAGATTTGATGATAATTTATGTAAGATGCAAGACAGAAACAGCATGTTGGCATTGCATCAATGATATTGAGAAAAGTGGTACAGACACAGCTCCGGCAGGTTCCCACTTGACAACTCAAGTCTCAGTGGAAGGTTGCAAAGCTAATCTGGCTTCATCAGTCTACTACCCTGTTAAACACAACAAATACACCGAAAATAAACACGAACCCCCTTGCAACGTTTCATAACATTATGTGATTAACAAGCCTTGACACTGAATGTGAACAAATCATGCGTACCCGCTCAATTGTGCAACAAATCCAAGAAAATCCGGGTTAGCTATCCTGTCCAAGCCAAAACATCCACCATGTTGTGACCTAGAATGAAGAATTGTGGGAAGCATGATAATGAGTTTGACAGATGTCATGACTTTAATTGGTAGATCAACCAATCAGCGTACTACAAAGGCAATGCCAATTAACGGACTAACCAATCAAAGGACTAAACGGGAGTTGTCGTTTTTAGATCATGGCGAATATTTTCGTGAGAAAAAATTCGCAAATTCATTTGATTAGTATATGAAAATGGTACCATGATACACTTATCCAATATCAGAGTGCAAAACAAGGTTCATTCTTTGTTGTGCACACGAAAAATGGAGTGTGAAATTTGCTCCAAAAGTGATCAAATTTGGTGCTTTTTGTGAGGTACCATCATGGCTGAGAGCAAGTGTGTACACACCTCCATTGCTCGGAATGATGTCAGGGTCCGTTTACTACCTGTGAAGGGCCACGGAGAAGCTCCAAAACTGGGGCGCTCCTTGTCATTTCCAGTAAAATTATGTCCGAGATTGGACTATAATCTCTGTTGACTTGATGTAAAGAATGTTTCGAAGAAGTTGTTGGGTGCACAAAATGGCCGTAAGTGAAATTTTCTGAAGGTATTTATGTCGGGCAGTTCAATGCCAATTTCTGGTCTCGTGGCGGATAGATTACTGAAGTCTCCCGCGCATTATTATTATCCATTTGCGCAAATGATTTCCTGAAAACCATATAACAGCGGTAGGCCAAGTTTCTATTTATTTCAAATTTACAAAAATTTGGGAGGCGTAAATTGGGTCAAAAATTCCAATATGGGAGTCTGGTTGTGGATCTGGAGGACCGGACTGGGAAAGATGTCGTATGGATCCGGCGCTATTGTCCCTGTCACGCTAATAAATAAATCTGCATAGTTTACATGCTCCGATACGGCGGCCATATTGTTGGAAGACATTTGCAATTTTATTTTCGTCCGATTTGGATTATTTTTGTGGATGTTGCCATAAAATACGTACGGTAAGTTGACAAGTGTCACGTCAAGATCATCTGGGGTGAAAAAGAAATCTTTGCGGAGAGTGGGCACCGAGAAAACGTACGTGCTGGGGATCATGTGTTTTTGGCAGCACGTACGCTGGCTTCCGTGTGTAGTTTCATTGAAATATTCCATTTAATGTGACCTACCCTTGCTATCTGTATTTTTCCCCCATCTACAGGGTATCACTTATCAAGGTAATTCATTCTTTTTTGAACACATGACTTGGAGAGGATTCTTTTGCACTGTTTACACGGCCGTACTCGACCGTTATTTGGGCCATTGGGTTGATGCGCACACCGGTTTTGGTTTCAGGCCACAGGTAAATTTACTTTTTTAGATAAATATTTTATTTGAAAGAACTTTTTCAAATATTTTCCCATGCGCGGAACTATGAGAGGATCGTAGTAAACCGTCTTCAACAGAAATCAGTGGTGAATTGCAGCCGTTTGCGTCAAATTTGATGGTTTGTTTATAGCCAAGTGCGCATACAGTGGCGATATTGGAGGTATTACAGAATACGCGCTGTTCGAAGGGTTCTTTTGATGGATTTTTTTCAGTTACAAAGGTGATATTAGCATATCTTGACACTTCATAATGTTTTCAAGTTAATTTACGAACGTTTCAGAATAATTGTCGGACAACATCGCTGTTTACAGTGTATTTTTGCAGGCATGTTTTTGAGAAATGGACCACTCCCATTTGCAATTTGGTTAATTTGTACCATGCGATATGATTTGTACCAAAGCTCTGATTTAACTGAGCTGCTGAGGACTCAAACAGGCAAAAAGAAATTAAGGAATGTAAACCAGTTTAACATATATGCTAAACCATGAAGTAACCAGTAAGTCTTCTGATTATTTACATGTTTATAAACAAGCTGTACATGATAAATATGAAAGTGAAACAACATTATGTTCATCTAAAAGTCCTCATATTTTCTGGACAAGTCCCACAACAAAGCTTCCATATTACTTTTAAATAAACATTGATGAAAGGATTATAACAAAGACTGAAAGGTTCAGACTGCTAATTAACTCAGGTGGTAACATTGTAATGGTAGCAATTTTTCATTCAGGGGAGTTGTTTGGACAAGGTATTTCAAAGACTCAGACACAGTGCTCAAGAGATTAATTGACCTTGAGCCTAAACTGGGCACAGCAGTAGTCTAACATTATTAATTTCAGATTCTGTGTACAGTTTTTTTTTCAACAGTGATGAAAAAATTAGCATATGGGACTAATGAAAAGGTCTGTTAGTATTGAAATCTTTGGGAAGGGATATTGATACTCATCCACATGCAAGTCACTACATGTACTTGGGGACCACTCCTATCGTTATAGTATAACTTAAATACTATTACTTGTGGCCATTTAGCCATACTTAACTGTTTCTTCAGAGTTGCAGAAATGCATATTTGTAATTTATGTCAGAAATACATGTATCTGAATGAATAATGAAGGCCACACCAGAATTGTACAGTAACATTATTCCAATTATTGCTCAGCCACATGTACCGAGCCGTATATGTATGATGTGTGCCTGGGATTGCATGGGTTATTTTTCAGTTTTCTACTGCCTTTTTAAGCACCGTATACTTGTTTTCATAAACTTATAATCAAATTATATAGTATTTTAGATACAAAAGAAGAGAAAAGAAAAGTGCTGTCGTAATCGTGGAGATTGAATGGCAAAAACATTCTGTTGAAATACATTTTTTTTGGGGGGGGGTATATGACAGAACACTTTTAACAGGCTTCAGGTTTAAAATGAATGTGTTGACATGTACAACTACAACCTGTACCTTTTTTAATGATTGCCATGTAGCCTCTGGCCATTAGATTACTATGTTGTAATGGTGTGTAGCATGAATAAACTTCATGTTGTAAACTTAACAGCTTTAAGGACTGGTAAGACACCAAAAACCTTTGCATGGCCGATTTTGAGATTTTAACGGTTTTTTACAAGATGAATGTCCTTTCTATTAGTTGTCAAAATTTCAAGCTTTTAAATACTGTGGAAACATGAGAAAAACGCCCAAAACCACACAAGCATGTGGACATCCGAAAGTCCATGTGTCATAATTTTGGTTTTCAACCGCCAAACGGAACAGTGCACCCGTCAATCATACTTAACAGCCTGTCATGTGGCTGCAGGTAGCAACTGTCCATGGCAAACGGAGAGTGGTATCAGGGCGCCAATGCGAAAAAAGGCGACATGCCGAAAGTATGTTTGTGGGCAGGGAAAAGATGCAAACATGTTAACATATCATAGCCTTAGTGGTTAACTTTATAGCTATCTTGCTTGTTTTGTGTTCTAACGAAGGGAGACTTTAAATGTTGAAGAGGAGCGGCAATTGTCTGACGATGTCCCTTCAAAGGCCGTGCCGTGATGGATTACCCCAGTGGTCCTGCACACCAAAGACAGGCGGGGAAAAAACTGACAATTTAATCAACAATACCCACGTACATGATAATATTTTATGGAAACCCAGGGATGAGGAAATAAAAGTCAGGGCTATAAATAGGGCTTATCCGCTTGTCCGTACTAAGTGAAACTTGTGACGGACAAGTAAAGTTGCCAATGCACTTGTCCAAAATTTACATACAGTTCAATTAGAATAAGACTCCACTTGGTTGGCGGACAAGTGAAAATTTTTCCTTATTTCTAGCACTGAAAGTGCAAATAAACACATCGAAATAACCATAAACGTGAACAGCAGAGAAAACACACAAAATAACATTACAAAATTCAGGTTGGAAAGAGAATTTGAAACTCATTGACAAAATAACCACAAAATAATGACAAGCTAACTAAGTGTATTGTGTACAAACAAGTCTAACAAGCTAACTACATAAAGTATCCAGATAGGAGTAAATACAATTAAATACTATCCCTAAAAACGGGATGAAGAGGTAGGGGGCAGAAGACCAAACCCGCCATCCGTGCACAGACCACGAGCGGCCATAGGCCGCCCATCGAAGCAAGGCTATACAACTTTCGTTGCCATGCTTGAGGTCACGGGGGCCGAAGGGCCGCCTCCATGACGTCACGCTTTGAAACCAGACTGTCGATGTCGCCGTTTGACAGATCGCTGAATAATGCTTTCTGTACTTTAAAAGCTCTTTTATTCATGTGATTGGCCAAAAATTGATTGACAACCTCCCCAAATGTTAAGGGACGATGTTTACTACGTTTTGTACAAATATCAGCTCAACTTGAGCAAATGGTATTGTTTCAGAGGCAAATGATCAACATCAAAGGCCTTTGAAGCTTGTTTTCTCAGAAAGGATAATAGGACGAGAACCCCACCTAAGAATGGTTATTCCAAGAAAACGGCTGGGCGAAATTTAATCTGGTTAACAGCTTTTGATTCTGTAATATCTGAACTGCAAAAACGATTCAGCGATTTACAAAAGTTTGCTTCGTTCTTGTTCTATGAAATGAAAAAAATGAACATCCTGAAAATTCAAAGGGAAAATTGAAACGTCAAACTTTGAGGATGGATAACAGAAAAACGAAACCAAACATGAAAAATCACAGGATCAATTTTTGTTGCCAATATGTCAGGATTAAGATGCAAGTAATTATGAATTTATCACAAATAATTAGTGACTTATATCGGTCGACGTTTATGGGGTGGATGCTTTGCGGTCAACTTTTAATTGTTTATTCAACAATTAGCGTCACAGACACCCAAATACAGGCCATATAAATTCTTTGGAGTATGACAATTACACACATATATGATATGTTATCCTAACGCAAATGCAGTTTGAGCTAGGATGTACTGAAGTGGGATTTATTTTTGGTGTCTTACCTGTCCTTAAACTCAATACATGTGCTGTACACAGGAGATGGCCAAGCAGTCTATTGCATGGTAGTACATGTACTAGACTTCAGTCGATCTCTACCACAGTGTGGACTGTATATTCAGTTGAACACAGACATTCTTGTTAGTTGAATAAGAGGAAAAATCACAGTTAACCAGTGTTTCCGTTAACCTGCAAAAGGGGGTATATTACCCTTTCAAAACCTGAAATACCCTCTGAGAAAATCCTAAAGGGTCAGAAGGGTTGTTTATTTACATGTAAAATTGGCGAAAATCTGGTCATCAGCCCTGAATTTCCCTTCATTTGACCCCCGGAAAAAAATTCCTAACGGAAACACTGGTTAACAATTCAATACATTTGCTGTACACCTGAGATGGTCAAGCAGTCAAATGCATGGCAGTACAAGACCACAACTTCAGTCGATCTCTACCAGAGTGCAGACTGCATATTCAGTTGAATACAGACACTTTTGTCTGTTGAATAAGAGGGAAAATCATAGTTAACAATAATATTATCATGGTGTGTTTTGTTTTGGAATAGACAATTGACAGGCTAGAATTTTGTGTCATCATTAGATCATTGTTATCCTTAGGCCTGTATGTACCAAATAAAGTGATCAATTTTACAGTTTAGGTATATGTAGACATTCTGAATTTTATATGAGAGCAAAAGGCATAACAGGGTTCATACAGGTCCTTGAAATCCTTGAAAGTACTTGAATTTACTACCTGCTTTTTCAAGGGCTTGAAAACCTTGAAAATCAATGTTTTTGCAATGATGTTTTAAAATTTTAAATTTTAAATATCAAATAATGCACCTTCCTCCAAAAGTTAAGTTAGCCTGATCACTTCCTCCCCTGTCACTTTAGAACCCCCCCCCCCCCCAAAAAAAAAAATGGACAGCAAGACACAAGAAAGAAAATCCAACAAGTTGGAAAGTCCTTGAATTTTGGTTAAAAAAGGTCCTGGAAATTCCTGGCAAAGTCCTTGAATTTCAAAGGTGCCAAGCTGTATGAACCCTGTATAAGTTAAGGTAGCGGCCACATTTCGACTGCAGCGGCAATATGGTGACTCATCATAAAATGACTTTTTTCCATTTTCATGAAGCCCATTATCTAAACTTTGTGCTCACCAAAATTGACTTTAAAAAAAAAAAATATTTATAGGAGAAAAATGAAGAAAAACATCACTAACTTTGGGCTGTCAATTACACGTGCTTGGTCTGTTTGTTGAATTATGTTAATTAATCGCCAAGTTTAGATAGCACTCGGCCGCCGCCTCTGGCCCTGACAACGCGGAAATGCGGTGGACTATGACTAATGAGACAATGGGGCATCGCTTGAGTGAATTTACACTGCCACATGATATGATGACGAAAAGATGTTACTTCAACCCTTCCTGTATCGACCGAGAAATTCTCTGTTCTTTTTGTTTATCTTATGGTCTATGATTGAAATAAAATAACTCTTGATGACCCGTTTTGACGATCGCCCTTTGTCAAAATGGCGGCTCGATCGACGGGCACGGAAGATTACAGCAAAGGCGGCCGAACGGAGGATTGCCCGAAAATCAGCATTCATCATGCAATAATAATACTATGAGCATTAAAATAATAAAAGTTTGCTGGTGTTCTGATCAGTTTGTTACGTGATGAGTAAACACAATTGGTGATCGGTGAATTTCAGTAAATGCAATGCTGCACCCAAGTTCCTGTAATGATATATCCTTTCATCTCAGGCGGCACTTCGTTGTCTGCGTGGTTTGTGTGTTGACATTCCAGGAAAACATTGCAGTGGTGGTCAAAACCTTACAATGGACACTTGTCGCAAATTATGTTGAAACTAATGGGTTCCCGGCATTTGTAAGACATTTCTTTGAAACTTTTGACTGGGGTGGGGTCTGTGTTTTCAGCAATAATACGACTCTACCCTCAGAAAGCAACCTCATAGGTGGATTACCGGCCCCTGATACGTTCATCAATCAGTGTAATAAAACAGTGCGGGCATTGACCTTACTTTCTTAGTCGTCTCATATACTATACCCAGAAACCGTATAGTCCCTAGTCACTGCTTTCAGACTTAGAGAGTCAAGTAGGAAAGAATTATGTCAAAAACAAAGAGAGAATCAAAAGCAGGATGACGCCAGCGTCAGATTGCCGAGAGTGTAACAGTAACGGAGAGAGAGAGAGCTTGCGAACCAGATAACACAACTCGGGCAAGCTTTATTCTTTGTTTGCTTTTCAAGTATATAAATAACTGAATATTATCATCATGCTTTAAGCCTATAGAATGCCAATCATTTAAATTATTTATTGCTTGGACATTTTCATTAACCCAAATAAAACGTAGGTTTCGGGGTTATTGAGTGAGCAATAAGAACGTATAATTTACCAAAATCAGACGTATCCAAAGTCTTGCATTGGCTGGCTATTATGCTGACATTTATCAATATTGACCATGCTGTGTTGAAGTGCTTAGCTATAAAATTACAAAAGCAACAAACAGCACCCCCCCCCCCCCCCAAACATGTCTCTGGTCAAACCAAGGCATATAGGCCCTACCCTGGAAAATTAGCATTGGAGATACATATGTATCTTTTATATATATATATATATACAATGATATACTGCAGATTGGCCCAAGTCAAAACGAATGCAAATACAACAAAAATGAAAACACTTTTGGATGTAAATAAACTTTTTATAATACTGAAATACAAGATATTCACGGTTATTCATACCTTAGTGAAAAACGGTCTCCTTTTTCCCATTTCTAAAATATTATAGCCAGTGCAGCTTTTACATCAAAGTAATTGGTCTATCAATCCCCCCCCCACCCCCCACCCCCCCCCACCCCCCCGGCATCTATCAACTCAACAATGGAAGAGAACTGGAGGTCAAATTACTTCACATGAAATTTGACAATGAGGACGGAGACTTTTGAAGAAAAGTTTTATTACTTATGTTCAATATCCAATTATCTTTGGTTGGTAACAATATCAAAAATGTTCTATAAAATTTGACAGAGAACACAAAGTGGTCCATCCCATTCTGCTCTATGCTCCAACTGAACAGCACCCTGCATCTAACAAAACTAATATGGATAATCTTTTTTCCTCGAACTCCCAAAACAGTATCAGAAAATAAAATGCTCAATTTTGTTTAATATACAAGTTACAACACTGCTCCTTGTACATACGATGGAAAATATTTCCGTCCAAAATAATAAACACAAGACAAATTTGCTGTAAGCTTTCCAAAACACTGCATGGCCATGGCACTAACCATGGCGTAAATAAAGGCCTTTTGCTCTTTGATCCAACGTGATGAGAAGTGAGTGAGCAGAACATGCCAGCTGAGTGAACTTCTCCGTAAAACAAACATTTGAAATACACGAGGTCTTCACTTACAGCCGCCATATTTAAACACTGGTTGTTAGGGTCAAGGTTATCACACGTCAGGTCACGTGATTATTCCACTTACAATTCCCGTTTGAAGTCAGGCAGCCGCATGGGAAACCAGCCAGGTAAAACCAACAGCTTGGCTGCCTTTGGAGTCTTTGAGTTTTAAAACATGCTTTTTAACACAGAAAACATCAATACGTTTTACGAGCAAAACATCAAATGTGAGGTTTGCATGTGTACCATGTGTACTACAAAGTTGAGCCGGAGAAAACAAACCGTATTCCCGCTACAGACAATCATGTACGAAAACGGGCCATTCTACCTTTCATTGCGATTTACTCAGAAAACAATTTTCGCAAGATCAATCAATTTTGTAAACAACATTTTAAAAAACCCAGTAGGTTTATCCTATCGAAATGAACAGATTTTGGATGGTAAATACCTAAGCTAGGAACCGTATCTGGGATTTTCCGTTCTAACTATTCCTTCCGTGACTTTTGAAGCGCTAAAAGTGACAGAATTGTAAGACTTTATGATGGCGATGAAAGAATTCAACAACATTTTCAATATTCATTCATTTCATGAACGGTAAGAAGGGTTCCTGTGTATTGGTCAGTACTTAAATCCTGCATAGTTTTTAGACTTAATTGTCGAATATTTTTCCAGTAGGCGCTGCAAAAAGTGCTATCTGATACCCCCTAGGAAAATTACTCAGGACACCATCAAAACTCGTCCTGTTATACAAAACCTAGTTCTTTCAAATCTAGACATCTGTACCATTAAAATAAGGTATAGTTTTCCGGGTGAAATGGCAAAAACGAATAAGTTATAAGGGGTTAAAGTCGCTAGTTCTATACGCGCGGTCGAAATATGGCCGCTACCTTAACATATTTTCATGAGCATTATGGCGCATGTTTCTACATTTATTTCCATTGTTTCAAGCATGTAACTGGTTGAAACTTAGTATGAAAAGTTATTAGTATATACGCGCCATGCAGTGCGAGTCCTGGGAATAGGAATAGCTTGTGTAACTTTTGAGGGGCATCTGAATGTTAAAAAGTGCTTGGTTGGAAAGGGGAGGGTGTTCGAAGTTACCATAGAAAGTGGACACTTCCGGCAGTTTTAAAAGTGGCCTTCATGCACTAGAAATGAATGTCAATCATGGATTCACAAACTGAGTGCTTTTCATGTTTTGTTCAACATCAAAATTCTTTTTTTTTTTTTTTAATAATGTGTGTTGGCTATGTGTGGAAGGAGCGGTTGGTCATTTGCCAAAATGGCAGGTGGTGAAAAACAGGTGACAAACCAGCCTCTAGTTTTAGTACAGATTCTCAACCAAAAACACTGAAAACGCTGACAGCAACAGCAGTTTAAACCTAAAAGTTTTCACTGGCCAACTACAATGTCAACCAGCATTTGATTGTTAGCCATGGTTGAGTTTCAGCCTTAACTGAAAAAATACTTTTTTTTTTTTTTGTTCAAATGTGTTTGTGAAGCTCTTGATAAGTTTCATTCTTCAAACTAGAAAAGACCTTTGCTTGTTAATTTCATATTTGTATCTTATGGACATACAATGTAACCTGTTGAAATGTATGTGCATGTAGGATCAGTCCTAATCATGCTAATTCAAATTTACCACAAAGAATTACATACAGAATTAAAACAGAAAGAAAAATGCTTCTTTCTCACACCTTTTGTATTTTATTTGGGTGTGCATGTTTACAACAAAATTTCTTGCTCTATACCTTATCATGCTTATGATTTCACAAGAATCGGGGAGGTTCAGGAAACTAGATTGTATGTTTTAGGACTGGCCTAAGTATTCAGAACAGGTGTAGCAGAATTAAAGCATGGTATTGTTCATGTGTACATCACTCAAGATTTTGGCATCCCTGAACCAAAAAGTTTGGTAAAGGTCATTACAACAATTTCAGTTTTGTAGCTGTGGAAACCAGTGGTAAAGAGCAGCATCTGTCGGACTCCCAAACGGGTTAAAATTCTGGTGGGACAGGTATTTGATATAACGTCTGCAAGTCTGACAGGACAGAGCTTTTTATTTGGGGTGGGGGTGGGGGGTGATATATGTCACTTGATTGGGTGCCAGAAATCATAGGTATTTGGGCTCAAAAGGCATCATTTTGCTTGCTTGATGTTATAGTGTTGTTCATGTGGTAGGTAGGGCAAAACAAATCTCTCCAGAGTCTGCTTGTTTGGGAACAAGTATTCCTCTAGATGCGTTACATTTACGTCGTCCCAAATTGTATACTTGTCAGTTTTCCCTTTTTCCAGGAAATAGGATGTGAATGGATGAGCGCTGCCATCCAAACTGCGTAGTTTCATGTTCTGTTAGCACACTGGGAATAAGTATTGTTTATAATTAGATTTCTTTAGACAGGCAAATTTCCCCCCTCCCCTCCCCCATTTCGTGCCCTGTGAGACTGGAAAAAAATGTTAATGTTTACACCAGGAAGCTGCTCATATGGAACTGCTCTTTCAAGTAGAGCAAAACATAAATGTACACGTTGTTATCCCCTCCATCAAAGTACTATTTATGTGTAATTTATGAGTATTTAAGCCATGAACTGTAACATTTCTAATTTTTCCTCTCGTAAACAATTGTGTAAAAGTGCATGTATTTTGCATAAATTTGCATGCATGCTGGTTCTTTCCGATTTTCCTAATTACTGATCTTTTTGTTTTCTCTTACCTTGCAGCCATGTGAAGTGCAGAAAATGGCACATGTGACCGTCGGCAAGGCGTAATGTTTGAAGGGAAGAACATTCACTTCTCGCCAGTCGACAACAAACCGCTGTGTTCATTCAGTACCAAGTTATGTAAACAGAGACGCCTTAATGGCTATGCATTCTGTGTGCGCCACATTTTGGAAGATCCACAGGCCCCCTTCAAGCAGTGTGCTTATGTAGCTCGCTACAATAAGCAGAAATGCACAAATCCCGTACCCAAGGACCAACAGCGCCAGTAAGTATATCACACCCCAATGTTCTGCACAGCAGTTATCCAATAAGGGTCTTCCATCCGGTTTGGGAGTTGCATAAGTTGCCATTTGGTATCTACTGCAGACTTGCAAGGTGGTTCCATGTCAAGTGGCCTTCACATAAAAAATTTCAATCTTTGACATGCTTTTATTTAATTGTTTCCAAGCCAAAGGTATGTATGTAGAGTCTAAATCTGAAAAGCAAAATTGTGTAGAACAAGTAATGTTGGTTCATATTCGGTCAGTTTCATTAGAGGACATGCATATTACTTTCCCACCAAGATCTTAGACCCTGTTGCAAGCAGTGACAATCATTCTATATATAAAAGGTAAAAACTGTAAACAAGTAGAAGACAAATTGAATGAAAAAATAGAAGGAGTGCATTGATGAATGGCACAGGGCCAACGACCTGGTGTTGACTTGATCCAGAGTAAATTTATGCTTAGGCCCTATCTCTGTCAAACAAAAGGCAAGGAATCTTTCATCATCTGACATTCACTTAAAGAGTAACAACACTAAGTTACAAAAAGTGGCTCATCAAAAGGTTCTTGGTTTATTGATAGATGAAAATCTCATTTGGGAGGAGCAAATATCATCCATGTGTCAGCACATCATAGCAAGTGTAAATACACTTAGAAGAATAAAGCATATTTTACCTTTACTATGTTTACAAGTAGGCCTAAGGAAAATTTACTACTTTGCATACATCTTACCTTTGTTTGATTACTGTACTAGAGCTATTTGGGGAAACTGTAGTTCTAAGGACATATTTTGCTAAAATTCAAAGGTTACACAAAAGTGACATACTGTTGATTTTAAATGTTCAAGGAGAGTGGCTAACATGTAGTTACAAACAAGCTCTGGAGAAGCTAAATTGATTGACATTGGAAGAAAGGAAGAAATTCCATAAATATATTTATATGTATATATATATATATGACTGATGTTCAAATCCCTCATTGAAATGACACCCACATATATTCCTAAATGAAATGTTTGTTTGTGTGAAAGATAAGCATATTTTTCATTCAAGATCAGCTATGAGTACTAATTTATATTTTATTAAACTCGGTACAAAACTTGTGGAAAATGTTTTCAGTTACTCGGGAGTTGTGTTATGGAATGACATGCTAACACCAGGGATAGAATCTCTATGTATTTCTATATTTAAGAAAAGATGTATGTCTCACATGATTTCATAAGGAAAAGAGGCTCAGAATGCCTTGATAGTTGATTTTGCAACATTTATGTGTGCAGGTCTATAATGATTTGCCAGATTGATGTGACCTGGGTTATTGCATTGTCATAGCTAGTTACCTTAGTTTTGCTTGGTTCTAAACATTTTGTATAGATCTTCATCTGTACTAACATGAAGGCCTCAGGGAAGATTAGTGATGATTCACTAACTCTCTTGAAATATAGTTTTGTATATCAGTTGCTGGTCGTGATACTAGCCTGTAAAACAAAGGGTGTTACTACCATTTGTGAGAATAAGCAATACTGTTTCCGAGCATATGACAACTTCAGATGAAGAACATTATGTGTTCGGAGAACCTGATTATGGCTTTTTGACCAAAAATTTTTACCAAAGTTGCTACTTTGGCTAGAGAAACATGTACTTTGCCATGCTTAACTCTTTCAGGGCCAATTTTTGGACTGAGTCAACAGCTTATCTCGGCACGCTTGGGCACCTAGAAAAGCTGTTGACCTGGAATGTTTTCTCAGGAACTATAGGCATGTTTGCATTTGAATGAAAGGTCTTTTTATGAGGAATACGAATCTGAGATTCTAGTGATAATTCAGACTAGTTTGACTTTAAGTAGTAGATCAACTTTAGACATGATTTGCACTGCAAGATTAAGACAAGGATCTGCCTATACATACCTGCGGTATTTAATCTGTTGAACGAAATGGGCCGAAGCAGAACTTAAGGCCTACAGCTGATAGGAATGTCCCACATTGATGTACACCCAACACACATTTTTGGCACCAAAGTATACAAGTTCTTGAAGAGGGTGGTTTGATGAAGTGTATCTAAATGAACTGTAAATTCAGGCACGTTACAAACGCACATATGCAGCGTGAAAACTACTTTTTAGGATTTGGTGCTTGTGTTTTAAGTAGGCCTAAGAGGATTAAGGATTTAAACCTATGACTTTAGAGTAATTCCATAACCAAGACAAGAAGAAACAGGATAGAGGCCTATCCCAACTTTTTTAGAAATTATTGTACTCATGAATAGCATCTGAGTTCACTTTGCACCACAGCATTTATAAGTGTGAACAGATGATCCCCACCTGTTCAGTGTTGCCGTTCTTTTAATTGATTTTAGGGGTTGTAAACTGTGTTTCCATCTGTTCATGGAATTCATATATATGTATATATATATATATATATATATATATATATATATATATATATATATATATATATATATATATATATATATATATATATATAGTGTGTGTGTGTGTGTATATATATATATGTGTGTGTATGTATATGTATGTATATATATATGTGTATATATTTATATATATATATATATATATATATATATATATATATAGTCAGCAGATTTTTTGATGTGGATACATCTATAAGTTGTCAACTAATGTAGACTATTTTAGGACCAAGGACAGTTGGGGGATATGGCAAAACAATTGACCAGTGATTTGAGATTGTTCAACATGTATTGATGTACAGAGAAACCTTATTATATAACAACACACAGATATATGACATATTCAATATAATGACATATATTTTCTTGGGAATATGTTTATTTTCTTTCTTATTTGACTTATTTGATAGACATATTTAGTAATCCTAGTAATCGAGCACCAACACGTGCTTCACAGCCTGAGGTACATGTAACTGGTCGGTTGTCGCAAAACGCACCATCTCCGCATTGCTCAATTGCTGCTCAAAATGGTGCCCCCTCCCTGTCACTATTTGCCTGTGTGGAAGTCCAAAGCAAAATGACAGTTATGGACTTACAGAAAAGATTAATGAGGACAAGAAGTACCCACCAAAAGACAATTTTCAAAGTCAGTTTATCATGTATCCAACTTAGGAAGTGATAAACTGACAACAGTAGGTATTTCTTGGAGGTAATATCGATGAGGAAAACAGACGATCGATTACCGTGTTTGTTGCTTTACATGATCGAAAAACCAATCATTTGATCAATGCACCACTACTAGAGAAAACACTGGTACAAATACGCGAGAGGAACATGCTGACAGCTGACACCAATCCTAGCTTGGATCAAGAAAAAATATCCTGATCACTGAATACAACCCAGTTCTTCCTTCTGTCAAATTTATCTTGTACACATAAGCCGCCACATGATGAATGCTAAGGACCCAAGACACAAAGAAATTGTCCAGTATTTTAGGAGAAGAAAGATTTTCCAAGGCATGCTTGTTTATTCCCCATGTTCCAAATTGAAGTATACCCCCAGCTGGAAGTCCTAGTTACTGCACAGCCTCTGGGATAACCGTACAAAACCTGTACAACACATAGTTGTCCTGTTGGCACTGCCTGCTCCAGGCTCGATACCAGGAGTAACGTAGTGGGCCGTGTAACAGACCGTGAGACGTTCATATGTAACACCTACAGGTGGTTCGGCAGACACAACTTTGTTTATGTGCTCACTTGCCAATGCTACAGTTTTCAACATGTTGCATATATGGGACAGACCAAGCACATAAATGAAAAGAATGAAGGAACACTTGTATTATATCCAGAACAAAAATCAACCAACCTCTGAGCAGACATTTATGCTTGCTTGCATATAATCACTTGGTGGCTGATGTACAGTAAAAACTCGTTATATAATGACACCATCTGTTCCGTAAGAAATTTGTCAGATAACTAAATGTGTCAAGTAAATGAATCAAACAATGTTCAAAAGAAAATGAAATTTTGCCATTCAAAACTTGTGTCATTTGCACAACGAATATGTTGGATATATCTGAGTGTCGTTATAATGAGGTTTCACTGTACTTTGAACCAAACAGGCTCAGGAACACTTCCTCACTCCATCTGACCTGTCACATTCCATGACAATGACACTCAAAACTGAAACACTGGATCCATCAGTAAAATACTACTCAACCATAAGGCCTCACTTTTACATAGATTTGTAAACTTATCTTTATTCTTTTGTTTTTTGCCAGCAGTGAAGTCAATGAGAATAAAAATAGGCCTACAGTCAAATGAAGTGAATTTACAGTACAGCGACATGCACACTCTTTATTGAGTCTTAAACTGCATGTAAACTTTATATTCTATAGTCTGTCTCCCAGTCGATAATGTTTGATGAGCCTCTTCATAAGTTAAAGTGTATAACACTGAATAATCTTTCAGGTACATGTACCTACCAATCTTTAATCCTTTGGGGGACATTCATTCTCTTCCTAAGGGTGTCTGCGGGTACTCAACACATATATATGCAGTCTTAATTAGGTTTACAGTAACCTACATGTAGTTCTGGTTACTTTTACATGTTACATTCTCATCGTGCTACTTATAAGTCATGCTAAACCTGTCCAGCTGGACAGTTTGACAGATTGTCTGAGCACACATTGTGATGTGCACCATCTGTGATGTTAGCTTAGCGTAAGCAATATTACCCCTGTATCATGTATAATGAATAACTCTATACCCCCATTTGTTGGAAGGTCAAGATTAAATGACTAGCAGAAAAGAATGATAATAATATATAATAATAATAATATAAAAATAGTATACATGTACACTCAATTGTTGTATAATTCAATCTTTTCACTTTATTTAGCTCAAAAGGGGATAGTAGCTTTAGTTTACCGGGGCATAGCATAACCACCTTAAACTGTTAGCTGCTGCTCAAATAGCTTTAAAGTCATACTTCATTGTGGCAACCACATGCACCAACACTGAGCTCAAGCTTCTGTGTTACATGATCAGGTTACATGCTTTATGTAGGAACAGAAAACTAAGTAGGCCTATTGGGATTTAAATGGGCCTAGCATCATTTGCCCTCTTGTCTCTGTTGAGTGAAAGTTATTGACAAAACCTTGGTCGGACATACAAATAGTGTCAACCATTCTGGCCTTCCCACTGTCTTTTTTGCTGAATGATGTAAGTCAGCTCTTCTTGTTTTTGTTTGGTTTTCAAGTGTGATAATAGTTTTAAACTGAGTACTTAATAAGAAATTTGCGAAGTGAGTCTGCTGAGATCTCCCTTAATTATTTTTTGGTATGTCAGGTGTTCACTATTGAAATTTAGCGCAACCCATATATGGGTCATGCAAAGAAAAATTGTATACAGAACACTTTTTATTTTGTGCAGGCCAAGTCTGTCTTGAAAGCATGGTATGTCTTTTGAAAAAAAAAGAAGAAGAAGAACTTTGGGTTAAATGCAGTTGATCATATCTGTAACTCACCAGCTCAGTGTTCCTCCCCCTTCCTATTTTTTATCTTTATTCCGTTTTACTTGTGGGAGCCTCTGCTACTTTTTGTTCTACTGACTTCTGCGTGCAGATTCGTAAAACTAAGTCCTGTTTTCATTCTTCTATGTAAAAGATGGGTGCATAGTCTTTGAGTACCAAAGCACAAACCTGTCTTGGAGTTTTCAATATATTATTATTATCAAGATTACTGTGTAAACGCTCCTTTAATAGAAAAGCATTAAATGATGCATTTTGGTCTTTCTTGACAACCAAACCACACACAGTGTAATACATACATGTTTTACCACCTTCTTGTGCCTCACCTGGCGACAGGCATTGTGTAATAAGGTTGTCCACCTTTCCATTTGGTCACTGTTCGTCAGCATTATATTTGAGAAAATGCGTGGACAGACTTTGTTCAAAGTTAGTGATCAGGTAGTTTAGAAAGCTGAGATGAATTTTTAAGATTTCTGGGTTAAGCGTTCACTTGTTTTGGGACAAGCACGCATCAGTTTTGCAGAATACTTAGTCAAAGTGCACTTGGCCCCCACGGATCATTGACTTTTGCCTCGTTAATTATTTTGCTACCGTAGTCCCTCTTCTGAGAGACCACTCCTTTGGGAAACCACCTGCGTTTTAAGACCACATTCACCAGGCCTCAAAGTCTATCTTTCCCAAGTTATCTTACCTCAATTAAGAGACCTCCTGCTTTATGTAAACACTCGTAGTCCTGCCCTATGGTGGTCTCTCAAAAGAGGGACCAGGGTTTCCGCCAGAGGGTAAAAAGGGTAAAATAGCATACCCTAAAAAATCTCAAGGGTACTTTTGCTTACCCTAAGATTTTAGCAGGAAAGAACAGTTTTAGCATATATTACCCAGAAATACCCCATATAAAGGCTTCATTATTAGAATTTTTACTTGAGAATATGAAAATTTGAGTACCCTAAAATTTCACTCTGGCAGAAACCCTGGGGACTATTGTACAACATTTACATGTTAGTATGTGTTTTATTTGTAATCATGGTAATGTGAGAGGGCTAAAAAACAAGTTTTCTGTGTTCATTGTATTCTCAAATATCAGCTGATTAAGCTGTGCTGAGGGTGTTATCATCACTACTTATAAACTTGTCAGATGATGTCAAGCAAAAGTTAGTATATTATACGTTTATGTCACAAGTAACTAATATCTATGTACCTTGGACATCGGGTACACTTAACCTTCTGGAGATTGAACCAGTAATTAGCAGTGTGTGGGGGGGGGGGGGGGGGGAATCCACTCAAATGAAACATGATGAGTTACTGTTTTTGAACTACTATGAAAATTTGGACAAGTAACAGAGTTAAAATAAATTGTCTGCAAGCAGTTTCTCTTTCCCCAGACAAGCAGATTATACTGCTGACCCAAGAGTTTTTCTCAAGTGGTAAAATCCGGGTGCAACATATACACTCAGAGTCTGTCAAGGAAAATTGTTAACTGATCAGTGGTAAGTGCTGTAAATGTACTTATTATCATGTGCATAAATTTTTGCTCATTTTTGCATTTCACTGTTTTGAACATAATTCCTATCAAATCAGTGTTAAAATACTATTTCACTGTACTTTTATTTTGACGGTTTCGTGCCATCAGTGAATAAGCAAAAATAGAAATACAGTGGAACTAAAGCAGTTTGCAGTGTATTCATCTTAGTGACACAAAAAAGATTAAAGAAGAAGCAGGTGATATTTATGACATCAGATGATTGCAGGTAATGGTAGGTCTGGTGACCTGAGGTCATAGAGCAGAGGCAACTGGTCATGTCTTTCCATCCATACATAAACTTTTATTTGGGAATGCAATACAGGTCACATTTTTCCAAGTTAACTCCATACGACTTTCAGGACTGTAATGGGTACAATAATCTAGGCACCTTTCAATTTCGGTGGTGCCACCTGTAGTATTATGTAGTATACGGACCAAAGTATCAAATTTTGAGAATGCAGTTTTTCGAAGAGTTTTCCGTGAATCATCGCATAAGTTGGTAGAAATGTTGATAAAACAAAAACGACCAAAACTTGATGGTACCTCCGACAGTATAAAGGAAGTTACAAACCAACATGTGTTG
The DNA here is from genome assembly GCA_964020975.1 of Hermodice carunculata. Lineage (NCBI taxonomy): Eukaryota > Metazoa > Annelida > Polychaeta > Eunicida > Amphinomidae > Hermodice > Hermodice carunculata. Next base: position 28,108,988 of record OZ026627.1, read on the forward strand.
AAAACACATCAAATTGAATATTTGAAAAAGAATATAAGGCTAGTGATACAACATGGACCACAAATGTATATCATACATGTGGAAGTTTGATACTGGATGACATTGACTTGCTTTCCTGAGATCATGATAGGAATACAGTTCAGGATTTTTTTTTTTTTTTTTTTTTTTTTTTATTGTGATGACCATTGTATTCAAACCAGTGGACATATATTAGAGACTTTACTACTCCCCATCCATTCATTGCGGAAATTCTGTCTGACGTCAGTGCCATGACCGAGGCGTGCAGAGCCAAGGCCATGGCACCGGTTGGAGGTCATAGAATCTCCACAATGACTTGATGGGGACTACATTGTATTAAATTCTATCCCAGTCACGTGCATGCGCAAGGCAAATTAGTCTTCTCCCCAGGCATAAATTTGTAACAAGGCCCAGCAACTAAGCCATCATATTCATTGCTGACGTTGGTTTGCTACGTCAGCAGTCAGCGCATTGTGTTTCATCAACGTAGCTTTCATAAACAAAGCATAACGTGCAGTCTACCGCTAGCACGACATGCGTCGCACGCACCACGTGACTTCCCGAGTGGCAAAGCTGATTTCTGTTAAACGGGTGATCGGTCTGTCGCTTGAGGCATTTTTCATACTCAAATTGATCAGTTTAGCATGTTTTACTCGCGCAACATTGGTACCATGTTGTCGGAAACTAAGTAGCAAGGGTTTTAATTACTTCTGGGGAGGATTGGACGTTCAACTAAGCCCTTCCATGAAAGCTTGGCAGCACGCCTCCTTCGTTGGGCATGGACTAAACCTGCCAAGCTTTTATGGAGCGGGGTTAGTTGAACGCCCAATCCTCCCCAGAAGTAGTTATACCCGAAAGTCTTTTCTTTTATGTTCCATCGAAGTACACTCTCAAATTGACCCATTTTCAATGCATTTCACAGCCTCCACACCACCCATTATGGCACATGAATTTTTATAAGTGGCACTTCTTTCACAATTTCTTCAAAAAAGTGCCAGGGTGTAAGTGCCTTATTTGGTTTACCAGGGGACTAGCACAAATTGCCCAAATAACACCACTCTACAAAAAAACAACAACAAAAAAACTTTATTAAAATGATTTCTGTCACCAGATTGTAGTGCTTTTTTTCCCAGGTCGTGGTTGCTTCAGGTGACAACCTACAAAGTAACATTCTGATTGGCTAATAGGCCTTGACAACCATGTAAACATAAAAGAAATTCATATACTATTACCAGAATATAAAAACAAACAATAGACTGTCGCATACATGTGGAGTCATGATGGCGCCACAGGTGGTATTAAGTGGAACTAACACCATAGGTATCAAAAACACATTAAATTTATTATTGTGACAATGAAACGAGATCACACACTTACGAAATTTACACCAATTATGCATTGAGCCAATCATTACATTTTGTAAAATTTTGTTAGTAGAGGATATAAGTTCAATATGTTGAGAACGAGTATGGCTGTTGAATATAAATGTACCACAAATGTACAAGTTTGATATTGTTCAGTGTGGATGGCCTTGATCTACCTTCTCAAGGTCACAGAGGTGTTGCATTTCAGGAAACAAATTTTTCGTAATGGTCATTCTATTACATGTCAGCACAGCCCATGAGCTCCTTGTTCAATGATGGAAATACCATCAGATGATCATCAATAAATATTAACAACTGGAACCCAGGCCTTCCCTCCCAGCCCACTGTATGTTTGCCCTTTGACCTCTGTGCTTGTGGCGCATCTACATTACATATTCACATTCAATTTTGACACGCCATTTTTGGACAAAACAACGTGAGAGAAGGACTTCAGGCAGTGACCACAGTTCACGTGGACTAATTAATGAGAGTCCAGGCTGAATCCAGTCCACAGATACTAAATACAGTCCACAATAAGACAGTCTAAGCAGAAATCAGGTCGTTCTGGCAAGGGCAGTCGCCTGTAGTGGATCCAGTGTCTGCTTCAGAGATGATTTCCTTCCTCATAGTCCTCATTCAGTCGGACAGGGACACGCTGTGCATGAATCTGTTCTCTCTGCCAGCTGACCTGTGCCCGGCTGTGTATTTTCTAAACCAGGCTGTGGTTTGAGTCACAAGTAGCCTCAGTAAAGTTGCTTTCACCTGACCACAATATGTTACACTGATGAATCGCTGCATACTTGTGTGGGTCGGGTCTACTTCTGCAGGTCACTTTATATATGTAAACAGTGACTTAGCAGAATGTTTATGTTGTGAACTGAGTGTGTATCTCAAGGACCAGATAGGCCAGATTCATGACACATTTACAGTTGAACACCCTTATAAGAATCAGCATCAAGTTTGAAGAGCAGTGACCTTGACCCAATGTGAAAGGTCTTTTATATTTATTTTTAGCTGTGCTGACCAAAGGTCACAGAGCTTATGCGACCGCTCATGTCTTTCCGTCCCTCCGTAAACTTTTGCTCCTTAGCACCATACTGTCCACAGTTTTCAACTTAGCCCAACATAGCTTTCAGGACTTAAAGGGTGTATGAAAATCGAGGTTCCTTTGTATATTGGTGGCACCACCTACAATTTTATGAATATAGGGGGCAAAATGTAAAAATCTTGTGAACACTCTAGCATCTGTAATTTTTGGCGGATATTCACCAAATGTCGTGGGAATGTAGGGGAGATCAAAAGCTAAATTGCTTGTGATACTAGTGGCACCATCTATAAATTGACAGAAATTATGAGCCCAAATATGTTAGAAGATGTAAAATTCCATACTTTGAAAAGTAATTGGATTAGACCTGCCAAATTTGTAGAATACATAAACCATGGCCAACGGTAGAATTTTATTCAAAATCGGTGACCATGACCTATTTTTGTGAGGTCACTATGCCTATAAAATGTTGAAAAGATGATTTTGTAATGGGAGGGTGTAGCTTGGACATCAATGGCAATGTCAGCACAGCACCAGACCCATGGGCCTCTTGTATTATATAGTCTGGATGACCATGATCTTCTGTCCCAAGGTCACTCAAGACATAAAGTTAAGGACTCACTCATTGCTGTCTTCGCACATGCAACAATACCAATCACAGGAATTGCACAAATAAGCTATGATAACATGTGGAGCAAAGTGCCATCTGGTGGACATATTATACGCTAAATTAACATTTAAGCTATAATGATCAGAAGCCACTTGAGGACTCGCAACTTTGAAATGAAGAGGTGCAATATAGCCACGGTGCCAGCAGAGCATTAGGCCTATGGAAATCTTGTTTTTTTTGTGTGAGGACGGGCTGTGTACACAGTCATGTTAGATGACACTGTGCAGTCCATTTGGTCGCTTCCAGTATAGGCACTTTCTTTCCAGTTTGCGGTCTTGGGGCACGGGGTGCATACATTGCCACAGTCTTGCCATGTCAGACTGAAAGGAAGCTGATTTCTGGGGAAATATTTTAATTGTGTGACCATCAGATGGGAGAATTACACACACAGTGTTGCCACCCTATGACAGTCCTTGTCACAGGTCACAATATATAACACATTGACGACTGTGCTTCTATGTAAAAATTCCCCTTTATGTAAAGTAAAGCTGTTTTGCTTCAACCTGGTGTACTGTGTTGGCCATACTGTGGATTTTATGAAGAGGGAGCACTTCACATCGGCAGGTCATGTGCTTCACACGAGTTTACAAAGGATAAAAAAAAAAGAATGCCACATTGCAGTATAAAATTGAACCATGTCCTCATGAGAAGACAACTGGGTCAACAAGTTTCCATGGTGTATCAGGGGCACAGTGCAGGGAATATTGTTAGCCTGGAGCACCAGAGGCCTCATACAGATTGCTGCACAAACAAGACATTTAATTGATTTAAAACAAAACATTGAAGCATACATGTGACATCTTGGTGCTTTATACTTGTTTTTGATGAGAAAGGGTTAAAAATAAAATGTCTAGGTGTATGCAGATCATGATGATAAAATGTAATGTGTGCCAGGTTCATCAATATAAAGTAATGTGTTGGCTCACAGCCAACTGGATGTTTGTGTACATATGTTACAGTCCTTGAAATGTATAGATCAGGAATACCAAGATATATATATATATATATATATATATATATCATTAATAGGTTAGTCTCGTCAGTTCGAGTTACAGGGTTGTCTCCAGAGTGATAATTTTTGTGTCTAAATTACAAGATAAACCCATTTTTCCATATTCAGATAAGTTTTTTTGCAGGCCATTTGGCCTTTGACTATTAAGTTGCTATAGGCCAAGTAGAGCTTTTTGTCAGCAGCAAATATATATTATAATAAGATGGCAAAAAGTGTGTCAATCTTTTGGGCCGAGGTGACTCATAAAGGAAAGCTGTCAGCTCCAAATCATCATTTGTCAGCAAAAGCCTACAGCCGACAAGCGTTCGTGATGCCTGGTAATATTTAGGGTCATCATGATTGAATGGGTACCACAAATTGAAAAGTTGATGTTTAGGGTGGTCAGAAATGATACCTGAAAAGCAAAATGTTAAATTTCATTTTCAAATTGTGTTTTAATTGCTCCAAAATTGCGCCACATTTGCTACATGAAAGCGCGGGAAATTATCTCCAATCGTGGCCAGGTGTGGGAAAGTGTTGGTGACATCAGAAACACATCCAGCTAGCTGGGGTGAATGTGTTAAAAGCCAGAGTGCCTTCAGTAAGCCAAGAGTCATGGCAGATACAGCAGAGCATAGTGATTCCAGAGAGTCCGAATTGAGTTTTTAGTTCAGGTGATCATATCACCTGAGCTTATACCATAGTCTCAAAATCTGTCGTCCGTCTGTCGTCCGTCGTAAACAATTTACATTTTTGACTTCTTCTCCAAAACGCAGGCTAGATCTGCTTTAAACTTGGTAGAAATGTGCCTTGGGTGGGTCTCTACCAAGTTTGTTCAAATGGTAAAGGTCCATTGATTTTGGGATTTTTAATGATTGTTTTTGTTCTTGTTCTCAACTGCTCCCTTCCTTGCCATGATATCATACAGGAACACTCCCTTGACTCCTAGTTATTAATTTGTTCACCAGGTGGTGCTGCAATTCTTTGTAATTTTTTATGAATTTTTGAGTGTTATAGCTATTTTCTACTTCTTCTCCAGAACGGTCACTCAGATTAAGCTGAAACATGGTGGATATGTTCCCTGTAGAAGGGTCAAACAAAGTTGTTCACATGTGGGAATGCTGAGGATTCCTGATTTTTAACGATTTTTTTCAATTCGGGTACTTATCGGTCAATGCAGCTTTCCTATTGATTACTATGGGAGTCAATGAGCATTCTAATGCTAATTCACATTTTCGACTTCTTCTCCAAAACTATCATCCAGATTAACTTCAAACTTGGTGGCAATGTACCTTGGGTGCATTTTTGGTACTTGTTGGTAAATGCATATATTCTGATTGTTTACTATGTAAATGAATTGGCCTCTGATATAGATTCATACTTTCAACTTCTCTGACGAAACCGTCAGCCAGATTTACTTCATACTTGGTGGCAATGTAACTCGAGTGGGTTTCCACCAAGTTTGTTCTAACGGTCAACTTCTGATTCACTTGAGCACAGGATCAGCCCTGATACTCTAGTTCATGTCCTTGGTCTGATGAGGATGAAAAAGAATTGAAAAGAAAAGTAGCAGCAGAGGAAAGTATCATTATGTCACGCTCTGGACATTAGAAAGAATATACGTAAAGCCCTTGGTAACGGCAAAGTTACCGTGACGTATAAAGGTGGGCCGCATGGCAGTAAGTCTCCAGTCCCTTATGAGATCCACCTTGATGGAAACCAGTCGGACTATAGCTCTTCGTACCTCGTGTCACTGAGGCCCTTGCCCCATCTCATTTGTGAAAATATCATTCAGTCTTACAGACAGGAGCCTTATACATCAGTACTGGTACATGTGCTTATGATCCTTTATTTCAGATGGTATCCATTATGTAACACTGGTAAATATTTTCCTCTGACTGACCAATTTTCTGGGTCCATATTAAGGACAAAGATGCAATGAGATGAGATTTTTTTTTTTATACCAGATTATTGGGAGCTGGCTGTGGACTGTCACAAACAGTGGTACATGACAGAAAGAGATCAAAGGCCACTATCCTTAGCAGCTGCATAGATGAGGCATCAAACTGGTAGCTATCCAAACAAGTGTTATTTGGTCATGGGATTCCCAAATAACATTAGTAATTGGACATACGCATTACAGTGGCCAGCTAACTCAACCCAGGGACCTGTTATAAACTGTTCAACCCTAGACATGGGTATGGAACAAGATCGGTCCTTGTTGTCCACCCATCATTTTCCATCAATCGGATCAAAATGGTTAAAATGTTTTGTTACAATGTAATACTTTGTTACAACATCCCAGACCAGGGTTGTCACTGTGACAGTGGACTTATAATTATGTGATACATTGTAACAGTCACAGAACTGCTAGATGTTTATTTTGCTATAATGCAAGCTTTGAAATCAGAATTATACTGAAGATTAATTTGTAAATACATGTACTGTAAAAAAAAAAAAAAAAAAAAGCAACACTGAATGATGAATCATTGTTCCAGGTTTTATGAGTTATGGCTAGTTCCATGAATCCTTTCATTGTCCACCGATGGGACTGCATTTGGCAACAGCAGTACTTGTTTGCCAAACCCATCCCATCGTCATATTTAACGAATCAAAGTCACTTTCCTCAAAGTGTTCCCTACATAGTTGAGACCGGTTCCCAGGGCCTTGCCACTTGTCCCTGTAAATCTTGACTGCATGGGTCCACGCTTTCCATAATTTGAGTCTTTGCAGAATGTAAACAAGCTACCGTACTCGCTGCCCTAATAGTCGTATGGGCGTAAAAGTCGCACCCCTAACTTTGGAGAGGGGAAAAGCTTCCTCAAAGACATGTTCGACATAAAAGTGACCCTCCAAAAACCGAAAAATGCCCCCACGCAAAACCCCAGGCGAGATCGTCAAGGGTCACAAGAAGCTATCATCAGTAACCATCCAGCTGGTGACAAAGATATCGATATTTAAGATTGAAAAAGTACATAGAAAGTTCTGTTGGAAACTTAATACTTAAAATATGAATGTAGACAGTAGTCTTACTTGTGTTTTCCATAAAAATTATGTTAAAAAAAAAAAAAAAAAAGACATTCAAGATCGTCATCGAAAATGGCGGGTGCCCGGGTGGACGATAAACGAGGAAACTATCGGTAACCTTTCATCGGTGACAAAAAATGAGCAACGGATGTAAAATATCAACATAAAATGTTCACATGGGTACTTATGAATTAAATTTGAATTTTGAAAATTGAAGTTTCACCTGTGCTGTCTTTAATTTAACTCATAACCAGGACGTGGCCAGGTGCCATCTTCATGTTGCATTTTGAAACTAGTTTCATATCTTGCCACAAGGTGGCAATGTGGCCCAATCGCATCGAAGAAAATCTAGGTCATAGTGAACAGCGTGTTTACGATCACTCTCAATCATGAATGCCACAACTTGCTTTGAGCAAACATTGAACCAAATCATTAAAGATTTCATTTTTTCCTCAAGTAAATATGACAAAAACACACAGAATATTAACAGGTAAGCAAAAAATGTACGTTTTATTTTTTATATGCCAAGATTCATCAATGTTAAATGGGCTGCCGATTACCGGCAAAAACAATATATGGCGCCGTTGAATACGGAGATCAGGAATGGAGTCTCACAGAGCGGTCTAATTGCAAATTTACACCTGTGGTTGGCGTAAAAGTCGCAGCATGACTTTCAGTTTTAAATTTATTCCCCCAAAAATCGACTTATATGCCGGCGAGTACGGTACATGTAATTGTTGTAGAACTTGTATTGTTACACAACAACCCATGCTGGACAGGAACAGGGACGAAAGTGACTATTTCTGCATGTATTTTCACCCTCAGCACATTAAGTGCCATATAGTATTGTCGTCCCTGCATTGTCTGTCTGTTGGTAGGTCTTGTCGATGTTACCGCTATATCTCCCAAAATATTCACTGTAGCTTGACCAAATTTTTGTCAGAGATACACCTTATGATGGACCAGGTTCCTGTTTGAAAAGCAGCTTCCTTTTATTATTTTTAAACTTTTTATCAAACTTTTAAAGGATTTAGTTCAAGGGCATCAAAGTGGCGCACAAGGAAATAACATTGCCATACTATCTCAAAAAATATTCACCGTAGCTTTACCAATTCAAGAACCTTGTGATGGACCAGGTTCTTACTGAAAACCAGCTTCCTCTGATTATTTTTTTTTTTAACTTTTTATGAGACTTTTAATGTATTTTTTTGAAGGCCATCTGAGTAGGGTTAACCCTGACCTTACCATGATATCTCAAAAAGTATCAACTGCAGCTTTACCAAATTTTTGTCAGAGGTGCATCTTATAATGGACTACGTTCCTACATGTAATTAAACCAAAGTTCCTCTTTGTATTTATATAAGCTTAAGTATTCTATTCAAGGCCGTCTGAGTAGCACACAAGGGGACGACATTACCCTATCTCAACAAGGATCGGGCCCAGCTACACCACATTTTTATCAGAAATACACATTACAATGGACCACATTCCTATTGAAAACCAGCTTCTTGTTATTATTTTTAAACTTATGAAACTTTTGAAGTATTTATTTGAAGGCCTTGTGAGTTTCGCACAAGTGGATCAAGTTACCATAATATCTGAAGAAGGGTAAAATTGGTCTTTCATTTCATAAACAACAATATGGAAATTGTATGTAAAGTGTTCTACTGCAAAGTCTCAAAAAAAAAAAAAAATGCAGAATTGAGGAAAAAAGATTGTGGGCGCCCAGGGTAATCCCTTCTCTGAACGCTATTTTTAATCCTGTTGATGAAATGACACTTGACAGCCATAGCTCGCTAGCATGGAGTCTACCCAGTCAGCCAGCGGTGTTGCGTTTGTGTCTGAGATGAATGGAGAGCAACGATTGAAGGTGCAGTGATTTTTTTTTTTTATAAAAATGTGAATGAAAATATTATTTTCACATCTGAAATTTTTTAGAGTGCAGGGTATGGTTAGAACAACCGATGAGTCACCTATGTATCCAATTTGAAACATGCTCAGTCAAGCAAACCTTTCAGGCTCACGGGAATATTTTGTGTGCGCATTTTGATACATGACTGGTGTGTAACCATCGGTCTCAAAACACACCCCTCATCATGGACTAACAGAATATTGCATGGCTATTAAAGCGCTCTGGATTGCCTTGGTGGCACGAGCTTGGATTTTTTTTCCATTTTTCTCAGATGAAAGTAAAGATAAACTACGAGTAGAAATGGGTTTAAATTGCATATGAAGAAATGAGCAACCAAGACACGTGTGGAGTGGTTTCCCCTCCACTCTTTCAGTATCAACTGCGAAGAAAGTCAAACCACTTAACTCATTCCATACCAGTCCCTAATTTTTCCGTATATTTACCTAGATTTAAGACGACAGTTGCATATTTAAGTTCTTCATGAAAAGAGCTTTCATTCCAGACTATGGTGACAGGCCTTGGTCAGTGGTTCTGGCATTGCCTGGCAAGTCATGCTGCAGCTGTCGCAAGGGCAGCTGCAGCAGGACTTGCCAGCCAGTGCCAGAACCACTGACCAAGGCCTGTCACCATAGTCTGGAATGAGTTAAAACAAATTGCTCAGAATTATAGGCTAAGGATGCTTGATCCAAGTTCCTTGTGCAACGCCTGTCATTCAAGTGCTGGCATGCCTGTAGTTACACAGAATATAATAGTCCAGGAAAGCTGTTTACCAAGTCCGGAATGTGGTATTGAAAAAGTGAAACCATGCTGTTTGTACATGATTTCAGAAGAGTAACATTCCTCCATACTTTGAGCATCACGCCATTCAGTAATTGTAGAAACCACATCCAACTGTAAGTTCTAACCTGCGACACACTCCTTCCAGAAAACTTCCCCAGTGCATGCACCTATAGTTTGATGAATACAAAGTGAAGGGTGGTTCATTTCCAATGGACCTAATAATGAAGTGTGTACAGGAGAAATTGTTCAAACAATAAACTTGTCCAGAGCCATCAAGATGCAAATCCCCCTGTTTTTTTGTTTGTTTGTTTTTTGTTTTTGTTTTTGTTTTTGTTTTTTTTTTTTTTGGGGGGGGGGGTAACTTGTGAGGACACCTCATATGTCTGAAGTCCAGGTAGTGCAGGCAGACCGTAAAACAACAGAAAACAAACAGTGGTTTGAGTGAGATCATTGACAAAGGAAATCACTGGTGGGAACAACAGAAGTAAACAGTTTAATAGTTAAAACAAATAGTGATAGTTTTAGAGTTTAAAGAAAGGAAAACCCTAAAAATGGCACAATGAGTGTGACCAATACAATCTCATATGATTCTTTATGCTTTTACAAAACTGTCACCGGCAAAAAATCAACAGTGATAATTTCAATGTGATGATGATTTCAACGTCCCCATTTTGATTGGTGAGTTACTGAAAACATCACACACTATTAATATGCAAAAACTGTTTTCTACTATTACATGTCACAAGCAAATTAAAGTTCCTCTGCTACAACCACTGACGATAAAGCTAGTACATGTACGTGTATCGCCAAACTTGACACATGCAAAATATCTGTATCTAATAACTTTTATGTAAAAAGCTGAACAGTCATTCACAGAACATAGGCACTGAAAATATTTGCTGTCAGGGTATAAACGAGACTATTGATCAAATAAACTGCCGTGCATTGCTGTTCGATTTGTCCTGAAATCGGGTTGCCTGGTATTTGCATAGTTTTATGAATGAAATTCTACTGTAGTAACGTGACTACCACAGGTGTTACAATACAAAGTAGTGCTACACAATTTGGGTTTTGACTAATATACATGTAAATGTGTGACAATGGGTGAGCTATTTTCATTGGCTGTGTGTCATGTGTCAGGTCTGTGTACACGGTATACAGTGTATAAAATGTGCGTGCATGTCTACAGCAGACAGCTATATGGTGTAAATGTACATGAATATTTAAACAGTTTAAATATATACACATACAGTATATGTGCATGTATGTAACATCTATGTACAGTGTATGTGTGCACATATGTATCAAGTCTTTCATGCAATGTATATACACGTGTCTGATATATCAGAGATGCTAACATCTAAAATGCCATTTCATAGACATTTAAGTGAGAACATCAGGAACAGCATATCTAACAGCAAGAATATATGAAAATTCTCCATTTCAATGCGGGACAAACACCTTAAAGTCAGGTGATCAAAATTCCAGCTAATTTCAGGAACTGTCACTGCTGGTGATGGACAGTTGGGATCTCTGCTTTGTTCAATATCCCATATATATGCAGTGCTCATGTACATGGAGATGTATACCAAATGTTTGGCAATGGGCAAACTCTTGTATCAAGGAGGCTACATGAAAGGAGAGGCCACGCTAACTTCAAACAAATGGAAGGTGTCAGTCTTCGAAGGAAACCCATTAATTTTCTTTGCAGTGGCCTCGTTAAGGCGAGCTAATTACTGTGATCTGATAAGTAGCAAGCCAGATCATCGTTTCAATACACAACTTGCCAGGCATGCATGGGGATTGGGATAACAACCCGTGAAGTCTTAAGCTCTGTTGTGACATTCGTCGGAAGAGAGTGGGAACCATACATGCACATTGCTTCTAAAAGCCCAACATTATTTCCATTGATTTGCGCGTTCATTACATCGACATTTGGGAGAAAATTAGCTACAAAAAGAGACTAAACTTGCCAAAATCAGACAAAATTTCTAGATTTTGTTGCATTTCTGCTTTGTCTTCCGGTAAGTTTGTACATTGGATGATATATTTTGCCGATAAATTAAGGACAGTTAAGACACCAAAAACCTGTGCATGGCCGATTTTGATATTATAACGTTTTTTACAAGACGAATGTCCTTTCTATTAGTCGTCAAAATTTCAAGCTTTTAACTAGAGTAGAAATATGAGAAAAACGCAAAAAACCACACAGGCATGTGGATATCTGAACGTCCATGTGTCATTCTTTTGGTTTTCAGCCGCCAAACGGAACAATGCCGCCCGTCAATCATACTTAACAGCCTGTCACGTGGCTGCAGGTAGCAACGGCCCATGGCAAAAGGAGAGTGGTATCAGGGCGGCAATGCAAAATAAGGCAGCATGCCAAAAGTATGTTTGTGGGCAGGGAAAAGATGCAAACATATCATAGCTTTAGTGGTTTACTTTATAGTTATCTTGCTTGTTTTGCGTTCTAATGAAGGGAGACTTTAAATGTTCAAGAGGAGCGGGAATCGTCAGACGATGTCCCTTCAAACTTCAAAGGCTGTGCCGCGATGGATTACCCCAGTGGTCCTCCACACGAAAGACCGGCGGGGAAAAAGCTGGCACCTTAATCAACAATGACTATGTACATAATAATATTTTATCGAAACCCAGGGATGAGGAAATAAAAGTACAAATAAACACATCGAAATAAGCATAAACGTGCACAGCAGAGACGACAAACAAAATAGCGTTACAAAACTCAGGTTGGAAAGAGAAATGAAACTCATTGAGAAAATAACTACAAAATAATGAAAAGCTAACTAAGTAAATTGTACAGACAAGTCCAACAAGCTAACTACATAAAGTATCCAGATAGGAGTAAATACAATAAAATACTATCTCTAAAAACGAGATGAAGAGGTAGGGGGCGGAAGACCAAACCCGCCATCCGTGCCCTGACCACGAGCGGCCGTAGGCCGCCCCACCGAAGTCCTTTCGTTGTCAGGCTTGAGGTCACGGGGCCCGAAGGGCCGCCTCCATGATGTCACACTTTGAAACCAGACTGTCGCCGTTTGACAGATCACTGAATAATGTTCTCCGTACTTCAAAGGCTCTTTTATTCATGTGATTGGCCAAGAATTGATTGACAACCTCCCCAAATGTTAAGGGACGATGTTTACTACGTTTTGTACAAATATCAGCTCAACTTGAGCAAATGGTATTGTTTCAGAGGCAAATGATCAACATCAAAGGCCTTTGAAGCTTGTTTTCTCAGAAAGAATAATAGGACGAGAACCCCACCTAAGAATGGTTATTCCAAGAAAACGGCTGGGCAAAATTTAATCCGGTTAACGGCTTTCGATTCTTTAATGTCCGAACTGCAAAAATGATTCAGCGATTTTCTAAATTTTTCTTCATTCTTTTTCTGTGAAATGAAGAAAATGAACATCCTGAAAATCAAAGGGAAAATTGAAACGTCAAACTGAGGATGGATAACAGAAAAACGAAACAAGACATAAAAAATCGCAGGATCGTTTTTTTGTTGTCAATATGTCAGGATAAAGATGCAAGTGTAATTATGATTTTATCACAAATAATTAGTGACTTATATCGACATTTATGGGGTGGATGCTTTGCGGTCAACTTTCAATTGTTTATTCAACAATTAACATCACAGACACCCAAATACGGAACATATAAGTTCTTTGGAGTATGCCGAGTACACACATATGTGATCTGTTATCCTAACGAAAATACATTTTGAGCTAGGATTGACTAAAGTGGGATTTATTTTTGGTGTCTTACCTGTCCTTAAGCTTTTTCTCTGCTCAACATGCTCGGCTTTTGTATCTTCATGCAAAAACATGCATCGATAACAAGTTAAACCACATGCTTGGTATCCATGCAGGTGGAGCGGAAAGTTTCGAAAAATAGGGAATTTGTGTGCTATGGCTGGTAGGAAAGAATGGTGTCCCACTTCTACAAAGTGCCAAATTTTCTCTCTGCAGAGTCGTCATGGACAAGGATGTATCATAATTATCAGTGAAAGACGGATCAGATCAGATCCTAGCAAGGGGTGGAATTTCAGAAAACCAGTGCAAAAAATTTCAAACAAAAATTACCTCGTTCGTAGAAAAGCCCAATTTCTTTCTCCTCTTATCTGCTTGAATGTAAGCAACAAAGCCCAACTTCTGTCTTTCATAAATTTGTCCTGAATGCATAATAAAAGCAACGAGTCCAGTTTCCGTCTTGTATTAAATATTTTTGAATGCATAATAAAGGCAACAAAGCCCATTTTGTTTCTACCATTCTCTACTTTTGTGTAAATATGAATAAAGCTTCAACTAAGCTTTAGCCCACTGCCAGTATTGAAAAGCACGCAATTGTTTACTAATTTGTGCAACAAGCAACATGCAGGATTGAACATGCGAGGGCTTTTTTTGCAAACAAGTTTCACTGAAGGTGACCACCTGAAAGTTTGTCACAGATTACATGATTTATATGACTGTGCAGTTTCCAGGTCAGTTTACCCAAATTTTAGGTACCCCTGGAGATGTAAAGTGTCTGGCCTATGGTGCAGTTAAAGGGGTTTTTTTTAAACAACATGGGTGGCAGAATGCAAGTGTCTGCAGAATCACAGGCATGATTTATCATAACATCCCGTTGTTTTTTTTTTTTTGTTTTTTTTTTTTGTGATGCGTCATGAATTTTACTTCACACTTTTTCTGTGTTACATACTTGTTCCATTTGAACATTTAAATGAAACTGTATCTATGAAATTCAGTTGATTGCTCCAGTATTAATGTTTCATGTCGACATAGGCGTATAAGCTATCACCCGGAATGATAACACATGTTCACGACCTTGAAACTTCCATGGACTTGAAAAATGATATATTTTATGCTATTTTTGGAGGGATATCCCAGAAATTCTTTATTTTTAGCCAATTAGATTTTTTGACAGAGACAAGATCCTGAGCTTTCCAGGGAATTTGTGTGCTATAGCTTGTAGGAACGAATGGTGTCCTACTTGTACAAAGTACCCAATTTTCGCTCTGTAGAGTCGTCATGGACACGGATGTATCATAATTATCAGTGAAAGACGGATCAGATCAGATCCTGGCAAGGGGTGGGATTTCAGAAAACCCAGGGCCAAAAATTTCAAGCAAAAATTACCTCATTCGCAGGTTATCTACTTGAATGTAGGCAACAAAGCCCAATTTCTGTCTTTCATAAAATCATCCTGAATGCAAAAAAAAGACGTGTTTTATGCTATTTTTGGAGGGATATCCCAGAAATTCTTTATTTTTAGCCGATTAGAGACATTGTTACACAGAGACAAGATCCTGAGCTTTTCAGCGGTATAAAACATCATGGCGGTCAAAGAGAAACATTGAGGCCAAAAATCGGCCAAGTTCCCTCAGTTTTTGTGCGAATTTCAGACTCTTATCATTCAAATTGCAACAAAAACAGTTGGTTGCTAGATTTTTATCTGTGTGACAGGGAAGTACTCCTTTTAAACACGAACTGAAAATAACCAGTTGCAAGTTTTGAAATTTGTCTACCATAAAGTGTACACGCTTGCAGGTAAATAGACAATACGGGCGAAGGGTGAGCTGATAAATGTTGGCTTGTAGTGTGGCGAATACACTGGCAAATGATAGCAAATAATATTCACAGTATGTTTGAATGTACTTACTTACAGTGTGTTAAGGGTGCTGCTGGGACTTATGAAATTTCAAATTCACTGATTCATTTAAATTTGAGTTGACATATGTTCTTCAGGTTTCAAAGCTGGTATATAATTTGCGTGAGTATGCGTAATATCCTACACATGCACAGTTCCGTGCATGTGTAGGATATTACCCGGTCCGACAGCTTTGGGCTATTTATATCGCGCATACTCACATAAATTATACCAGCTTTGAAACCTTTTGTATATATATATATATATACACACACACACACATGTATATATGAAATGGGAATTATAGTTTGCATGCTGACGCTTTAGGTTGCAAATACTTCAGACCTTACTGATTATCACTGAGCTAAAATGGCTTCCCCCAGAGGGTAAAAAGGGAAATAAACTACACCCTAGAAAGTATTGAGGGTAGTGTTGCAGGCCTTCAACAATCTCAAATTAAACTGTGGTATTTTAACCCATTGTACTGTAAATTGTACCTGAGAGCCGCCATTATTGTACTCTGGTCAGCAGAATGATATGCATCACACTAGTATATATTTGTGTATTCTTACAAAATCTGGTGGAAGCTCGGGTGGAGTTCGTGCTTGCAGGTTTTTTGTTGCATCCTCAATGGTTTTCCATTAACCCCCATGGACCAATTGTGTATGAGGAAGTCTACAGTTGTAGCCAGCACGCTGTGGTCACTGACTGTCCAGGACATGACAGGTAAAGCTCTGGAGAAAGAGCATATTAACTGATAAATGAGCGTCCTGTTGTTGATACTTTTAATCAGACCTTTCCGTAAAAGCACCGCACCGCACCGCACGAAGAGACAAACAATTTATATAGACAAATTTTAAATTACAGGCGGTTGTGAGCCAGTCTGTTTATTAGTCAGGAACAACTCAGTGCTAAACCACCTGTTTCATGGCAATTGAATTCATATTTGCCATCCTGTGAGTAAGATACAGATCCAAATGAAAATATCGACCAATGGTAAATTGCTTCTTTTTTTTTTTTTAGCCGTGCTGACCAAAGATCACGGAGGCTACCCGATCACTCATGGCCTTGTGTCCATCTGTCCTTCCTTAATTTTTTTTTGCTTGTGACGTGGTCCAGTCCACAATTTTTCAATTAGGCTGTAAAACTTTCAGGACTTATCAAGGATAGAAAATGTAGGTTGAGTTGGATATTCGTGGTTCCACTACTGTAATATGTAATAAACATGGGTCAAAATGTGAAAATCTTGTGAACACTCATCTTTATTTTTTTGTGGACAATGAAATTTAGTGGGATTATGAAGGACATCAAAATCTTGATTGCTTATAAAACTAGTGAGGTTGCACTATGTAGGTGCCACAGAACACTAGGCCCATAGGCCTCTTGTTTTTTGGGGGGTGGGGGTTATTGAAGAATTGGACTAACATCACAAGCGTTGCAAAAATTCAGGAAAAATTGTGTGATAATTGTAATTTTGTTGACATGCTGTGGATTTCCAGATGACGACTGGATTCCAAAACAACAGCTGAAGGTGACTGATGCATTGTATATATGAAAAGCTTGTGCTAAATGTTAACAAGTGGATCTGCCAGGTGGTGTCCAGTGTTAATAATAATGTGCCTATGTATTTATGTATGTAGCAGTGTAGAGAACCCCTGCATACAAAAAAAAAAAAAGTGCAGCTGCTACTGCTCTGTGTAAAACACCAAGTCTGCATATTCCTAGAATGTGCTATGGAGAAAAAAAAAGTAATGTAAATTATACATATATGCTAGATAATGGAAATTTGATTAGGTACACAATTTCTGCTAGCCATTGCTTGGTTACCATGACAACCTGGATGTAAATATAACCCCACCCAAGTGGCACCATGCCCCACCCTATGGTGGACTGGTAGCATTCACACATGTTGCAATTCCAGGTAATGTTTATAAGTGATTGTTATGGATACAAATGTACACAAAGGCCAGGGGCAAGGGTAACCCGATATCCTCACATACTTCCCATTATGGAGCAGGGATCAATAAGTTAAGAGCACAGCCTCTGCGTAATGGACCTTTAAGTGTAACGAGTCCTAATCACTTCCATTATCTCAATTACTTCAGCTGCAGATATGTTATTGCAGCCACATTAATTTGACATAGTATTTTGTGACTGTTATATTCATGCCCGGTTTGTGCGGCCGTTTGTTGTGTCAACTTGTTTATGATATAACACGTGCCTCTCTTTGTTGATAACCAATAGCTACAACTTAAATATTGCATGGAACATGTTTCAAATGCAAGTCCATTCATAAATGACGTGGCATTAAGGTAGTCTATCCTATCAGAATGTCAAAACATATCACTTTGTGTATGTGCATGACTAAGGAAGGCCTGACTTTAAAATTGAAATAAAAGTTCCAATTTTATTCTATTTCAATTTCAGTCGAAAGGGAACACTACACATGCAATACTACATCAATATTATCATTTTAATGCAAAATGAAAGACTTGTAATGTTATAGAGTATTCTCCTCCAAAAGCTTACGTCATATACTTTGGTTTGTTCACCTCTGGGGCTACTAGGCAGTGCCAGGCCAGGCTGAGAGAGTGTCCACCAACCATATCAATGATGTAGTCCTACCCGGCTTCTCAGTGTGGCCAGTCACTTGTTCACCTCCAAATCTGCTAAGCCTTTGGAGGTGAATAAACAAATGTGCTTTTTTAGCTTCTTAAAGATATGTTAAATGCAATTTGGTGATTCATTTTTTTTTTTACAAGATGTTCCTCCAAAAGTGTTTCTGATAGAAAAATAAATAAAAAGTAAACAAATTATAATAGTAATAATAGTAATCCCACATAGAGGAGCTACATGTAATTGTGAGCTTCATTTCAGTCAGCCGAGTCACAGGTCATTGAAGGCAACAAACCCGATGATCAGCTGATGAGGTTTATCTTTAATTATAATCATGTGTCTTAATTATATGATTATAGTGGCCACTAGATAAGCCAAATTCCCCATGTGGTAAGTGATATAATTATATTCTTGATAAGTTATTAAAAGATGAAAGCAATCTGCAGTAAATACAAATCTTCATGAGAGAGGGTAGTGTTTACTCTAAAAAATTCAGGGTCAATCCAGCTATGGCCCAACAGATCTTGAAAATTGATTTACAGCTTATTTAAGAAAACACCAACATTCATATCAGATGAGCTTTCAACCCATCATCTCCAAAGGTGCTCCAAATACGTGCATGTCAAAAACTACTTCACAAATATCTATCAGATAATGGTTCTGTTGCAAACTGTTGTGTCTTCTCAAGCAATAACGAATTGTAGGAAAACATGTTATTAAAGAATCAACTTAAAACTAAGACCTCTCTTCTTTGATATTGCCACCATTCCTCATAAGCTGCCATATGGTTTTACTTACTTGCCTGCCTTTTTTGCCATACCTGACTATTGAATTTGTCAACTGTACAAACTTGATTGTATGTGCAACAAAATTCACAATTTTAAAACGCTTTCTCTTTCGGTGGCATGTTTGTCAGCAGCAAATATAGGGCCATAATACAAGTCTCACAACTGCTGAGTCTTACGTAAAAGTATGATCATGTCTGTGATTTGTGTGGTCAAAGAAGTGGATTCTGTCTGTCTGTCCTTTCAACCATCAGTCTGTGTTTCTGTCTGTGTGACTGTTGGTCTCTCTGTATATCGAAAAGTTTGTAAAGTGTGGTTGGCTAATATAGGAACCAAGTTTGAGGCTGACATATTTTATAAGTTTATCACTATACATGTACGGTACGTGTGGGTCATCTAGTGCAGTGATCAATAGGCGTATGTAGTATGTAGCGTCACAAGCAGAGTTTTACGAGTGACTGTGGAAGTTGCCTCCAATGCAGACCAAACTCCATGTTGTCTTGGCTACATGGTACACTTGGTCTGCCCAGCACTATAAGATTTTTTAAATAGTCAGGATAAAAAAGGGTGTTCCTTGCACTTCAAGTAAGAATAAAGTAATCTGATTGGCTACCCCCCGTGTGACATTAATTTGATGTGGCACTGTGAGTGCCCTTGACGTCAGGTAACACTTTTTCAATCTATCCCATACCTAAGTGGATGACCCCAAGCTGTGCACCTGTCCTTGAACGGTCATCGATTATCTGTGCGGATCTTACCTTTTACACTTGCAATTGCGAATTATGCCCAGAATTAATTTTTTGCATTGAAAGATTATATCCGCCCTCATACTCTAATCCGTCATGGAGCTTGAATAAATCAGATATTGTCATGTTTATGTGAGAATTAATCACGGAAGTGTAGCCCTTGTCCGCCATGTTGATATTGCGGCTTTTAACCCTTAGCACTCTGACCAAAAATTTGCTCCTATGCAGGCTGCCACTGGCCAATTTTGTCAGTTTAACACAAAAAAGAGATATGCATGATTCAACCTCTTGTAACATTTTAATTTTCAGGAATCAAGTGAAGTGATCAATATTAAAGTTGTTGGTATTGATCTAATAAAGATTTCTGTATAGTTCTTCATTAGCATAAACATGCATAAATATGCATAAATTATGTTAATGAGCTGCTAACAACTATTTTTTGCCACAAATGCATGATTCAACCTCTTGCAACATTTTAATTTTCAGGAATCAAGTGAAGTGATCAATATTAAAGTTGTTGGTATTGATCTAATAAAGATTTCTGTATAGTTCTTCATTAGCATCAATATGCATAAATATGCATAAATTATGTTAATGAGCTACTAGCATCTATTTTTGCACTAAATAGTAAGGTTTCTTCAGACGACTGGGCGTATTTTCATCATTATTTCCTCCCAATCTTGCTATTTTTGGCAGATAATGGGTCTTATAAACATAGTAATCAATAACTAACATCCATGTGACTACATTATGCATGTTAGTTAAATAAAACTTGACATCATTCACCTGCGAAATAAAGAAAACCAAGATGTCGACTTCTCAATTTCATGAATCTTTTTTATTTTCATTTTTTTTTTCAGAATTGCCAACTGCAACGATCAACATCTCATATCAGCACAAGCACGCCGTAGCTTCTGCAAGTGTTTTTTTTTTGTTTTAGGAAAAAAAATATGAGGAAACAATGCAATTACATGAATGTTCAGTTCCATCACTACTAGTGCCCTCTGGAGTCTCAAATTCTCCTTCAAGTGGATCAGATAATGCAAAAATTGGCATCTCGGTGGTAATACATGATGTAAACAGTGGAATGTATACCAATAAAGTTTCAATAATTGTGTATTTTATAGGATGTCACTGCACTGTGAAATAAAAAGTACCAGATGAATATTTGTCTTAAACATTTACTTTCAGTATCAACATCTTAGATTAGAACTGTGTAAGCATGGGAAGTATTTATCTGTTGCCAGACCAGTGAAGAAACAAATACAAAATGCCCAATGTCTATACAATGCACATGTACCCATGTTTCAATTTACACCTTGTGAAGGTCAGCTGTGCAATTGATTGTGTAATTGACCATGGTGTGGTACCGCTCGAAACATGGGTACATACACATTTGCTTGTTGCATGACCCACACATGTACTGCGTCTGGTGACGCTTGAATGTACGTGAGGAGCAGACAACACAGTCTGGGCAACATTGTTTCCCTGTCTTGGTCTTGTTGGGGTTTATAGCAGGAAAGTGTCTCCCACTCAACCTGCCAGGAACCTCAACAGACCTGTAGCGATTTCTTGGAACACTGGGACGCTGATAAGTTGAGGTCAGCTGCTGAATCAAAGTAAGCCGCAGTTTGGACTTATTTATGCGTGTGTGGGGCCTCATGGCCTGCCACAAGATCGTGAACTGCACAAACATGACCTCTAGTAGGTACACAAATACCTTCTTCCACCACTTGTTGGTCCTGTGGTGAGACAAGTAGGTCCATATCTTTTGGTCCATCAAGTCCACACCCCCCATATAGCAATTGTATGCCTCAATAGCTTTGGGTTTTTGAACCTCTCTCCTGTGGTTTGGTGCATATCTACAGCGGACCTGTTTACTCATCATAGAGTCATTATGAATAGTTGTAAGGACAGTCACCTGTTTCTTATCCATCCACGCTACAAATAATTTCTTTTCATCACCATCACGTTTGAACGTGGGCGGGTCATTTTTTTTCAGCTTTGCATTACGAATGGATGGAGGGGTACCCCGCCTGTTACTCCGCAATGTTCCACATGCACCGGTTTGTTTTTCAGCGAGGGCATCAAACAATTCTGGTGATGAAAAGAAATTGTCCATGTAAACATGGTGGCCTTTATTCATGATTGGCTCAGACAAATCTAGTACCACTTTGCTTGAAAGGCTGTGCTCTGGTGTCTCTTTTTTTCCTACATAAAGTGACCAGTTCACCAAGTAACCTGTTTGGGATTCACACAGAGCCCAGCCTTTCAACCCCCACTTGTGCGGCTTCTGGGGCATGTACTGAACCATAACTGATCTCCCTTTGAAAGCAACCAGACTTTCATCTACAGATAGTTCACGATTCGGTGCATACAGTGTTTGAAATTTACCATTCAGTAAATCAATCAGTGGCTGAATTTTGCCTTTTATGTCATAGTCAGGATTGTCTCTGGGCAGCAATGTCTGATTGTCAACGAGATGGAAAAAAATCCAGATTGACTGCCATCTGTCTCGGCTCATGATACTCCTGAATCCCTTCATCTCTAAGAGGTGATTGGTAGACCAGTAAGCCTCATAGCTTGGGAGCTTGATGATGCCCATGTACAATAAAATGCCCATGAAGGCACGCATCTCATCAGGATATGTGTCTGTCCAGGTTCGGGCAAGTGAATATCTTGGCAGTGTTTCAGGGGGGTTTTGTTCCAGATATTGGTGGGCAAACAGGTTGGTTTGTTCAACACACATGTGTATAAATTCATCATCCATCAACTTGGAAAAAATGTCAATTTCTGATGAAGTTTCATCAACTGGGAATTTCAGGCCAGTGCCTGTGCCTCGCTGAAAATTTGGCAACCAATCATCTCTGTAGGCATCGGACAGATTACCATTGTTTGTGCCACCCCTAACTTGTGTTTCACTTTCATTATCTGATAAATCAAAACCTTCAAAGTCACTTTCATCACTGCTTGGGCCAACAATTTCATAAAAATTTTCCAAACCAGAAGATCGTGCCCCTGGTTCATCTGTGTTAATGCCCGTTTCTGAATTTTGATCGATTTCTTCTTCAACTGCAAAACCTTCAAAATCAAAGTCCGATTCACTGTCGCTTTCGCCAACCAATTTTCTGAAAATTACCATGGCATCCGCCATGTTTCTTGGCTTCAAATTTCGGGGGACAGAAAATTTGAACTTGGGGCACAAAATTCAGTTAGATAGATCATAATAATAATCACAAATTCATCAATAGGGGACAAGAGCAGTCAAAGAAAAAAAACACAAACAAGAAATTGAAGTTACGCAATGAAAAGGCCAATTTTATTGCCGTCTTCCGTTTTACAGAAAATTCAAACTGACTATCCACTTACATGTTGCACAGTAACTTGCACAAGCGTCCATGATTTCCATCAGAAATAATCGGTAAATCCTTGGTTCTATCCTCACAATCCACGTATTCCCCCCATTACAGGGAAAGAATAGACCAGTCCATGTTTTTCGTGAATGAAACGATCTTTTTTACAAAGTTTCTCAGCCTGATTTACCGCCCAGATTGTTCGGTAGAATAGTACAGATTTTACCGGCGGCCATCTTGGATCGATAAAACATGCTCGTGTTTGATAACTTCGCAAAAAGTCCTGCAAAGTCCAAATTTTCAAATGGCAACCCGCCATTTTCTTTCCTTGCTTGAGAAGTAGAGAATACAATTAATGCGCATGCTTGCTAGGGATTGTTGTCTTCCGTTTCCTATAAGAGTATTTTCCCCCATGAATCAGCTATGTTAAAATGGTGGATCTATTCGACAACCGCTGTGCTTTCCCCCATGAATCAGCTATGTTAAAATGGTGGATCTATTCGACAACCGCTGTGCAACAGCGTAACGATGAAGGTGGATTCATTCGACAACCGCGTGCTACGCGTTAAAAGTGATTACATCACAGGGTAATCCCCTGGAGGGCATCTGAACCAATCAGATTTGTGCCTGTATAATTAGCCATGTGTGAGTAAACAATTAGCCGTGCGCACCTTTTCCCTTAGTGTCCGCGGATCTCTTCAATGACTTGCTATCCTCACTATTGGTGGCCTTGCCCAGACTGTTCTTTTCTTTTCTGTTGATGTTTTCTTTTGTTTTTGTGTGACAGAAAGACTTTCAAGAAAATAAATGTTGACCTGGGTGGTGGGTGACAAACTTGACTGTCATCCACCACCAACGTGTAACACTTATATAATGTCATACTAATGGACTGAGAAACCTATAAGGAAGTTGATGATTATGAATTTGGCTATTGGCAGAATGTGTGCTATATTGCATGGAGGCCTGTTACCATGGTAACCATAGTAGACCAGTTAGATGTCGAGTCACTTTTTCAGTGTTTAAACAGTGATCATGTAGCCATAGGGCAGACCAAATGGAGCAGAGAGGTCTCTTCAGCAGACAGCTGGGGTGGATGTACTGCAACCAAACAATCAGGAGTGGTTGCACTGATAAAAATGTGTCGAGTTTGAAAAAAAATGAAAACAATACAATACAATCTTAGCGTGTCTGTCAAACTATGAAGTAGTCTTAAAAAGGTCGAATGGGCTACATATACATAAGTATGGTGATAGTTGTATGCAGGTGTTAAAAAAAGTGCATGGCCAGGCATTATACATACATGTATGGTTTTTGAATGAGAGATAAGTCCCAAGTGGACATTCGTGAGGCACACCTGCATCTGACCGAGTTGTGACCTCTATATGAACATGTACGAGGTCACCTTGATAACAACTGGTGGTGTTATTGTCAACACAGTGGTGGCATCCTGTAATGAGTTGAGTCTACATTTTGGCCATATCCTTGAACTCCCAGGATTCTGTATGTGTGCGAGACATTGGTTATCACATTATGGCTATTATTTTGTAGTATTATAAACATATTTGTTCATTTGTTGTTGGTAACCTAATGCAGTGGCATCTGACATAGTGAAACCTGTGTTGAAGGACCACCCCTAGGGGATGACCAAATTGCAGTCTTTCAGGACAACTAGTCTGTCCAAGAAGGTATAGATAACTTGACAGAATTCTAAATAAGGATCTTTTAAAGGTGGTCTTTAAAGACAGATGGTCTCATTGAAGTGGTCTCTCAAGTTAGGGACCACTGTTTTTAAGAACATCCTTGCTGTCACCTTAACCCTTTCCTCCTCAAACCGGCCAAAACCGGCTGGTGGTCAAATGTCGTCTGCTTCAGTGTATTCTACTAATTTCAACAGTTATGAAAAACAATTTGACTGAGAAATGTACATGAGACTTATCAAGATCACATGCCCCAGGTCAACAGCTTTCCTTGACATGGGTTGGGCACTTAGTGCCCAACCCATGCCAAGGAAAGCTGTTGACTCAGTCTTAATTCAAGGAGGAAAGGGTTAAGGTGGTTTGATATTTGAAATGGCCAGTACAGATATTAAAGGTAACAAATATAATCAAGTGTCGCAAGATCAATCTTAAATGGACAAACTTGTGGTATGTCACAGGAGATGGTCATTATTGCACATAACATGGTAGTACAGTTACTGAACTTGAAGTACTATGTATCTCATGGTATCTGTGTTGTGTACTTTCAGGTATTGTAACAGCCACATGCAGGTATTGGGGATACTGCCGCGCAAAGAACGGAAGGGAAAGGACCGTGAAATCAGCAGCATGGTGGTAGACAGCAAGATGTCCCTGGAAGACCGCCTTAAAAGCAAGTTCAACTTGCGCCAGAGTTCAGAGAGCAGGCATGAGGACTCCATCCAGGATCCAGATGATCCGTATGCATTTCCTGACCCCGTGTCAGAACCAGTCAAGCCTGTCACTACACCAATGCGAGCAAGCTTGAGCCCACGGGCCAGTCAGAGTCCGCGACAGAATCAGAGCCCAGCACATAGCTCCTCAGCCCTTCACGTGACGGAGTTGAACAATGTCAACCATGTAACAAATAAAGGCATAGGTGTCAGCACTGGGAGTAAGACAACCAGTGCGGCTAGCAAGGCTGTTGGGATTCTCAGTGGAAGTTGTAAGACGACCACCGCTGGCAGCCTCAACATGGGTTGTAAAACTAGTACAGTGGGAAGTAAAGCTCCAAGCATCGCCAACAAGCTGACTGTAGGGAACAAAGTGGTGAATACTGGGAATAAAATTGTTAACATGGGCATAGGCAGTATTGGTAGTATTGGAAACAAGTCGTGTGGTATTGGAAGTAAGAACGCCAGTGCTGGTAATAAAACAACCAGTGTTGTCAGTAAGACTATACACACCGGGAGTAAAGCAACGAGCATTGGCAATAAGACAGTTAATGCCGGGATTAATAAGACATTGAATGCTGGAAGTAAGACAGTCATTGCTGGAAATAAAGCAGCCAATGCTGTGAGTAGGACTGCCAGTGAGAACACAAATCCTGGTGCTTCATCAATTGCCAAGCTTTATCCAGAATTGGCAGAAAAGCTGGAACGTGTAAAGACCAAATCGGAGCCCAAAGTTAAAGGCTCCAGCAAGAGCTCACGGACTATGAACCGATTACAAACAAAAATTGCACAGAATCGTATAAAGGACAAATTAAAGAAAAATCAGGAACTAGTCAATCAGGGTACGCCGGAGTATACGTCACCTGCGCCCTCTGCACCATGTACCCCACAGACTCCTTCTCTTCCCTCGGTGCGAATAGAAAAACCGCCATTGCCCACTGTAGATAATGCAACCAGCATGTTGGGTTCTCCCCCCATGCCACAGTTTCACATGTTGGGGTTCCCCTCACCAACGCCGGTGCCACCACCTTTCACTACAGCTCAGGGCAACTATCCAAATGTACCACCGTCTCACCTAACATCATTACCATACCCTCATTTACAGATGCCTCCTTACCCAGGCACAGTGGCGCCACCTGTGGCTTTTCCTGCTCCTGTTAACATACAAGCTCCATGTACAGCTCCATTTGTATCGGGTACACCATATGTACCACCTCATATGCCAATCATACATACACGACCCAAAAGGCCTCGAAATGTACTGTCAGAGACTGAAGCCAGGAAGAGGCTAAAAAGACGCTCAGCTGTAAAGGTTTATGCCTACTACGCTAGCCGTAAGATACAAAACTTTGACCTGCTTCCAATGGGTGAGTAGATCACATACATGAAAAAATAAACAGGTATGAAGTTTGGATGCTACATGTATATATACACTGGTCCTTTTTTATAACACCCATCACTATAAGGGACATATCTGTGTGGCTGTCTGTCTGTCTGTTTACATATGCCTTGCAACATAAAAGATGAAAGTCAGTAATTCTGTTCAAGACTGTAAAAGTCATAACTTATGATGTACAGTCATAATATGAAATTCAAGACATTTTTTTGCATGTGTCATTGTCATGGGTGAATAATACTTAACCACCAAAACCTGAAGTTCTTTTCTTGTCTCTGAAATAAGTTGCAGATTTTTAGGGGACCGCCAAAGGCGAGGCTCCTATAGTAATTATTACAGGTCCATCCGTCCAGCCAGATTGTTTCCACATGATAACTTGAGAAGGTTTTGAACTAGGCTTTCATATTGAACAGGATTTTAGTCCTGTATAAAGGCTACTTTAAGATCTAAGGTGGGTGACCTTGACCTGATACCCAAGGTCACAGAGCCACTTTAGTGAATTTGGTGTCGGCCTGACAACTTGAGAAGTTTTTGAGCTAGGGCTCTCATATTGCACAGGGTTATTGTCCTGTGTAAGAGCTAGGTCAAGTTTAAAGATGGGTGACCTTGACCCTATTCCCATAGTCACAGAGCCACATTAGTTAATTTAGTGTCTGCATGATAATTTGAGAAGTTTTTGAACTAGGACTTTCATATTGCACAGGGTTATTCTCCTGTGTAAGAGCTACAATGTAGGTCAAGTTTGAAGATGGGTGATCTTGACCCAATTCCCATAGTCAGAGAGCCACATTAGTGAAATTGGTGTCTGCATGGTGACTTGAGAAGCTTTCGAGTTAGGGCTTGTATATCGCACAAGATTATAGTCCCTTATAAGGGCTAGGTCAAGGTCAAAGATGGATGACCTTGACATAATTCCCAAGGTCACAGAGCCACATTGGTGACTTTAGTGTCGGCATGGTAACTTTAGGTTTTCAACATGTTCAAGCTAGCCTATATAGGGATTTCATATTGCACATCATCATAGTTTTCTATCAGACCAACGTGAAGTTCCAACATGAGTGACCTTGACCCAATTTTCAATGCCACACAGGCACCTTTGTGAAATTCAGTGTCCACACGATAATTTATAAACTTGTTCATGTACATGGGTGTTAGATTGTAGATGATTATAGTCCTCTATAGTGATGATGATCCTCCCTAGTGCCAAGGCTTAGTTTGAACATGAGTGATCTTGACCCACATCTCAGGGTCACAGCCACTTTTTTACTTCTTGGATGCTGGATTTTATGTTCAACGATTTATATTACTGTGTACAGCTGACTTTGAACCTGTAATCCAAGGTCAGTTTACCCAATGTTCAAGGTGAGATATATATTGCTGCCCTAAACTGTCCCATATTTGTATATGGCAGTCCCCTCAGTGGGGCAAACACCACTGTTACATCTGGTTTATTTTGAATCTTGTTTTAAACTGGTACGAGTTGAAGTGCACAGACCAGAGCTTGTATAAGTGTAGACACAGCCTGAAGTCAGTAGTCTGCACTTCTGGATTTCATTTTTTTTTAAAATATGATGTGAGAATAACATTTTATCTGGTGGAGAGGATTAGTTGCGCTCATAACGGACTGTCAGACCATTGTTGTGTCTGCTGATGCCTGGTCCAAGTCCAACCGTGCTGGGTCCTAGGTCTGCTAAGCAGGCAAGAGGATTACAAGATGTTATTAAGTAGTGATGGGCATATCAAAAACTTCTTTTAAGGAAAACAGACCTTCGATGGTGCAAAATTAATGCATTTTCATAATGTTGCTAAAATGATGACAAAGTTTAGAAGATAGATAGATAGGTAGGTAGGTAGGTAGATAGATAGATAGATAGATAGATAGATAGATAGATAGATAGATAGATAGATAGATAGATAGATAGATAGATAGATAGATAGATAGATAGATAGATAGATAGATAGATAGATAGATAGATAGATAGATAGATAGATAGATAGATAGATAGATAGATAGATAGATAGATAGATAGATAGATAGATAGATAGATAGATAGATAGATAGATAGATAGATAGATAGATAGATAGATAGATAGATTTAAGGGAGATTTTAGCTAAAGACATTTGTCATCTTTTAGCCACATGCTAAATAAAGTCTAGATTTGTTTACTTTTCATCAAATATTTAAATGTTATTACATAACAGCAGTTCAAATTTGGAAATGGTTTGGCCAATGAAATGCAAGTTTTGCTATACATTTACAGATCCCTTTATTCAAATTGGCTACAGTTGAGTAATTTCTTGTGTTAGCCCAATATGATACTGTAAATTACTTAAATTTCACTGATGGCACAAAACCGTGAAATTAAAACAGTGAAATAGTATATTAACATTGTTTGAATAGAAATTACGTCCAAAACAGTGAAATTAAAACTACAGTGAAAGATTGTTTGCTCAAATAGAGATTATGTCCAAAACAGTGAAGTTACCATGAAATGTCAAAAATACAAAAGCCGTGAAAATTTTTACGCACGAAAATAAAGCAATTTACAGTTAGGATGCCTAAGGCCAACAGCTCTTCTTCAGTTGGATGGGATGTAGTGCAACAGACTCGCAACAAGGTTAGTAGACCTGTTGACTGTGTTATTATATTAAACCAGGGCGTGGTTAATGAATGCTCTGTTATCTGTGCATTTAGGAGTGGACAGCTCAGACGATGATAGCGATTTTGATGACCAGTTACCTAGACAGCAGGAATGGTTTGTGGCATCAGACGATGAAGAGCCTATTTGTGAGGAGTAAGTTGTCGTCCTCAGACTTGCTGTTTGTACACTTGTATACATCTTGATGGATCCTATTTTTAAGAAGACCATTGCTCACTTCCCCATCTCCAAAAAAAAAAAAAAAAAAAGAATGTTTTGTTTAATCTCTTTCCCTTGGAGTATCTACTCTGCTCAATATGTGTGTGGGGGGGGGGGGGGGGGAGCAAAAAAGAAAAACTGCAGACTTGGTCTAAGCTACTGGGCTTTTCATGTCCAAATATATCATTACTTGGGGATAACTTTTAATTGTCAAAAAGCTTTCAATACAAATAGCTTTTAGTGTACACAGTATGAAGGCAGGTAAAACTGTGCACACCATAAGTTACTAAAGGTGGCAACACTAGTGGAGTATGATTTTAACAAAATACTTTTGACTTGACAGGGATGAATCATCATACAGCAGTAGAACAACACAGTTATCTCTGCTGAGGGCGCGTTTACGACGCCAATTTATGCAGCTGAGAAATTCACAAACAGGAAATGTGGCGTTCCGTACATATCAACAGAAGGCATTGATGGCCCTCCTGCAGGCAGCTAAAAGGAGTGTATCTTCCGCCACCGACGTCATTCTTGAGATACGGGGAGAACACCGCAAGTTTGCCAGCAAGTGAGTATTGATACAGGGTAGGGGGCAGCACTAGTCGACAGCCATGCAGAGTGATTATGCATGTACCGTCCACTGGATTTTGATTTGGGTCTGAAGAACACTTAGGTACAAATTATGATGACAGGGGTGTGTTACTTCACCATGGAATATATAAACGGTGCTTTAAGGAAGGTGGCATGAACTAGCAGATTTTGCCAGATATAGAATCTTTAGATCTTATTGGATCTCAAAGTTTGGACAATTTGACCATCATATAATGAAGTGATGGAGTGTTAATTCAGAGATAAAGATTTGACCGTCCATATGCAAGGAAAGTGGTTATATAATGAGGTGTTGATTGCAGGGTAATCAGATCATAAGGGAGGCCATTAAAAAAAAACAAACAAACAAACAAATTAAAAAGATTGGCATATACTGCACACTCATCAGATGTAACAATTGTTAGCATGTCTAAGTTAAGAGACAGTTTAGGAGCAAAGTAAAAGATGGTGCTGGTGATTTACTGGCAATATGCACAAGTTTCTGGCATGCTGAGTAACTAGAATGATTCTCTTGTTTGTCCGTTGCCATCTTAATCTCTTCATATCTTACTTTCCATGCAATATCTTCATTGTGAGCAGGCTTAATAAGAAGATGACCCATGATTCAATATCCATTCATATCTTCAGCAGCCTAGATCTTTCCATTTTGATTGTTTGCTTCAGCTACTTTTATTACAGGTCATACTGTATTTTAACCTTGACCCTTTCCCCTTTGAACTGGCCAAAACTGGCTGGTGGTCAAACATCATGTGCTTCAGTGTTTTTAACTAATTTCAGCAGTGATGAAAAACAATTTGACTGAGAATTGCAGATGAGACATATATAAAGATCACATGCTCCAGGTCAACAGCTTTCCTTGGCATGAGTTGGGACTAAGTGCCCAACCCATGCCAAGGAAAGCTGTTGATTCAGTCTTAATTCAAGGGGAAAGGGTTAAATTCGAGCAAATCAACTACTTCAATAAACTCTTTTTTTTTTTTTTTTTTTTTTTTTTTTTTTTAAATTATATATATATGGCCTACTTAGCTTACTCTCACACCATTTTTGGATCTGGCTGGTGACTATGAGTACCAGTCCAACACTCCAGGGCCCTATGCCTGCTAAGCTTTTAACAAACTTAACTCTTTAAGTACCAAATTTTGAACTGAGTCAACAGCTTTTCTCTGGAACTAGAGGCATGCTGGTACTTGAATGAAAGGTCTTTTTATGAGGAATATGAATCTGAATTCCTAGTGACAAGTCAGACTAGTTTCACTTTAGTAGATTGACTTTAGACATGATTGGCACTGAAAGAGTTAACTATGCTTATCATGCATTATGTGTTCCTTTTTTCAGGGCAGGGAAGCGGCGTCTGTCCTCGCAAGAGTCCTGTAATTACAAGAGTGAGGAGGAGACAGATTGTGCTGATCGGGTTCTGCCCTACACAAACCACTGTATGAAACGTATCCTTACCAGCTGTTCTTGTTTTTGAGTGTGAAGAAGAAAAAAAAGGATAGGCCCACAAGTACAAGGCCTTCATTTTGAATTTAGTTATCAGGCAAAAGGAAAGTATATGCATATTTGAGCCATTTGCCGTTCTGTAAATTTTGAATACTTTTTAGATGGAGGAAGCCATTAGGGGTTTGATCACATTCGTTGATGTTGGGCCCCTCATAAAGCCTCATTGCCCAACATCTGGAAGGCAGGACGATGGCTTAGACTGCTGACCCTTGCGTAATGAGGGGCCCAGTGTCAACAAAGTGACCAAACACCATTCTATCCTGACACTTTTCTTTTTGATGTTTAAATAGGCCTATTTGTAGGCATAAATGACATTGTACAAGCCACAACTTTGTCGCAAAAAAAAACAAAAAAACCCCTGTAGAAGATCATACGGGAATAGAGAAATGAGTGAAGTAGCAACATCGCAAGTGTCTTGCCAATAAGCATAACTTACAGCTGAAAAACTGATAGGCCAAATGTGACTT
Source organism: Hermodice carunculata (assembly GCA_964020975.1). NCBI lineage: Eukaryota > Metazoa > Annelida > Polychaeta > Eunicida > Amphinomidae > Hermodice > Hermodice carunculata. The sequence continues at coordinate 28,141,203 of OZ026627.1, forward strand.
TTTTCAATCTTGGCCTATTTCCACTTGCAGCACACTTTCCGTGTAATAAATTATGATACCTTATCCTGTAAAAAACATGAAAAGGCCTTGCCATGTTTGTTCACAATCAACTGTACTGTCTGATCACTGCGTATAGGAAGCCGGACATAAAGCGGCGAGCATGGGTGGATTTAAATCATGGGCAAATAACATTGCAAATGCAGTGTAGGTGAGTCATGATAGAATTTATAAGCCAATGTAGCATATTTGAGAGTGTCCAGAAAAGGTATAGGCTTACCTTCAGAGAACCTCTGTCATTTTACCTCTTTTGAAAAATTTGTGAATAAAATATACAAAATGGCACCTGGTTTCCAAGAGCTCTTTTGGTGTAGGGAAAATCATTTGCACTGTCCTGCACAGGGTTATTTTGTTTGTTTTTTTTTCACTCACTTTCTGCTCAAAATTACTTGTGTCAATTTAGACTCAATATGTGAAATCAAAATTTGAGCTGTCCTGATTGGACTTAACATATAGAGTCATAATCAGTGTTTCCAGGCTTTATGGTTTGGTACATGAAGGACAACTCTACATGGAAATGCATTTGACACAAGCATGATTTATTGGGGTTTTCCCAAGGTTCTGACAGCACAAATGTGGTCATTTGACAACCTGACAGTCATGACAGTCACAGCATTTTTTTTTTTTTTTTTTTAATATTTACTTGTTAGGGAAATATTTTGTGGTTCGTTTTTCCTGACATTGTGAAAACAGAATGTAAAAATCTGTCGTTTAATTAAAAAGGGAAAAACTATAAAACTTCAGTAAATGCGGTGTAAGGTGAGACCAAAAAAAATTACCTTTGAGCTCCAGGAAGCCCCTATGTCAGACAATATATTCACGCCACAAAATGTTACTCATTTGTAATCATCGCAAAGTTAATTTTTTCCCCGTGCCAATTTGACATTCATAAGGTAAAGTGTACACATATGTTTCTCCAAATATACCAGCCAAGTCCACATAACTATTAAACATGGTCATTTAGAAAAAATTTAATCAACTTGTCATTCTGACAACAAAATCACTTCAGTGGTAAGACTATAATTCAAAATTACATAAAGACTGGGCAGAACTTGTCAGTTTGTTCCATGATGGGGGCTATCATCTTGACTGACCAGTCTGTCTAACCCAGCAGGAGATCTTTTGCTACTCGGCTTTTGGAGCCAATTAATTTCTGCCCTTGGGGCAACTTCCATGCAAGTTGAAAGATCCATACATATGTTCTGGGACACAGGAATGCTTGCAACATATATTTCAAGGTAGTGTTTTTAGGTTATGCTCACACTAGAAATGCCCCATTATATATGTATACTATTTTATGCAACAAACAAACCTTCACTGAATACTAATAACATATATATTTGCATACTACCTCTTAACAGTATCCAGTGGGTAATATTGTATGAACATGGCTGCCATATATGATACTGTAAATTGCTTTAATTTCATTGTGCTCTTATTTTCGCTTATTTCGCTTAAAACCCTGAAAATAAAAGCACATTGAAATTGTATTGTAACATTGTTTCAATAGAAATTAAAAATGCAGTGAAATGTCCAAAATACAAAAACTGTGAACATTCATACACTGGAAAATAAACCAATTCACAGTAATTGTGAAAATCTGTTAGAATAATGTAGCATCATAGAACCTTAGGGAACTTGCAAATAAGTATGTGGTGTATTGTGACATGCCCCACCATACAGGAATAAACTTGTTTATTCCTTCATGGCTCCATAGAGCTCCTTATCAGGAGCATATCACAATACACCACATATCAGTTGTTCATACAATAATAAAGAGAATGAAAGGGCCGAAGCACTGAGACACTCAGGCCCATTAAACAGCCACCAGCAATCTGTACTTATCCACACATGATGGGAGAAGCAGAGCTCTTGGGTTTTATACCATCTGTGCATCTTCCAGTTTTACAGTGGTGGCCCTATGATGGACTATCCGAAAGCCATTTAGTCAGCCACCTCACCAGGTTCCCAGGCTAGAACTAGACTGGGGTCACCAGCTGCTGGTGCAGGTTGGGCACATTGTGTTCACTCCATAACAAAGAAGACTGTTGACCTGGGGCATGTTTTCCTAATACTAGGCCTCACCAACAGTTTTAATGTAGAACATCTTCCATCAGCAAGAAATTGAAATAAAGATATTGAAGTAGACTGCACTTTACATTCAAGTGCTTTGGAATGGTTTGAACAGACAAGGATTATGTTGGTACATCCCCTCTGGTGAAATAAGTTTACTGAAGTTTGGGTTTTTGATCATGTTTGTCTCCATTAGAATTACTGTGAGAACAGCTAGTTTGAGGAAAGTACTGTACATGTATAATCTTAAATTTTAAGGAGGGATAAATATTCCCAAATTACCCTGAGTAGATCCTATTCGGGAATATTAAACTCGCAAAAATTTTGACAGATTAAATTTAATCAAGTCCCAACACAAAATCCTGCTTTACATAGTACTTTAATTAAAATACTAAAAAAAAAATTAAAATTTCCACACACACAAATCTCATACGATTAATTTCAAGAAAATAAAACTCCCGAGAATTTTTTTTACGGCAAATTCAGGGAATCATATGCTCGGGAATACAATGATTATACGGTAGTAGAATGGAAAGTGACATGTTCCTTGATGGTGACCTCAGATATAATGTACAACGCAGACCAGCAACTTTATGAGTTCTGCACTGCCAAGTTCTCTGACAACACTCAATGCTGCGTACCTGTGTTTGATCTTCGTCATGAGCTGCCACTTTGTCCTGAGCATGCCGCCAAAGCTGTAAGTAGCCCAGTCTCCATTGGAATCATATTTTCTTCGCATCAATCCATAGGTGAAAGTTTTCAGTTGTGGGAAAATTTTGGAATACTTTTTTTCTCTTTTTTTGTGTGGGGGGGGGGGGGGGGGGGGCAAATGTTGTTAAACATCCATCATTGCAAGCTTGCACCCTAGACAATGATCTGGGAGAAATGCTTACCTGTAGGTTGGCCTTTGGGTCTAATAATCTCTGTATATTAGTTTATTTTAATCAATTTCAAATTTGATTAGATTTTTCATTAAAATATTTTATTTCATAAGAAAAGGATCGGAGAACAAACGTAGTCTTACAAACAAACTCCTGTCCTGGGGATACAACACAAATTCTCAGTATATAAGTTCAGGGTATGACAACAGACAAAAATCATATGCCCAATAGCCAATGTACAAGAAGTACCCCAAAAGTTTGGTGACACTACACAGTGGGTAAGTATACTAGAGTTTATATATGTCTAATCATGTTTAGACCATGGAAACCAAGTTTCGAGATTGCGTTCAGCAGGCATGTCAAATGTACTCCATACATACAAAAACAAGAACATTTACTTATGTCAATACACTGTATACATGTAATGGTCTCTGGCATATATTCCATATGACTGTAGTTAGTTCGGAAGAGAAGGGCGTTGACTGAATAGTGTTTACAAACCCAAAATAATGTTATGGAAATACAATTTTGAGCATCTTTGAACACGAGTACACTCCCTTCCGGAGCAGCCCAAAAGCATCCAAGTAACGTGTTATTGGCGATCAAATTCATGAGATAATATGAACAAGTGATCTGATTTGTTTCATTCCATGATGTGTATTTGTATTGATTTTACGAATAAAAATCTTCCCTGATGATTTGACAAACTTCTTCTTACAGGTATTTCGAACCTGCTGTATATATATAAAAAAAAAAGACAATTGGAAAAGAGGAACATGTTTATGTCTCCTAACGTAGAAATAAATGCAGTGAAGCAGCAACAATGCAAGTCATTATCGTGGATGATAAAATAGAAAATGGAAAACTTTATACTTCTTTTTTTCCTGCCCAGGATAATTACAACAAGAATCCAGAGCCGAAGCCAAAGAAGCCTCGGAAAAAAACCAAACCTTCTGCACTGACCAGACCCCCAAAGAAAGGAAAGAAGAAGAAAAACCAGAAGCGTCTCCGTCCGCAGAAACCTATGCCCCCTCTAGAACCTACAGGCAACACAGGTAGAGTTTGTTCTTACGTGTAGTATCTGTGTAACAGTAAGCCATTCAGTGCCAAGTTTTGACAAAGTCAACAGCTTTCCTTGCGGTGCTTTGTACCCAAAGCATGCCAAGGAAAGCTGTTGACCTGGACAAGTCCTATATTTTCTGCAACTAGAGACATGCTGGTAAGTGAATGAGATGTCAGTTTATGAGGAATATGGATCTGAGTTTATCATTAGTGTGTCAAGTGAAAGCATACAGCTATTGTTGTAATTGGCAATGAAAGTGTTAAGTGTCAAGACTCAAATTCTTTTATTTGACCATAAAGACAAAATTATACAAAGCATGATAAAAAGTACAGGCCATGAGATTCTCATTAAGGCTATTTATAAATAGCCGCTAGCATGAGAGCCACCATGAAATGCAGTATATTCTAAGTACAGTGCTCCCGATTTATAACACTCCTCATTACAAGGTGGTTTCAGATACAAGACGGTGGATACCATGGATCCCACTGAAATAGTTTTCCCAGTACTTCTGTGTTAAAAGTCTCTCTGTTATAAGGTGGTTTTGCTATAACACGCTATACCGTGTGGGCCCCAACACCAACATTGTAAAGAGGTAGCACTGTAGTCATGTACCAGGCCATGCTGTGCATGTGACTAATAGCATGTTCTTGTGGTTTCAAAGAGGTGAAAACACCTGACAATCAGGCGAGGAAACAAATCGCCAAATACCAGTTGGTCAGGGTGGCTTAGCATTTTGCACATCCAGACTCTTTGGGGGGCATTTTGAATGGGAAAGATTCAACTGTGGCTGTTCACTTTGAAAAAGTACGACACAAATAAACACATCCAGAAAGTGCTGGTCCTGCTTTCGTAAGAGCACATGAAAGCTGTGGTGAAGAGTAAAATATTAACCCTTAAAGTGCCAAATTGTGGACTGAGTTGACAGCTTTTCTTGGAACGCATTGGATGCAGTGCACCCAATGTGCGCCAAGAAAAGCTGTTGAACTGTGATATTCTTTCTGGAAGTATAGACATACTGATACTCAAATGAAAGGTCTTTTTACGAGGAATATGAATCTGGGATCCTTATGATAATTAAGACTAGTCTGACTTAAGTAGATCGACTTTAGATGTGATTGGCACTGAAAGAGTTAATTTCTTGTCACAGCAGTGAGTTGGAACTTGTGGAGATGCTTGGTGTGTGTATATAGGATAAATTTATGTTCCACCGGTATTTACCTGTTCATAAATCGGGGATGTGATTTCCTCCTTGTGTGTCTGAACTAATTGTATAACGTGCAGAAACTAGGCAAGGGCCTGACAGCGAAAAAGTTGAAACAGCTGAAAGAGTTTGACAGGTTTTGCTGCTAGTGGCGCATCATCAGGAACTGTCAAACTACAGAGAGCCTAGGGTATTATGCTGAAGCATAACATTGGACGTTGCTAACATAAATTAGGCATGCGTCGACACAGGGCATGGGATCTGCTTATTTTAAGTATGGTCCACGCCTCTAGGTGACGTCACGTAGAGTGCATTGTCAACATTGCCGCGTGTCACTGCATGTCCTGTGTAGAAGTGGAAGGATCCATAACTGGGATGCCCAGTAGGGGATTCTAGTGTTGGATATGATACAAGTATGCTTGTATTTACAGTGATGTAAAGGATAAACCAGTCCATAAGTCCAGGTGTAAAAAAATATCCATGAACCTGGGCCAGACGTGACATGTCAATGGAGTCAGTTGTTCAACATGTTTTAGATTTTGTCTTGGAAGTTCCAACTTTGATGTAATCAGTCAGACCTGCTCTTGTGACCAGATCCAGCTCCTGCCAGCAATTTTACAGCTTTTTTATTGTAAAAAGGGCCCAGCTGTTTATTGCGGTTAGTGTCCATTATGAATTAAGGTCCCAGTAATTAAAAAAAAAAAAAAACACTGTGTGAAGTCACCTGTAGCCACTTTGTATGTTACAACTGTATGACATTTGCTATCTACTGATACCGTTCTGGTCCTTATGACAACACTGAACTGTTTGACAACATGAGTAGAGCATATCAGAGGAAGAACAAAGGAAATGTGTGTACAGTTCTGTGAGGTAGATAACGCTTTCTGGTCTTATTTTCAGAGATGCCCGTGACGCTGAATATAGACATGAGCACAAACGGAGGCACCACAACACCAGCCTCTTCAGATACCCCTGCAGAGCCCCCAGCTGTGACTGCCGCTGAGGCCCCAGTAAGGGGAATTAGGAAAGGATCTCAGACAACTGCCAGTAGCATTGCTGCTCTGCTGCCTACATCTACTGACATCCCCCCAGATATAGCCCCTGAGGAGATAGCCAAGGCCCTGAACAAACACATGGATCAGGACCTGGATGAGCTGACTGGGACTCTGTCTCCAGGTGAGTCAGCCACTGCTCAGAGAGACATCTAGTGAGCACTGGTGAAACTGCTGCTGGTTGACATTGACCAGAAGACAACCAAAAGTTCCCTGCCTGCTTGAAAATTCTGGAATTTTATTTTGTTTTGCGGGTTCACTTTATTCCTTTGCACTTGTTATATCTGCAGTGTACAGTAGTCCCTCCTTTGAGAGACCGCTCCTAGTGCCACCTAAAAGGCGATCACATAAAGCAGGTGGTCCCTCATAGAAGGTATAAATAACATGAGAAGTACTACAGAGAGACCTGACAACTGTGGTCTCTCAAAAGAGGTGATGTTCCAAAGGAGTGGTCTTTCAAAGGAGGGACCACTGTATACCTATACGTGTGAACAAGTTAAGCTATCCAAGATGATAATGAAACTTAATATTAAATTAATGGGAAAGACAAAGCAAAGGACAATCCTCAGAGGAAATCATCAGTAGTCCACCTGCAGCTTCCACTGTGGCGAGACTCCTCAGAGACTTACATGTACACCAGCTGACACATATATTTCTCCAAAAACAGAAATTTTGCTGTTTTACTGCAATTTGTGCATAAAAATGCAAGAAAGGATCACATTGTTAGTGCTGTCCAGCTGAAAATCTTTGTAGCAAAATTTTCTTTACTTAGAGAATTTTTTCCCCTTTTCTTAACATAAGAAACACTTATTTTTTGAGAAAATCTGCAGTAACTTTGAATAATTTTGGTTAGAGAAGAAATATAAATTGTTCAATTTTGTGTGTGTGAGAATGACAAGAGAACAATAGATGGTTGTGATTTCTGACATATCTGCAGGCACAATAGACCAATTTGTGGACTACCAGCTGGACACATACAATGACAAGACTCGCTTTCTGGATGATCACGACCTTCGAGAGGTGTTCGCAGATGAAGCATTTGATATTTTTACAGGTAAAATATTTTGTTGCTACTTTTACTGTCACAGTATTCAGTCAACTGCTTTTCTTGTGGAAGGCTGTTGACTAAGAGTTAATACAGTGTATACAATTATTGATGAAGGAAAAGAAAAAACTGAAATGAAAAGAAGGAAACGTTTATGACTCTGTAGTATTTGTGGTAATTTTTAATGGGAACAAGTTGCATGCCAAAACAGCATTATTAGGTTTCTGAGTAAGATGTCTTTTGAGAATTAGAGGTCCTTCGTGAATGCCAGTGGCATTGAATTAAGCTAAAAGATGAGGAGTTTTACAGCAGCCGAGTTCAGTTCTTTTGTTTGAAGACAAGAAGTTCTTTATCTTGTGCATGTAGAGCAGGTTAGTGGTGATTTAGTAGCAGTCTGTCTCCTGGTGAATGACAACACTGTAAGTTGGTACACTGTTCGCTAGTAAAGCTCTGCGTACCTCCCTCTCCCTCCCTGGGCCTATGAAATGATGCATTTTTACTGTAGAAGCATCTGATTGGAAGCTGGAACGAGATCAACATTCAGCGAGTTTGACTTGTTTTGAAGGGCACCAAGGGTCCTTGTTTTTTCTGTAAATGTCAATAGGTCAGTATTGACCCTGCAATCTAAAACTGTGCAAAAGCAATCGCAATCAGCTTTAAGAGGTGGTGGGGTTTTTTTTGTTTTTTTTTTTTTGTTTTTTGGTTTTTTTTGTTGTTGTTGTTGTTGTTGTTGTTGTTGTTGTTGTTGTTCTAATTCTAAACAAGCCTAAGATAAGTACTGATTGACCCACAGTCATCAAACATCTAGGTGTTTCCATATTAGGAAAACACGTATTTTCAAAGAAAAATTCTTTGAATCAACGTAAACAATAGCACGTGTTTTACGTAGCAACCCAACGCATATAAACAGGCACACACAGTTTTTCAACGGTCGGTTTCGTAACTGATGAGGTGAAGAGATCACCGAAACTAGTCTTACGTCGAAAAACCACAAAAGCCTCTTCCATCTACGGTCTAGTCCCGTCAGATTTGCAGCTTTAAGAGGTGTTGTAAAATTTCAGAGCCCCCAAGCTAGCCTATGTTAAAAGTGAGAGATCTCCCCCCTGCAGGTCCTGAAAAGCAAGTGGGCAAGTGCCAAAGGCGGAAAGAATAGCTAGGGGGCTCTGGGGGCATGCCACCCCAGGAAAACTTTAAAATTTTCACCTTCATTTTCTGCATTTTGAACCATTTTAAGGCACCATCATAGACATATTTTGAGCGTATATAATACAACAATGCGGCAAAACAGTACAACTTTACAGCCACTGATGAAATAATGCTACTTTTTTTTTAAGTTGACAAAAAGGCTGGAGACATTTTATGAAAAGCGGGAGAGTGGGAGATTTTGTAAAAAAAGTACAAAAAAAGCAGAAGATTTCCCTCCTTGGCAGCAGACTTGGAGGCTCTATACTTTATATGATGGTGTGTATCATCTAGTTATGACTGATGTATGCACAGGAACTTGCGTGTAAAAACTTGCTTTTTACGAGAGATTAGGTATGATTTTTATTATGTGATGTAAAAAAAATCAAACAGGAATACAACAAATGCTTGTTGATGTTATTCCAGGGAGAAATGGTGAGTTTGTTCCAACGAAGGAGGAAACGGAAGAGTTGGAGCGGGCATTACTTGAGGCCTCCAAGGATGTAGACAACGTCAAGGCGTCATTGGAGACACTGTCACACACCGCCATGTCCCTGATAGACGACAGCAGTCAGGAGGACGAGTTACCAAAGGATATTGCTGAAACCATCCTGAATCACAACCTGAGTCCTGGCCCTCTGACCACTAGCATTGCCGAAGATCTCCCGCATGATAATTTAAACGTTCTAGCCAGCACCCTCTCAGACAACGACCTCAAATCCATGTCCCATGTATTGACTGGACAGGTGTTAGACTCGGCATTTGGTCATGACACACCACATCTGGCCGCAGGTCAGCAAGCACAGGCGGCTGTGCAGGTTCAAGGTCAAGGACAGGGTCAAGGACATGTGTCTGTGATTCAGGCTCAATTGGCACAGGGTCCCCTGGCACAAGGGCCATTGCACATCCAGTTGCCAGGTGTGAGTACAATAGGTGGGACGGCCTTTGCGTTAAGTTCACAGGGTGCAGTGACACGAGGAGTGGGGACAGTAGTGGCTGCTCAAAGACCACTGTTGCTGGATCACGCAGTGGCACCTGGTGCCGTGTCCTCGGCTCATTTGGCCTCCCCGCGGCAGTTCACTCCAAATGCTACACTGTCGCCCCATGTCACCACCACAGACCATCTACCTTCCCCCCTCCAAGGGCAGTCCCCCATACAAGGACCTTCCCCGCTTCAGTCGCCCCTCACTGGCAGCCGCCCTGCATGGACAACTGTTACACCGATCACACAGACCACTTACCATAATGGTTTTCCCATCAACGCCTCTACGTTTGCTCCGGCTATCCCTGCCACCGGCATAAAATTTGCATATCCAGTGCAGCAGTTCTTGCCCACCGACCTGGGAGCACAGATCAACTCGGCGCTGGCAGCCAGTGGGCAAGTGCGACCTCGGACCGACCTCAATGTCAATGTTAATATCACAACACAGGCGTTTCAAAGTCAGCGCCCTCTGTCAGTGACTAATACAGTAACACAGCAGCCGCAGCCACCAAACTCCTAGCACTTACTCTCGATGAACAAACTAGACGCTAACTCAGGGTATTGTCAGGACCAATTAATGCTGGTATTAGTGCTCACTTTAATGACCAGGTCAACTGTCAAAGGTCACTCTTCAGTACCATTCAGGGTCGTGACCTCATTGCAGATCACAGAAGTCAGGCGGTGGGGCTTTGAGAGGTGTATTATGGGAAGGCCATTCTGACTGTTACTGATCATTGGTGCTCAAACAGAAAGCAAAATCTGTGAAGTTGTGGATCGGGGCAGAAATGTTGCACGGGCGTAATGCAAACTTAATGACCCATAATATATACAGCAGTATTGTATGTGGTAGAAGCGTGATATGAGGTATTAGGTCAATACTGTTTTAGTGTTGCCCAGTTTAACACTAACAGAGCACTATAGAGGAACTAAAGATGCCACTTCGTGCTTTGCTTTGTGAAACTCAGCATGGAAAGACTGGCATTTAAAATAACAAATAGCTTGGTTTCTTATCTGTTGAGATTTAATATCTCATTTCTTGGTTCAAAACCGTGCCTGGCCTGTCAAATTTTCAGTGAAAATGTTCATACTGTCAGATCAGAAAGCAAATTTTGATTGTATTACTGCGGTCGATTACACAATTTTGGGTTGCTTTCCCAGCACTTATTTGGGTTCCATGAGTATGCATTTGTATTGGTTCATTGGCTGATTTATTCCCAGACACCAACATATTTAGATTTTTATACAAGAGAATAAAGTGCGGCAGTCATGCTGTAACAGTATTGTTTACAGAAAAGCTATATATATATATTATATATGTATATGTATACCCTAGCATAGCCCCAGTGGTGTAAATAAATACAATATGTGTATATCAGATGTTTGGAAATGGAATTGGCAGCTGAGGAATGGAACTGCCTGAAAATGGCAGAGGAGATACTGGGGAAATCACACGATTACAATCCAGGAATAGGGTGCGTGTTTCAGTACAAAACAAATGAATGAGCTTATTTACTCCCAGTAAGGGTCACTGTCTACACTATGAAATTAAGGCTTTAGATGTTTGGCTGCCATGTGCTCAACTTCATTTTTGTGCTCATTTAGTACACACAGACTCGATCAATACTGAAAGTTTGCTGCAAAACTCATGGTTTAATTCTTTGGCGTATATATTGTTTTTCTGACAGTGTCCTACTGTGAAAATTCCTAAGTTTTGAAAAACCAGCCCCAGGGATGACCAGATCGTGGCCCCTGAAGACAGGTGGCCTTTCGTAGCAGGTGCGAACAAGACAAACAGTTTCCAGAAAAGTTTTCGGGAAAGGTCTTTGAAGGCTAGTGGTCCGTCTTTGGCAAGGTCTCTCTCTACTGTAAATTTCTATTATTATGGCATTAAAATTGCTGCAAAATTTCAGGAATATGAGGAGGCATCTCAGGGGCCTGCCAGAAAATAAATAATAATAAAATAGAATAAAAATTGTTGTTTGTAAAGCGGGTACACCTCTTTACAAGGTATCTGTTAGCTGGAACTTATTTTGGAATTCTGTATAGAAAAATATGTATAAAAACATTAATTTAGGATGTCGTGAATTTGTAAATTTAAAGAAAAAATGAAAATTAATACATGCAAAAATGAAGCAATTTACAGTAGTAAAAATTCATCCTTGTATGTTTTGTCAAAAGCTTGCATTAGTATTTCGTATGGCTAACTTCAGAATTGATCAGGTCAGCACTTTCATCTGGGCAACCATGTTGATTTGACACTGCTTATGGTTAAAAATGAATGGAATGGTTGGAATTTTGCACTTGTCTGCAACGTTGAAACTTAGTACTATGAATATAAACTTGTTCATGCAGGGAAATCAATTTGTTGAGCTTAGGCATATTATCAATTGAAGTCTCATCCAAAATTCTCATTCAAATTGTTTTTCATCACTGTTGAAATTAGTCAAATAATATGAACTAAATGACATTTGACGGCCAATTTAAGCTTGCTCCTATGATGTTGACGTGTGGTTCAGAGATGATTTTCCATGTATTATCTGTCCTACTAATGTGTACTTCATGGGGCAGCGTCGTCCTGGAAAGAAGATGATAGGATGTCCACATTCAAGATAGGCCCAGTGGAAACATGTACAGGGTATAAAAGGAAAACTGGACGTGCATGGAGATGACAGGCAAGTCACAAATGACATAATGGTAATACAAAAGCTGCACCACAATTGCATTTCATGCTACCAATGTGTACTAGAGGCAACATGGGCAGGGATCAGTTATTAATTATGTGTGGGGAGACAAGTAGCCCCTGCAAGGTCTTGAAGGCAATACATTTACTTTCAGACCAGAGATTCTGCTTGCATATATGGTTTGTTGTGTGCTGTCCATCAGGTTGTAATATTTTTTAGAATATTTAAAATTTTATATGAAATGTAAATTATTAAGAATCATGTTGAAAATGACTGGAGACTAGAATATGTGAGTCAAAATTAGCAATATAAGCAAGTTTTGTTCGCTTTTTATCACAGTGCAGCGACTAGTGATCGTGTGTAAAAATATGAAGGAATGTGTATTTATTTTGAGAAGCCATTCATATGTTGCAGGTGAGCATGTGCAAATACGTTCCTGCACTGGACCTATGTCGGTGGATTATTGTTTTAGAATTGCAGCACAAAGTGACATCTAGAGGGAGATTTTATAAACCTCTTAATATGACAAAAACTCGCACCTTGCTCGTGGAAGGTTTAAAAATTCATCCCCTGGTTTTCCTTTCTTTTTCTTTTTTTCATAATTTCCACCAAACATGACTTCTAATGAAAAATTCTGTAAAACTCTCTAGCACAGTATTGCTTGGATTACATGAGAAACTGAATTTTTTTCCAAGAAATTCCGTGAAGCCTGTCTTCTTTACATTAATGTGTAAACCACACAAGCCTCAAAGTTTTGTTTGGCTCAGTGTCTCGTATATGGTGAAACTGCAAAATCTTAACTCTTTCAATGCCAACTGTGACTAAAGTCAAACTACTTAAAGGAAACTGCTCTGAATTTCAATAAAGATGCCCAATTCCTGTTCCCTTGTAAAAAGATCTTTCGATCAAGTACCAGCGTGCCTGTAGTTACATAGAATATAATAGTCTATGTCAACAGCATTCCCCAGTGCACTTTGGGCACAGTGTGCCCAAAGTGTACTGAGGAATGCTGTTGACTCAATGGCACTGAAACAGTTAAATTATTTGCTTTCAGACAGGAATTCAATTTTCGTCTGGATAAGTTTGATCACCATATCTGCTCACAGTATCAACAGTTACAAAATACAGGTATACACCCTCACACCTATACATGTAGCTACAAAAGCAAACTAGGCATAGAAGAATGAGGTGATAACACCAGAGAAAGCCTCAGTGTTCTGTGTCAACTACACTAGATCACAGTGACCCAGATTGGTTATTTTTTGCTACGTGAGGTCATTTTGTGTCCGTTTTGAGCATAAATGTATTTATTTATTGGTGAGACATGGTTTTAAAAAATGAGCAGGTTAGATGGACGGACAATGTGGAGAAGCATACAACAGACGATTATACAGAAGAATAGCTTGAGGCAGAGAATTGTTGCATTGTGTTGCAATCATGTCAAATAATTAAGTCCACAAAGTGTGAAAATTTATACAGAAATTCAGATTGCCATTGTTACGCATTTCACTCATCCTGCTGGGAATTAGAAAAAAAAAATGACCTACTTCTGCTAAGAAATTTTTGTTTTGCACACCAATGTACATGTTAAAAATAAATTTGTGTGAGAGTTCTCTGTAAAATTAACCCCCAAAGTGACGGGAACCTGTAAGTTGCAGGAAACAGAAAGACGAAAGAAAATCTTTTCTTTTCTGCAGCGTGAAAGGCTGAGATCCACAAAGCTTTAATTTTATCTGCTACTGTCCATCGTCATGCAAATAGACTTCACACAACTTGCATTTGTTTTTATTATGGGATACTTACCATTGGAATAAACCAAACTGTACAGGACACGCATGCAGAACCGAGATGCAAGATGGAATGTTACTTTGGGCCTGTCTCTTGTCATGTAATGCCCATTGGGTACTTTCCCTTTGGCCCTGGGTGACTAGAGAAAAGTGAGTAAATTTACAAATATGCAGTGTGCATACTTTTGCAGAAACACATTGGCTAAAGCAGATTATGCTGGTGTCTATTGAAGGCATTGCCGTTGAACCACCAGTAATTTAAGTTTCATTTTGTCCATTTTTCTGACAAATGTTGGTAAAAATGTAAAATAATTAAAAAGGAAGACCAGGTGTCTCGCTAGTTTTGATCAAAGTATAGCGGAGAAATTTGTAATAAATTTATGTGGATCTCAACGTGATGGAAATTGAATCAAAAATGTTTTCATGAGGAATTTTAATATGCAATTCCTGCTTACTTCCAGCTAACTATGACAGAAAATCTGTAGCTTGTACAGAATGGGATAATGGGGAGAGTGTGATTGGAATGAGTTCAGAGCGATAATACGTTGCTTTGTTGGCATGGGCCCATGAGGGTGTACACAGTTATGCATACCATAATATAGGATTTGAAGATGTAATCTGCAGGTTTGTGTGTAAATGGGAGACTCGTGAGCTGGCATTGTAAAGCACAGGTGAAGCTTCCAGCATTTAATGACCACAAAGATACCTTTGACTGTGACATTCACTACTTCAAATCAGTCGCTGCATCAGGTTGTGCTGCACACAGCCTGTCCCAGCAGTAGTACACGGTGCACACCAAAGATGGCGCTGTGCACAAAAGCATGACACCGCACCACAAATATGTATTTAAAAAAAACAGGTCCAGCACCAAAAACATGGTGCTGTAAAAACCTTGTGACACCAGAACTGGGGTGCTACAGAGAAGGAAGGCAGCTGGAAACATGGTTTATCATCTAGATCATCTATATCAATTTTATCATGGTTCTTTCACCAAAAAAAGAAAAAAGAAAAAAAATGTTCTGTGAATATATGTCCATGTTTGTGATTTGCGTGTGTATTATTGCTCATATCTGTACATATTGTCACCTGGTAGTGCTAATCTTAAATGCGTAAATCACTATTCAATTAAATTATGACTTCAATTTGGTCCCCAAGGGCCAGTTGAGTGTATCTGTTGTATAATTATTGCATGATGGGTTGGCTGTACAGTCATACACTGGGACCTTTTAAGTAGATGTTCAACATTTTCTCCTATTTATTAAACATTTTTGTATGCTGCTGTGGAGAAAGAGAATATAGGTCAAACTGCTTGGAGGCAGCTTTTTACTGGTTGTAACCAGTGTTTTTGAAGGGGGGACAGTTTTCTTGGCACCCTGCCAGGATTCAGGCCTCAGTCATTAGTTGGTGATGTTTTACTCTATGTTATTGCTTGTATTGGGTATGTTATGAAAAGCACCCGGCTCGGCTCAAGGCAGAGGACAAACACTTGTAGGAATTTACTTGTCCTGGCTCACACAGAAATAATGTGAATTAGAATATGCAGTTTGAGATATGTTGATAGATCACCAGCAGGCATTTGAGCAGAGTACCGCAAGGAGTCGTGCTCCGTGCTTTCAAATGCCTGGCTGGTGTCAAAGATGTGCACACTAACAAGTGCCTTAGTATTATGACTATCCAAGACTTACCTTATGTTTGTGAGCAACACTTTATTTTCTCTTCTCTACCTACACAATCTGCATTCAGGGTAAAATGAAGCTATATTATATCTTCACTCCAATGTAGGGTCATGCTGATCAAATATTTGTATGCAGAGTCGGGAGGGGGGGGGGGGTAATTTCAATGCCATAAATGCATTACAAATATTGTTGCAAACCTCAGTAAGTCTTTTCATTTTGGAACAATGATACAGCTTTAAAGGGAACAAAGTGCTCCATGTGAAAGATAAGTAAAGACAGTATATGTACACGGCTCGAACAAGTTCATATTTTCCCATTACCTGATCTGTACGTTGTATGATGGGTGAAATGAAATATTTTTGGGCAGTTTGTGATCTCACTGGTATTTTACAGCAGCAGACCATGATTGCTCATCCACATTGATTCAACTCTTGAACACTGTCATCTGTTTGGTAGGGTAGCAAGCAGGAAACACAGACTGTGAATCTGAAAGGGATGGAAAACATCTGTACGGCACACTTAACCATTAGGTCTGGTGAATACGTTGTTATAATGATTCTCTGCATCTGCAGAATGAACTTATCGATCAAATTATTTGAGAAAGAATTTTGGTAACTGTCAATCTGTTGCTGATGATTGAATGTCTATTCTCCCCCCCCACCCCCACCCCACCACCAAAAATAGTAATAAAAATAGTAATAAGTAACACCACTTGTACATGAACATTCTTGCCATGATGTCTTGTTTTCCAAGGAGGTTTAGCACAGACTCCACGTTCAACTCATTCCATACTACATTGGTATAGGTCTTGGTCACTATCAGACCTTGCCATTAGCAAATCACTGGTGAGCTGCTAATAGCTCTCATAAAAACAGTTGAAGTGAGCTATCAGGGAAGCTGTCCATGCGAATGCTTTGCAAAGTCGGTTGGGTAGGTGGGTGATCAACAGGTAACCTGAAGTGCTTCAGGTGTGTGTGTGTGGGGGGGGGGGGGGGAGAGAGAGAGAGAGCATAGGGAAGTGATCAAAAGCTCACCTGAAGTGCTTTCGGTGTGTCATGTGAGAGAAGTGATTAGTGTTTTGCTGTCTCATGGCAAGATCTGGTACCGGTTTTTACATCATACAACATGCCATGGTCCAACTGCCCTTGTATCAGCTGGACCATCACTTGTCGGGTACGGTCAGAAGTAGGAACTTCAGGCTTAGTGGTCTGTAATGGAGAGTGCTTTTTGTGAGGTACACTGAAACTTGTCTTGGGGGTGGGGATGGGGGAAATCATAGGGGATGATTGAATTGTGGTCCCTCAGAACAGGTGGTCAGTTACCGGAGGGAGAAAACATTTAAAGTGTCTTGAAATGGTGGTATTACAAAAGCAGGTGGTCTCTCATTGGAGTGGCCTCTCGAGACAAAAACCACTGTATTCCCATCTACAATTCTTTTGAGATTCCAAGCAAGTCCTTAACTAGATGAGTGTCAGTGAAATGTGGCATTGTGGAGACAGTGTCTTTCTGTCGGACTTGGAAGGTTGACACTGTCCAGTGTATGTACATGTCATTGTCAGTACTTCCCAGATCCTGAGACCTCGGATACATGTATTTCGTATTACTGTGACTTCATTTGGTCCCTTGGGTTTGAACTGCGTTTATGATCCCTTGAAGTTGATGTACATGGATTGGATGACACAATTTTATCTCCTTTTTTTTTTATCAAAAGTTGGCCGCAGGTTGTCCTCACTGGATCCTTTTGTTTTGGAAACTGAGGGTTAATTCGCCCCCATCCCGGAAAAAAGTTTATTTTTAAAAGAAGGATGAAAGCATAACTTTTAACCTCCTGGACACTTTAAACTTCAGCGTAAATTCCCCAACAACATTTTACATGAGGTCCATTCAGATGTGGAGTAGGTTACATAGAATGTATGGCATGAATACCTCAAGAGTCCGTAAATTTTGTGACCGGGTACCCCGTGGTGTGAGTTCAGTTTGACATATGAAAGTTGTTGATGAATTAATCTTACTAGCTGCCAGAGGAAGATCAGTGCAGCTTATGAAGGACACAAGGACACCTGTGTGATTGTATTCCATCTTTGGGTGAGCAAACACAAAACAGAAGTAACTGCAGATCTTACACCAAAAGAAAAAAAAAAAAAGATAATGAATCATGCAAATTGGAATAAGCCTCGCACATGAGTCATAAGAGGGCACCAGTTGTCAAGACCCCACACATGACAACCACTGCCATGTCCAACTGGACCTATTTTGGCTGAACCCTTTCAGCTAGTGGTGCCCTTTAGTGTTTCAGGTGGGGTCTGTTATACCCCGAATCAGGGTCTTACAAATACCCTGTTTCTGCACAAGTTCACTGTTGTATTTTCGAAAGCAGACATTAAAATGAATGCTTTAAGGTATATATTCTGATCTCAGTTTATATTTATTAACTGCTCATAATGAGTTTTGTGGAGAAACCTACCAAGTTGTCAAGAGTTTGCCAGGATTTAGTCGCTGAGCTCTGTGAAGCACAAACTTCACCCTGGATGGGCATAACTTGTGTCATGTGATAGTGTGCGTGTGATACATGAACTGCGACCTTTGGCTCTAGGAACGTGGGGACTTGGCAACTTTGGCTTCCACTCACAAGTTAGGCTCAAACGAGTCGCATAAAATGTCTACCTCTACACTCAAAGCTGTAACAAATAGTCTAGTTCTGTGCTTTTGCTATGTTGTCTTCTCCCTATGAACAATGAACCATTACGTTTGAGGTACTTAGGATAACTGGAGGATAAAGCAGCCCACGTGGAATTGACTTCAGTTGATCCGACTTTGCAACTGCATGTAGAATACCTACTTGGAGCATCACAAGTACATAGTTTGATTAAGGTTACCTTCTTGTGTTTAACAGCAGCAACACAATTCTACAAGCATCACAGAATTTGAATGAAACTGCAGCATTGAAAACCAACAAATACCTGTGTTGATTTACATTTCTTTGTGTTTGAATTTTGTCTAAATGGATTTATTGTGTTCCTGTTGTCACATTTTTCTTTTTTATAGGGAAACACCAGTGGTTTTCCTTGCTGGTACACTGTATATAAAAAGCAGCACAATTGTCATTTGTCATGACATTACTGTGGTAATGTCACCATGGCAACACTGCTAGCATGTGACCAGCGAAAGCTATTCTTTGTCCTCGAATATGATTTCCATGCTGTTGTGGAATTTCACTGACAATGTGGTTACTAGGTAGTGCTAATGGTACAGTTACATATGTCCATTGCAACAGTCAAAATCGCCATGGTAACACTGCTAGCATGTCAACAGCAAAAGGTATTTCCCTTGTGTTTCACTGACAGTATGATCTCTAACAACAGTAGGTGGCACTACTGGTACAGTAACATATCTCCCTAGCAACTGTGGCCATGATACTGCTGCTGGCGCATCCAGCAGGTCACATCTGTATGCTTATCTGTGGCAGTTTTACTGTACCCAAGTTTGAAATTTTATTGGCTGGGATCATTTTATAGTGTAGAATTGTCACACACAATGTATGGATAAGAGGAAGGGGGGGGGGGGGGAGGGCAGGAAGCATCTACAGGGTTGGGGATGTACATGCCAAGGGTTAGATACAGAATGGTGATATTGAAGTCGACAGGTCTTGCACTTTTAATTTAACCCTTACCTGTTGGGTAACTCCCAACATTTCATTGGGGGGTAGAGGGGCCGGAGAAACACGAACACCTTGTAATAAAGCTGACAGTCAACCAATAGACTAATTTTGCCAATGTTTTATACAGATATTTTAGATGTTCTACTGTCTTATCATCAGCCTATTTAGTGCAATTTTTCAAAGCTCCGCGATCCCACAGTGCCCTTTGCCATGGGATCAATACCCCCACCCCCTGTACAGTTGGTCCAGCAGGTAGCTGGCCATTGGCAACACAGACAGTTATGTTGAGGCTATATTGTACTATTGTGTACAGTCTGTCACTGTGGTCATTGTCAAGTTGACTCCTAGACATTACACGGGAATGCATGTGTATAGCAATTGAACAATTTGGGTAGTATAACTTCTCGCCAGTCTGTGTACTCTTATTATAAATCTTGTCAATTATTTCATTCAATCATTAAATGGATAATGTATGATGTACAATACAGAAATGCAATAAATCTCTATTTTCATACAAAATACTGAACCCAGTATGCTGTGTTTGTCTTAATCTGCTGGCTTTAAAAATGGGAATCTTCTGAAAGCAAGTTTGCTTTTGAAGAGGCCCACGTGTCGAGTGTAAAGTCAGAGTGTGTGGTGGTTTGCCTGCTTCTGAGGAAAGATGCAAATATCCCCTTGTCAATCTGTAAATAGTAGGGATATGCTCTTAATTTAACATGAATATTTGCTCTGAAGCACCTCGGAGAAAGAAGAAATCTGTGAAAATGACCTGTACCAAGTACCTGTACTTGGGGAAGTGCAGCATGCGATGCCATGCAAAAGTTCCTCAATTCTGGAGTTGGACCTTTCGTATTGCAGATGGCCACATCAAAATATTTTGGAATTGGGATCCCCATGTAACCAGGATGTAAATATGTTTATTATTACAAAGTCTCAAAAAAAAAAAAAAAAAAAAGGATTTAATAAATACAAATTCTGAAAATTGTAGATTTATCGGAGACAACTAAATATCACAGATCAGGGTGTTGAATATTTACTTCATAAAATTCTATAATAGGTTGGGAGGTGTTCTGCTCATTTCAGTATTCAAGTTCACAAATTTTGTATCCTGTGTATCTGTATATAGTTCTGTTGGGATGTATATCTTATAAAGCACTCCATATCTTCTGCAACAAAACCAGCTAGATTGTGGAGCGAGCTTGTTATGGCTCTTCACACAAGCATGACATGGAAACCTCTAAACCAAAATCACATTGACTCTCAAGAACAAATACACAAAGTTGTCATCATTATTAATGTCTTTGAAAAAAGTTCACCCAATTCTGCAGCTCTTCTAATATAATTCATGTGTCCAGTTACTGAGCTGCTAATATAATTCATGTGTCCAGTTACAGCAGAAAGGACACCCACATACAGAAATAGAATCTCCTTTTTGATTGCATCAATATCATTATCATAAAAGGTACATAATCATTAGTCCTTCGGCACTCCACTGAATTGACCAGTCTTGTAATGGACAATACAGTTTCACCATAGTACCAACAGTTGGAACTTGGTGCTGTACACTCTTAAGTGTAACAAACTTAATGACCAAGTAACTGTTTGCTACAGGAAACTGGAAAAAAAGACTGGGAAACATGTCAAGAGGCCAATAAATGCTGCCTGTACATTTTCCCTTGAAATCGGAAATAAAAGCAAGCCAGTTTTTTCATGATCGTGTCTTTCTTTGTCAACTAAAATGGGAAGTAATTTTCAAATCCCAAAAATTGCTCTTTCGGGAAGGGGGGAGATTGATTTTGTTGATACTGCCTCAACTTAGGCTTTGACCTGGTATTTTCATCCCATCTCACAACAGTGTTTTTCCATTAGTTCATCAATAATGTAAACTGCAGATTGCCATACAATTAAATGTATCAAAAATACCAATCCCTTTAAAATGTTTAAATCATTTGACCAGTTAGTTTCTAAATTTTAATCGTGTGAAAACTTGCTTCACCAACCTTGTATCGTCTATTAATACCAAATGGTTCCCTACCCATTTCAGGTTTAAATATTGTCCGTAACGTGGCAATAACCAGTCAATGTCCCTGTGTAACTGGGAAGTGAGATGGGCGTCTTTACAAACACTGGGGAAATGCCCCTTTTATTTCGTATTGTATTTTGTCAGCTAATGCAAATTTTCCAACTGCGCAAATTCAAGACAAATTAGACCACCTGCACCACTCCCATATTTTGTGGAAATGTTTATACCCATGCAGCCCTTTTAAGGGATTCCATACAGCAATGGTTCCACTCTTAAGACCTGCCAATTGACTGTCAAGTCCTTCCTGGAAGTCTAGATTTGGATCAAAATAGAACCCTAATTATATTTTTCTATGGTTTGAAGCTCACTATTGAGCAAAAGGGAAAAGATGAGTAATTTGCTTGTTGCATTTTGGCCTGAAATGAGTAACTTAATTTTCATTCTCTATTTTCCGTATCACTCAAACATCGGAGTTTTAATAACATACATGCTGTTTGAAGATTATATGCCAATGACACTATTAATGCCAAGACATCAGCAGACACCAGAGTGTAAACTCTTTATTTTAACAACTAAGTCATAAAAATAATAGTGCCCCTATGTGACTGTCAACTTTTCATGACCAGGCTGTAACTTAAGTTGTGCTTTGACACCTTAAGTCAAAACACAAAAGCGACACTTGTTGGAATTATGAGTCATGTTGAAAAATAAAACCACCAGCTCAGTTATGCATTGGCATGTCTAGAATAGTGGTCACCAGACAGCAGCACCTTAGTGTCTTCACCACTGTCTTGGGCAGTAATTGCTAGGTGGCAGCACCTTAAAGTTACCCACTGCTTGAAAACCCATGGGAGGTAAATCATTCAAGTGGCATCCACTGCCACACTATGCTTAACACAGGAGCACAATGTCAATGTCAGTCTCCGTCACCTGACAGTCTCAACCTGGACAGATATATATATACAAAAAAATGCTAAAAAAAAAAAAAAAAAAAAAAAAAAATGCTAGCAAGTTTGAATCCATTATATATACAACAAAAATGCTAAAAAAAAAAAAAAAAAAAAAAAAAAAAAAATGCTAGCAAGTTTGAATCCATTCAGATGCACTGTAATCGATAGATCAAGGATAAAGTAAGTTACTACTGGTACTTATTATGTAATGTTTTGTGATCAAAGAATGGCTGGGTTTTCAACTGGCAACCTTCAACACCAACTGTCTAGCAAGAAATTGAAAATCTACATGTCCACTGACCAAATCCCCATTCCTTTAAAGAAAAAAAAAAAAAAAAACACAATAGTTATATGGAGATACATGAAACTTTTAATAATTTTGGTACTAGTAAGTATACTTACATCTCGACCACCATTGCCAAGACTTCAGTGTCTGGGGCAAATGCCCATGAAACCGAGTTGAGTTCACTCACTTGATTCCAAAACCTGATGGTCCCCTGACGCCATCTCTTGGTTCCTATGGATCTGGTGGTGACCCCCAGTGTGCATGCTCCCCATCCATCCTCTTTTGAAGAGTGGTCAGTTGACAGCTTGAAAAAGGAAGTGGGGAGGTCGGGTGGGCCTCTCTGGTGGTCAAGAGGTTGAAGTATACTTACTAATACCAAAATTACTACAAATTTTCTGTATTAGTTATCTAAAGTTACTTCCCTACCACCATTGTGGATTTACAGAGTAAAGGTGGAGGGGTAACCTTACTGGCATACTGACCACAAATGACCACCGCGACCAGCAGTTTGGGGGAACCATCAGTCCGTGTGAGGAGGTGATGTCTGAAGAGAAAACCTCAGAGGTATGTGGACTTGAGGCCACCCAGCATGGGACCGCACTGAACTGGACAGAACTCACCTGCCAACATGATAGCTGTTTGTCTCATGGGTAGACACTGTCTATTTCAGCTCCTTGGGACCTGGAAATCTAACAGGACCTAGTCCTGAAACTGGTTGGTGCTGGGGGGGCTGCAATGACAGGCTCCATAGGGCAGCGAACACCTGGGTCAAGTGGCCATAACTAAGCTGGGACAGTAGGGTTGACTGCCCGACATGAGTCCCAGATTAGGTCAACTTAGCAAATAGCCTTTGGCCCACTAAAAAGTGTGCCGACCTATAAATTGCATCAAATCAAAACCACAGGAAAACCAATAACTAGTGACTGCTCAGATGGGATCTGGAAAGCCTAACAGATGAGTATTGGAACCTAAGAAAAGGAGCCTCTGAGGCTCACAAAGGCCCTCCTCTAGCATTACCAAGTCATGCAAGTTGTGCTTGGCGAAAGTCACAGACAATCGCAATTGGCAGGCCCAAAAAAATGTCAACAACTGCGACGTTTCGCAGGGTGCATCAGGAGGCATTAAAGGCTCGCATCTTGTGAGCTCTGAGACAAGCTCTAAGGCACCAGGAATCCGTAGAGTGGTCTTCTAGGCCTTAATGATCATCTGCTTGATCCACGAAGAAATCATGTTTCTGCAAACTTGCTCCTTACAAGGGGTAAAAAGAGGACAGACCTCTAACCCCTGAAACCATCTGTGGGTGAAAGGTACCAAAGAAGGGCTCTCATGGGATGCAGGACTCTTTCCTCTGGAGAAAGAGCAGTATCCATAGCATGGAGGGTCAAACACTTGAAGGCCATAGCTGGATCATGAGCCACTTGCTTCTTTGCAAGGGAGCCCCAGCGAGGCCTCAGTGTCACCTGGGAGTGGTCAGGCAATCATTGGATTTGGTCAAGAGCTAGAGTGTGGATCTTGCTTCTGTGTTAAAATGAAACAAGCTTTCCACATCTAATACTTGAGGTCCACCCGTCGGGGGTCCTGAAGGCACTCAAAGAGTCACTTCTTCAACATGACCACAGTCAGCATAAGGTCCCACTGTGGTAGGACCTGCCTAGCTGCCAGCCTGTCAGCGTAGCAGGATGCGATGAGCGCCAAAAAAATAAGGATCGCACCCAATGCGAATGTCAAGAATGTTCGTGAGAGTTCAGGAAATGGCTGATTGGAATCTCTCTACTGTTCTCTAGCTCTTGCCAAGGACTTCTCACCGATCAAGCAGGAAGTTGGCAATGTCCACGATACACGGAGACCATGGGGGAAATTTCTTACTGGCACACCAGTCGGAAAACACCTTCCAACGAGCCCAGTAAACAGTCAAAAAGGAGGATTGAAGCCCGCCTCTACCAATTCTATCTGCGAGAAACCTCTGTCGCAGATGTGCTGTGGGACAACCGCCAAGCATGGCGATTGAGCACTTGAGGGTTACTGTGGAACACGCTCATCCATGGCTGCGCCAGACGTTTCAGCCATGCTGGTAAATGTAGCAGAGGCTCGATGCTTAATTCCAAGAGGTCTATTGAGTAGTCTGTCCTCTGCCACCAAGGGGCAACCAGGATCAAATTGCAGTTGTGCGATCAAACCTTGTGCAGTTCCCTTGGAATGATCTGCATAGCTGTTGACAGGCGTATGCCCAAAGGTTGCTCCAGTCTATGGCTAGAGCATCCACTGCTCGGGCTTGGCGAGATGTAAACTGGCTGTTTCACATTCTTGCATATCACTAACACATCCACATATGGATTTCCATATCTTGGCCACATGGCCTGAATGACCTGTGGGTGGAGTGACAACTCCATCCCTACCAGGTGACCTCTTCTCAAGAGTTCATTAGCCAGGACATGCCTCTCGCACACACAGATATCGTATTTAGAGCACAATCAAGTGATGCGTCTGGCTAACCCTGTGAGCTTGCGGGAGCATCTTCTACCTTGCCTGTTGAGGTAGGCTACCACATTCCTGTTGTTGCACATTATGAGGACATGTTTGTGCTCCACTAGGTTGTGGAAATGGAGGAGCGCCAAGTGTATCTCTCTATCTGTCCCAACCTGCTGTTCTACACCACGGTCCAGCACCGAAGGTGCAGATGGTCTTGTGGAGAACTGGCACCGGGCATGGTAGCCCTGGTCCCTCGACCATCTGCCCCACAGAGTGTTCTGCAAGGGGCAATGGTGAGGGTGACTGAGTGGGACCTGGGAGTCCCTCGAGGACAGGGAGCTGAACAGGGCTTGCCATTGTTGTGCCAAGCAAACTGATCAGAAAAGCTTTGAGCAGGGACTAAAGTCTCTCCCAACTGTCTTCCGCAGGGTGACAGATTTAGGCAACCAGGTCAAACATGATGCCAAGAAGGACAAAAGTCTGCTCTGGCCAAAGACTGGACTTGCCTTGATTCACTATCAGGCCCAAGTGTTCGCAAAATTCCACAACAGTCTGTGTGTGACACTGTGCATCCAGGTGCCGAAGCACCCAAATAAGCCAATCATCCAGGTACCCATGAATGTGAACAACCAACTGGTGAAGGTAAGGAGCAACTCTCTTCGCAAAGCGGCCAAACACCAGCAGTGAAGTGGGACGTGCCCGGAATCGGTAAACTTGGCCCAAGAATGCAAACTGCTGATACTTTCATGAAGTCTCTGCGATTGGCACGTGGAAAAATGCACTTTGGGTTCCGCTGCCAGCAGCACGAACCACTGGGATTCGAACTTAACGGAGCTCTGTCTTCGCCGAAAAGCAGGGAATAGCTGTGTTTCAGGATGTTTAGGATGCACAAATCATCCGTAATAGACTCCCATTGTGCGGCACAGGTGGAGAGGCAGCTGCCAACCAGGACTTATGAATCCGAACTCTTTCCGGAACACTCATACATATGATCTAAGCACTTGGACTGGCTGAGGGTCCAGAATACCCAGATGGGAACTCATAGGTTTCCAATCTGGACCCACCAACTTGTGAGATTTGTGCTCTGAGTGCTCGGACCTGGAGGACTGACATCTTGAGAGTTTCAATCTGCACTTGACTAACTTCTTTGATGGGGACTCTGAAGAAGAAACAGCCTAAGGCTGAGAGTGGGCAATCAGCACAGGCAACATATCAGCCTGCATTTGTCTAGAGATGCACTAGTTGTCTTGGGTGCAGCTGAGTGCTCGTGACCTGCCCTGCTTATGACTACATCGTCTCTTCTCCTTACTCCCCTGGGGCACTTCTGGAGTAGAGACGGCAACCACGAGTCTGCGAGCAAGCCATGTCGGTTCGTCTTCACTTCTCTTGTGGTGTCGCCAGTGAAGATTTGATAGCTTGGCATTTGGCAGTTACAACCCACTGCCTGCACCTCGCTGTCTCACTCTTCCTCCGCACCTGCTCATAGTGCAGCCATTTGTCTTCTCCCCAATCCTCGCAGTACTTGCATGCGTGTTCACAAAAACACTTATGACCCAAGTGGTAGCAACAACCATAGCAATGCTGATGATCGTCCCAGCCTGCCATATGGCGGTTCTGGGAGTCCAGCTTCTGTCCACTATCCAACAACATGAACAAGAAGGTAGGTGAAGTGGTCACTCGATCAAGATGCATGGCTTGCTGTTGAAAGGTAGTAATTGCCTGTTGTGCAAGGTCTTCCTGCTCTATGCGATCTGTACGTCTTGAAAATCTAGGTTATAAGCCAAACAACCAGCACTACTCCCAACTATTTCAGAGGTATTTGCAGGACAGATATCGGCTATCTAAGTGTCCAAAGAATCCTGGACCGAGGATAGATGTTGACTTGGACTACTGTTGTTCTAGAAATTTTCGCACTTAATTTCACGCAAACTCAATTTTTTCTCAAATAACAGAATTTTCCCGCATTCTAATTTTGCACAATCCAATGCCATACAATATAGTGAAATACAATGCAACTTATTTTCAAGCATTTTAATTTCGCACTTTGAGTGGTAGCATGAAAAGCATGAAAATTTCTAGAACTACAGTATTATATCCCAAGTAACTACAGGCATGTTGGTACTTGAATGAAAGGTCTTATTGCAAGGGACATGAATCTAGCATCCTTGTAATAAGTTAAAACAGTTCGACTTAAGTCACAGTCGGCATTGAAAGAGTTAAAAGAACATTAGCCTTGAATATGAGCTCTTTAAGATGTACATGTAACTGTGAACTAATACATTTAGAAATATTCCCCTGTTAGTTGCCAAGTTGCATCTAAAAACACCACATAATACAATATCCTAGTGGTAAAAGGGGGCATGAGTTGTCATTTCAAAATACTGAAAAAGACACAAAAACAAGAAAGATTAACAATATTTTTTTCTTTATTTTATAACTTTTCACAATTCAAATTTAACATGTAGATCCTCTCTTAGTTACAAAGTATGTATTTGCTTCGGGATGGTTCAACATTATCATCATTTTTTAATTACTACCTAGGGTGCTTAATTTCATGACCCCCCTCCCTTCCCCAAATTAGTACTTTAAAAATGATTATTTTCCCCAAAAGTCATAGCAAAATTGCACTAAAAGGCCAAAAATTCATATTCTGTGAAAGTGTACAGACCCATTTAACCCCCTCCACCCTTGCGTACTGTAAATACTAATTAAAAAATGTCGAAAATGTTCAAACATCCCTTACATATTCCAAGGTGTGGAGCGATGCCGAAAACAAGTTGAAACTTACAACATAACAAAAACAATTTTACACATTATTGGCTTTTCTGTTGTCATTACAAAATATTACACTGGGAAAATAATCCCTTTGCCTGTTAAACAGACCATCAGGATTTCCTCAACTCCAGAATTATAGGACTTTACATTAAAATTTGGGTCTCTGAAATTGGTCTTCCTATTATGTTGAATAGAAGGTTTTCATTTTTTCATAGTGACTATTTTTAGCAATTCACCTGGCACTTTTAAACAGTTTCTGGGGAAAACCCCAGAGAAAGCATAGTATTTTTTGCTCTCCTTCACTCGTCATTTCATGGGAGTATAGATCTGCTCAACAAACGATGTTGGCGCAACCATATTTATTGCCACTTGTGTAAGTCCAACAGAGATGCTGAATTGTGAGTTCAACATAATATTTAACAAAGAAAAAAAATGTGCACGGAATGACGTGAACCTAGAACTCCCGCACAGGAGTCTGAGGTCCTTCCTTTTCAACTAAGAATTGTTTCAGCTTGAGATCGATGTGAATGGTTCAAATATCAATATGTGACGATTCCATTGAAGTATTTTTCAGAATTTCAGCCCAACTCACATCCTTGGGTGTTGTCGCTGCACCTCATGTAAAGCTAGAAGAATATGTGTCTCACAGGGTTTGGAATGGACTGTCAATGCACTCTGTTCTGCCGTCTTTTCTTGGTAAAAATTTAATCCATGTATTCCCAATTGGAAATCTTACGATACCAGCAAGACAATTAAGCCTTGCCTGGCCAGAGTGAGACCAACTCAATAACGTTCCTTGGCACAGGCTGTATAGACACATATCTGAAGTTAAAGTCATCAAGTTCTCAAATTTATCAATGTGAACAGAGGAGATGCAGACTGTGGCAAGACTGTACAATGAGAGCTATCCCAGAACATCATTTTCTCTCTAACAGTGAGCACTGTTCTAAAATGTCAATTTCTCTCTTGTCATATGTATCCAGGATTATATTTATTATTATTATATTTCATCATATTTCACACAACTAGCCAGTCCTACAAACACTGTTTCAAATGTCTATAATCCACAGGCCCAAGTAAAATACATCCATGAAATGTAACCATCATACTGCTGTGTACTGGTATGTGTTTTCTTTGTTTCCCCTTCCCCTCCCCCCCCCCCCCCAAAAAATACCGTGCCTCAGGTGTGCAATGCCTGCACACTTCATCTGAATATATATATATGTGCTCCTCTTGCATTCAAAAAAGCATGCTAACAACAGATGAAGCCACCTGTACACTTCCACCAAGCAAGCAACACGTGCAGGTGGAATTGTCTGGGAGATAAACTTTGCTCCTATGATTGATCAGTGGTTAACGACAGGAAGTGGTGTATCACGTGGTAACATCCCATTGTGCTGGTAGCTCCATCTGTTGATGACATCCACTACTAAACACAGATGGTAGTGTCAGCAGGTCAAAGGTCACAAAGAGTGCAGTTGGGCCTGACACACAGACATTATACACGAGCATAGATATCATGCTTTAAGTTCCTTGGCTATGTCATGAGATTTTCGTTCTAACTCAGTCTCTTTCTCCTGCTGCTCTATTGCCATCTTTTCTTCAGCGTGTTTGCGTAAAATCTCTTTTCTGGCTGGTCGTATTACTGCAAAAAGTACAAAACAGGCAAAATTTACTCTTTCTGACACAGAACGTAAATAAATATATCGTAGCTTCCTCTTCCACTATTTCAACACCAGTTATACAAATGGAGACACCATGCTGGTGAAAGCCATAAGGTAACACCAGACTGGATCTTCTAGCCAATTTGCCCATAGAAATTTTAAAGGGAAGGTACTTTAGTTTTGATACCCAACAGGGCTAAACATTAGCAGTTTTCCCTGCTGCCTGGGTCCATTAGATCTTGAAAATACTGAATTATGGGCTAGTGGATTTCGTAATGCAGTTGCTCAGAATTAACACGAAAAAGACTGAAAAGTGATCAAGACATCTGAAATAATCGAATACATGAGAGGTCCGGGGAAGTTCCTGGAAAATTTGGCATTGACCCCTGCCTAACAGCAGGGTGTTTAGAAAACTGTATAAGCATTTTTCCTGGTGTGAGTTAAAAAAAAATTGAAAGTTTTACATTGACCTGACTGATACGTGCATTTAAAAAAAATGTTCATTACACTGGTACAATGTGGGAATAAAATTTCCCAAACCGGCCATCAATTTCAAAGATTTTAAAATGATCCAAAAAACCTTGACAAGTTTTTTTCATAAAAGTTCCAGTAAGTGTGCACAGGTTTGGTTGGAAATCTTGCCACCTAAAAATAACTATTGGATCATACCTAAGTAATAATGTAATCCTTTGTAGCCTAGATATGCAGTGCCTAGAGCAGAAAATGCAATGAGACCCGAGACGACCGTTCTGTGCATCAGATCATACACTCTGTACTTGGTCCACGGGGAAGACATCCTTCTGTACGCTATGAAAAAAAAAAAAAGGCAGATAAGGCTTACACAGAACAAGTTTAAAAGCAGTGTTCAAGGTTTCTTTTAGTGCTGCACATTCTGACAAATTAGCAGCAGTGGTAGTCCAAATTAAAATGCAACACAGCAGAACCTCCCTAACCAAACACCTCCATACACTGATCCCACCTCCCCATACTGAACACCATTTCTCAGTCCCAAATATATACTTCAAATGTAAGAAAACCTCCCTATACCAAACACCTCACTATACTGAATACTTTTTTCCGGTCCCAAGGGTGTTTGGTATAGGCAGGTTTTACTCTAGTGACCCTTATATCCCTACTTGCGATGCATGCCATTTTGTGGCACATAACGGAGTAGTTTTGAAGAAATGTAGATCTGTGTTTTATCTTGTGTTCTCATCGCTCAGGTACATCAAATCTTGCAAAACTATATTCTGTGTGGATCTGGCTTTACCACAGAGCTGTGATGATGCTAGGAAGTTGAATACTGTAGCCAGTTTGGCTAAGGTAACAGTAAGCTCTTCAGTCAAATGCTGACTACATCAGCGAAAAAAAAAAAAAAAAAAAAGACATACATAAAATTCTACACTTTGATATCATGCTCAATAAATCTAAACAATTAAATAAAACACCATGAATATGTGCATCAAAAGTTAAAAATATTAAAAAAACCTTAGCAAATTTGGCTAAAACTTACAGAACTTTGTTTGCAAAATCAAATCGTTTTTAGAAAGTCGCTATTTGGCTAATCGACAGATAGTCCTGCCCTCAGACACAAAGTGTGCTTTGAAACAAGAGGCCCGTGGGCCTAATGCTCTGCTTCCCACCAACACCAAAA
The DNA here is from genome assembly GCA_964020975.1 of Hermodice carunculata. NCBI lineage: Eukaryota > Metazoa > Annelida > Polychaeta > Eunicida > Amphinomidae > Hermodice > Hermodice carunculata. The sequence continues at coordinate 28,172,362 of OZ026627.1, forward strand.
AATCATTTCATCAAATGTATTCCCCCCACGACCTTGAAAAATTAATCAAGGTCATCCATATTATGCACTATCACAATTCCACATGATACACATTTGGTATCATTCCCCTTATTCTTAATCAAGATGTTGAATTAAACGTCCTTTTCTTAAGTGCTTAATGAGCTTGAAATATAGGGCAAGATCACACAGTCAATCAGTCATGGTGACCCAAAAATTAGGTCACTAAGTAGAGTTTTACATACAATGTACTAAAGTGCAATTTTGATCTGGAGGCTCGATTCTCTTTGCCATTCATGTCCAAACTACACCCCACCATTACAAAATCACCAGACTGTCTTCCAAATTAGCAAGACTGGTGACCTCACAATAATATGTCAAGGTCACTGATATTACATAATATATTAGCGTTGGACATGATCCATATATCCTATAAATATGGCACGTCTGACTCAATAATTTTTCAAGATGTGGAATTTTCTGTCTTTCAAGACATTTTAACTCATAATTTTGGTCAAATTGTAGGTGGCACCATTAGTATCATAAGTAAGTGAGACTTTGACCTCTTCCACAATCCCACAAAATTTCATGAGGATGAATCAAACATTGAGATTGCTATAGCAGTCACAATGTTTTCACATTTTGACCCATATATTACATTAAAATGCAGGTTGTGCCACCAATATAGAACTCGACCCAGATTTTCATAGACTTGAGAAGTCCTGAAAGCTACATGTATATGGGGCTTTCTTAAAAACTGTGGACTGTATCGCACTCACAAGCAAAAATCTTACAGACAGATGGGCACACATGAGTGATTGCATAAGCTCTGTGACTTTTGGTCAGCAGAGCTAAAAACTGCTGCCTAGCTGTAACACAGAACACTGTGAATAGCAATAATATTCTCATGCAGCTAGCTTGGTTCCCTCATTTACCAACACAAAGTTGGGTAATAGCATGCTCATTCTCAGAAGGGCACCAGTCTATCTTTTCATAATGTACCATCTTCCCATGTACTCTTTTTTTTTTGTGACTTTAATTGGGCTGTTTTTATTTTGCCTGAACTATCAAAATAAACAAAAATAATTTTCATGAGCCATGAAAGGTCTATTTACTCATAAAAAAATGATTCAGCATTTTGATATTTAAAATCAGGCCACCCTTAAAAATATTTCTGTTTCATATAACAGGGCCTTGAAAAAATTTGATGAGGCAGGGAGGATTTTTTTTTTCTTTTAATTTTTTTTTTGAACTACACATGCCCACTATGTATTACTGCAATATGGGCATCATGACTGATGGACTTAGTATTGATACAAGATAAACAAGATTCCAGGTTGAAATTTTTTTTATTAAATCTGTATTAAAGCAAGAGACTCTGCCACAGATGAGGTTGTAGCGGGACAATATATGCTTCAGGCTGGGTTGCTAGTGCTGAGACAGAGTAGCCCTACACCTCGGCTTGGCTTGAATTGGGGTGGGTCTTTTGCTATTTTAAACATGTACATGTACAGGGCTTCAAGAAACAAAGGATTAGCGTAATTATAAAGTTGCCCTTTTTTAAAATATCACAGCAGAAAAAGAGTAAGATATCAAATACAAATGTGTAGTTTTAATTTTCACTTGACAACAGCAGGGGAGGGGAGGGGTGTAATAGTGACGGTGTATGATGAGGGTTCAGAGTAAATATTACAAATCATGAACACACCTCTTTTGTGTGTATGTGCAGGGACGTGGATTAAAAGTTTTATTGCTCCATGGTCAAGTCAGGTTTAATCTCGGGCAAGTTAAAATTAATAGGTACTTGCCCGGTCGGCCAACCAACTTTTTTTTGCGCTGGGAACTCTATTCCTCAAATTTTCATGACACAGTTACAAGTTGCAGTTGTTTGCAAGGCTGGCTACGGGGGTCTAATCACTTAAAAAATCAGAGCTTTCGCAGCACTTGCGTGGGGCGCCGATAGGTGATAATAATCGCTAATTGATAAACATTCCAAGTTTAAACAATTACTTGGTCCACAGTTGTATTCATCAGAACTTTATCTCTGTCAACACACGCAGATATTTTCACTGTCGTACAATAGTCAATACATACGATTACGTTACGTTACGGCAGTAATTATTGGTTTGCCGAGTGGGGTCACACTACTCACCGTCAGTTAGGGTTGGGAATTGGTCCAAATTTCAAAGTCTCGATGATTGGTTTTTAGAAGTGACCGATGATCGATTATAATCGGTTTTGGGAGTATTCTCAACAACTCATTGACAGAGCTTAATGAGCCAGTTTCAAGTTCTTTTTTAAAACAAAATATGAAGGTACACACCAGAGATACCACCCCATTGACTTGCCTTCTTGCATTTACTTGTGCTTTCTAGTGCTTTATTGCTTTATGATGTGACATGCATGTGTTACCTGCAAAAGTGAAGAAGCACTATTTCTACACTACTGCTACTACTATACTAACTAGTACTAAAAAGCATATTTAAGTCACAATTTATTGACTTTATTAAAAGAAATCAGTTAATATGTACTACTAGTCATACACTAGTCTATAGAGGGGAGAGGGAGGGTACCCATCACACACAAAAGTTTTCAATAACATTCACATGAAAGCAGTGACAACAGGGGATTCATCCATTTCGTGGCTATGTCATAATGTCACATAAAATTAAAATGCCCAACCAGGCAATCACACATCAGTGACATCACACAAATTTATTTCTTCTCAATTCTCATCACACATCCGGCAAAAGATCCTCCCCCGCGCCACCACCACAGCCTAAGGATCAGTACAGGGACTACACCCAACATTTTAAATTCAAAGAAATATATTGGCTTTTTTTGTTGGAATTAGTTTTGTTTAATCATTGGCTGTTTGCACTTATATCACAACGTAACTGCCTTAACTCCTAGCACTCTGCCAGTATCCGGTATCGCACACAGTACGTGTGCCACCGGGCAGTTTTCTAATCGCTTGCGCAAGAGAGGACATCCTGGATTGAACGTGCCTGGGCTCTGCGAGTTTTGCGATTCAATCCTAGTGATCAACACAAAGTCGGTCAGAAATTACATGAGGTATAATTCTGTGCAATTTTTATTTCAATTTACCCTCTAAATTTTTTTATGCTTTACGGGATGTCAAGCGTCTGGTCACCTTTTTTTTTTTTTTTTTTAACCAACAAACACGGCCACGGGCCGAGCAACACAAGCGAGTGTGAACAGGCACGAGTCCGGGCATGGTTTTCTGTTATGTGCGTATATTTTTCCCGGCCTTCGGTCATAAATTTCATTCCTCATTTGTTCTTTTATACAGATTTTTATCCTTTCAGACATTTGAATCAAATTAAAGCAACAAACTTTGGATAAAAACATCGTGCCGTGACGTATCTGAGACAGCGATCGACCACACATCGTGTTGACACAAATCTCAACCAGGCAAAGCGTCGTCACCGTGCGGTGACGGAATCTGCGTATTTTCCTTGCTTTGCTTATGGAATTTTCATTCCTGCCTTTATCTGTGTCTAGATCTGTTCCATCGAGGTCGTTTTGCGAAAGTATGATGTCAAAATTTCGCATCTTGGTCCTATAATCTTTGCGTGAATGCGATATGTTCACCTGCATAACAAATCGAACTTGACTCAAGCACATGGCAAACAACGAGTTTGATTGGACGGTGACTTGCACGTGACAAAATCCATCCAATGAGAAACCTGGAAATGACCCAGCGCATTTATAATGAGGTTCTGGGCTATTTTTGGAGGGATACCCCAGGTATATTTATTTCTTAGGCAATAAGAGAGCTTGTTACATTAAGAGACGCAATTCTGAGGATTCCAGGCAGCAGATTCCAGCAGTACAAAAAACAATGGCGGACGACGGGGATGAAACCACCATTATATTTACTGTATATTGTCATATTAGCATAAAGGCGTATAACTTTTGTTGCGTCACTTTTTAAAATAAAGCATGCAGTTGGTGTTGTGCAAAAACCTTTCATTGAAAATATTCAAGATAAAAAAGGCGAGTCTATAGATAGAATCAAAAGTTATGCCAGTGTTTACCTGTCATAGCCAGGAAACACGTGCTCCGAGCACGGCTTGCCAGCCTTACGTCACTGCGTATGAATATGTGATTTGCCCTCTGTTTATAAAACTCATCATGGAAAAAATATGTGTCAAACCATACAACACAAACAGGCTGATAAGCTCATGTAATAGTCTAGCTGAAACAGTGGGTTAATTACAGGTAAATGGCCCCCAAAGGTGTCAGCACAAGACAACCAAGAACTATTTAGTGCCGTAACCTGCACCTGATTGGCCGCAATGGTGTATTCATACCGACGCAAAACTTCGTGGCGGCAAAGGGGCAAAGTTACGAAGTTTTAGCGTAAATTTTGGGAGTTGTGTCATTCAAAATGTCACGAAAAACTGGTAGTTGTTTCATTTTTATCCATATAATAAAAACATATTTAAGATTTTTACCCAAAATATTCTACTAAAAACTTGTTTTACCGCACGAATACGCGATTAGCACTAAACTCCGTATTATCGCTCACGCATAATCGATTATGGGAATTTTATAATCGAGCGCTTGGTCTTTTAAATTAATCGGACGATTGTCGATTAATTCGATTAATCGGAACACCACTACCGTCAGTGTGATCTGCCCCAACGGCAACGATGTCAAAGCAGCGTCAAAATACATAAAAAATTTGCATGGCGAATTCATCTGCAAATTAACATCAAATGCCATTTATCGGTGTGTTCTAACAGTGTTGGAAAAAATAGGTGCCTTGAAATGACTTCCAGTCACACGCAAGTGACAGCGTGGAGTGGATCTGTGGTGAAATGACCCAGTCTCACGGACTGATTTGGGACACATTCGGCTATTCCCGCTATCCCCTACCTTTCCGTATTTGCCTGTGACTCCAAATAATTGTTGCAATTAACACTGGAATCTTTATTTTCGCATGCTGCAATATAAACAAAGCTTCCCATTTGTGTGTTCCCTCTGTAAATTACGGCAGATTCACACGTTCAATGGGCGGAAGCCATGATGAAAACACTGTAACACGAGCCGTGATTGGCTCATTTTTGCATGTGACTCAATTGACCAATCGGGTGATGTGTTGTGCGTCAGACCACATGGCCAAAGCAGCTGTTTGTGTACAGTTGCAGGAATGATGTGCTCACACTCGCTTTCTGATTTGAAATATTAAAATTTTCGTTTGAATTTGATTTAGGAACATCTTTTATTGCAAGGAATTTGCCAATACTGTAAACGCTAATTCATTACGATGTACCGATAGCATTCATGGTATGTCCGCAAACGATATGCGTTAACAGAACTGCCACACGGCGCGTGCGAGTAGCGTTAAATCAAGCCAGACCACATGGCAAAAGCAGCTGTTTGTGTACAGTTGCAGGAAGGATGTGCGCACACTCGATTTCTGATTTGAAATATTAAAATTTTCGTTTGAATTTGATTTAGGAACACCTTTTATTGCAAGGAACTTGCCAATACTGTACACGCAAATTTACTACGATGCACCGATAGCATTCATGGTAGGTATGCAAACGATATGCGTTTACAGAACTGACACACGGGGCGTGCGAATAACGTTAAATCAAGCCTGAAAAACATTTTTTTTGCACTGTTGAAAAAAATATTCCAAACGCAACGTTTTGCGCACACCGGGCGCATTATACGAAACAGAAATATTTTTAAGGCTGGCCCCATGAGCTATGAATTGACATTTCATTAAATGATTAATGGTGAAATCAAGATTTTGATCCATTGAAATATATCTCTTCACGGTAAATTTGAAAGTACATTGTTTTTATTCATGATACATGAACAGGCGTCCCCTTGCCCCCCCCCCCCCCATGACATTGAAAGTAAAACTAGTCTAATCACACATCAACAATAACAAGTCCAGATCTCTTCGAACTGAATCACATTGTAAAATGTAACGACCAAGGGTCAAGCATGTAATGCAACAGCAAAATTTGGTAACTGAATTGGGGTTATCCTCAGGAAACTGCATCGGACACCTGACTGCATGATGAGTGATGAAATACTGTCTGCCAACAATCCTATCTTAAAAATCTGTTCCCCGAACATGAATTGTGAGATGAACAGTGTACAATGCCCACCACTTTTTTCACCATATCATGTCATTACTATTATTGTCTATAATTTTTTTTCTGATAGAGATCACATTAACAGCCTGTACATGCTGCAACATAACAGACAACAAGATGATGAAAATTGGTGTTCAGGCCCCAGCTTACACAGTCTGCATTAAATAAGCCACAGAAACAGCGTGAGGTTTCTCTGGCATGTATTTCAGCACATGCTTAACACAAGAATCTACAACTATATTGACAGTCTTGCTGGGTTGCAAGCCCAACTAAATGGTCTGCTGAACTTTTGCAAAAAATGGCAACTGGCATTCAAACTCATCTAAACTTAAGTACTGATATTTAATAATGCAAATTTTTCCAGTGTGCCCTTCATGTTTAATAATGAAAATACTGTAAATTGCTTTAATTTCGCTGTAATCTTATTTTTGCTTATTTCACATTAAACAGTGAAAATAAAAACACAGTTAAATAGTATTTAAACATTGTTTGAAAAGAAATTATCTCCAAAACAGTGAAATTAAAAACTACAGGGAAATGTCAAATGTAATACCAAAAACTTGAAAATTTATACACGTGAAAATAAACAATTTAAAGTATTGATATTGTGACTGATATAACTATCTCAGGATAGCTTTTAAAACAAACTCACTGATAGCCACATATGAGCACCTGTCACAGCAAGCTCTGAATGCTATATTCAGTTATATAACAACTTATGTAATTGCGCTCAGGGTACACCTACTCCTGCCCTGTCGATGAAATTATTTGATGCACAAATCCTACCAGTACTGGAATATGAACTCAGGATATGTAAAAGCCCAATAAAGAAATAAAAAATACATGTACAAATTTCATTCCTGAAACACATGCTTGGTGTGTGCCAACAAACAACCACATTGCAGGTGTATTCAGACACTGGGTGCCTCCATTACACTTTTTAAGGCAACAAGTGAGAGCGAACAAAATATTGGTTACACCTCTTGAAGCAGCACCAACATAGCTCTGTGACAAAGAATGCCTATAATTGCCTGCTGCAACTGTTCAGACATGGTCATACAAAACTGGTGTTCTACAATTAAAAATATACAACAGTCTGTTGATATGGTTGCATATTGAGAATCAAACAGTAAAAAAAGTATAACAAGCTCATACCTGAGTTCAAAGAAAAGTTGTACAGTAAACAGACAATTACATTCGAACAACAGTCATTACAAACTGGAGCTGAACAAAAACTCTGGACATACAAATCCTTCAAAACTGTTTTCTGTACAGAACCCTATATATATTTATCAAATTTATGTTCAAAGCACTTCCTACATTATTATAATATATAATTAAAACCCATGGTCAAAATTAGACTAAGGTCTCACTGGCTACAGAGAGAGCTTGGCAGGCACAACAAACCCAAGGTGGCAATTGAGCTCAGACTCTGCCGAAAATGTGATCAAGGTGCAAATGACAATGGGATCCACTTCTTAATAGAGTGACCAAAATAAGAAACAGAAAGAAATACCATCTTTGACATGGCCACATGCAATTCAAAACAATTTGATATGGATAAACAATAAAAAGTATACAGTTATTATGTCTTCCCAAAGAAAGGAATGAGTGCAATGCCCTTGCTGAATACCTGCAACTCTACAAATGTATGTAGAATATTCATTGCTAGTCATTTATGTGTGGTGCTACATGTATGTCACATTCCCTCCAATCCTCATATCTAGTTATTGTGTGTTTCAATATGACCAAGTGCTATCCAGATGTTATTAGTGTCTCCAACACTATCAATTACAGCTGTATCAAGTGTTTCTTTTCACTGTTTTATACATGTTGTATAATTTCTGCTTAGCTTGTCAGTCACAAGCATTAACCGTAAAAGTGCTCACTTAAGAAGTTGCAATAGTCTAAAATGTGTGGGGCCACACCTGGTGTGGCCCTAAGCATGTAGGATGTAGGTAGCTTTGTTTCTTCCCTTTTTAATGATGCTCACATCTCTGTTAACTCACTGATGTCTATATTAGCAACATTATGCTATTTTTTTTTGGATGATTTACATGTTGTATGTTTGATGCTGGCATGCACTACTATCACACTGTGTGTATTTGAAGTTTCTGAATTGTTGGATGTCATGGCCCTGTCCATCAATGAGTTCCGTGAGAACCTACTTGCGAAATTATGGGGTGAAACTTAAAGCCAAGGGCAGGGTTTGTAACTACAAGCACTCCTAACTATGCCTGATTATTATGTTTGATATGCTGTTGAAAGTTCATGTCTTTATTTGCTACTGATAGTAAACAAAGATGTGAACTTTCAACAGCATATCAAACATAATAATCGGGCATAGTTATGAGTGCCTGTGCTGTAACTCCAATGCAAGACCTTTGACCAAAGGTTTTTTTGACCAAACCGATTTTTCACCAAACTCTATTTAGGTGGAATACCAATCAGGAAGAAAGGTCTCGACGCATTTCTGCTGAAATCTGTCCATCTTGAAAGACAATCAGTCGAATGTCAAGTTGATCGAATTGCACCCCTTAGCCCTATGTTCTGTTCCCAAAGAAACCAAAAACAATCCTCAGCACAAACTTCTAAATTTAATTGTTTTTGGTGTCAACATTTGTTTATTGACAGTATCATTGTGATGGCAAGTTCTGATGGCGAAATCAGACAAGGCTGAAACCTACCCCAGTACTGGGGCGCGGGGTGTAAATCTGGCAGTCTGTGGATGCATTCGGTAGGATAGACATTCTGTCATTATGCGTGTCAATGAAAAGTGGTGTCAGTGAAATTGTCTTCGGTCAAAAGTTGGACAACCTTGTAACTAAGCCTTAGCTCAGGCAATGCATGCAATGGTATACCAGAGATGCCAACATTCAAAATACCATTTCAGGAACATTAAAGTGAGAACATCAGGGTCAGAGCATATTTACCAAAGAACATATAAGAAACTACTCAGTTTCAATGCGGGACAAACACGGTAAATTGGTCAAAATTGCAGCTAATTTCAGGGACTGACCTTCATGATGAGGGACATTTGGCATCTCTCTGTATTCTGAATGTTGCCATTTGTCATTTCACTGAAACTTCTCTCTCCGTATAGAAGCAGGGTTGTTCAGTGACATTCATTTTGAAACCGAATGGCAAGAAAAACTTGCTTTCTTTCGTTATGAGTTAGCATGTTGTTACACAACACAAGCAAGTGGCAAGTACACTTCAAAGTCATGGACATGCCACATGGTCATGGAACACAATTATGCAAGTGACAGGTCTGCCACTGATACACAAATTAATCTTGTGTGGGTAAGTTGTGGGTATTTCCATCTTGTCAGTGCTTTTCTAAGCTTAAGGAAGACCAGATTTTACATTTTTCGAGGTGTTCTCTTTGCACAATTCCATAATTTACCTGTAAAACCGAAATAAACCGCGATATGTCGTTGTCAGCCTTTCTGTCACATGGGCGCAGCCATATTCTGATCTTCCAAGTAAAGCTAACCTGACGCCGGAAATTTTGAAGTAAAGAAAGTTGACAGTTTCCTGTGCAATAACAGTAATTTGTGTTCGAAATTATAAAATATGAAGCAATTTGGCGATAAAATGAACGAATCTAGTGAATCAGTTTTAATTTATTGCTTGTTGTAGTTGCGAAACTACGCTTCATGAATACACACACACTTCAGTATTGAGCGCCATTTTTAGATTGAACACACGGGAAAACCCATGAGGAATGTGTTTTGTCTTGGACTCTTGATGCTATGAGTTACACGGAACATGAGCTCTGTAAAATTGTGAGATAGTTTTCCTGGCGTGCATTCAATTTGACGTTTGTTTGAAGCTTTAGGAATGAGTCTGCACCTGTTTTATTTTCACTGTCCGATTTCTGTTGGCATGGAAACGGGACGCTACATCTTGTGTGAATTACAAGCACAAATGTGATACCATTATTTCAGAACACATGCATGAATAGAATCTTGTGTTATCATGGCACATGCAAGAACATCATCACCGCATTCAATGATAGTGCTTGGGCAAGGACCTCGCACTGCTTGGGAAGAGAACTCGTCGAGTCAAAACAGGTATTGACCATGGGACATGACATAACTCAGAAGTCAAAGAAGACCATATAGCATATCATTTTAATTCTGACATCATGCTTAAGCCGCGAAGTTAAGGCCTCTTGTGTCAGCTTTTTCATCTAGACGATAATTAAGTCGCCACTCGCCATGGACAGAGCTGTCTCTGTATTGCCCTGCTACTGCTGACTGAAACCATTTTTTTTTCCAGTTTGTCATTGATATACAATGATTAACTTTGACATAAATGTTGTTTCAGTGAAATATCATTTGTACATTGAATGAAAGTTTCTTTGGAATGTGGTTCAAGGAGTGAAGGCGGAGTTGCTTCCTTGTTGCAAAATAATGGAGCAATGATCAGTGTTCAAAATATGGCATTTTTTTTCTTGTCAAGGACAAGTGAATTATGTGATAGGAAAAGTGCCACTCAACTTTTTCAAATTTTACATGCATGTCAATAAGAACAATATTTATTATACCAAAGCTGTTCATTTGTAAACAATTAAAAAAAAAAAAAATATATATATATATATATATATATATATATATATATATATATATATATATATATATATATATATATATATATATATGTATATTTGTGTCTTTGGGTTTAATGGTGGACTCCCCTGTTTCTGATAGTTTGCCAGAATGCAACAAGATGCAATGATGAACACATTGTAACAATATTGGTATGACTATCAAATGCTTGATTTACTACAATCTTTTGTGCTTGACAAATATCAGTGCAGGAAAAATGATGGAAAGACTGAATTTTTGCAGTTATATTCAGAATTGTTGATAATTTGCATTTTTGCACTCTACAGTGGTACCTGTAATTTAAGACCACCCTTAATGCCAGACAAAAGTGGTCACATATGACAGGTGGTCTTTCACCACAGGTAAGCTAGTAAAGAAATTGAAGGCCACTGTCTTGAAATGGTGGTCTTAAAAACTAGTGCAGTCTTTCACAAGAGGTGGTCTTTAGAGCAGGTACCACTGTACTTTGTTTTCGTTTTCATTTTAGAACAAATTGCATATTGTTGTGGATTTCCACACTGGCAGACGAATCTGAGCACCATCAAAGGATTTCATCTGAGCCTTATGTTTGAGTCTGCAAGTTTAGATTGTGCCCCAGTGTTCGTCGTGCTGTGTTCCCCACTGTTGTCTTCCATGACAAAATGCCTGCATGTCTTTGGATGCTCTGTGCCATCTTAATATTTCTGTTTGTGTGAAGCACTGGTTGTATATTCTAGTTGGTGCCTGACAAGTTTCTTATATATGCTGTTTTGCTAACTGATTGTTCACATTTGCTCCTGATCAGACCAAGAGTTGTAGCCAACCTTACTAAGAGTGGACATTCCAGCATAGGTCTTTAGCCATATTGACCCCAAGATATTTACGAGACTTCTCCTTGAGTATAGCCTGGCATCTAAGAATGAAACTGTTTTTCAGTTGTTTCTGTTTTAGTGGGATAGTTTTTAAAATTATCTGAATTTTATCAAATACTTGAAATAAATATATCTGTTATATATGTATTAAATCTAGTAAACTTAAGATCATGTTTAATTCAAAATCTCTCTAATATACAAGCACTTGCTGGAAAGTCACATTTGTCAGGTAAAAATTCATATTCATATAGTTTTCATTACAGATAAGCGTCTTCATGTTCATTTTGTTGTTTTATATTCTGTACTGTAATTTTTTTTGGAGACAGTGAGACTGGACATTGTATAGTAAGAACATGGGGTAGTTTCCTTGAATCAGTCAGCAAATCTGTGTTCCTACAGAAACAATACATCTGTATCACATACTCTGGAGTGCAACTATTCTCCATGACTGTCACTTGCCCCAATTTTGTCAGTGGCACAAAACTGTACAAAAATAGAAAACATGGTGAAATATTATTTTGACAGGTTTAACAGAAACTATGTTCAAAGTAATGAGAAACATCAGATAATTTCCCAAAGTTAAATGTAGGGTCAACCAGGGTAAGTGTGACACCACCCTTTATTTTGTTAAATTCTGGTGCAGTTATCCAAACAAGAAGGTTACCTTAACCAAACTGTAAAAAAAAAAAAAAAAAAAAAAAAAAAAGAAACCAACTGTAAGGTCAAATAGTATCCATGATATTATTTTTTAAAATGGCATAGGTGTCACGCTTCCCCTCGTAATTTTAGTTGTGTGGGGTAAGTGGGACTCCTATCCACCAGCTATTTTCAGGGAGCGGTTCATCCGAATCTACACGCGCTATCCAACAAATGAAGCAGTCCCACCCAAATAAGAATGTTTAGCAATTGATATTACATAACATGTATATGCTAACAATAAATGAAAATTGCTAATAAATTTTTTAAAATAAAACCATAATGTAAATATGCTAACAACAGAATTTGTAGTTGCAAATGAATTTTACAACCATGTAGGCCTAACTACACAATTTAATGTTAAGAGTCATTTGAACAAGTTTTTTTTGTTTCTTGTCATTGTTAAATTCTTTCCCCTGTACATGTTTGTTCGTTGCATACACCTTTTAAAAGTGTGATAAAGTTAAACCAATCATGTTAATGAAGAAAAAAAAGTTTGAAAAAGGATTGCAGATGGAGCTTTAATCAGTGGAAACACATGTACACCTCATGTTTTCCCATGAAAGTTTCATAGGCAAGGGTAAGGCAACTTTGGATTAATTCAACCTCACCAGTGATGCCTGTATACATACATACATACATACATACATACATACATACATACATACATACATACATACATACATACATACATACATACATACATACATACATACATACATTGAACAGAGGAAAGGTTCGAGTTCTTTCACTTCTGTAGTGTTACACTGGCAGATCTTGGTACATGTACCTGTTGTTAAAAAGAAAAAGAAAAAAACAGAAAAACATCCCATGAGCCTTGACAGCCTGCAAGTTTCTTTACTGACATCAAATTATTAAATTATGTCAGTTGAATTTAGCAGCATACATTCAAGACCACTTGCAGCAGTTAGACTTTTTGTTGGAAGCATAAAGGTTGCATTGACCTGCATTTAGATTTTAACACTTTGAGTGCTAATCAAGACAATAGTTCATTGATCATGTATATCTCAGTGATTATAATGATTCTAGATTTAAATTCCTCATAAAAGACTTTTCATGCAACTTCCAAGTCCCAGCATGCCTGTGTTTACATGTCAGAGAAATATAATCCAAGTCAATAACCTCCCACAAGCTTGCTTTAGGTGCGTGTGCTGAGGAGAGTTGTTGAGTCAAATCTCCAATTTAGCAGTGAAACATTTAAGACCAACAGTATTCCTGCTTTTTGCTAGCATATAAAGACAGTCTTGACTAGCAGGTGCATGTGCTACTTTTCCATATAAAAAGTGTCCCCATGCCTTGTAAACATGGTCAGTAGATAGCAGTGCAGTCAATGGTGGGTATGTGTACATCACATTCCATGTTTTTTTTTAGACTATACATCATGGGGAAACAATATGCAGTCTTTCATGTGCCAATTATATGCTAAATGGACTCTGTCATATTTGAAAACACAACTTTATTTGGTGTTTTATGGAGTAGTTACACATTGATACATTATAAAATAAAGTTACTTTAAAGTTAATTTCCCTAAAAGATATTAGCATGTGCTCAAGGCTTTAAAAAAATACATAAGGTACTTTTCTGGGGTTAGAATTACATGGACCTGCAGGTTTCTGAGCTGAATGATCATTAAATTTAATTAAACTGGTGAGGAGGGGGGGGGGGAGGGGGTAGCTTCTCATCATGATCTGGATCTCATGACCATACAGACAGTTAATGCTTTATCTGAAAGCCAGGTATATACTTAGAGTTGTAAAATTGTAGTAATCTTTGTTAGTCTATACTTAGCTTGCCAATATTTTGTTTTCATCTCAAGTCAAAACAGGAAAAGATGTTAGGGTGTCACACTTATCCCGCATGTGCGGGGAAGTGTGACAGTCGATATTTTCAACATATTATCATCTGTCAAATATTCAAAAAGCCACTTTTCAGGGGAAAGCCCTCATGGGTAAACCATATCTACTAGTCTTGCTTTTGGTATAGAGAATATGCCGTGTCTGCAATTCTTATAGGAGCTGAGAACATTCAAAGTGAACACGTATAGAATACCTGTCACACTTACCCCGGTTGACCCTTATGTGTGTGAAAATATGTACATTTGCAGTATGTGTACATTGTACTGTCTACGAAGCACAGCATAAGACATCTCTTTGTTTTAGAACTAATTGGTTACTCTATAATGTCTTTTGCCGTTAGTTCCTCAGGTACATACAGTGACTTGGTATACACAAAAGTAAACAGTACTAATAAACAAAGATTTCAGCCTCAATTTGTTGCTATTGTATTCAAAATCTATGGTGTCTTATTGGCTGGCATCGATTCAATTGTAAGTAGGACCCACCTAGGGCACATGACATACAAGGTTACATTTCATTGGTTAATTTAAAAGTGTCTTAGTTTATCAGCAGTGATGCACATTTTGTTGTGTGCCCAATGAAATTAACTGTGTATACAGTGGTACCTGCCTTGAGAGACCCCTCCAATGAGAGACCACGTATCTTTTTAAGAGTACTTTTTCAGAACACTGTACTATCTTTTCTGTGTTATTATACCTCTAAAGGAAGACCACCTGTTTTGAAAGACCACATTTTGACCTATCCTAGGGGCAGTCTCTCAAGACAGGGACCACTGTATATGAAGAATCAATATGGATTTGAGCTTCAAGTAAGGGACTGACGTTCTATAAGAGCCACTAGTGTCTGTGATTTCTTCTCTGTAACTTCAACGTTCTAGAGAATCTATATGGATTTGAGCTTCAAGTAGGGGACTGACGTTCTATAAGAGTCACTAGTGTCTGTGATTTCTTCTCTGTAACTTCAATGTTCTACAAGTTTGAAAGTATCTTTGAGAGTCTATTCCCCACACATCATTATCTTATTTCAATAGCAACATTATTTTCTGGCATGAATTACCTCCCAAGCTCAATGCCCTGCCAAATTTTCAGAATGCTAGTTACGCTATATGTATGGTTTTTCTGGACAATTGCGCCTGCATGACAGTATTATGTAAATGTTGATCTTTTTTTCAGGCCTTCTTCAGGTTCAAACTCCAGAAAGAAATATGTCCGAAAGGTTTGTAAACGAATATACCTCTTACTTCATAGCATATTTTTTATTCCTTCTTTGTTAATTTAATCTGCCTTTTTCTTTTTGGGTTAAATTTTAAGAGGGAAAAACTGGTCATAAGGTGGTCACTTTTATCTTGCTTGTATCAAATCAATATGTGTCAAAATTAACCTCTGTCACCACATGAACCCTGTTGCAATTTTGTAAGTTCACGATTTTGAGTTGATAGTATAAGAAATCTGCTTTGTGCTTGTAATTTTCAGACGGTACATCTATGGTTGATGATGGGTGTATCCATTGTAGATTAAAACATATATAAGAAATACTGTTCCTTCTTTTATATAAAAATGTTAAAGTTCGACTCTTTGAAAAATTACCATTGTATGGATACATGTACTTCATAATCAATATCCTGAAGGGCGGTGTGGCAAGTCCAATAAATAAATAAGTGCCAGGAATGTAGTCCCTGGTTTTAACACCACCATGCATTCATGAAAGGCTAAAACGCTTCATTATATATTAATATATTAAATATATATACCTTCACTTTAAGACCACCTGTTAATGGAGACCATTTTCTGTTGACAGTAGGGGATAAGGGTCCTAAATGATATACATCGGTGAATTTAAAAGACAACTTTTCTTAATAGGGTCAATGGGAGGTCACAGATTGTGCCATGTTGGCTGCAGGAATAAGATTATGTCATACACGACACCATAACATTGATGCTTGTATCATCTAGAGTCATGCAAGATACTAACCTGAGTTAGCAGTTTGCCACACAAAGTTTGGATGCTGTATTGTCATGACAACGGGGCTTAACATGACAGAAAACAGATCAATAAGGACAATGCTTTATTCTTCAATTAAATTGGGATTAGTTGAGTGTGACACAACAGCTAGCTTATGTACATTGACCTTAAATGCTGATGGGGGGAGGGGGGGGGGAACTTTATGCATGTATATTCTGTTTGTGTTAACCTACTTTTGTTGACACGTATCACATATGGACAATTTGGTCTCATTTGCTAACTTTTTTCCACTGCTGTGTTGTTATCCAGAGACAAATTATCTCCATCATTTATCAGACTCTTTGAATTATTTTGACTCAACTCTTGTTCCCCTCCCCCCTCCTCCTAGTAATTCTGCATGGTACGGAAATGACTGCATAAGATAGTCCACAAATGGGTGGCATCACTTTGGTATTATTATGGGATGGGCCTGTGTTGGTAGTTCATTAGATTTTAATAAATTTCCAGAAACAACTGAATGGCCAGGTATCCTGGGCTTATAGAATTTTCAGAGTTTACCAGTGAAGTGAGAGCAGGACTGAGTGTATTACAACAACAGCTGATCTCTCTAGATGGAAGACTGCGCCGCTTGGAGAGAGTAAGAAATGTAACAGTTTTGCTACTGTGGTGGTTGCTGAGGGACTTGTGCGAAATTTTGTTTTGGAGCCTATGGAAGTAATCCTATACCATTCATCATTTAGTTCTCTAAGTTAATCCTGTACTTCCTGCATATATGTTAAATTCACCTGCAGATCAGCCATATATACGTTCGTACGACCTTAATTATATATGCAGGTGTAAGCTGCACGAATTTAGTTTGTTTATTTCAAAACAATCGTAGCCATGTAAATTGCAGTTTGAGTTTTAGGGAAGCGACAAGGTGAATAAGATTTTATCCAGAATCATTTGGTGCTTTGGTACATGTATGTATGTTTTTCAGAATCATAAGATTTTGATGACATAGACAATGGTTTTGATCGCAGTACCACCCCTAGGGCTGATGGAGTTCTGCAATGTGCACCGTGTCTTGTATGAAAGGAGATAATGACCTCTGTCCTGACAGTCGCAGGTAGTATGGGCATAAATAGGTACTTGTCTACAGACTCACAGCCATCAATCCACTTGTGTCCAGGACTCACTAATTTGTATGTCCTCTAGCCCTGGACAAGTGAAATCCTAATCAGGGCACGCAAAAATTACAATGCACTGGCTCTGGGGGGCCACCACAAAATTGCTTCGACAAATAGTTTTTCTGGATAGATAGACAGATAGCCAAAACAGTGGGTGTGAGAGGCTGCACTGGTGTCTGTATATATATCATATTTAAATATTATATTTTTTACAGCAAAGCAGTGATGGAGGGATGGAAGTGCTGCCCCCTGAAGGTATGTAGCATCAGTCTGTCTTATTGATCAGACTCACTGTCGGCCCTGTGGTTTACCACATGTAACCCAAGAACACGGACATTCAAAATTGTCTTGTAATTGTATGTATCCGAATGAATGAATGAATGTTTACGTCTCCAAACCCCTTTGGGGTACATGAGTTCAAGCCGGGATATATACAGTGTACATACATGTTGTATGCAACAGGAAACAAACAATACGCAATTTGGTGCACAGCATAATATACAAGGAATGAGTTTTGAGGTTGTACACATCAATGCTCCATGTATAGAAGGCAGATAAGCTTAGCATTTACTTCATCTCCAGCACAGTCAGTTTTATGATTTGCTGAGTTTGAACAGAGTTTTTGTTTTGCTTGACACAAACAATACATTTGTACTGTGGGAGACTTGAACTTCTATTATTGGTGTATATGTGTTGCAAATAATTCCAACACTTTTTGGGTGTACATGTAGTATGGAAGATAGTGTAAGACTACGGGAGTAACTGACCACTTTTTGCTAAGACCTATCAGTGCTGTTTCATTGTAAGTTATGTAGCGCGAAAGATAATTGAGCAAGCGTAAGAAGAGAGGTGTTAAATAAGGCCACACAGTGTATCAGGAATATTTCATGCTCAAGTTTATTGTTGGCGCCGTTTATTTGTTGAGAAACTGCGGAATTTAAGAGACAAGGATATTAAGTCCAAACTTTGTATATGACTAGCCACAAAAACATGAAAGTGCCAGTTAATCTTTCCCCTCTTAACGTTTTCCCCTTTAAACTGGCCAAAACTGGTTGGTGGTCAAATGTTGTCTGCTTCAGTGCTGTCAACTAGTTTCAACACTAATGAAAAATAATTTGACTGAGAATTGTAGTAGAGACCTTTCAAGATCACATGCCCCAGGTCAACAGCTTTTCTTGGCATGGGTGGGGCACTAAATGCCCACCCATGCCAAGGAAAGCTGTTGACTCAGGCTTAATTCAAGGGAAAAGGTTAAACTAACCAAAACTCATCTGTGTAGACAGGCTCAGTAAGAACACAAGGTATGGGAGGCGCAGCAAGGAAAAAAGTTGTTCTGCAGGCATGGTCAAAACTTCATGGCGTGGGGTCAAATTTCATCCACATCTGTCATGTCTATGCTTTTTACCAAATTTTAGTGGGATGACAAGTAATTTGACTGAGAATTGCAGACAAGGCCTCTCAAGATAACATGCTCACAGGTCAACAGCTTTTCCTTGGGCACGGGTACGGTGTTCCCAAGGAAAAGCTGTTGACTTAATCTTAATTGAAGGGGGAAAGGCTTTTATTAGCTGCCTGTTAGTGATAAAGAGGCCGACCATCAAGTTCTGTTAACTGTCCACAGGTGATGAGTCGGTGGTTAGACTGAGCAGCGCTGGGTCAACGGGCAGAGGCAGGTCAGTACTGTGACCATCTGATAGATGCATCACTGTTATCATGGAGTCAACCATCACTGTTATCACTGAGTTAGCCCTTACTGTTATCAAGGAGTTAACCCTCGCTGTTATCATGGAGTTAACCATCACTGTTATCATGGAGTTAACCCTCACTGTTATCATGGAGTTGGCCCTCGATGTTATCACTGAGTCAACCCTCACTGTTATCACTCGGTTAACCTTGTCACTTGAGCACGGTGAGCAAGGGATCAAAATACGTAGAATTGGCGTTAATTTTGTGTGATTTAGGCCAGCTACAGTGAAGTCTGAACACTGTCTCTGAGGCATAATGTGAGAGAAATTTCATGACAGAGATGCAACTAATGCCCAGGTTTTTATTCTTTTTTTTTTTTTAGATTTCTTTCATGCTTACTTGTTTACAAATCCATCATATTACCACAAGCATTGTATGGTTTGAAAATATGACAAATGGCACATGTTTTACAGGAATTTTACCAAGTCTTGGATCAGTCAGTTTATTTTTTTGTCTTGAGGGATGTGTACCTCATAAAACAGATCATCACACTATAACCTTACCATTTGTTAATGTTAGTTTTATTATTCATTATTGATATTTCATACTTATGGGTCACGACTTGCACTAGGAGCATGTACGGAATTTAAAAAATTAAAAGAAGTATAACGTTTATTACAAAATTAGACATGAAAACTTATTTTAACTTTCTCAGTCTTTCCAACCAAGTGCTGAACAATTTGTTTCAATTTTTTACTTGCTCTCATAAGTTGGGGCACATAGACATCTGTATTAATCTGAATCTGTTGAGAACTGGTTCAAATATTTTTTCCTGCAAAGCTAAGTTAAGAACATAATTTGCTTAATCTTATACAAACCTAGTATATATGCACAAGACATCTTCATATGGGCATTGCATGTTGCCAAATTGTTTTTTTTTCGATATATTTTTTAATAAGTGGACTGACAATAGTTTTATAAAAAAAAAAAGTCCAGATTAAAAATATAGGTTGACTATTTTACATAGCGACAGTAGATCCAACAGTGCCAGCAAGAGGGCGCCACCTGTACAGCGATGTGATGCGGCATCTATTCGACGGACACCAACTCCCACAAGACAAGTAACACTGCAAGCAGTGAGGCGAAAAGAAGTAAGGTGAGACTAATGGACATAAATTAGGTTTTGTTTGGGGGGGGGGGGGCAGAGAGATCAAATCTGATAATGAGGCAATATTGTCAGAGCTCATTATGTGTGAAACAGTTAAAGGATATACCACCTGTACAATGATGTGATGTGGCATCTGTTTGATGGATACCAACTCCCACTAGATAAGTACCACTGCAGGCAGTGAGGAGAAAAGAAGAAAGGTGAAGCTAACGAATATAAATTAGATTTTGTTGGGGGGGGAGGGGGGAGGGGGGAGATGCGAAGAGAGATAAAATCAGATCGTGAGGATATATTGTCAGAGCTCATGTGTGAAACAGTTGAAGGAATACAAAATATTGGACCCAGTTGATGGATTAATCAGAGGTTTAGGTTGATACTGAGCATATCTGTGCGTGGGCTATGCTCAGGGTCATTGTTTGTCAGAAGTGAACCCAAGGCGAGGGTCTGACAAATCACTATTCCCTAATTCTGAAATTAAACATGGACTGTGGTTATTCATAGTAGGTAGATACATTGGGTGTGCCTTATAAGTTGTGAATATTGTGAAGGCAGAGGGAAAATAGTGCCTTTCCCTTAAAAAAAAAAATGTCCATGAACTCTCCCAGTTTTGGTGTTGGTCTCCTGATTTAGACACTTCATTAACTGTTTCAGTACCAACTGCAACTAAAGTCCAGCTACTTCAAATGAACTGCTCTTCATTATAATAAGAGTACTTGATTCAGGTTCCTTGTAAAAAGACCTTTCATTTAAGTACCAGCATGCCTGTAGTTACATGGAATATAATAGTCCAGGTCAACAGCTTTCCTCAGTGCACTTTGGGTGCATTGCGCCCAAAGTGTGCCAAGGAAAGCGGTTTGCTCAGTCCATTTTTTGGAAATTGCCCATTTTCTTTCTTTTCGTGCACCTGTTACTTGGATCTCTCGACTAAAAATGTTTTGTGGGATGACACCGGTGAAAAAGACATTTTTAATTATTTTTGGGAAAAAAAAATTTGCTCCGGTAGATATTATATAGCTTAAGTTCCAACATTTTCAAGTGGCCAGAAGATGACAACCATGCAATACATACCAGTGCACATAAAAAGTGCCCAGTTTCAATATTTTGTGGGTTTGTACCTATAGAAAAAGACATTTTTTATTGTTTTTTTTGGGAAAAAAAGGTAATTTGCTCTGGTAGATAATGTATAGCTTAAGTTCAAACATTTTCTATTTGTGGGAAGATGACAACCATGCAATACATACAAGTGCATATGGAAAGTGTCAAGTTTCAATATTTTGTGGGTTTTTTCTCTGTCGCAATGTTTTTTGTACATATTGCAGTGAAGACTTCACATTTGGGGAGTTAGATTGGACAGATCACAAAGATCCTGTGATGAACAAGAACAACCATTCCAGGTTAGGCATACACATAAACGCTGTGGTATGGACTAATGCAGCATCTGTCTCCAGTCACCCTTTCCCCTGTGAATTAGGATCGGGTCAACATCTTTCTTTGGGAATAGAAGATTGGGCACTAAGTGCCTCAACCACTCCAAGGAAAGCTGTTGACCTGGAGAATGCCATTCGGAGAAGGCTGATATGCCATTCCCATTAATTTATTTTTAAAAATGTTGATGTTCACAACATCATATACTTGCAGTCATTTTGACAGGTATAAGGGGGAAAGGGTCATTACACTTATCGATATCCTTTGGCAAGAAACAGGAATTTTTTTCCACCTATGAGGGCAATTTTATATTTACCACTGTTTTTTTATTATTTTTTTTTCATCTGTGAGGGCTATTTTATATTTACCTTTGGTTTTGCTAAGTGTTTTTATAGATTTTATATTAAAAAAAAAAAATAATGAATAGATTTTCATGAGGGAGATTGTATGTGACATGCCTAATTTCAGGTGTTAAGTCCAGAAAGAAATATACAAAGTGGGATACTGCTCTCAATGAAAGAGACTGGACACATATGGTTAACTTATTTAGCAAAGAATAAAATATTGACGGGATTTTTATATGGGAGATTGGCTGTGACAGGCCAAATTTCAG
Organism: Hermodice carunculata; assembly: GCA_964020975.1. Taxonomy (NCBI): domain Eukaryota; kingdom Metazoa; phylum Annelida; class Polychaeta; order Eunicida; family Amphinomidae; genus Hermodice; species Hermodice carunculata. The sequence goes on from OZ026627.1 coordinate 28,194,562, forward strand.
ATGTAAAGTCCAGAAAGTAAGATGCAACATAAAAGACTCCTCGCAAATGGAAGAGACTCAACAAATATGGCTAATTTACCTGCAACAGTGTTAATAAAATGTCACTTCATGGTTAAAGAAAAAAAACACAAAAACAATTAGAAAGTCCTCCTGTAAAGCCGGGGAGCATACATGTCTTTATGCTTCTGTGATATTAAACTGTATGATGTTAAACTGTACACTATAATACAACGTGTTTGTGTTATTTTATAAGTTCGATTCCTTGGAAACGAGTGGACAGGCAGTAATTTTGTTTTTGAGCATGAGTAAAAGTATGATCATAGAATTTTTAAAGAATTTGTATCATTTCATTAATTGATGTATGTGTCATATATTTTATAAATTGTAGAAGCAAAGATCTGAACCACAAGATGAACAACTTGTCTGTATCCAACACTCACCAGCCACAGACGGAGACCTCTGGAGCTACTGGAGGCGTCGTAGCTAATGCACAAAGGTAGTACTTTCAGTGGTGTCTAAATATCTATAGTGATGCAAGTGTCACACCTTCCTGTCTGTCATATGTACAGTGGAACCTGCTTATCTTTAACGTCTTTAGGACAAACATACAGGCATCGCTGAAGGCAGGAGATTGCAGTGCCAAATTTTCAATTTCGAACAATTTGGACAGTCCAAATGGTTTGCTAGAAATGCTAGATATTTACAAATTTGACATAAAAAATTCAATTCTGAGCAGACATGATGGATTAGATTTTCAGATTGAAGAGCAGAACAATAAATCATGTCTATATGTAGCTGAATGAAATGTTGAAAGCAGGGAATAAAAGTGTAAACTTCTGTACATAACGCATGCAAAGTGCAAACTGGTTTTACCAACACGTTGCATATCATAGGACTGCTGTATTCAAAAGCTTCAAAAATGATCCAAATGATGAACAGTTTGGCCGACAAAAATGTATGAGTTCCTGCAAAATTCTGCATTGATACTAATTTGACAATAATTGGAAGTAATCATATGAATTATGTAGGTTTGGGGTTCAAGAGTGTATCAAATTTTGAAACAAACCAAGAAAGGTCAATTTTGTGAAGATACATGGATATGTTGGTTGGTTTTACAACAAAAAAAAGTTAATGGCAATTAGATTTGTATATAGAAAGTGAAAAAGTGTCAGTCTTGACATTTTTTATACTGATGTTTTTTAGCAATATTATAGTTATATATTACCGTTTTTTTTCCTCTCATATTTACGATGTACCTCGTTTGTGTATGTTCTGTATAATGAATAAATAAAGGCCCAGCCAAAGATGGAAGTTACATTATCCAGAGAATCACGTTAACAGGTCCCATCATACACTGACCTGTATACCATCAACAATAGGAGACATTCATATTTAACTGTGATCCTGCTCACTTCCTATGTTGCCGGGGCAACAGACTGATGCTTCCACCATGATCAGGGCAGATTTATATTATATACTATATAAACATCCATAATTAACACCTTTTTAACCAAAAGAGAGCTCATTTCCAATTATCTTAGGCATCCTAAATACATGGATCGGCCCTGATGCAGATGGCTCCCTCTTTTGCTCAATAGGTGTTAGAGTAGGACCACATTTAGATATGAATACATCCTATTGATACCATTGATAATTCCATGCATTACTTGTGAAAATGCAAAGTGTACAGTTGGTTTATTGTGTGTGTGTGGACACCGTCAGTGTGTGTGAGATTACCGTGCAGAAATTGGCAAGTAAGAGATGCTTCTACATTTTCAACAAAGTACACAGAGAACTATTTTTTCAAGACACCCACCCCATCCCACCCCCACAAACAAAAGAAAGAAAAAGTTCTTGGCAAGGGTTAGAAAACTCTCTTCAGTATTTTCTTGTCCCGGGGACAAGTGCTCCTATCTTTAGCATGTAAATTTTCTTAAAATTAATTGACATTTCATGCATCTATTTTCACTTGACCCAGACTATGGGACACATGACTTTTCTCACCCATCTGGTACTTAAGAGTGATGGTTTCCCATTGCAGTTGATGATAAAAGATGCAAAGTCACGAAAAGCCTGGGTTAATTTAGGTTATTACTTCAAGAAAAATATATACATGTATCGCAAAATATTTATTTGGCTCTCAGCATAAGTCTTTCCAGGCTTTTTTCCAGCTTCCAGAGGCAAACCCACAAAGTGGTTTGTGATTAGCTAGCAATACAATTTGGCCCAATGTCGGGCCATCCTTGCCAACATTGGGCCAACTTTTATTGCTAGCTGGGTGATCATCATTTTGTTACACCGTTGAAAGTGGACAGGCTGTCAGCACCGTGAATCCCCTTCCCTCCACCATACTGCATGGACTGTACTCTTACGAAAATTATGAAAATGATGAACCACCCCTTAGTGACTGTGCTTGCAACAATCATTGTCTATTTTTTTTATTTATTTTGAATCAGTGTAAATTTGCACACCTCTATATAAAGACCCATCCTACCTTGTGGCATGTCTGCTTAGCCAATTCAGTGAGCCTTTTGAATTTTGTGAGCAGCCTACTCTATGCCCTCAAAATAAAGAAAAAAAAAAAGAAATAAAGAAAGAAAAAAAAAAGAAAAAAAAAAGAAATTGCAAGCACAGGCCCATGAAGATCTGACCAAGCAAGCAAGCTGCAACATGGTTCCGAATGCAGTGATTCCACAAATTTTTTCTCAATTGCTTTCAGCAGCCTTCAAGTAGAAGAAGTGGAGGAGTCCAGTAGTTCAGATTCAGAGGAGGAGGAGGAGGAGCCAGCAGCCCCCAATGAACTCATGATGGAGGTCGGCACTGCGAATTCATAATGTCAATTTCTCAAGAAAAATACTTATCTTAAATTTTGATGGAAGCAGTTTTTTTAAAACATACAGAATTTAGGATTTTGTGGTACTTCTTAAAAAAAAAAAAAAAAAAAATGTTGCTTTTCATTTTTCTTTAATTGCAGTTTAAAGTATTCTAGTTCCTTTGCTACAAACTGTGGAATGTATACCCATCATATAACAAGAATGTGCAATGAAAGTACTGTTAATGCATGACTTTGTATGACATTAGATTACATAAAATAGACATTCTGATAAGCATCTAAATATCTACTAATTGTTATCACCAAAAGCAAGTTCATGTTTTCATACGTATTCAGTCAAAATGTAGAAGGAAATTGACAATTTTACAAATGCTTTTATTGTTCTTAGTTTGATGCTGCATCATAAAAATAAATGATGGAGTTGATTAAGTGGTGTTGACTTTGATTGGTAATTATAACAAAAATTTGTGATTCCACACAATAGGAAAAAAAATATTTTGATATTTTGCAGTTTGTCACATCTTTGATGCAAGAGGACTATGAAAATGCACAGAAGCTCTGTAAAATGAGTAAGTTATTTCTTTTTCGTCCGCAGTTTCTTTCGTCTTACAAAAATTATTTTTGTCACTACATGTGTATCCATTCCTTGTTCCCAAAGTGTCAAGTACAAAGATCTAGGCCTCCAAATTTGTAGCCAAATTGGGAAATAAAATAGTAATCACTGACCTAGCTCTTAAATAATTTATGTTAAAATAAATTAGCCATTTGGAAATTTCTTTAGCCAAATGAATGAAACATTAGCATTTGGCTAATTGGCTTATGGCACCAGCGATCCTCGAAATAATAGAACACATGCACGCAGACAGGGGTGCCCATTTGAAAGCTTCATCATGTGCTGCCACCTAGTGGCAAAATATGTAATGCAGTGAGCTCATCATCATATGGGTAACATCTGAGATCATCTGTTGTGATAATGTTTGAAGCAAATGTTGTGAAATTATCCTGCCCAAGAACGCCTTGTTTGATTTTTTGTTTCACATGCTAGGTTTACTGACATGTTGTGGTTAAATATACATACGTGTAGGTGTCAGTGGTCTTGACAGGGAAGCTTGGAAGCCACACAGGAATGCAGGGATAATTTTTCTGAAGTTTGACAAAATTTGACCTAAGGTAAAAAAAGTAAATGGTCCTTCCTGTGTTTGGTGGATTCTTAGATCTACAATTACGTAGTTGGACTTTTCAAACGTATATTTTGTGGTTTACTAATTGATTAAATGAACATCGTTATTGTTGAATTTCACATTTGAGAAGTATTTCTCATAGAAGCAACATTTACGTGTATTGGAAAGTACGTCAGAAGAGTTCCTCTTTATATGGTTATGGTAATCATGATGCATGATGAAGGAAAGAAACATAAAACGACTCTTGCTTTGTAGTGTTGACAATGATGAAACTGTGGAATTGACAGGAGATGATTATTGTACATGAATTAATGTTAATGAGTGGTAACTTTACGTTACTTATTATTTCAGTTTTGATATACGAGCCAGAAAACCCAGAGGCACTCAAATTCCTGCCACTCATTGAGGAAAAGCAGCAACTAGGTCAGTCAGTGCACAGACTGTATAACTCTTTCTGCCTTGAATTTAAGACATCAGAAGTCAACAGATTTCCTCTCTAGGACTGTGTGCTGAAGCACATGACCTACCTTGAAGGAATTTCAGAAATGTGGCATGCTATTCTTCATGTTCTTTTTTTCTTTCAAGTGATAATGAAATGAATAAAAAGTCATTGAAAGAGACGATATTTCACCTCCAGCCGTTCTTGGCTGGTTTAAGGGAGAATGGCTTAACTCTTTCAGTGCCAAGTTTTGGGTGGCTGAGTCAACAACTTTTTATCAACGCGTTTTGGGTGCATTGTGCCCAAAGTGCGCCGAGAAAAGTTGTCGACCCGGACCATTCTATTCTCTGGAACTATAGGCATACGGGTAATTAACTCACAGGCCTTGGTCAGTGGTTCTGGCAGTGCCAGAACCACTGACGTAAGATTTTAGGCATGTTGGTACTTTAACGAAAGCTCTTTTCATGAAGAATTTAATTTTGCAACTGTCGTCTTAAATCTAGGTAAATATACACAAATATCAGGGACTGGTATGGAATGAGTTAAGTGAAAGGTGTTTTCACAAGAAATATGAATTCACATCTTTATTGTAATTGAGAGCAGGTTGTCTTAAGTAGTTTGACTTTAGTTGCAGCTGGCATGGAAAGAGTTGACAGACTTTTTAACAGTTTGTCATACACTGGGACACTTTTGTTTGTGCCCATTGTCCTGTGTGGTCAAAAATTCTTACAGTGATCACAATAAATATAGAAAGTAATGTACTCTGAAGGTCCTTATGCTGTTGTGTCGGCATGCAGATTACCCCATTTTAACCAATTCCTGCTCAGAGTACCACAGAGTCCGTAACTATCCTTGCCACTATATACTCAACCCTTGCCAAGGGAGGCTACTAACCAAGGATATGCCATCACAAGTGGTCTTAAATACAAATCTCAGCAAAAATGTTTTTAGCAAATAGAAATTTTAGTAAAAACATTCAGGCAGACAGCAGTTGACATCCACTTGAGGCAGAAAGGGTTAACACGAGCAGCAAGCCTCAGATGCTGTAAATGTCTTCAGTTTCTCCTTTGTCATTAATGGGCCATCAGTCAATAATTTAATGGCTTTCCTGAAAGCGTTTTCTGCATCCCTTGCGGCCACCATGTGCAGAGGAAAGTGGTTGACTTGGTCTTTAGAGGATTAAACTGTGATCGCGATTTTTCGGTACATATCCCCGAGCGAGAACCAAGTAGAGAAATCGGTGTAGCATCAGTAAAGTAGTCCCGGTCCCACAATTCCTGTCAGAAGCAGCTGTCAAAGCGGTCTTTTAAAGCAGTAGTAAAGACACCTGTCAGTGGTTTTCCCTTCCTTAACACTTCCCTACCCGAATTAAGACTTAATCAACAGCTTTCTTTGGCATGGGTTAGGAAAGCTGTTGATCTGGGGTATGGTATCTTAATAGGTCTCATCTAAACCTCTCAGTCAATCTGTTTTTCACTACTGTTGAAATAAGCTGAAAACGCTGTAGCAGACAACATTTTGATTTTTGACCACCAGCCGGTTTTTCCCGGTTTAAGACAGAAAGGGCTAATAAGGACTTAATGCTGCATGTGTTTTTGACAAATAGATAGCATGACAGTCACATCAGAGGAAGTAAAGCCTTGTGTGTTATTACTGTCATATCACAGGTAAATTTCCATATGATGGTTCAACACATGGGGTGTTGATCTTATTGAAAACCAAACTTCTTCAGAAAATTTGTATTTATATTTAAGAACGACGCAATGAAAAGAAGGGAACAGAAGATAAAATTTTCCTGAAATATTTCAATATTTATGATGTGGAAGGATTATCAGGACATTTGAGTGTCCTTTCACTGGTTTGTCTAGATGAGAACATACGTTATGAGCCAAGGCATTTGGGGGTGGGGGGTGAGGGTGGGGATTTGGAGTCATGAAATGCCATATTTACTGAGGATGGTCCAATGTGAAATTCCATAGGTTATCTAGAGTTTTGACAGATGTGTGATCCAACATCCAGTGTGAGCTACGTACCTTGGTAGCTCTATGGATATCATTCTTAGTGTGGACACGTGGGGGTGGTTAGTAAATTGGTTACATAACTTTTTTTGGTTAAATTTGCTGCATTTACTTCCCAAGTATTATATCATTAATTGATATTTCAGACACTATTGCTCACATCAGATATCAGAAGCTCTTTCCATCTGATCTCTCATCCAATATAGCTAAAAGGGCACTGCACCTAATCTATATATATATGGAAGCATTGTGGCTGCATACATTTAACAATGGAGGATATTTTTTTTATAATTTTGGCCAAATCTGTTTCTTTTTTTTCAGAGAAAGAGATGGCTGAGGCAGAGACTGACAGTGAGGAAGGGTCCACAGACGAAGATGACAGCGATGACGATGATGAAGAGGATGACAGTGATGAAGATGATGATGATGATGACAGGTAATCCTTGCCCATGTAGTGTATCTTTTGGGCTGCAGAAAGCTTTAAGAAAAGGACCGTATTCATCTTGCTAAACGCACAATGCAATATGAAAAAAATTTCATACACAAAAGCTGAAAAAAATGTAGATCCTAAGTGTAATGATAAATTCTACCACTCATTTGAAAAATACGGGATATTTTGGGGGATCTTTTTTTGAAATAAATGGGGGGTGCACCTTTTAGGGAGTGTCAGCTTATTAAGATGAATACGGTAGAGGTAAATATAATTCTGAACAACAATTTACTTTCAGCCTGTGCCTTGACAATAGAGTATGGTTAATGCTGTGCTCCCTCTCTTGGAAGGCCACTCCAATTAAAGACCACCTGTCTTTAAAGACCACCTTGTCATGATATTTTGCTTGGTACTTTTCATGTTATTTACACCTATGAGAGACCACAATATGGACCACTGCTAATGTTTTTTTTGTCAAGACTGGTTTCGCTGTACCTTCAACACAGTTTGTCATGAAATATTCTCTTTGTGGCAGATTTACAATGAAGATAACCTGCATATTTTTCACAAGTGAAGTAGTTCCTTTGCTAAATTATGAACAGGACATGACACAATTAGCCTCTATGTTGACAGAACCCAATCTGGAAACACCTGTACCCTATTACATGTATTCTTTTTATAGTGTCAGTGCCCACTTGGGGGCCCTCGCACTTTCCTGACAAAAGGTAAAATGACGCTAAATATTTCAAATTTATGATGACATTAGTGGCATATACAGCTGTTATGTTTCAAATATATGACTGAAAAATTAGCTACGTTTCAGTTGATGCCTATGAACAGAGCAAATAGCTGAAGAAAAAAAATCAGTTAAATGTTTTAATTTCTAATGTGTCTGGGGCATTAAGGAGGGATAAAGTGGCACTGGTGTATTGTTCCCATACTGGATTGAGCTTTCATATCTGTGTGGTCTTATGAGCTAGGACCATTGCATAACTACGTGTTTCATGATGACATGGAAATAACATATGTAGTACGTGTACATCATATTCTTGTAGCGCCGCGTCGTCGACAGAGGAAGAGGAAGAGGGAAGTGCAGATCCACAAGCCAGTTCTTCCAAAGTCCCTGATGAAGGCGGTGACACTTGAGTGCCAGGATGTGAATGTACTGCCACATGACTTGCAGGTCTATGGATAACAATACCCATAATGCACCAGTCAGCAATGCATTCTGGGTAACAGAAACACTAGGCAAATTATGGGATTTAGAAAGCATAATAAAAAAACAGAAATAGATCAGCAAGGAAAGCATCATGTATTTTATTAATTTTTTGTTGGGGCGGGGGGGGGGGGGGCAGGTGGGGAGAGGGCAGTTAAGAAATCAGTAAATACAGTGTAGGAGTGGGGGGAGGGAGGAAAGAAGGATTCATAATTAAGGTAATTTTCAGAGTGGAAATCTCACTCAGATAATCTTGAAACAGAAAACATGCAGCTGGGTATGATAAAATTTAAGATATCTTTTTTGTGTACACATTTTGGTGAAAATATATGTATGAGGATAAGAACTGATAAATTTATGTGACAACAATAATTGACACTGTGCTAAGATGAAGCACTGACTATAATATAATAATGTTTACAGGAAATCTACAAATTTCTGTCATTGTCGATATATGTGTATGGCATTTACGAAAATTGTGTGATAGTATTATGCACCAAAAAACGAGAAAAAAAAAATGACTGCATTGACAGAAATGTTTATCTGTTGAATGGCATCTGAGCTAGTCATTCAGCAGGAAATAGTGGAATCCTTTTATCATGAAAACATGATTGGGCAGAATAGTCTGTGCTGGGTACAGAGGAGATGTACTTGGCCATATTACAGTGCATGTGATGATGTTATGCCGGAATTAAGGCCTGCAGAGATGGACATGATGTTATTCTGGAGAAACTTGATGCTCTGAAGCTTGAGTCAACTGCTTTCCTTGCCAGTGCACTCATGTTGTGCCAAGGAAAGCTGTTGACCAGTGGTATGCCATTCTAACTGACAGAACAGGTGCAGGTGCGCTTTACAATGTCAGATGCATGCTGGAAAATTTTAAATGGGAAAAAGTTGCATGCTGATACATCCCTGTTAGATCCTCAGGGTTAAGCTGTAAAAAGATTGTGGTTATCAAGGCAAGATTTAGTTTGATCCTAGTTTCCATATATACTTTATAAAGATATGGAGGCACAAAATGGGTGCACATGTACAAGTTCTGTGATCTGTAGTGATCCCCAGGTTTTTGTAAGGCTTGTGCTAATGAAGACCAGACCCTCATGAGAGGACCCAGGGTAGAATTCTAAATCCTGTTTTAACTGTGTCAATCTGTTCGACATTTAATTGAAGCTGCCTGGAGAGATAATCATACTGGTGGGGGGATGTGATTAATGCCCCTTTACAAAGACATATATGTACTGAGCTGACCCGTTGACATCTTGTGATCATCACGTGAGTGAGGGCTCTGTTTTGATCGGCAAAATATAATCCAACACCAAAGTGCACTGCTATAGTATAGGCTGTAACTTTATTTTTATTATGTCTTTAATCCACCAATAATATGGTGAACAAGTAATGATTTTTTTTTACCTGTTATAAAAACAAGAGCAACAGTGCCACATCTGTGTAGTTCTGAACAAAAAAAAGGCACAATCCAATCTCTCCATGACTAATCTATTTTTTGGTGTGTATAATTTATTGTAGTTTTGTGCATTTTTTTTTTATATTGAACAATGTTAAAGACTGATGCAGTGAGACGCTGGGAGTAACTTTCAGGAATTGTTTATTCTGTGCAAGTATCCGTCCAAAATGCACTGTTTGCCTTTGAAGTTGTATTGTACAACAGTGGTATATGTTTCTTACAATTTTGATAAATTTTGGTAAGGAGAATTGAACAGTGGTGAATTGCTGAACCCAGCATGTACATAGAAACTGCTAAATACAATGTAGATAAATCCGTCCAACAGTGGTGAATTGCTGAACCCAGCATGTACATAGAAACTGCTAAATACAATGTAGATAAATCCGTCCAAGATACCTAGATTGAACAGTGCAGAATTACTGAAACTAATACATATTTTTCATACATGTATAAGTCCGTCCAGTTTACCTGCTGGAAGATGATTTCTAATCTTTCAGTACAGTGCCGTAAATGCCACTAAATCTGCTGTGATCAGTGAAACGTCCAATCTATAATTATTTATATTCATCACTTCACATGTTACAAAAGGTTTGTGAATAGTTCTTGGTCTGTGACTACATGTACATCTAGAGTCCTGTGATCGTAAACTGTGGTTATTGCAAGAGTACACATTTGTGAAATAGTGTTGTGTGCCACAGCATTTGAATCTAATTTTAAAGATGATGCTTTCAGTTTGACCATTTTCAACAACCAAAATGGGGAGATTTTCAGTACAAAGTGGATGATTTTTGTTTTTATATAGGACAAGGTTAAATTTGAATTTTCATAGGATGAATTTGTTAACTCTTTCAGTACCAAATTTTGACTGAGTCAACACCTTTTCTCACCGTGCATTGGGGGCACCCAGTGTGCACAGAGAAAAGTTGTTGACCTGGGATATTCTCTCTGGACCCATAGGCATGCTGGTACTTGAATGAAAGGTGTTTTTACGAGGAATACGAATTTGGGATCCTTGCGATAATTCAGACTAGTTTGACTTAAGTAGATCGGCTTTAGTCATGCTTGGTACTGAAAGAGTTGAAACACTGCAACATGTTAAGAGAAATACAAATGTGAGAGACTTGTAAGGTGTAGCAGCAAAAGACAGAGGTAGAGTGTACTTTTTGATGCGTGGATACATTTTATTTTACGCAGAATAAAGTAATAAATATGATTTCTTTTTGAGAAATTGTTGAAGTTACACGTGGGGCAAATATAGGACATTCATATTGGCTGCAGTACTACATTGTACTTGAGTCCATTCATTCATTACAAAAAAGTACTTGTAAGTATAGGAAGATTCCGCTATCAAACATGGCACAGTATTGTTCTGCTTGCCAAAATATATTGATATATGTACCATGTATAGAGTGTAACTTATCCGTCCAACACATTTGTGACACTGCTGAATGTTGTTAACATTTCCAAGGCTCTGTGCTTTTGGTTTGCAATTTGTTTTAACCCTTTCCACTTAAACTGGCCAAAACTGATTGATGGTCAAGAGTGATCTGCTTCAATGTTTTATATTAATTTCAACAATAATAGGAAACTATTTGGATGAAAATAGCTGTAGGTGAATTCTATCGAGATAATGTGCCCCAGGTCAACAGCTATCACCGCTGCCCAACTCACACCAAGGAAAGCTGTTAACCCAGTGTAGTTTCAATGGGAAATCAATTTAACCCATTCCTGGTCAGAGTACGACCGAGTCAGTAGCTTGCCTTGGCATGACTTGGGCACAATGTGCCCAACCCACACCGAGGAAAGCTATTGACCTAGGGCACGACATCATGAATGATCTTACATACAAATTTTGGCAAAGATATATTTTCCTAACAAGAAATTTAAGTAAAAATATCGAGGCAGACAATTTACATCTGGTCACTTTTAGGCGATTGGAGTGAGAAAGGGTCAAATTTCTGTAACTTTTTTTTTTCTGTAACATTTTGGTTGCAGCATGCTGAAAGAACGCCTGTGTCCTTACAGCTTGTTTTGTGCCATTTGATAAGAATATACCTTTGCAATGGATACACACTGGAAGCTGCACTTCTGGCTTGAAATGTCCCCCCGGGATATGTGTCGTTTTGTTTTGCACGTAAAACCAGTTCCAAGATTGTAACCATTTCTTGTATATGAAGTTCTTCTTTTTTTTTCAAGATGATCAGTGCATTTATTCTCTGCTTTAAATGGGGGCTTGGGGTGTGGAAGACATATATCCTACTGAGAGTTGTCTGACCAGATGTGACATATTTGCTCTATTTACTGTTATTCCTGTGAGACTGTTCCTACCACTTGCAGGCCCTGTGGAACATGCCAAAAGTGTGAATTATGGGAACCAGCCAAGCTTTTGTTTCACACAAGTATGGTCATTAGTTTGTGTGTATCTAATTGAATTACTTGCAAGAACAAACAGACAGGAATTTTAAATTTCGAGGATCCCGCAGCAATAATAAGGGAGTATATGACATTTTTCCTTCATTATGCCATAATGTGGTCATACATTATTACATGTGTGGATCTCTATTTTTATATCCGCTAAAACGAACTCGCAACATTAAATTTGACACAAAATATAGATATGCCTAATCCATAGAAATGAATTAAATGCCCTTTTTGTGGGGATATCACTTACAAAGTCCCATAGAATCAGTGGCACAGATGTTTGTATACAGTGGGCTACAAAATGACCACAAGTAACCTTTGTCTACTTGTTGTGACATCTGTCATGATGCTCATTCGAATTATTGTGTTACTAACAAAATCAAAATCCTCATAAAGAGACCTTTCATTCAGATCCCAACTTGTCAGAATTTCTGGTGAAAAAAAAATGTCTGGGTCAACAGAGCTTCCCGTGCTCTGTTGTGGCCCTGCCAAGGAAAGCTGTTGGGTTCAGTCTAAAATTCAACACTTGAAGGGTTAAAATGGATGACTTTACGCAGTAAAAAATTGTGTTATTGATGAACATCAAAACGACTTTCTGTACAAAGAGGAAGCTTTGTGAGAATGAGAAAATTTCTCTTGCATGATCTGATACGACTTTTGAAATACAGACATATTTTAACAAAACAAGACAATGTTGTTGGTGGCTCCTGCAATTATTTTTTTTTTATTTATTTTTTTTCTCGAGTTGTCATTAAGCCACTTCCTACTTTAACTCTTGCCATACTTTGTAACAGCATTACTAACAGATCCCCCATCTGGACAGCATATACTCTGTAACAGCTTTAATGACAGATCCCCACTTTGGAAGCACAAAGTGCATGTATGTTGTTGTTTACCTGATAATAAAACAGAATATTTGTTTTGAACTTAAAGTATCTTTGTTGTTTTTAGCTCTGCTGACCAAAGGTCGCAGAGTTTATGCAAACGCTCACGTTTGGCTATTCGTCTGTAAACTTTTGCTCGTTAGCGTGATACTGTCCACAGTTTTTAAGTGAGCCCAAATATAACTTTTGACATTATACTTTGCACTTGTAACAGGGCAATAATGATTGATTGATTAATGAATGGCAGTCAAAGAATTTGCCCCATGGTGGAAACAGGAGGGGTGGTGGTGAACACTTACGTTGAGAGCCCAATAAATTGTGGTTATATTTTCACTTGATATAAGACCCAAAAGTAAAGCATTACATGACTTTGCCTCTTTGATGGTCAGCTGAACAAGGGGACTCTCCATGCTGAAAAGTTCAGAAGCACTATTTCTTTTGTGGGTGGGAGGTAGGGGCAATGAAAAAGTGCTCTGTGTATTCTCTTGAGGATGATACATACAAAGTAAATGAAATATCGGATAGTAGAGAATGACAGAAATCTGTTTTGTAAGCATAAGTCTGCATTTCAGTACATATTTGGTAAAGATTCTCACAGTCATACTTATTACGGTAGTAATCCACTTGTTATAGATTTAAATACTCATATAGTGGAGAGAACCACAGTCAGCTTAAATAACTGAAATTTTTCTTAGTACCATATCAAGCCTTTTCAGCCACTGTCTATTTGGAAATGACAGTTCACAAATTTTATGGTGCATAAACAAAGACTCTTTAATTACTAATAGAAGGTTTACTTTGTTAAAGTTATCATTAACTGAGTTGTAACATTTAATTCTTTCAACAAAAATACTTCTTGCAACAACTGACAGAATGAAATTTTTAAACCTTCTTGTGTCGCAGTTCCATGCTGACCCAAGTACAATATGTTTCCACTCAATATTGAATGAAAGTGTTTCAGAGAACAAACTCTGTTCCCTTTGTATTCTTTGACATAAAAAAAGATGTTAAGTTGATTCTTCATAATCACAGTAGCTACAGAACTTAGATATGTTTGTGTTCCATTTACACAATATATTACGACTGAGGATCATGCCATTTAATAATTTGTAATTAAATTCAGCTATACTTTAAAAAAAATATGATTTTCTGTTGGTATACATTTGTCCAGTTAATCTCTATTTACTTTCCACTTATGTTGAAATGAAGGCTTTTTATATTTCTTTTGAACTAGTGTGTCATAAAAATAGCGAGATTTTTTGTCTTTAATATTACAAAGAACATTATCATAAGAGAACAAAAAAAATCTCTGTGGAATATTAATATAACAAGCTTTCTTCGTGTCAAAGGTTTTAAAAGCATTTCCAATGATCTTTTTAATAAGTATAAACTCACATAACCAGTTATGTTTGATTGTGAGTTTGTTTACAATAACTTGTGGAGTTAACCACTCACCTTTATCATCAAAAAGATCTTTTACATAGACAAAACCACTTTTGATCCAATTGCTAAAATATAGGCATTTACCCTTATTCATGAAACATTCATTTAGCCAGATTACTTGTGAAAAAGTTTGTCATCTGTTAATTTAGTGACATTTATTGTATTTTTATATTTGTTAAATTCTTGGAAAGTCTCTAGATAGAAATGGTTAATTTTAAGATTATCATTTAACTTTCTAACATTCCTGTAGCAGCTATGAAACAATACATGTATATCCAATCCTACTAACTCCATTTGCTCCTCAAAAATAGCTTTCCAATTTCCATCTTGAAACAGTAATCTGTTGACCCATGCACATTTAAATGATATAATTTTACTCTCAATATCAACCATATTCAGTCCACCTTCACTGGTACATCCAATTAAGGTGTCCCTTTTTATTCTGTCTCTTTATTCCATTTGAAGTTAAAAAGACATTGTTTAACTTTTTAATCACCTCGTCAGGTACTGAAAGAATACTAAAAGCATGTGTTAGCTGTGATAAAGCTAATGTCTTAACCCGTAAGATTTTCCCAAATAATGTTAACTTTCTATTTTTCCAGTCTTTTAACAGTAGTTCCATTTTATTTATTCTTTCCTGGCATGCTTTCTTGTCATGCCCAATGTATATACCTAAGCATTTGATAGCTTTATGAGCGAAATGGATGCCATTCACCTCAGTAATATTATCTTTAAGAGATCCTAATAGATAGATAGATAGATAGATAGATAGATAGATAGATAGATAGATAGATAGATAGATAGATAGATAGATAGATAGATAGATAGATAGATAGATAGATAGATAGATAGATAGATAGATAGATAGATAGATAGATAGATAGATAGATAGATAGATAGATAGATAGATAGATAGATAGATAGATAGATAGACCGATTAGGTGTCTTTAAATTTGTAAGACTTTAATTTCGTCAAAATTATAATAAAGATATCCTTTTGATAAATATGTGTTGTTAACCATTGCATATCAAATGAATATTGAACAGTGAAGTCGTTGTACTTTAGAAAAAAAAGCATATTAGGGACATTTAAAATTTACATCTTGAACATCCTCAAAGCTGTCATAAATATAGGTACCATTTATATATCCGTCTACGTGCTATATCGACTATTGCTTGTCTTATTGACACAAAAGAAAAGTAGCAATTTAAATAATGCTAATAAGGATAATTTCAAGATTTAAAATTTCGTTAATATCTTGAAAACTACAGTAGGTATGGGTACCATTCAAACCTTCACATTGATATCATTGTACATCCAGTGGATACTGAACAAAACAAAAGTATTTTAGAATTTGCTAATCAAGGACATCTCGAATTTTAAATCTTGAAATAGCTGGAAACTACAATAGACAGGTAAAGATGTTATTCTAACCTTTAGCTAAAGATTATAGAGCATTGCACTGCTGGTGAAATAAAAACAAAAGTGGAAGAATTTTATATTCCGTGGCCGTATTCACAGAAAACTAGATCGGATCCTCACTTTGATCCTAAAATTAAATTGGTGCACCTCTGAACCTGAACTACTTAATCCTTGGCCTAATATTTGAATTAAAATTTTCAGGAATAAACAACCTGTGTTCTGGGCTCCAATTCTAACTCTGTTTTCAACAGTTTTATTTTATAAAAGTAAATTTAGTTTAATCTTGTACTTTATCTTTTAAGCTGGATGAAAATCTGGATCAAATTAAGATTTATGCCATAATCATGAAATGCTAATTATACGTTTTGTCAATGTCCATAAAAGAGATTGGTTCCAAAAAAAATGTTCACGTGACCCAGGATTAAGGAATGTGCGATCAAAACAAGTTGATTTTCATTTTTATCCCAAATTTCTTATGAGATTAAAATTCTTTGTGAATATGGCCAATGCTGATTAGTGGCATTTTATAACTTTGAATGTCTTAAAAGCTGTAGTAGAGATGCCATACTAGTTTAATTGTGCATACACATGTATATTATTGGCCATTGTGCACTGATCGGCTGACGCGGAATAGTAGCATTTTGAATTATGCTAATCGGCATGTCACGATTAAGTCAAACTATCTTTAAAAGTGTAACTTACGGAAATACCATTAAAAGTCAATACTTGATACCGACTACTGCTGATCAGACAAAAATGTAACAAAATTTGTAGCATTTTAAGTTATATTGATCAGTGTCATCTGAAGTATTCAGTATAATTAAAAGTAAAATTCGGGTGCTGTTTCAAACTGTAATTAGTGTTGTTACCCATTGTGTATTCACTGAACATAGGGCAACATTTGAAACATCAAATTAACTAGTGTTTTTACGCATTGTGTTTTTGCTGAAAATAGGGCAAAATTTGAAACATCAAATTAATTAGGGGTATTAATATCTTAGGTATTTTCAAATTATGATAAAGCAATATGTCTTTACACCTTACACCTACATTTAATAGCGAAGAGTGTGAAGACGTAGCTAAGCCATAAATACAGTTTTGAAGATATGTGTGTTACTTTAAGACTATTAAAGATAATTTTCTTATGTGTGTTGAAATTATTTTAGTCTGCACAGGAAAAAACTTGATATACCCGTGAGCTACCCCCGCAACATACTTTAAGGTTCAGGAAAACAGGGAACAAAGAGCTGTCCGATTACTCTCACATAAATGTTAAGAGTAACATTACAGTTGGGGGCTACTGTCGTGTGTTAACATATCTAAGGTCCAATGAAATGTGTCGGAGCACTCGCGTGGGCAACGAAGTCCAATAGTTCACATATACAGATTGACAATATAACGATTTTATAATATATAACAAAGTTGACAATATACATACATACATACATACATACATACATACATACATACATACATACACACATACATACATACATACATACACATATACATACATACACATATACATACATACACATATACATACATACATACATACATACACACACACACATACATACATACATACATACATACATACATACATACAATAGACAGTGTTTTGACATGAGACATGGGCAAACTGAAGTATCTCCAGGCAGTGGAGGAGGGAGGCCCCCTGACTCATTAGAAGATGGGGAATTTTATACAATATACCGCAGGGGAAAAAACAGTGAGCACGTCCCCCTAATCACGCCATAAACATACCAAAAGACTGGACATAATACAAAGGAGGGCACACAAAGGTTATGACAACACATGAGCTGATTTAAATGGGTCTTTTGGAATCAAAGAAAGATATATAGTATTGTCTCATTTATACATGAAACCATGTATGGTCATACTGACGTATTAAAGTAGGCCTAGTTGGAGGCCCAAATTACAGTCATTCAAGTCAAATGTGACTCTCCCCTGATGGACATGCTTAGAAATTCAATACAAATTTCATAGTATTAATAATGGTTTTCTTCAAAATTGATTGGACAAACTAACTGAGTAACAGTATGATTAAAGATTACACCTTTCTAATCCAAGTTTGTTTGAAAATCCAATCTGTGCCGCTCCCTTAGCCCCCGCCAAAAAAAAAAAAATCAGGCATATTTGTAAGTTAATTTCTTTTTCAGTCAATTTGCAATATTTATGGGCAAAATTCTGTCTAATGAATTTTTTACATAAAATGTATCATGACTCTGAACACAATTAAGAATGTGTCAAACTAAAAAAGATGCAGATAGAATTTTTAATTTAAAAAGAAAAAATGTTTGGTCTAGCTAGTTACTTCCGAATTTTGAAAACAAATGCCGAACATGCCTGGTAAAGTTTTCTTGCAGAAAAAAGCACAAATGTGGTGCATACCTGTCAAATCCCATTGTAAAGAATGATAAATAATAAGCTTGTTGCAAAGGTCAGGACCCACAAAATTGAATGGTCGCATCTCTTCTGAAGGTTTGTCAATGTGTATATGATCTGTATCTCAGCTTTTTTTCCCCGTGGGGGAGAAATCGATCGTAAAATACTCAGGGAAATGGTACATAGATGTGTATAATTATGAGACTTTTAACTTCAAGATTGGGTAAATGTCTAAAATAATTAATTTCTGAACGAAGATAAGCTCTCTGTCTGATTGGTGTGCATAGTTTACTCATAAACATGAATATATGTAAAAATGTTAATTTTAGCAGGATAACATTCAAAGATCGTGGCTGCCTTTGAATTATGAATCTGTGGTGATCATTGACGCAAAAATGACTTATCTAATATTAAACACACGAAACAATGTAAATTGAAATAACTGATCGTTGACTCAACCAATTTGTGTTTGGTGATTTTGTTTTATTTTAATTAGCTAGATCGCCTAATAGTTCCAAACATTGAACTGAACTCGACGCTCTATTTTGTGTTTGCACAATTAATGAAACAATTGAATTTATTTTGCATAGATTACCTGATGGTTCCAACCACTGAATTAAGCTTGAGGCTCTCGTACGTGTTTTTACGGTTGTTAAAACTATTGTAAAATACCCGGTACTTTGGCAGAATATTTTCTTTATCAGAAATTGTTCAGATGTTAACGTTTGTTTTGGCATTAGAAGGTTTCTAACTTGTTGAGGCTGTGAGCTGGTCCGATATATTTTGGCAAATGATTTTCGTTATCAGAGATTGTTCAGATGTTAATGCTTGTTTTGGCGTTAGAAGGTTTCAAACTTGTTAAAGCTGTGAGCTGGTCTAATGTAAAAACGTCATGTTTACGTAGGTGGTCTTACCTTGTCTGTTTATATCTACAGCATCGTGGTAGCATTCCAGGATGGCGCACATATATTTATTTTGTTAAAAATGTCAAACGTCCTGCAATATACTTCCATTTCATCTTTACCCTGAATTTGTTTCCTAAACTTTACGCTCTAGTCTAAGCGTTGTTCTAATAACCGTCACTGCCTACCGCTACAATTGTCGATTTGATACATAAACATTAAATGATGGTGATGATTATATTTTGTAACAAAATTATGTTCAACACACACACATACACACACATATATATATATGTATATATATACATATGTATATATACTGAACCAAACAAATAACGCAACCCTTAAACTTTTTAACTTAAATATTTATTGTTACTTTCATATCACAGAAACAAATAAGATCCATATTCTGCAGTCTTTTTGGCATAACATGTGAAAAACAAAAACTTGAAACTGCCAACGAGGGCGCGACCAGCTGGCAATAAACAGGGCAACATTGACTTGTAAAGTTCACAAATTGGCATGTCCACTAATACTGTGTGTGACCACCATCAGCAACTCCTATGCAACGTCGGCGCATGGATGACACTAGCCGCTGCACCATCTGCCGGGGCACACGTAGCCACTCTTCTTAAAGAGCCTGGCGAAGCTGCTGGTGGTTGGCGGGCGCTGGATCCCGTCTCCGAACACGCTGGTCAAGGTAGTCCCAAAGATGCTCAATGGGATTGATATCAAGTGAGAAAGCTGGCCATGGCAAAACGTTAATTACTTCTCCTTGCAGAAAATCCATCGTCAGTCTAGTGGCATGGGGCCGAGCATTGTCCTGTTGAAGCAAGTGGAGTTGGTGGTGTCTAATGAAAGGGACAGTAACAGGCTGAAGGATCTCATCCCTGTAATGGGCAGAGTTAAGATTGCCTTCAATGAAGATTAGCTGGGTTTTGGCTGTGAATGAAATTCCACCCCACACCATCACTGATGCACATCCAAATCGATCCGTTTCCAGCACACAGGCATCTGAGTGGCGTTCTCCCCCTCGTCGCAAAACACGTGTCCTACCATCTGCATGATACAGGGTGAAGCGGGATTCATCGGTGAATAGCACATCCCTCCACTGTTGATGGGTCCAGCGAGTATGGGCAGTAGCCCATTGTCGTCGGGCTTGCCTTCTTGCCTGTGTCAAAATTTGATCCCTGTAAGGACGCCTGGCGTGTAGATGGTGTTCTTGTAGTCTATTACGGACTGTCTGGGCAGATATTCTGTTATTGGTTCTGCCAGGTGTCTGTTGTGCAGTTCTAGTTGCTGGTCGAGTTCTGTTCCGCAGATGTCACACCTTGATGTGTCTGTCTTGTGCAGGTGTGGTTTCTCTTGGTCTCCCAGGACGCTGTCTATCAGCTGTGGCCCCAGTCTCCTGGAATCTTGTAGCAAGTCTGGATATAGTGGCTTTGTGGACTTGCAGTCTTCTTGCCAGCTCTGCTGCAGATAAACCAGCCTGTGTCATGCCAATTCCTCTCTCCCGATCTACTGTTGATAATCGACCCATAGTTCTTTGAATACTGTGCCAAATGAATCCCATGCTGCCCTTTTATTGTCCGTGAGGGGCTACACCCAACCAGTAAAGGTGCGAATGTTTTAGTCATGTGGGTAACACTGAATCCTGCAGTTGTCCTTGATTCAGCACAACCACCAAACTTTGAAAGCCTCATATCCTCGCACACAGTTACGCTTGGGCTGATTTCAATGTGGCCTTTTCCTGTCCCAGAATCAAGGACTTGGCAACCTTAATTTCAGGTGTCGGAGACTTGCGTAAAATAGCCTGCTGTAGTCACTCTTGATTCATGACAAGGTCAGGGTACTCGACCTTGAGGTCACACTACTTGGTGCATTATTTTAGACTGACTTAACAACGGTTCGTATATTTCTGAACTTTAAATACAGTTCCAATGTGAAAATAAACCCAAATGAAAAAGTTGCGTTATTTGTTTGGTTCAGTATATATGTATGTATGTATGTATGTATGTATGTATGTATGTATGTATGTATGTATGTATGTATGTATGTATGTATGTATGTATACCAGCATGAAAAATAACACGTCTTCATGTTGAGTTTTCCATGGATTTTGGTCACTTTTCCGTCTCCATTGACGACTGAATCTACGTGACCCTTTCGCGTACCTGGCCTACCCCCGTTTTATAGAGATGGTTTCTATTGTCATTCAGATCTATAACTTATACTATAGGCTACCTACATGAATCTCAAACAAAGAGAATACAGGTTAAGCTGTAGCCTAACAAGCAACAAATTTTGACTGATATGATGTTGGATGCAGCGCCGATACCTTTGTATCTGTGTGCAAACTGAGTCTCTCTCTCTCTCTCTCTCTCTCTCTCTCTCTCTCTCTCTCTCTCTCTCTCTCTCTCTCTCTCTCTCTCTCTCTCTCTCTCTCTCTCTCTCTCTCTCTCTCTCTCTCTCTCTCTCTCCCCCCCCCCCCATGGCATGCAAACAAAACGTGAAGAATTTTAATTTAGGCTAAATTCAATGAATACCTTGCAGACTTTGCACAATACATTCCACCTACCATAACATGTACAAGCTAGTTACTGTTATTTGTCTCTATGTCGTTGATTCAACAGTTTTGCATGCATGATCAATTAGCTGGTACAGTTCAGAACCTGCCTCCAAGGCAAACTTACTACCCATAGTACAAATGACCGTCTGCCTTGAAAGTCTTGGGTCTTGCGGCAAAAGTGAGAAAAACTACCAACAACTATGTAAAGTAAAATTTGAATTCATGCCAATGAACATTTCATACTTCCAATCCATAGATGTTAAATGTATTCAACAGTATTGTGGATAGAGGTATCAATAGCAAAATCAATTGGTTGGTTTGTGGTATAGGTGTATCTAATAAAATTAAATGAAAGTTAGAAAATTTAAAATTGTACTAATTTGGCACACTAAGATAATATTAATATTCACCACTTTAAACATATTAAAAATGAAGATGAAATTTCAATTCAAAAGATCGTGGTCAAGATACATTTGATTACCCTTAAACACAAATTTTAAACATTTGAATTCTTATTAATTTTCAAGGCACACACACAGATTTGCTCTAGAAATATCTCACCAATTTTTAAATATGGACATAGTTTTCAGAATATTTCAATAAAGGCCCTAGACTTGATAGATCTCTGGCGATCAAGCAATCCAGATGCCTTTGTGTCTACATGGCAACAACGAAATCCATTGATACAATGCAGACTAGATTATTGGTTAATTTCATCTTTGTTTATCTACGTATGTTACTGATGACAGAATACGTCCATCCATCAAGACAGATCACAGCCTGATATCTTTACACATTGAAGGGAATTTATTCCAGAAGAGAGGACCAGATTTTTGGAAATTTAAGTCTATATAGAATAGTAATAAATAGTTTCTTGGTTTAGAAAAAAAATACTTTAAATAAAAATAAATGAATTACAAAATTGTGTTGAAAAGGATTAGAAATCCCACCCCCCAATTTTAATAGAAGAAAAAGCATTTTATCAAAAGTTACACACTTCATGTAATTTAGATTGGGAAATATTAAGCACAGATGGAAAAGTTAGACAATTTCTAGAAAATCCTAATTTACCAAAATTTTCAGATGAACAGAAAACTAGTTGTGAAAATCTATTGACAATAGAAGAATGTGGTAGTGCTTTGAAAGTATTTAAAAACGGGAAAAGTCCAGGCACAGACTGCTTTACTGCTGAGTTCTATAAATTTTTCTGGGCAGATATTAAGAACATAGTTTTTGAAAGTTTGAATTGTTCATTTCAGTATGGTAGGCTGTTAGTAGATCAATACAGAGGAATAATTTCACTAATATCAAAGAAAGATAAGCCCAGAATATTTTTGAAAAAAATGGTGACCCTATCGTTACTAAATATTGATTATGAAATACTTGCCAAAATGTTAGCCATGAGATTACAAAGGTTTCTGTCCCTCTTGATCAATGAAGATCAGACCGGATGTGTAAAAGCATGGTTTAGTGGAGAAAACATAAGATTAATTACTGATATTATTCAGTATTGTAAAAATCAAAATTAAAGTGGATTGTTACTTTTAGTAGATTTCGTAAAAAAACGTTCGATACCATAGAGTGGAGCTATATAGATAAATTACTGGTATCATTTAAGTTTTGGGAATCTTTTCGAAAATGGATTAAAGTTATCTATTCTGATGTTAATAGTTGTGTTATTAATAATGGTTATACATTTGAGTTTTTTCGAGTTATCAAGCGGTGTAACACAAGGATGTCCTTTTGTCCCCTTTTTATTTGTATTAGCCGTTGAACCGGTAGCTGCATCGATTAGATCAAAAGAAGGTATTAAGGGTTTATTTTTTAAGGATGGTGCTACAAAGATTAGTCAGTTAGCAGACGACACCACTTGTTTTGTAAAAGATTGAGAATCAGCAAAAAATACTTTTAGATATTCTTCAAGATTTCAAAAATTGTTCTGGATTAAAATGTAACATAGAAAAAAAACTGCTGTGTTTTGGCTGGGAGCAACAAAATTTTCAGATGCCTGGGATATTCCAGTTTTCTGGCAGGAAGGGAAATTTCACACGCTGGGTATTACTTTTACAGAGAATTAAGAAGAAATGAGCATAATAAATTTTGAAGTTAAGCTACAGTCTTTTAAAGAAGTATTAAAGGTTTGGAAAATGCGAGATTTATCAGTAATAGGTAGAAATGTAGTTTTTAAAAATCTTACAATTTCTAAACTCATTTATCCTGCTTTCTTAATTTTTATCAATGATAATATCATTAAAAAAGTCCAGTCCATGATAAATGATTTTGTATGGAATCAGTCAACTCCAAAAGTGAAGAATTCAGTGATGAATCAGAATCTTGATAAAGGTGCTTTAAAAGTCATGCATTTTCAGACGCAAGAGTATGCTTTAAAACTTAGTTGGGTTAAACGGTTATACAATGATGGCGAAGCAAAGTGGAAATCAGTATTTCAAGAATTTATCCCATTCATAAAAATATAAGACCTTTTTTAAGCAGATGTGATTTTGATTTTACACATTTTTAAGTTTGCCATCATTTTACATAGAGCTGATTAATATATCTGGAAATCATGTTTTTTTTTTTCAATCTAAAAATTCAAAACAAATTTGATGTTAAATTCTATGGTTTAATCCTTACATTACAATAGATAAGAAAACTGTTTTTAATAAGCATTAGTATAGGAAAGGTATTAGATTCATAAATGACATTGTAGATGAGAATGCAGTTTTCTTAAAACAAGAAGACTTAGAAAGAAGATTCTGCTTGAAGGTTAATTTCTTGGAACACTTACCACTTCGTGTATCAATACCTGGTAATTGGAAGCAGTTGTTACGCAATAAACCAGTGCGGTCATTTAAACCAGCATTAATTCCAAGATTTAAGTTGAACGGTCATGTGAAATTAACAAGCCATATCACGTGTAAAGAATTCTATTGGTGCTTTTTTAATTTTAACATGGTTGAAGATCCTACTTGTTTGAATACTTGGATACCCATGTTTAATTTACCTGAAAATGATTGGTCTAAAATATTTATATCGTCTTTTAAAGTAACTATGGAAACTATAATTCAAGGTTTTCTGTTTTCACTTTTCAACAGATTCGTGGCTCATAATGCAAGATTGTTTAAAACGCATGTATTAGAATCAGAATTATGTGACACCTGTTTTGAAAAAAGACACAATTATTCATAGGTTCTGGGAATGTTACACTATTAGGTTATTTTTGAAAAAATTTGAAGAGTGATGGAATTCGTTGTGTCCAGTTAGGAACAGCAATAATCTTGTCTGGTTTTTATTGAACAAATCGTCAATACGCAGTCTCCAAGCAAAATACTTTATCCATAAACAATTGTGCAATAAACAACAAGTGCCATTCAGATCTTTTCTTTTATATTTAAAGTTCAAAATTTCAGAACAGGTTATTTTGTGCCTCGAAGGATAACATGAATTGTTTAACAAACGATGGTCTCTTATTTTCCATAGTATTGATTGACATGTATAATATTTTAAATGTATATAATTTCATATGTGCCCGACTCTCAATATTGTATAGATGGTGCAGCCTCAAGCATTACTGTATATATGCTGATATATCGCTCAATTGTAGACATTATGTATTATGTATTTCATTTCATGAAAATGCAATAAAGAAATATTTAAAAACAAAACAAAACAAAAAACAAAACACCGACTTGCTCTAGATTTATTCAGGTAGTAAAAATTGCTTTGGTTATAGCACACCAGGTGGCAGTTTGCAGCAATAGTAACGCCAATCAAATTTGCCGCTTGTCTGTCACACCTATCAGCTTGCAGGTACCTGCAGTGCAGGTCACGTGAGAACTGAGCGTGGAGTAACGACTCCGTCTTGAAGAAGCGAAGAGCGATAGCGGAGGATGGAAACTAAATTATTACTGGTATGGGCCTTCACAACAATTACAAGCTTTGCAGGTAAGTTCATCATGTTATACTCTACTGTTGTCTCAACATTCCTAGTCGATGAAATTTTATTTTGATTGGGAGAGAAACTGGCAAACCTGACTTTCGTGTCTGTCGATGCGACCCAGAAATTCATGGCGGCACCCACCGTATCAAACCAAACTTTTTGACAGTGTTGTTGTTTACACGACTTATCTGCAGAGAAAGGATATACTTGTGGTTCGTTCTCTTGAAAGAAATATTGAGATTAGATCGAATTCATTCTTTTCTTCAGGCCATGAATTTCAAGTTGTACATTTTAAGTCCAGGTGAGCTCACGGCATACCTGCCACCTGGGGATTTCCCCGTACAGGTAAAATCCATTGAAGCCATGACACAGATCCAGGACGGTACATGACCCAAATTACGCGTCGTGTTTGTCTTTTTGCGCACACGTTCCTCCCTGCTTTAGCATTTTCCAGCATATTTATACCAAATTTTCATAAATTTCTCTGATGGGTTGGTGTTCATGTTGATGTCGGTGTATGTGGTGGGTGATTGATAAAATTATACCAGGGGCATGAAAACAGTCACAGGTGAAGTAACGTGAAGCAGGCCCAAAGCCCAAGTGTGAGTTGTGATTGTTTTCACACAAATATCCCATGTGGTCTTTGGAAACTCACTTTATAATGAATAAATGTATTAATTCGCACATATGAATTTACACCTTACAAATGTTAGTATTCTTTTGTTTTATTATCATAAGACATAACAGAAATCGCCGTACCAGATCTACATTGAAGAATTGAGTTGTTTTGACGATAAAATCTAGGTCACAACCTGGCAAAATGGTGATCTAACCAAAGAGGAGGTGTGTGTGTGTGGCCGGGGAGGGGGGGGGGGCATAACTGTGTTTTATATCACCTACTGGCAGATCAGAGTTGACTCAATTATGTCATTGCTGTCATGAAGTCACTTAGTCAGATTCACCAACATACTTTTGCAATAAAATTGCACATGCAGCTCTTCTGATATTACCTCAACTGAATTCCAAGAATGGGTAACTTAAAAAAAAAACGGTGCATAGAAATAGGTCATTAGGTGTCCATCTTACTTTATGCAATGTCAGGACACATAGCTTATCTCATGACAATTAGCCTGAGTCATTTGGTATGTTAGAACTTAGAAACAGGGTTTTTCGCAGTGGTGCATGCAAATTCCCATCATTGATTGATGACAGGAATTTTAAATACTGTAAATTGCTTTAATTTCACAGTATTCTTGTTTTCGTTTATTTCCCTGATGGCACAAAACCGTGAAAATAAAACCACAGTGAAATAGTATTTTAAAATTGTTTGAATGGGAATTACGTCCAAAACAGTGAAATTAAACCTACAGTGAAGTGTCAAAAATACAAAAACGTATTGGTGTAGTTAATATAAAGCCTGGTAAAAGTACAAATATTGTTAAGACAATGCCATGAAATATACACACACATACATATATGTGTGTGTGTTTTTTGTCATTGCATAAGAAGTTATCCTGGTCAGAACTATGAGCACTAATCTTCCCTCAGGGTTTTCAATAGAATAGGTATATATTACAGCAACATAAAAAGATAGTGCTAATTATGCAAAAGAAATCCTTCTGCACTGCCCTAACAACATTCAGTAATGTATTCGGAATTATACTGCCCAAAAAAGGACTTTCTTAGTGCTAATAATCCTAAATACAGACGAAGTTTTTGTAACCATTGTTTCAGTTGGAAAATTGTTTCATATGATGGCTCCAGAGTAACATAGTAGTTGTTTGATTATAATTAGACTTTGGTGTCTTTAGATTGTTCTCCTGTGATTGTAGTCACAGGGTTCATTGTGTACATCCTTTACAACATGTCGTTTGGTCCTTGTCGTTATTTACGACAACCATATATGTGTGTCTTTGCTATGTGATAGCTGACAGTCCAAGTGGTAATACAGCCCACTTATAAAATTGTCCATTCCATTGAATTCCCAAATATTTTTGGGAGTCTTGGGAAATGTATACATGGTGATAGCCATCTTTAATATCAATGGAAATTAGCTTGTCTTTTGTCTGTACAAGGTCCAAGACAGTGTCTTTGTTATCAGTGTTAGAAATAAGGAAAAATTTTCACTTGTCCGCAGACAGACACTTTTGGTAAAATGAGTCCTGTTCTAATTCAAATGCTTGTTAATGTTGGACAAGTGCAGTAGCAACTTGACTTGTCCGTCACATTTTTCACTTGTCTCGGACAAGTAAAAAGGCCTTATTTCGTACACTGGTTATGTGCTAGTTTTATTATTTGGTATTATTATCCTTGATTGACATTGTACTTTAAGGTATCTCGTCGTGAATAGCATAAGGCAAAGTGTAGGCATATATCGGGGTTGTATTAAATTTTTCTTACATTAGGGACATAAGTTGTGTGATTTATTACATCAACATTATCAAATTGTACATGAGGGATGTTAGTTGAATGTACACTTTAAGGGTCTTTCACCACCAAATCACATCTGTGTCCAGTTGTTCGTGCAACATGTGTATGCAAACTAAGACATGAAGATTTGTTGATTGCTTGCGGTTTTGAAACCAAAAAAAAAATATCGAGTACCCTCGTTGAAAATTAAATTTTTTGGACCCTGAGCTGTGCTGAGAGGACCATACAATGGAAATGTGGGAGCATATATTTGAATGTTGTGGAAGTGACAGGGTTATAGCATGGGGACCAGGTGATGTGAGACTGTCAGTGTATGTCTGAACTCAAAACCTGCCATCATCACCCCAGAGCTGTGGATTGTGTTCTCTTGTATAATAGTTGGAGTATTATCTGAAGACAGGTATAGATAGCAATCTGCAAATGTGAGATGATGTAAGCTGTGGTAGTTTTAATAACTGCGGAGGGGCTGGGAGATGACAGACTTCTGAACGAGCAGTCCACAGTGAAAGGAAACTCAAAATGGAAACATGGCTCCTGCCTGGTGGTACATCAAGATGGAAAGGTCAAAATAACAGCATTCATGCCGGAAACTATTTAAATGTGCAGCCATATGTCATATGTTCTTGCCTTTTCTGTCTTGACTCTTTCAATGCCACTTTTGACAGAAGTCCACGTGGTCTCAAATTGCCATAAACGATAATTAGATTCATATATATCCTTTGTAAACTGACCTTTCCTTTAATAAAGGGCAATGTTACGAGCAGAGAGATGAAGAATGGTCCAAGGCAACAGCACAGTATGCCCAAGACACATCAAGGAAACATGTTGACTCTGTCAAAACTTCACAGGGAAAAGAGTTCAGGAGGTTGTAAAAAGTTATCTTTCAAATAACAACATCCAAACAGGAGAGAGTTCCATGTGTTCTGTATCAGTGACATGTGTACCAGATGCTTGGGAAACAAGCCTGCCAGCACCTTTCTTGTGGGATGGATTTTAGATCGTCCTGCAGTCACTTTGCCCAGGTCACCAAGGCAGTCACCCATGTATGGTACCCAGTCAATGACACAGCAGAGTGGTCTTATCAATTAACAACTTGGAAGTGCTCAACCACAGTTTAATTTGTGTTTGTCAAGAAAGCCAAAGGGTTAATGGTTTGTTTCCCCGAAGGAGGTGCGGGTGATGATAAAGATCGTGGAATGTGACCGGTCTCAGCAGCCTACATGAGCTAAATTCTCATTAGATTAGCGGGATCAGCGGGGAGAAATGTACGGACATGGTGGGTATCACCAGTGTACAATTCTGAGATGATTAGGTCTAATCAGGGAGGAAATACCTTGTTATTGATTTGGGCATGTGCGTGCCTTCAAAACTTGCAGTGGCCAAATTGGGAAATTAAACAGTAATTCGACCTGGATATAAATTTGTTGTTTTGTAAATTTCTGAAGTCAAATATATGAGCCATTTGCACTTGGCTCATGGCCCCAGGGGTCCCTGCATGAGTACTTTGTTTGGTTTAAATGTGTAGGTGCTTTGTTGTTGTTTTTGTAGGGAAACGGGCTTGTGGCACAAAATAGAAAATCCCCACATCAGATCAAATGGAAGTTTGCATGTATGCTGTATTTATAAGCATCACAGGCACATAAAATAATAAGGCTGACCATGTAGCATCTCATTCTGTGCTCCAGCTGATGCACATGATAAAATTGCCAAAATTTTGAAATCACATAAAAAAAAGCAGCTAGCAACAGCATATTTTGCTTCATCAAAGGCAGACTTTCCAACCTGGGAGAATTTTCATGAGTGAGACTCCGTACATGTGACTCTCCACACTAGGCTGGGGGTCGGCTAGGCCCCCTGAAGCCGGATGGTTTTTAACATCAAGATATGCATTTTAAGGCATTTCCAGCTACTTAAAGGTGTTAATGAAGACTAAATAAAAGTGATCAATTTTTTTTTTAATTAAAGCTAATTTTTTATTTGTCTGGTGTTTTTACTCAACATAATGTCACTGTATTTTATCCCAGCTTTTACAGCTTTCAAAATTTTTTCCAGCATTCAAAAGGAACCTACCAAACCCTGTTATTCATTCTTTTTCTTTAAACACAACCTTATTATAATGGTTTGTGGCTTTTTTTTTTTTGCCATTACTAAGACCTCTTTGCTTGTTTCATATGAATAACGTTTTTTATTTTAATTTTTTTTTTTTAAATGCGTGAGTTGGCTCAAGACAAGGGTGTGAGCGTGACAAAAGATTCAAATGCATTTGTCACATGCAGGATGCGTACACGTGAGTTGCAAGGTCTGCAAAGGAAACCTTTTTGCATAACCTGAATATTTCTAGTAAGCCTCCTTAGAAAAAGGCCCCTGGGGCAGGTCCAAAAGTGGTCACATGAACCAGGTTGTCTCTCGGTGAAGGAACATGTAAATAAGATGGAGTACACAGGTCCACTGATAGACTTTGCTTGGAATGACATCTCAAAAGAAGGGATATGAGTCGATGTTGATTCTAGGGTGGGGGAGTGGGGGATTTTACCACCTTTTGACAAATTCGGCCCAGATTATTACACACAAGGGGCCAGGTCCCCGCACTTTCAATGCTTTTATCTTGGTGCATTTTTATTGTGTTGGCCCATCATTCTGGTTATTTAGCCCATTCTGGAAAATCAGGTGGGCCAATTTGGCCCCTTTCACACAAATCCTAGAATCAACTCTGAGTATATTTTTTGTTGACAGCCAAGACAAACCTACTTGTAGTTTTAGTCTTGTTGCCAATGTGAGGGCGAAAAGTTTTCTGACTGACCTGTGTAATGCACAATATTATATGCCAAGCTCATTGTGAAGCCACATTTTGCTTGCAATTTCTGAGTGGCTTCTGAGTTACACATTAAAATTGAGGATGCCATAGGCGTTTCACGGTTAAGCATGCAGGCAATTTGCTTGTTCCTCTTCCCCCCATTGATAAAAAATACTGACCATGATTCGGGCAATCATGCAGAGACCACTGGTGCCATCAGCCAAGTGCATGAATTATATAAGAGTTGGGTCCAAATTCTACAATGATTGCTATTTTAATTCCTGCTTTGGCTACAAATTTGATCCTGGTCATTGACAGGTGGTAATTAGAGTTTAAGAAGATAATTGTGTATTGGTCTCCCCCCCCCCCCCCCCCCCCCCCCCCACCACCACCACCACCACACAAAAAAAAAGGATAATGAAAATTTGTTGATGAATGGCTTGTTGAGATACATTCTGAAGGCGAACTTGATATTGGATACTAATTGTAACTGCTGTACTTTGTGACTGTGTGTCACAAAAACTTCGAGGTGCTAAGTTCATGGATTACTGGCATTGCATGGTCCTGTGCTAGGGTAGGCATTCATGAGTCAGAGTAGCTTGATGAACAAACATGTATACCAGGAATGCAGACAAACATGATATATGAAGATAATTTTACTTGTCCAATCTCTGTTCTCATTTTCCTGTCCTGGTATCTTTATCTGTATGTAAGATTTATGTCTTTCCAACTTGATTTCTGACCTTTTCTCCCCTCCCTTTTTTTTTTGTCTGTTCCTGACATGGTTTTAAAAAAATGATTTTTAGCCTTCTGTTTTTAGTGATGAGTATATTTGTATTCATGAATTTCTAAATCTACTATGATTTATGGAATTGCTAAATGAAAACTACAACCTTTTATGATCTTGCAGTGGCCTCTGCAGCTTTTACACCAGGGCAGGGTAATTTAATGTCAAAAGGCACTTGTTAGAGGGTGGGGACTACTTAATGGCACATCAAAAGGGAGCTAGAAAAAGGGCACACTTCTGTTCAAAGAAAAACTCAAGAAAGCCATGAGAGTCGTATATCCAGATTAAGGCGAATATGCCACTTTGTAACATGTATCTTGGTTTAAACATATTTTATTTCAAAAAATACAATTGGGGAAAAAGGCAATGCGTATATTGTGTTATCGTGTAACATATATCTTCTAAGTTTAGTTTATATTTTGCATCTCAAAAATAAAGACAAATGTTCCAGTTCATCAAAGCAAGATGTGAAATATCAGAAGGAAAAGGGACATGGAGCAAAAGCAGGGCCAGAATTTCGGCGAGAATCCATTCTCGTAAAGATTCTCGTAAACTTGTCTTTCTTTAAAAACAAAAGTAATTGACAAAAATCCAAATAGATTCTCGCAAAATTTTGCGCAATCCTGGCCCTGCAAAAGAAAAAGGAAGGGGAAATAACCAGGGCTTGTATTTTAAACTGTAATAGGAACACTGTCTTGTGGTAAGCCCTTAGGTTACAGAAGTGTGTGTAAATCAAAATAGAGTGCAGTCCAGCAAAGACTCCAGAAATGACCAATGTGGTGGGAATGTAACATGTCTCCCAGAATGTCGACTGGTAATTGTCAAAACAGTGGCAGTTGACAAATTAGCATTCCCTGCTAAGTAGGGTATCTCTAGAGGGAGGGTGCCGTGCTTGGTTGCAAGCAAGCATCAAGCCCGCCCCAGGACACCTGGCAATACCATGTCTGTGGTCACTTGTGGTTTGCAGGGATAAAATGTGTGCTGACAGCCTGATGGGTTGAGGGTCGACTTGAGCTGTTAATAATAGCCAGGATTTATAAACAAACTCATGAATCGAGAAACTAAACTGGACATTGCAGCAATGACACAGGGGCCAGTGAGTTTCTTTCCTTCCTAATTCCTTCTCACCTGCCCTCCTTCCTGAAACAGAGATGTAGAAAAACCGAAGAGAGATATTATGATGCAGTCAATAAGATCAAATTAAAACATGAAATTTCTGTATATAATGCAAATTATTAAGCCTTCTAGATACTGGGCAGTGTATTTTGGTGTGCAACATATGTTTATGAATTTTCGTCGAAAAAAAAATTCTCAGAGAGTATGGTGGGATTGTCCAAAACAGCAAGAACCAAAGCTTCATATTCAACATCTATACGCCTAATGGTAATTTGGAAGTCTTGTTTGCCTTCAATTTTACCCACTGAAAAAATTCCATAATTCTAGGGCTTTCAGTAAAACCTTTGATGTATATTGTGAGTTTTAACAGTATTTTGGTGTATTTGAGCTGAGCTGGCTTAAAAGCCAGCAGAGCTTATGTCTTCCCTCTTGGGACCATTGTCTGTTGTCTGTCCACAATTCACATTTTGGACCTCTTCTCCAAAGCTGTCAGCGAGATTCACTTCACACTTGATGGCAATGTACCTTGGGTTTGTCTCTGCCAAGTTTGTTCAAATGGTCCTGCTCCAGAGATTTTTTTGTTCTTTTTTCGGGCAAATCTAAAAATTTTTTTTTCCAAAACCGCTCCTCCAATTGCTTTGATATCATGCAGAAACACTCCTAGAGACTCCTAGTTCTTAATCTGTTTACCAGATGATGCTGCAACTTTTTCTATTTTTTATGAACTTTTGTGTCTTTTCGCTATTTGTGACTTCTCCTCCAGAACCATCACTCATATTGAGCGGAAACTTGATGGATATGTTCTTTGTGAAAGGGTCAAACAAAGTTATTCACTAGGTAGCACTACTGTGGATTCCTGATTTAGTAACGATTTGTTCAGTTCGTGTACTTATCGGTAAGTGCATCCTTTTATCTATTGATTACTCTTAAGTCAGTGGGCATTCTAATGCTAATTTACATTTTTTACCTTTCCGAAACCATCAACCAGATTGACTTCAAATTGCTAAAATCTATGTCCAAAATAAAGGTATTCAAGCTACAGTTGAATACCTGAAATTATTTTTATGCAAAAACTGCAAAATTATACATGTGAAAATAACTAATTGCAGAATAATTTTGAGTAATATGCAGATACACATATACGATGGTCCCTCTCTTGTAAGGCCCGTCTCACCCTAGGTCACCTGTCTTAAAAGGGTCACCATTTCTATGCACAACTATAATTCCAGTAAATATATTTTTATTCTCTACAGAGACCATCCCTTTTAAAAAGCTACATTTGGGGTTGCCTTATAATTCTTTCAGTACCACATTTGGACAGAGTCAACAGCTTTCAAGTACGCTTTGGGTGCATTTGTACCCAAAGTGTATCCAGGAAAGCTGTTGATCTGGACTCTTATATTCTGTGTAACTTCAGGCATGTTGGTACAGGAATGAAATGTCTTTTCACAAGGAACATGATTCTTGCACCCTCAAAATAATTCAGAGCAGTTTGTGATAGGTAGCTCGACTTTAGTGGCAGTTGACACTGAAAGAGATCAGGAGGGGTTAACTGTACAATGAATTGGTGTTGACTGGTGAATTTGAATGAGGATGCAGAAATTATATAGTTACGGTTATCTGACGCAGTGTACATGGTATGAGTTTTATTCATAATCACATGTTGCAAAAATTATTTACAGTGATCAAATGCTGACTGAAGGTTTGGAACCAGGTTTACATGTTTATGTGGTTTGCTGGACCATCACAGCCTCTTTGAAACATATTTATTTTCCCCCATGCTGATTTTTTTTTTTTTAGTCTCTTATTCCTAGAAAGATGTGTTCTCAAATGGTGGGAATAATGAAATGCTCAAGCTTGCGTTGGCCGTCATAGGTAGATGTGTGGATGACAGAAGTGCTTTCTCTGCAACTGAGACCCTCTGTGATCTGACAATAATGTATACCATGTATGACCCCAGCGTGGCTGACAGACGGAGCACTCCTCTGACCCAGTCGTTCCCTGTCGCTGCATGTACTCTAAAGCAGTCTCCCACATCAGAAGGCACTGTTCTGACTAATGCATGAAACTGGCTTGTGTTTTTTATTTCTTGCCAAAAAAAAAAAAGGGTGTGAAAGTGTTGACAATGTCCAAGCATACTTTAAAAAGATATAAAGATGTATATGCAGTGAAACCTCATTAATACGGACCTCATTAATCCCTATGTCTCATTAATCTGAACACTTCTCCTGGAACAGAATTGTTCATTTCAAGTAATAGTAATTCAGTATCCCAAATGCTTCATTAATCTGAACAGTTCACTGGGGGTACAAACGTGTTCGGATTAACAAGGTTCCACTGTATATATATATATATATGTTTTCTTCAATTTGAACCATAAAAATTAACCAGACGTGCAAACCTTTTTTTTTTTTTTTTTTATTTAAACACTCTGTCATATCAACACTTGCCTAGTCTTCTCATTTTTTTTAGCTCAGCTGACTTATCAGTCAGCTGAGCTTATCTTATGGTCTGTCGTCCGTCAACAATTCACATTTTGGCTTCTTCTTCGAAACCGTCGGCCAGATCCACATCAAACTTGGTGGGGATGTGCTTTGGTTGAGTGTCTACCAAGTTTGTTCAAATGGTCACGGTCCAGTGATTTTGGGATTTTTCGTGATTTTTTGGGCAAATCTTAAAAAATCTTCTTCTCTGAAACCGCTGACCCAATTGCTTTGATATCATACAGGAACACTCCCTTGGACACCTAGTTCTTAATTTGTTCACCATGTGGTGCTGCAATTTTTTTTTTTCAATTTTTGATGAATGTTTTTGTGTTACAGCTATTTTCGACTTCTTCTCCAGAACCGTCACTCAGATTAAGCTTATACATGATGGATATGTTTCTTGTAGAAGGGTCAAACAAAGTTGTTCACTATGTGGGAATGCTGCAGTTTCCTGATTTTTAGCCATTCAGGTACTTATCGGTCAGTGCAGCTTTCCTATTGATTACTATGGAAGTCAATGGACATTCTAATGCTAATCCACATTTTCGACTTCTCCTCCAAAACCGTCATCCAGATTAACTTCTAACTTGGCGGCAATGTACCTTGGATGGGTTTCTACCAGGTTTGTTTAAATGGTCATGATCCAGTGATTTTTGGATTTTTAATGTTTTTTCTTTTTTTTTTTTTTTCTTAGACAAATGTTAAAAAAATCTTCTCCGAAACCGCTTCCCCAATTGCTTTGATATCACACAGGAAGACACCTTGGGACTCCTAGTTCTTAATTTGGTCACCAGGTGGCGTTGCAAACTTTTTAATTTTTTATAATTTTTTTGTGTTATAGCTATTCTCGATACTTCGCCAGAACTGTCACTCAAACTAAGCTTAAACGTGGTGGATATGTTCCTTGTGGAAGGGTCAAACAATGTCATTCACTGGACCTTTCCTATTGATTACCATGTAAGTCAATGGGCATTCTAATGCTAATTTGCATTTTCGACTTCTTCAAACTTGATAGGGATATACCTTGGGTGGGTGTCTACCAAGTTTTTTCCAGTGGTCATGTTCCAGTGTATCTTGGATTTTTTTTATGATTTTTTTTTTTCAAAAATCTTTACAAAAGTTTTAATAGGAAAGTTTAACATGGGAATTTCTTGTAATGGCTATAACTTGACTAATTTTGGCCAGATTTACTTCAAACTTGATGGGGATGTGCCTTGGGTGGATCTCTACCAAGTTTGTCCAAATGGTCACGCTCTATTGATTTTTGGATTTTTTATGATATTTTTTGTTCTTTTTTGGGGCAAACCTTAAAAACTCCTCTCCTCTGAAACTGTTTGACCCTTCCACAAGGAACAATTGCTTTGATATCGTACATAGACACTCCCAGGGACACCTAGTTCCCAATTTGTTCACCAGGTGGTGCTGCAATTTTTTTTTCTAATTTTTAAAAGAATTTTTTCACTTGTTCTCAGAACCTTCACTCAGGTTAAGCTGAAATGTGATGGATGTATTCGTGTGGATGGGTCAAACAAAGTTGTTTACTAGGTGGCACTGCTTTGGATTCCTGATTTTCAAGGATCTTCAATTCAGTTACTTAGCGGTCAATGCAGCTTTCTTATTGATCACTATGTAAGTCAATGGGCATTCGAATGCTAATTCACAGGATAACTGACACGAAATTTACTGTTCACTTGATAACTTGCAATCTGTTTTGAGTTAGTACTGTGATGCTGCACGTGTTAATGTGTCTGTATGCGGGTCATGCTCAGACAGTACATGAATGACCTTGACCTCGTTTCTGGGGTCACTGTGCAACATACATGAATTTTACTCTTATAACTTGCGAACTACTTCAACCTTGAACTTGTGTTCTTGTAGAAAGGTCAGACTTACTCAGAACATGGGTGACCTTGATTCGTTCCCAAGTTCATAGATATGCAAGTGTGATGAATGTCAAGATCAGCTGAGCATGGGCTGTTCACACAGCCCTCTTGTTTTTTTCGAGGAGAGTTGTATGAGAGGAAATGCTTTATCTGAACTTAGGGGATAAAACAGTCAAAAATACAGGTGAGCTGCTTATAGCTTGAATCTGTTTTTTTTTTTTTTTTTTTTAGTGAACCCTTGGAGGATTTGCACATAAAATTACCACCAACAGCTGGCTTAAAATTTGTTCTGGTGCAGTGAAGGTTAAATATGAGAGCAAATGGTTGACTTAATACAAAATATCAACTTCCTTACACTTCAAAGCACAGCAAATTCAGCCCCTGAATGAAAACTGTCCACTGATCGGATTAGCCTAAATGCAGAGTCAGTCGGCCAAATTGGTGAGCTCGCTAACTTGATTTTGTAAATTCATCACGGAGGCCTGAGAGATGGCAGAGCCCCCTGCACACATGTAGTGTATCATGCCAGGAGTATGACTTACACGCAGATGCTAGCTATGTATATAATGTTGACTGGCCAGATGTCTGCTGTGTGGAAGTAGAATGTGACCCCACCCACCCAGCAGAGCTACCACTATGTTCACTTTGACCCAGTGTTTCCGTTAGGAATATTTTCAGAGGGGCATAAGAAGGGAAATTCGCACGAGAAGTCTTAAAGTTTTACCAATTCTACCATTGTTAATGTAAATAAACAAGAATTGTGACCCTTTAGAATTTTCCTCAGAGGGTGTTTCGGCCTTCATAGGGTTTTTCACCCCCATTTGGGGGTTAACAGAAACACTATTGCCTATTGGTGGCTCTTGCCAAACATGTTTAAAACACATGTATGACACTTTAAGTATTGATAAAAAGCTTCATGTGTTTGGGTGTGTATAAATATTGGAAAAAGCCGGTGAAAGGGTATACGTGTACATGAATGTATGTCACAAAGGAAGCGAGTGCAACATAAGAAAAATGTGAAATCTTACTTTTAGACAAATGGCAGGAGGATGATGCTTAAACACTATATTTTATACATGATGTGTAGCTTAAAATGCATCAGCATTATTATGCTGACAAAAATTACTCAAGATTTATGTACCTACTGAACTAAAATGCTACAAAAATGTTTGTATCATTGCTGCTGGTTTATGGAGTCGATAGAATGAAGCTATAATAAGTTAGTTTTGCCAGATGTGCATGCATGTTACCAGATATACATCATGTACATGTGCTGCTTGGGGCAAAAAATAAGATAAAAAAATTTGGAAAAGTGAGTGTTCCTGGAATTATTTCTACCCTGTTATTTAAACAAAATGTGCAACTGTTCAGGCTGAACTGTTGGTAATAAATGATGCCGGAGAGCAGATAACTATTGTGAGCTGGCCACACAAAGGTTAAAGCTGATACAGTTGCTATGTGTTTTTCATGCCTGAACCAGTGAATGTGCGATTGCCAGCACACACCCCTTTTGCCCACTTGCATCCTGAACAAGGAAGCCAGAACGCCCAGCACAAATGGCTTGAATTCAATTAGACTCCTTTATGAAGCTTTCATGTTCAGCGTACAATCAGTGCTAATGTCTGGTATTTAACAGTGGCAAGTGATTTAGTCTCAAGGGATCAGCTTTCAGTGATTAGGCAGAGAGGCAAAGGGCATGTTGCCTCAAGTATTCTGTTTCACTTTAAAGTGTTGTTTTGATATGGGGTGGGGTTATGTTTCATAAAATCATGTCGTCCATCTGTACATCCATGCGTCTGTTCGTCTACACCAAACTTTGTTACCATGATATGTTCAGTAGGCCTGACGGGATTTTTTTCCCCCCTAAATTTGTGACAGAGATGTGTTATTAGCCAAAGATCAGATTTTCAGGTCACTGTGATCTATTTATGGTTTGTAAATGACCTACTTTGTGTAAAGTTTGCTACCAGAATATCTTCTAAGTTCATGACTTTTTTGCTGTCTCTCAAATTTAGAACAGAGATAAATTAATTTAAAATGAAGATCATTATATTTAAAGTTGCTGCGGCCTGTCGTGTGGTTACTGCGACCTACTGTGTATTAGAAGGGGTTCATATTTAGTGGAATCTTGTGCTGCCACCTGGGAGTAGGTCTGCAGTTGATCAAGTTAAATTTCCCAATACAGTGTTGCCAACCCTCCTGAATCATTCAGGAGTCTCCTGAAAACTCAGGCTTGCGTGCACAGTCTGCCCTCCTGAATTACCCCAAGAATCTCACGAAAATTACCACAAATGTCATTCTAAAAATAGTAATGATATGGTAAGTTTTAACAAATATGCTTTTTATTGACATTTTTAATGCAAATTAACACTTTCCAGTCTGAGTCAACAGCTTTCCTCGGCGCGCTCTGAGCGCGCCGAGGCTACCTGTTGACTAACCTCTAATGGTAGATATGACATGTTGGTATTTGTTGGAAACGTCTTTTCATGAGAAATACAAATATGAAATCGTTATATTGATATTATCTCATCTGTGTAAGTCTGTGTATATGCAGACTCAGACTGGAAAGTGTTAAGCTGCTGTGCATCCTGATGTGTTGTCACACTTGAATGAATCCAGGTACCCTTAAATGCCACGAAAATGCACAATTTGATGTCTATTTTGAATTTTTTTCTGTAGGAGCATGCCCCCCCCCCCCTTGGTGGCTTACACCACTCTCCATTTCATAATCTCCCAAAAATATACTTCCACCAGGTTGGTAACAAGGCCATTGATAGATTCATCACTGAGTTGCCTGCTAATCACACTTTCCAGAGGGTGATAGACTGTTGGCCCCCTATGCCAGAGAAAGTTTGCCAAGCAGGCAATGCACTGAGATGCATTCTAAGGAGGAAAAATTTGGTGTTTATAGATTTTCAGGTCACTATGACTTACTGTAAATAACTTTATTTTGGCATGTTTAATTTTCAAAGTTTTGATCTTTTTGACATTTCTACTGTACATAGCACTAGTTACTTTGAGTAATTTCACTATTTTGGACAAATTTCCTATTCAAACAATGTTAAAATACTCTTTCACTGTGTTTTAAAAGTTACGATGAAATTTGACCTTTAAAAGAGCAAATTTGTATGCATTTATCGCTTGTAGTGTCTGAAGTATAAACTTTGACGGCCAGGGTTTCCGCCAGAGGGTAAATAGGGTAAATTAGCATACCCTAAAAATCCTCAAGGGTACTTTCGCTTACTCTAAAATTTTGGCAAAAACTAAAATTTGGTATATATAACCCCAAATTCCCCATCAAGTCTTTATTTTTAGACTTTTTACTTTAGAATATGATGTATTTGAGTACCCTAAAATTTAACTCTGGCAGAAACCCTGATGGCAATTACTGCAAAGAAGGTTCTGAATAATTATTATTGTATAAATTTGCTTTACTTCAGGCAGTTACAGTATGAATAACTTTTTTTTTTTCGCAATGCAACCGGGATCTTAATTTCACTCATTTCCATCAAAAAGGAAGGATTTCAAACAAATGGAAATGTTTGCATCAAGCTGCATGCTCGTGACTGTGCCCAGGCTACTGGTAGATATTTCAGCACTTGTGGACTAGATATAAAGGAAATCCTACATTGGTGTGCATGAACTTTGTGGACCCCTCAAACTATTTATAGGAAAGTCAAGGATGAAAAACATCCAGGGACTTTGGCCATTTTCTTTGAAGACGACACTTGAAGGATGACTTCTGGGCAGAGTGTGTCCCAAATTTTCAGAGGTTTGATAGTGTTGTAAGAAAAGTTTCAAAAATTGGCAAGTGAGGTACAGAAATACGTTCGCAATTATTGCTTGACCAAGTCAGAAAGATTTACTGGATGCAAATAGTTTTAACAATTTGATCATGTCCTTAATTCCCTCGAGGAGTGGAATACATTTTCTGAGGCATCACTGCAGCACTTGCAAGACAGAAGGCATATGCTGATTGGTATTTAAGAAACTATAATTTTTCATCAACACGTTATTGGTCATCATAATGCAGACAATTGCACCCCATCGCGGGGTTTAGTGCCTTACATATTTTCAATTTGACATGATCAGAACATTTGCGAGGCACAAATTTTGGTATGTACCGTGCTGTGATAGAATTTGCATGTGGAGAACCCAGTACAACCAGCTACAAGTACACATCACTATTGACTGTAATGTGGACCAATATTGAATGACGCATGGGGCATCCTTCTTAAGTGCAACACTTGCATTGTGGTTAAACTTGTAAGACCTTTTGAGCTAAATTTCCCCAGTCACCACCATGTAGAATGAACAGAATTGATCATAAAATTGCAAGAGCAGGAGTGAGTGGATGGCATGGGGGTGGGGGATGGGGGGTGGGGGGTGGGCTATGTGGGATGAAAACACAAAGGTTGGGGGGGGGGAGCTTTGATTGGAAAATGAGCGATATTAATTCTTCGTAGCTCAGAATATGAGCATTATGAGTGGATTTTATGAGCAAATTTAAAAAAGATAGCAAGTCCATTTTCCAAAAGAGCAGTTTTCTCTGAATTTTGTTTTGGATCCCCCCCCCCCCCCCCCCGGCGGGAGGGGGCACCTATTTCACATCAAATTGATTGAAAGTGCTTTTTCCCATCATGTTTTCACTTTTAAAATGTGGTACAATCAACAACAACATAATAAATTAAGTAAAATAGAGGGAAGGTGAAGTTAACTTGTAGTGTCAAGGAAGATATATTAAATTTGAAAGTCTGAAGCATTCAGTAATTGTATGAACTGTAGTTGTACAGGACTTAGCAGAAGTCTAGGAGTACATAAATGTTCTGCTGTGAAACATGTTTAGCCCGTAAAGTGCTGATTTAAGACTGAGTCAAAAGCATTCCGAGGGACACTGCATGCAATGTGTGCAAAGTGTTCCAAGGAAAGCTGTTGACTGAGACAACTTTTTGTTTTAGACCACACTTGCTGGTATTTGAATGAAAGATATCTTCATAAGGAATTTGAATCTTTTAACCAGTATATGTTTAATGGTAATGAGAAAACGAGTATAGCCATAACTATCACTTGAAGGGTTTAAAGACAAGTACATGTACAACCAAATAGTGGTCTGTCATGGAAGGGCTCAAGAAGTGAACAGGACTCCGTGAAATATGTGGTGAAGATAACCTTTTAGGACAGAGAGCTGGCAATGTGTGTGTGTATTGACCTCAACACACAACCCAATGTGGTAAATTATAGCACACATACATACCGTATTCACCCCAGTACCCATGCTCTAATAAACATCTCCATTGACAGTGCAAAGCTCATTCAAGGTTTCTTTCAGTAGACTTACTTTTTTAAATGCTGAATCATCTTTCAGTATAAAGCAGAAATGCATTTAAACAATTCTGATTTTTTTTTTTTAAATCAGCTTTATTTACCATCAAGATATATGACAGTTATTTCCAGGGAGTATCGCAGGCAACACTTTACTTTTCTTCCTGGTAGCTTATGCCGTGATTGCACCTTCATGTTGAAGAAAACAACACATTTTCCAATATGAGGGCCCGCCTCCTAAAACTTGAATTTGCTAAGTGCCCTGGGTGCTTATTGGGAAGAATACGGTACTTTGAGATGCCTGCTGGGAGTAGGTTCTGAAAGGGGTCTCCTAAAGTGCATCACCTCTCAAGGGAGGTCTCAGAAAATAAGATGGAGAAGATGCTACTGAGGTTAAGGACCTGCTAAAGGTGGTTACAAAAGACAGGTGGTCCCCCAACAAGGGGAATACTCCATGCAAAAATATGACAGGTTGGAGCGTCTGTGTTTTGAGCATTTGTGAAAATTTTTTTGACGAGAATTGCAGATGGGTTCAATCAGAATGACATGCTCAAAGTCATCAGCTTTGGCTTTGCTGAGCCAGGGTAGGGCGCTAGCTTGATGGCTGTCTGATGTCGGGGATTGAGCTACTGACGAACTCTCAGTCTATTGGGGAAAGGGTTAATACGACCCATATGCAGCTTTTATCTGAGTCTGGGATTTCAAGTGATACTCCAGTTTTACAGGTTTCTCGTGTATGGCTGGAACAAAGTCCTTTCTTCTGGTCTCCCTTATCACAATATCCTTGACATTTTGTGCACATATTTTCAATTTGTCAGGTATTAAAAGAACATATACAAGTCAGTGTCATTGACTCTGCATATTTGTACAGTCACTGATACCCCTGTGCCTCACGTCTTGGCTATATCTGCCAGTTACAAACAATAAACATGATAATGTATCTGACTGCATGTAATTGTTACAAACTGTGATGTATATGTGCTGTGGGCTTAACTTATTGTTAAAAATAATGATGTATGGGCTGTATCTAATTGTTACAAACAATAATATATAGACTATCTGATTATTAAAAATAATAAGTTTGTACTATCTTTCAATTTTCTAATTGTTAGAAATATTAAATATTGTGTGGATAGTATGTAATTGTTATTTATGTATAGAGTGTATCTAATTGTAAGTGATAATGTATGAACTGCGTTTACTAGTCTAATTCTGAGATATAGTTCTTGTTTCCCACAGTAGATGTCTCAATTGATTTAGATTGAATCTTCACTACGAATGGTTACAAAAAGTTGCGGTCAAGTTAATCCTAAGTAAAACCAGGTCACCTGGAGTGTGATCAGTGTCCACGGTAGAATTGAAATTTGAAAAGTCACTTGTCCTCAAAAGGATTTCACTTGTCCCAGACAATAGGATCATAATATTTTTCACACCCTGACAGAAGTATAACAAGAAAGAATCTGGTGCTCATGCCTTTCAAGCTGTTGAAACCATCTATATATGCAAAAGACAGTATCACACAGGTTCAGATGCTGCCTGTGTTTTACGTTCTTGGATGGGGAGAGGTGAGGTGCATTTGCCCTCGGTGTCATCAGTGATAGCATTGATGGATAATCTGACAGAAATACCTTCATGTGAACTTCAGATGCCCTATCTTTGGCCTCCTCATCAGCAAGTGCAACTGGATGCTGAATGATGTGCAGGGCACAGCTTGCTGAATTAACTCATTCCATACCAGTCCCTGATATTTCCGTATATTTACCTAGATTTAAGACAACAATTG
The DNA here is from genome assembly GCA_964020975.1 of Hermodice carunculata. NCBI lineage: Eukaryota > Metazoa > Annelida > Polychaeta > Eunicida > Amphinomidae > Hermodice > Hermodice carunculata. Next base: position 28,238,733 of record OZ026627.1, read on the forward strand.
CATATTTAAATTCTTCATGAAAAGAGCTTTCGTTCAAGTACCAACATGCCTGTAGTCTTAAGTGAGTGGTTGTGAAACTGCCTGGTAATGCATGCTGCAGCTGCCCTTGCAGCTGCAGCATGACTTGCCAGGCAGTGCCAGAACCACTGACCAAGGCCTGTGACCATAATATGGAATGATTCAACTGTGCAACACCTGGTGTGAGAAATGAGAAGTGTCTCTTGATACACAACTAATATAATAGTGTAGGCCTACATGTGAATGTTACAACAGAGTTACGGAGGGAGCATATCTGATGATCACAAACAATAATATATATATATATTGAATTTTAAGATTATGTATGTATGGTGGTATGTTCTCTATGTTGCAGGAGTTCTATTTATGGTGCTGTGTTCTCTATGTTGCAGGAGCTGACATTGACATCACAGAGCCATGTCGCTATCCCATAGCAGTAGGCATAGAAAAAGAATACATTCCAGATAAAAACTTGTGGGCTACATCCCAAACAAATAATGCCAGAGGCCCACAGTTTGCCAGGTTAAAAGGATGGAAAGGTACGTAAAAATAAAACCGATAGCGTCAACAGAAGTCGTATCCAATTGACGCGTTTCATAGCCTTACTCATGGTCCCTACGACAGGCTGCGTAGGTTGTGAAACCCATAATTTCTATTCAAGCATAATTTTAATGTGTGTGGTGTCAGTGGATTTCAGATGACATTCTTCAGTGATGGGTGTAAGGGAAACCTTCTGATAGATCAGTGCTTTCAAAATAGTTTCCAATGGTGAAAATTTTGGCAAGGCGATCACTGTGTTTATTCTTGGGTTGCGAATCACTAAGTTCATTCATGGGTTGCAAGATAAAAGGACCATGGGTCCCTTATACAAGTTTACTAAGTTAAAGACTACAGTTTTTTTTGTTTTGTTTTTTTTTGCATTAATTAGAGTAAACATTGTCGAAAGATGTGAATCCACTTTGAGGGTGAGCAGGAATTGTGATGGCCTAATTAATAAACAAAGAAAGAAAGAAACAAATAGAAAATGATGAAGTTTGAAGCTACCAGACTGCATTCTGCTTATAAATTGCATATATATGGCCTGAAGCAGAGACCAGAATTCCTCTCTTGTTTTTGGGGCCCAATTGTCTCTGCAACAAGGGTCCATTTTTCAAAGTACATGTACAGGAGAATAGGGACATTTGTCATATACAGTCAATACTCATTACAACGACACTCAGACATATCTGACATATTCACCTAAGGACACACATTTTAAGAAACAAAAAGTACATTTACTGTCTTATGTGACTCATTTATCCGACATATTCAGTTATCTGACACAAATTCTGGGAACATATGGTGTCATTATACTGAGGTTTCACTGTACATGTGATGTATATGACAAATGCTCCTATGCTCCTTGCAAGAAGGAACACTGAGCCTCTCGCTGAGATTATACACTGAATGCCCCCCCCCCCCCCCCCCAAAAAAAACAGGAGATTTCTACCCATGTCAAACTGTGGATAATTTTTGCTATTTTATGTCAAGCAGATGCTCTCGTCAAAAACATTTTTTGAAGTACAGCTATGTCATACAATGCATATAAGTAACTGAAATCTTCATGTCGGTAAAACAGCTCAATAAAAGACAGAAGCTTTGCTCATTCTTTTGAGGAAAAATTTGGAATTCTTGCCATATCACTTTGATATATCTGTGTAAATAAAAAATGACGTGCAGGACTTTGAGTCAATTCCAAGGGACATGTTCATCCATCAATCATGTTTTCTGCCTGGGTGGTAGTTGCCAGGACCTAATAATGTGTTACCGGGATCGGCAGGGTGTGTGATAGTGGAGAATGCAAAACGCCACACCTCGCCCCAATCAAGATGACTTCATGAAGGATTGAGCAAGTGTGATATTGGACAGGACCCGGGAGAGGCCCTTCTGCCGATGTTGATCAGGTTTAAGCCTCTGTACCTAACCTTGTTCTCAGCCAAAGCATTCCCAAGATTACCTACTGTATCCAGTTCACATGTTCAGTCTAGTTAACTTTATGTATGGCTTTTTGAGGTGATGGAGATAAACCAGCCATAAAATGACTAGACATCATAAAATCACCACTTGTAATTCCTGGTTATAAATTGCCTGTGGCAGTTTCTTTTTTTTTTCTTTTTGAACTCTAAATAATCTACTCTTAAGTTTAACAGAAGAAATACTGTGACTGTAAAATTTCTCTGTCCAAGTTCAAAAGTGTGAACGTATTGTATTTGGTTCCGAAAGGAGTTAATGTCAGGTAGGGAGGCTGGTATATTAGTTTTATTGGTTGGCATGAAGTACATGCCTCTTCTCCCTGGGGAGCCTCAATCTGATTGGGCTTGTTTGATGCTTTGCTACACAAGATCAGTGGTGATTTTTTTTCATGTGGCAGCACCTTATATATACATATGCCCATAGAGAGGAAAGAGGGCGGCCAGCTAAAACTCAAAAGATAATTGAGTTTGTTTTTGTGAGAGAAAAAGTCAGTTTCGTCGCTATTCTAAAGCGTCAGATGTATGGATTCAGCAAAACTACACACAATTCAGTACTGTGTCCGAGTGTTGATTAGATATTGAGCATGAATTTGAGTTCCCCACAATGGCCTCTCAGTCTCGCTGGCCTGAATCAGCACAAGTGTCATGGCACGACAGTTTTGTAAAGTGATTTGTAGCAGTACCCAGGAGAGGTACTGCACAAAGTGAATCCATCCTCTTTCAGAATACGTACCTCAAATGACTCTGGTTCGTGGTAGAGGTCCTCAAATGATTGTGGTTAGTGGTAGAGGTCCTCAAATGACTCTGGTTAGTGGTAGAGGTGGTGCCAGTGGCCGGCAGCATAAGATTTATGTATTAAGGTCTGAAAGTCTAGTTTATTCAGTCAGAGAGAGAGCAAAGTGGTCAAATGTACATGAGATCTTTAGCAAATGAACAGAACAGTACATCTATATTCTCTGCCCTTAAATATTTTAACCACTAAATGGCTGACCTAGCAACCCTCAAAGCACCAAGGATAGCCAGGGTTTCCGCCAGGGGGTAAAAACGAGCATACCCTAAAAAATCTCAAGGGTACTTTTGCGTTGTGCTAAGATTTTAGCAGGAAAGAACAATTTTAGCATATACAGTAGTCCCTGCCACAAGAGACTCCTGCCATGAGAGACCACCCTCTCACGAGAGACCACTTTTCAGATTCCTAACTCCTATACTTCCCATGTTTATTTACCTGTCATGAAAGACCACCTGTCTCATAAGACCTTTTTTGTCGCTGTAGGGGTGGTCTCTGTTGACAGGGATCACTGTATTACCCTAAAATACCCCATAAAGGCTTCATTATTAGAATTTTTACTTGAGAGTATGAACATTTGATTATTCTAAAAAAATCACTGGCAGAAACCCTGGAAGCTGTTGACTCAGTCCAAAATGTGACTGAAAGAATAGGTGAGGTCAAAATCAACTGGTTCGTGTGGGTTTTCGGCAGAGGGCTATGCGAGCATGCGGGCTAGGTATGTGTACATGTTTTTCCATTAGTTTCCATTGTAATTTGCACCTATGTAACTAGAAAACTGCCCTACTTCGAAACACCAAATTTCTTGTGGTAAATGGCTGTATTAGTACAGTTAATCCTTAAAGTGCTGATTTAAGATTGAGTCAACAGCTTTCCTCCGGACACTTTGCGCGCTATGCGCGCTAAGTGTCCCGAGGAAAGCTGTTGACTAAGACTACTTTTTGCTTTAGACAAGGCTTGCTGGTATTTGAATGAAAGGTATCTTCATGAGGAATTTGACTATTTTAACCATTATATGTTTAATGGTAATGAGAAAGCAGCTATAGCAGTGATTAGAACTTGTAGATTTGATCCATTTTGGTCCAAAACTGTTCAACGTATTGAATGTCACGTTGACATAAAATATGTGGGAATGCATGTCTAGGCCGCAAGAATTCTGTGTATTGATACACATAAAATTGCTAATTGTGACCTTTCCTATTAGCCCGTCATACGATCAGCAAAATAGGAAAAGGGAAAAGGTGGAACATTATGTAAAATTGCTGGTCGTTTCACAGAGCTATCTCAACAAAGGGATTCAGCACCCGACACATTAGTCCGTTTACAACATAAGGTTTCAGTTTAAGTCCGACAATACTATGGAGTGCTTCCTATGACGTGATGAAACACTGCACAGGATTCATTAAAAATTGACCATTCCACTGTGGCATGTGTCGCTGGTGGCTTTAATCTCGGCAGTCTTCTAAGTTGACTGTATTTGTAATTAACTTACAGCCAGAAATTCTCAGTGCGTGTAAGTGACAAAGAATTGATTTAGCTCATGTAATTCTGTTTTCAGCCAAATTGGTTGCCATGGTAACTATTCTGTTTCATTTTAGGCGGCGGGGCATGGACAGCAGGAACGCCAAATAATGAACAACACCTGGGTATAGACCTGGGCTTCGACCATGTAGTTACAGCAATCGCCACACAGGGGCGCCGAGGTAGTGATGAATATGTCACAGAATACTACCTGGAATTTTCATCAGACAACAAAACATGGGGCATCTACACAAATGAGTATGGCACACCCAAGGTGAGTGTGGGCCTTGTAACGTAAGACTTACTGCAAATTTATACGTTGTCCCGTCTGATGTAAGGCCCCACTTGGACACCAGCCAGGGGATGAAAGAAACTCTGAGGATCTAGGCCTATCAGTCTACAGGACTGACGCTTTGCGAAACATGTCAGTCCTTCAGATTCTGGGCAATCCCATCTGGTCAATAAATTCATGACCTTGGTGTTTAAAAGTCTGAATGAAATAACATTTTCAATGCCTATGTTAGCAGTATTTTTTTTGGACAAAATTGAAAGTCTTACACTGTTAGACACTGATGATCATGTGATCCAGTCTTGTGTCAAAACGTTTTCCCCGGTAGGTCCTGTCAGGCCACAGGACTGGTCAATCACAAATTGTCAGTCCTTCTAGAAATTTCTCAGTCCTGGGGTGGAGCAGGACTGGCATTATATCGTCCCCTGAGAGCCCCGCACAGAAGGCAAATAGTATATATATTTGTCAACATGTTTACCTAGGATTGAGTCATATATTTTTCACACGTACATGTACCTGATAATGACTGTTTTATGTCCATCTATGCTTCGCTGCTAATCATTCAGTTCCACTTGAACCGAAAATAGAAAAAAAAAATTCTTCTGGACGTGCATTGTAGATGTTCGATGGGAACACTGACGATGACATCATCAAGACGAACCCTTTGAAGTACCCCATGGTGGCACGCTATGTGCGGTTTAACCCTCAACGTTGGCACCAGTTCATCTCCATGAGGGTAGAGGTGTATGGCTGTAGGTTTGGTGAGTAGAATGTCATTTATACCCTGTCTTGAGAGACCATTCCAGTGAAAAGCTGGCTGTTCTGGATACTGTTCTTTGTACTTTTCATATTAATGCCCCCCCCCCCCCCACACACACACACACACACACCGGAAAAGGGGCATATAGTAATGGCATTTTCCGTGTGTCCATGTGTCCTTGCATCTGCTTTTTGTGTCCTGGCTATAATTTTTTGTGTTTCAACTTAGATTAATGAAACTTTACACATAAGTGCATCTGGACATAAGGGTGTGTCATCTACCAAAAGTAGGTCACTAGGTCAAGTATCTGGGTCACACTGACATATCCTTATAAAATCATGGCTATAATTCCTTTACTATTTAAACTTAGTTTCATAAAACTTGACACACACATATCTTGACCTGAAGTTGTGTCATGAAACAAATGTAGGTCACTAAGTCAAGTATCTGGGTCACAGTGATACAATCATGTAAAACTATATCACACTTCATATCTTGGTTGTAACTCTGTTGTCGTTCAAGTTAGATTAATGACACTTTACATACAGGTGCATCTAAACAGAAGGATATGTCATGAAGTAAAAGTAGGTCTTTGGGTCAAGTATCTGGGTCACAGTGACACGGTAGAATCATGTTTGGGCTACAATCCCTTTTCTATTTAACTAAGTTTCATGAAACTTGACACACACATATATATATATCTAGACCTAAAGGTTAAATTATTTCTGATATTTAAGTTTGGCCGGACAATTGACTTTGGCACGTATTGTCATTCTTGCGTACTTGTTCTGTAATAATTCGTTGTTCATTTACGATGTTGTTTATCACTAGATGGTGAGCGCGCCACGTTCAATGGAAAGAGCCGCATAGTATATGATATCAGTGGTGTAGGCCAGTACGTACAGACACACTCAGATCACCTCAAACTTCGGTTCAAGACTAACAAAGCTGACGGCCTTCTGTTCTTTGCTGATGGCAATCAAGGAGATTACATCATTCTGGAGATGGTTCGAGGCCGGCTGCACTTCCATATCGACCTAGGTAACCTTCTTTTCTTTTCTTTTTTTTGTGTGTGTTTTTGTTTTTTTGTTTTTTTGCTTTCAGGCACTTGCCTAGTCTACTTATATAACCTTCTTTTCTTGTTATGTTTGAAACGGGGCAACCAAAGTTTGAATTTTTAAACCAGAAGGACCTGATCAATTCTTTTAGTGCCAAATTTTGGACTGAGTCAACAGCTTTCTTTCAGTGCACTTTATGCCCAATGTGCCCAAAATATGCAGAGGAAAGCTGTTGACATGGACCATTATATATTCTCTGGAACTATAGGCATGCTGGTACTTGAACGACAGGTGTTTTCACAGGAACATGAATTTAGAGCTTTTATCATAAGGGACAGCAGTTCATCTGAAGTAGTTCAACTTCAGTCACACTTGGTGCTGAAAGAGTTAAACTTACTACAAATTGTTGAGTATTGCAAATGCCTGCTGCGTCTTCATGTGTGTGGTCTTTTTTTTTTTTTTTTTTTTCTTCATGGAGAATAATACCCACTGTGCGTCAGGGAAAGCGGTTAAGACTATTCCGTAATAGTCAAAGTATGTGCGGATGGCAGTTTACATGCGGAGTGCAGATCTAGAGAGGCATAAGAGCATGTATTCCACATAAAATGCACATATTTGCTGTAAAAATGAAGGGGAAAGTATTCATGTTGTAAAAATTTTGTGTAATTTGCCGTGGGGTTGGTAATAAGGATGACATAGAGAAGTCAAGGATGAAACTTCAAAAGACTGCAGCAAAAGTGTTACTGGACAAAGCAACGTCCACATCTTTTACACGGTGTGTGCACCTCCTTTATTGGTGAAACTTTTAGAAATAGAAATATGTGATCAAAGGCATCACAGCAGCTAAGGCGCTCTTGATGCGCATTAGCGTGGTTAGATTATATTGCCCCCAAAGTGCCCTACGTTCATAAATATTTAATTTGACACTTGGGATATGTTGGTCAAACATTAAGCTGAGACAAAGAGCCAACGTCGGAGATACGTGTCTGCTCTTAAAAACACGTTTTGGTGGGTACCCACAGAAGATCTGTTGCTGCCTTTCAGATTAATAGAAGCTTTCCAAATGCTTGCCCTCTACTGTGAGTACACCGAGGATGCTAGAAATACCCCCACCCCCACCCCCACTCCACCCCACTTGATCCTATAGCTTCAGCTGTGCCGTTGTGTCAAAGGAACAATCTACTTGCGGGGGTTCAATCTGTGCATGTCTGTGTGGCGAATCTGTCGAGATTGCCATTTCAGTCTGAGTTGACAATGACAAATACTTGAACATTTCGGAAATGGTGAGCAGGACTAGGCAAGTAGCGGTCGAATGGCAAACGCAGGTTCGACCGGTTTCGATACTGTGTGTATCTCGTCAGGAACCGTTAAAAAAATGTTGATACCCAAGTATCGTGCTGTTGTAGTAGCGTTACACGTGGGTTGTGTTTACGTTTCAGCAGCACTATGACGTAATACAATAGTATGTTTGTCATAATCTGAGTCTGGTTCCCATTTGCTGTAATGGATCCAGAGTGGGAATCCCCTGGCTGGGGATCTCCCTCTGATTTTGACCTGGTTTGCTGCAAAATATTTATGTTGGGTTGATGGAAATGGTGTCCAAAATTTATTGTAAACACATAACCATAGCATTTAATTTTGCACATCAATGTGTGCAATACCATCGTGGCACACGGACGCAGACCACTTATTTTGGCCAGGCTGGGAGAATGGTGCCCATTTTGTGTATTTATATTTTTAGATGTAAGTGGTGATGGGAACAGACAGCGGAGACCTTGAAGTTGATTGCTTTTGGGCATTGATGCTTGGAAGTATATATGTATTACAGGATGTAAGGCTTTCTGAGGTAAATTAAGGAAGTGACATGAGGATTGTTCTATGGTTTTCCAGGGTCGACAGCCATGCAGCGTGGTGACACCTCGGTGAATGCTGGTAGTCTTCTGGATGACAACCAATGGCATGATGTCGAAATGAAGCGGACGGGGCGAGAGATTGTCCTGAATGTAGACAGGACCAAAGTGAAAAATATGACCAATGGGGATTTCTTACAGTTGGATCTGGACAAAACTGTGAGTACACGGAATCACATCCTTCTTTGAAGTTACATGAGGGTATACCCCCCTCCCCCCTTCCAATGAAAAGGGAGTTTTTGTAAAACCAAGTCAACAGCTGCTGGTCAATGGCATGAAATTTTCAAAAGTCTCATCTGTATGTGTCATTCCAAGTGTTCTTCATTACTGTTTAAATTGTTCCAAAACGCTGAAGTTGATGGCATTTGGCCACTGGCCAGTTATGGCTGACTTAAAGGCTTCAGGTTGACTGTAGTTAATAACAGGTAAGTTTATGCCAAGCAAGAAAAGATCTCTCATCAAAGGGCCTTGTGAAAAAAAAAAAAAAATGATGGGGAAAAATACAAAAAAACTGTGTCAAAGCAGTCTAGTAAGTCATCTGGAAGTGGCAGAAGTCTGTAAATATTTTTTAAACAATTGACAAGCTGGATTTTAACAAACATACTGGTCATTGCAACCATACCCTTCCTCCTCCCCCCCCCCCACACACACACACAAGAGTTTGACAGTTTTTTCAATATATATTCACAGATCCAGCTGCAGGGAGTATCTAGAGGGCTTTTTTATGATCATATATGTACAGATCGAGCCAAGAGGGGTGTAGAGTTTTCTTTTATTATATCATTACCGATCTAACTGAGAGGGATTGACTGTTTCCTGTGATTATGTTAAGGATACCATTGGGAGGCATTCACAGTTTCCTTTGATTGAATATTTACAGATCCAGCTGGGAGGCATCGAGAGCTTTCAACAGCCTGGCAAACGTCTGATCACACGCCAAAACTTTACTGGCTGCATGGAAAACGCTTGGTTCAACAGCATGCACATGATTAAGGATGCAAGAAACAACGAAGAGAGATTCAAACTGTTCGGCACAGTCACACTGGGCATGTGTGTGGTAAGTAGTAAAGTGCAGTTAAAGCTCGTTATAACGGCACCACCTGTTCCATAAGAAATGTGTGAGATAACTGAAGAAAAAAAAGAAGAAAAGATAATTGAATATGTCAGATGAATGAATTAAAAAACAAAGAAAATATACTTTTTTGCATGCAAATTTGTGTCATTATATTGAATATGTCAGATATCTGAGTGTCGTTATGATGAGGTTTTTACTGTAATAAGTTGTCCTTGACATTCTTTATTGACCTGATTTCATTTTGGTGTCCTTAACCTCCTTTGTAAGGTCACAGGGTCCATATATGGGTGGGGTGGGGGGGGGGCGGAACTCCAGTCTGTGTGTGATTACTATTCTGGTTCCTACCGTGTATATAGTGGCAGGTCGTAGACAGTCAAAGTGTCACTCCTCATTCAAGTAGACAAGTTATGCAGTGTATTGAAATCTTTGGACTCAAATGCAGAAAGCCTTGAAGTTTGTGCTGTGATTGTTTGTTACAGACGGAACCTGTTACACCTCATACGTTTCCCACTGAGGATTCCCATTTAGCCATTGAGTCTGTGCCCGGTGCCAGGTTGCGGCTCAGCTTTGACTTCAGGAGCTTCAACAAGGGAGGGTTACTGTTCAGACACAACTTCAATCCGTCTGGGTATGCTCTGGTAAGTACTGGAACAGAATCCTCAAGGTGTCTGTCTGTCTGTGTGGATCCATAAGAAAAATGCAGCTCTACCTCATTTCTTACGATTTTTTTTTCCATTCTTTGTTTTTGGAAAGTCAATGACTCAATAATAGAATGAGGTATTAGATATGTAGATAGATATGTTAATAACGTCTCAGCCGATGTACAAACGAGCAGAAAACACAGTATTCAAATGCAGAAAACATAGTCTGCAGGCCATTCCACGTCGAAATATGACAGATGGAGACATAGTGACGTTTACAAAATACATCAGTGTTTGTAACACTATGGATAAAATTCACTGTACACTGAATTACTTAATATACATTAAAGACAACAGGTCTCTTTGTAGATCTTGTCATGAAAAACAGACCAGTGACTGGGTCTAAATGTTACGGTGTTAACTATATTGACTGGGTCTGAATGTTACAGTGTTAACTATATTGACTGGGTCTGAATGTTACAGTGTTAACTATATTAATTGCAGATCTACTGTGGTCCCCTCAGTTGCTATGCAACAGAACTGTGCCTCCTGTGTTGAGGGCACTTGCACCAGTTATGTTGCTTAAACAGTCAGAAATAACACCTTAATTATGAAACAATGAATTTTTCTAAAATATCTTCTGCATCTTGTATGTTTCGAAACTTTGTGAATAGCTTTTCTGAAGCTTTTCAATTTCTTGAGTTTTTACTTTTATCATAGAAGCTCTTTTCAATTCAATAATTTTGCCCTCCTTCGTGTAAACTTCCTGATTGCCTCCCAGGTGGCAGCACAGGATCCCAGTTCATGTGAATACCTTCTATTGCAGATGAAGCTCAACAGTCAGGGGTATCTACAGTACATAGTGCAGACACCTGGCCAGGGTAATAAGGAAACCTTCACTGTGCAGAACACCATTCGCAACAGTAAGTATTCTGATGCCTGGTCTCATTGGTTGATGTACACATGTATGTGGTGCACATTCTTGTAAAAAAAAATGGTCCCGTTCTGGAGACACCAGCAGTCCCCTTCGGCTCCTGTAACAGCTTTGGGGGAAGCCTATCAATGTTTATTTTTGGTCAGAATTATTTGTAAAGCTAGTGATCTAGGATGTTCCATTACAAATGGTCTTGCATACATATTCCCAGTAATTTTTTTTTCTAGTGACAAAAAATTTAAGTGAATACTTCAAGGTAGACAACAGTTTATATCCCAGCACTTTTGGCCAATTTGAAGGGATGAAATCTGGTAACAGTACAAAATGCTTTAACTTTTATACTCCATATGGTCCAACCATGATTTAACAGGGGAAAAAAATCTAACCAGTGAACAATTAGAACCTTTTTTTTTTTCTTTTTAACAACATGATGTCACTATGTTCACAGTGGATACAATGAGTGTTACCAAGAGTTTTGACGACGGAATGTGGCACTCTGTGAGTGTGGACATCGAGTCTGGTGGTGGAGGTCGCACCGGCCGTGTCAACATCACTGTAGACGGCAGACCAGACGCTTCCAACAGACAGCTCAGTTTCACCACCAAGACCACATACTTGATAGGAGGTCAGCTTTTATTTCATCAAAAATACCCATTCCCTGATCTACCTCTTATGGAAGTCTTGGGAGTCGATGCTACTGATATGTTAAGGGCAAAAGAGTACATTTTTCTTCTTTTTTTTTGACAGCTATTAAGTCATCAGGTCAAAAAGATAACTTTGCAATCCCATAACATAAACAGTGCACCTCTTCACAAATAAATTGAAAGCTTCACCTATAAGATGACATACTTGATAGATCAGAATTTTCTTTTGCATATAGACCCCCCCCCTCCATTCCCTGATCTACTTGTCATGGAAGTGTTAGGAATCTATGCAACTTTATGATTAGTTCGTGGAAAAGAGTGGAATTTCAGTGTCAAATTTTCGACTGAGTTAACCGCCTTTGTGGCGTGCATTGGACGCATTGCGCCCAATGCGCATCGAGAAAAGCTGTTGACCTGGGATATTCTCTCTGGAACTATAGGCATGCTGGTACTTGAGTGAAAGTTCTTTTTATGAGGAATACAAAGCTGGGATCCTAATGATAATTCAGACTAGTTTGACTTCGACTATATTTGTGATTGGCACAGGAAGAGTTAATAGATAAATTTGCAGCAGTATAACATAGAAAGTGAATGTTTTCACAAATAGATTTATGCAACTTATGGCTGTTGCTATCTCCAAACTTACAAATCAAGCCTGTAGGAAGCTAAACATATTTGAAGGGTCGGCTTGTGTGTGCATGGTCATAATCTTTGGCAACCGGTTACAAATCCGCAGGTGGTGACTTAGAAGGTGGAGAAAGTGGCTTTGTTGGCTGCATGCGATACTTGGAAGTCGGCAACGAGAGAATGGATGTCATTCCTGCAGAGTACAATAAGGGAGTTACAAGTGGCACGTGCATGATTCAGGACAGATGCGACCCCAACCCATGTGAACATGGGGGTATTTGTTCACAGAACTATCAGACGTTCTTCTGCAACTGTGATAACACGGGCTACGAGGGCTCTGTCTGTCACCGCTGTAAGTATATAGGCATCAGGCGTGTGGTCATCTCTAATTTATAGAATAATGTGAAAAGTATATTTGTGCATTTTTACATGGTTTTTAGACTGAAACTCTAGTTTTTCTCCAATTTGGGAGATGAAAAGAAACAAGTGTTTTTTCTGACTTACATGTTTATTGTCAAACGAAAATGGTATACATCATACATATACAGAATCCTATAACACAGTATGTATTCAACAATTATCCATATCAGTATGCTCTATAAATGGAATACAACATATGTAGTATGCACATGGTGCTATGCAATATTGAGATCAAAATATGAATGTCTTTTGAACACTGTATCATCTTTAATTTTTGTCAGATCTTCACCAAATTAGTTGGGATTGTGGGGGAGGTCAAAGTCTAAGTTGCTAATGATACTAGTGGCGCCACCTATAATTTGGCAGAAATTAGGATCCAAAATGTGTTTTAAGATATAAAACTCCATATCTGGAAAATCAAGTGGATTAGACTTGCCAGATTTATAGGATATATGAAGACAAATGTCCAAAGGTAAAATTTTATGTAATAAAGTAAAGTAAAGCCTGTAAAGTTGAAAAAGGTGTGCAGCTTGGACATCAATGGCAATGTTAGCACAGCACCAGGCCTATGAGACTTTTGTATTACATAATCTGGGTGACCTTGATCTTCTGTCCCAAGGTCACTGAGGACATAAAGTTAAGGACTCACTCATTGTTATCTTGGCACATGCAACAATATCCATCACAGGAATTGCACAAATAAGCTGTGATTACATGACATTGTGAAGCAAAGTGCCATCTAATGGATGATTTATACACTAAATTTACATGAGCTTTATATGTTCAGAAGCCACTTGTGGACTCGCAACTTTGTAATGAACAGGTTCAATATAGCCACGTTGCCAGCAGAGCATTAGGCCCATGGGCCTCTTGTTTGTGAGTTTTGAGTTGTCAATTCCATTCTCCCTTCTTTCAATTAAGTGGGCTAGCATAACTTCAGCTAAACTGGCACAACTATATACACTAGTACCTGCTTTAAAGACCATCTCCACAATTCATAAGTCAACAGCTCCCAAACTACTATGTTTTGAGAGTTAAGCTATCTGTGGATACATCTCTTTATTGAAAAACCTGGTGTGTTTTCCAGTTTCTTCAAAAACTTGGCATGTTGGTGCTCAGGTCTATTAATTTTCTCTTGCCTATCAACAGGCCAGGTTCACTTGTAAGGGGCCACAATAGCCAACTATACTATCCCATTCATGTCAAAGCCCTTCGACGTTAGAAAACGCTCACCTTTATGTTACCAACGTGAATGTTTACCCTGGTATATAAGCACGTGGTTAACTTCAGTCTCTGATGAGATGGAGTAGCATCAAAACCGGCCAGACTTTACAGGTCTTGGTAGATTGAATCATTGTTACATTCGGTCTTGCCCAGTTGTATTTGCTCCTACATATCTTTAAAGACCCGTCACTGTATTTCTCATTTAAATACAACTACAGTTCTAGACAGCCTCCAGTATAAGACCACTTTTTGCAGCATTATAGTGGTCTTAAATAGCAGGTACCACTGTACATGAATGTCAGACCCAGATGAAAATGTTTCGTTTTGATATGTACTTGCAGCTCGGTATCTGGTATCATGTGAGGAAGCCAGACAACTAAATCCCATGGAGACAAATTACAAGAGTCACGTTGATTTGGATGGGTCTGGACCTCTGCAGCCATTTGCAATCGAGTGTATTTTTCAACGTAAGTAATTGTAAAGTGTCCAGAACAAAATTTATCCACAACTTTTCTTGTTGCCAATGTATTGCAAGTGTTCAAAGATACCATTTGTTAAATTGATATCCGAAGTAAGGGGCAGCAGAAATGTGGATGGCTTCTAAGAGGTATTGCGTGTCCTGAAGGGTCAAATAAAACAAAGATACCACACTGGATGCCTAGAGATGTGGCTGTTATAGAAGCTGTAGCTTCCTGGTTGGCAGCCTCACAAGAATGTGGCAGCTGTAATTACAAAAAAAATATAAAAAAAATAGGCAAAATGTGTTTCTGTGGCCAATACTTGGGCAAAACCTTCCAATATTTTTTCAGTCAGTACCCAGGGACAATGTTTTAAGCTTTTAAACATACAGTAAATACGCTCAAAAGTCCTAATATTAATATAACAAGACGACAAAATTCTGAAGCCTTATCCCATCACTGCTAGCCTGCGGCTAACGACTAAGCCTGATAGTGTTCATATTTCACAGACAGCTTCTCTCATTGTGAATGTAATCATATGGGTATACTGATTATGTTTGTGTGCCAACACAGACATTCTGTTTTTCCTTCCTTCCTTCCTTCCTTCCTTCCTTCCTTCCTTCCTTCCTTCCTTCCTTCCTTCCTTCCTTCTTTCCCTTCCTTACGCATGAACCTTTTGCAACCTTTTCCCAACCATTTGAGGGAAAGGCAAACCTTTTTCAAACACTTTCAAAACCATTTGTAAACCATTTCAAAACCATCTCGTCCTATTGCATTAAAACCCTTTTAAACACTTCCAAACCTTTCTCTAATGGTTAACAACCATTTCACACACTTTCTCAACGTTATTAATGAAATTGTTGAAATGGTTTGCAACCGTTTCAACCATTTGAAACCCTTTGTCAACCTTTTACAAACCCTTTGTCAACCTTTTGCAAACCTTTTACAACCTTTCAAACCCCAGTACATCATTTTACAACACAAAAATGCATTTGGCTGTTAAGTTTTAGACAGGCTTAACTGTAGGTATTGCAACACTGCACATTTTTGTAATTTACATGTGACCTCGAAAAGTCAAAGGGCAAGGTTATTTCTAATTTTCATCTATCCATATTTACAACTTTTGAAGGGACACAGACAGATTTGCTTTGTTGCAAATCTTCTTTTCTGGTTACTGTCTATCATTGCTTGATGATTTTTTTTTTTGTCTTCAGAAAATACTCAGACTGCCTGGACACTGGTTCATCATGAGAACGAGGAAGAAACAATTGTCAATGGGTACTCAGGCCCAGGTTCCTATGTGCGTCCAATCCTCTACAAGGCTGTCAAGGAGCAATTTGAAGAGCTGGTCGCTAGGTCTTACAGATGTGAACAGTTCATTGAGTACACATGTTACAATTCTCGGCTTCTGTTGTCAACAGGTAAAAAAGCACAGTTCCTATTTGACAAGGTGAATCTGTGTCAGCTTGTCTCAATGCAAACCATGCTCAGTGTTATATCTTTGACCAAATTGGTCCGTCTCACTGGTGGATGTCTCGATGGGGGAAACTGATGCTGGGCTCATTCTTGAAGTGGGAGACATGTTAGTGGTGAAACTGTAACATACAGAAGCTGGTATTTTGGATATGTTTGAGGGCAAAATAAATTGTGCACTACAACATCAATAGAGGGGCCAGTATTTTTACACAGAACAGAATAAGTTTGAATGTTGGGTGACCGAGAATTGACCGTGTTATCCTTTGTCATGACAGCTGCATGGAACGGACACCATCTGACTATTGAAGTTTGCAATCGTCTTTGAAACAAGGGAAAATGTTGTAAAAAAAAAACATGTGTCAAATTTTGGTCACTTTAGAGTGTGGCCACATTTACTGTATTTGTGGCCACACTCCTGGACCAGACTTTTAAGTGTGTTCTAAGGTAATGAAGGAAATAATACTCTACTATGTGTGTGGCCACATTTGCCAAACCTTGCATATTACGGTTTTGCTATGCTAGTGAGCAGTGTCTGTATGAAATTATTTATGTCGTGTGTGAGAAACTGAATGTCATTATGAACACAATTATGTACATTAAAGCCTATGTAAAATGTAAATTAAGACATGATTAATTTGATGCATAGTATTCCCCATATACAGCTTAGGAAAAAGTCCTGAAGGCATGTTTGTGTCCTTTTTGTAGGTAATGACCCCAATATTCCCAGCTGGGGATGGTGGATTGGTCGTACCAACCTGAACATGCGATATTGGGGCGACTCCTCCCCGGGATCAGGCAAGTGTGCCTGTGGTCTTCGAAATGACTGCGTGAAGAAGGATGTTGGTTGTAACTGTGATGCTGGCCAGAACGACTGGAAATCGGATCGTGGCTTTCTCAAGCATAAGGAACATTTACCGGTGATGGAACTGCGGTTTGGAGACACCGGGACCCTAAATGACGTGAAGATGGGCAAACACAGACTCGGGCCCCTCAGATGTGAAGGAGATAGTGAGTTTGTCATGTATTCATGGCCTCGGCACAAATATCATGAGCACAGTGAAATCTCTTCATAATGACAATCATATATCTGCCAGCAGATTTTATTTTAGGTCAGCTGACTTGCTAGTCCGTTGACAATAACATTTTCGACTTCTTCAAAACAGTCAGCCAGATCCACTTCAGACTTGGTGGCGATGTACCTTGCGTGTGTCCCTACCAAGTTTGTTCAAATGGTCAGGCCCCAGTGGTTTTTTTATTTTTGCTCAGCTAAGCTTATGGGATGGTCATTCGTCCATCCGTCCGCAATTCACATTTTCAACTTCTCCAAAACCGTTAGCGAGATTTACTGCAAACATGGTGGGGATGTACCTTGGGTGGGTCTCAATAAAGTTTGTTCAATTGGTCACGCTCCAGTCATTTTTTATGAAATTTTGTTGTCTTATGGGGGATAAATATTTAAAAAATTTTCTCCGAAACCGCTCACCCAATTGCTTCGATATCACACCGGAACACTCCTAGGGACTCCTAGTGCTTAATTTGAACACCAGGTGGTGCTGCAATTTTTTTCTCTATTTTTTGTGTGTTTTTGCCATTTTTGACTTCTTCTCCAGATCCGTCTTTCAGATTAAGCTGAAACTTGTGGATATGTTTCTTGTAGAAGGGTCCAACAAAGTTGTTCGCTAGATGGCAATGCTGTGGATTTGTGACTTTTCACAATTTTATCAATTCGGGTACTTATTGGTAAAGGCACCTTTCCTGTTTATTACTATGCAAGTCAATGGGCTTTGCAATGCTAATGCACATATTCAACTTCTTCTCTAAAACCGTCAGCTAACTCGACATCAAACATAGTGGCAAATTACCTTGGGTAGGCCTCAACCTGATTTGTTCAAATGGTCATTCTTCATTGATTTTTGAATATTTTATGAATTTCTTTGTTCTTTTTTGGGGCAAATTTTTGAAAAATTGCAAGGGTATATGTACATGTTAGCCTAGCACAGGACTGTCACAGGCCTCTTTTTATTAATGTTTTTGTTCTTTTTTGGGGCAAATCTTCTGTAAAACTGCTTACCCGATTGCTTTAATATCACACAGGAACACTCATAGGGACTCCTAGTTTGTAATTTGTTCACCAGGCGTTGCAAATTTTAGCTCAGCTGAGTTGCTGGTCAGGCTGAGATTTTAGGAGGCTCAGTAGTTTGTCTTAAGAATACTTCTAAATGTCATGTGCACTCAGCTAAAGCTGAGCACAGGTCTATTCAGTTGTAGCCGTGATATTGTGCAACAAGCTTAGGTCTGCTGAGCATGGGCTCTTACCCAGCCCTCCAGTTTGACTGTCCGATTGCAAGAACTTTTGCGTTAGCTCAGCAGTGATTAATATTAACAAACAGAGTTTACACTATCTGATGGAGCATTAGGGTTTTTTTTCAGTTTGTCAAACAAAGAATGTACCGATTTAATTGAATCATGGCATGAAGGATAAGTTGAACTTGAAGACGGTCAGGAAGTTATCGGTGAACGCAGAAAGGAAGACTTCTTCTCTTGTAGGTCATAAAACACAAGTATAACCACTTCATGTCAGTTTGCTGCCAAATCTTTGCTTGGCTCAAAATAATGGTTGCTTTGTGTCATACATGTCATGATATTCAAGGATGCTCGCAAAGCAAACTTTCAATGCATAAAACAAAAGTTTTGCATTGAAGTTGCACAATTTTGCCAATAACTCGTTGCAAAATAGTGTTTATTTTTTGGCAAAATGTTACTGGCTAATTTGGAAAAAAAATCGGCGGCAAGGGAGGCTTCTTTGATTCGGGGGGGGGGGGGGGGGCAGTTGTGAGGGGAATGGAGCAGATATTTGGCAATGGTAGATTAATCCCTTAAGTCATTGTACATAAGGAAGAGCAAAATAAACAAAATACAAATTTCTTGGTGTTTCTAACAGAGAAGCATGTGCTAACTTTTGGAGTTTTTGTAAACTATGAAAATTAACCCTGGAGATTGATCTTGTCAAAGCTAAATACCATTATGGTTTTTTGGCTGCAGCATTACGGTGGGAGACAGAGCAAATGCTCAATTTGTACAACACTTTCTGGCCAGGTGAGAGGAAGGTCAAAATTGAATCAAAACTGGTTTTACACAGTGCTGTATTTCACTCTTGTATGTATTTATAGCATGTATGGATTTCTGACGAGTTTGTTTTGTTTCAGATTCTTTTGACAACATTGTGACATTCCGTAAAACAGATGCAACCATTGAATTTCCAACCTTTTCTGGTGCCACATCTGGTGACATTCGCTTCCAGTTCAAGACAACAGCAGAAAATGGAGTATTTTTGCAGAACACAGGCCCTCATAACTTCATTGAAGTCAAACTAGTTTGTAAGTACCGTAAATGTACTTATTATGCCCTCCCTCCTAACGAGATGGGAGCATTTAGCAATTATATTGTCTGTGTGTGTGTTTGTGTCAAGATGGACAGTTTTAACGCGATAACTCAAAAATGCTTGTAGTCCTGAATAAGGTCTCAGACAAGTTCAAAGATGTGTGACCTTGACCCCCCAATTCACAAGGTCACAGAGCCATTTTAGGGAATTTGGTTTTCACGTGATAACTTGTCAGCAGCTTTTCTCAGCGTGCATTGGCGGCATTGCACCCAGTGCACGTTGAGAAAAGCTGTTGACTCAGTCCAAAACTTGGCACGGATAGAGCTCCCATCATACTGTACTGAAAATACATGTATGTCAATTGTGGTCTAGTGCAGTTTCAGAAAGACGAAATTACACATTGGGCTTTTGGGTGGATTTATTAAAGAAAACATATCTCCCAGTTACTCCAGTAAGTATTGCCTGTTTACAGGGATGATAATTTTTCTGGCTTATCAACTGATTCTCAGGGTTTTTAGCTCAGCTGACTTGTCAGTCAGCAGAGCTTATCTGACGGTCGTCTGTCTGTTGTCAACAATTTACATTTTTCACTATTTCTCAAAAATCATCAGCCAGATCCACTTCAAACTTGGTGGAGATGTGGCTTTGGTAAGTTTCCACTAAATTTGAAAAAATTGTCACGGTCCAGTGATTTTTGGATTTTTTAATGAATTTTTTTGTTCTTTTTTTGGGAAATCTTCAAAAATCAAAACCACACTTCAGTAAGTTATGGTAACACTTCCCTGGTTAGACCAAAACTGAGTCAAACAGCTGTCTTGGCGTCTGTTGGGCATATGTAGTGCCCAACCCACACCAAGGCAAAGTGTTGACTTCGGGCATGGCATCATCATCATCATGGTCCTTATGTTGAATTGTCACCCCAAATTTTTTTTTTTTTTTTTTTTTGAGGAGAAATTCAAATTACAATATGTAAGGCGAGGAGTATTTACATGTGGGCACTTGCAGAGAATTTGAGTTGAAAATGATTTAGATGCACATGCACCTGCATTGTTGATGTCTGGAAACTGGGCAAGGTTCACCAGGGTAAAAATTGTCCGTTTGATTACACAAGATGCTCATTGGAATGGACCATAAAGTGATTGATTCAGTGACTGGTTTGGCCATTACATGGGGCTCATCAGAGATTGACATTTTAAAGAAAAGTAGAAAAAAGAAAGCAATGCAGTGTCTAAGCTAAATAGGATTATCCTTACTCTTGTAGGATTTTTGAGAAAAAAAAAAAAAACAGGAAAAGGATTTATTTAAATTTTGGATAAAGAAGGTGCATAAAAGTTCAAATGTGTAGAATTTTTGCCCAAAATAAGATTGTCTTCACACATGCATATCAAATCAAGCACTCTAACATGATACAATTTAGTTTTTGAATAGGCATCACCATTAACAGTTAGCAGCATTTCAACTACACTGGATGTCCTCTATTCCTGAGATGTTGCAGAAATACCAAATGGGTGTAAACCTTGTGTAATCACATTTGGTTCTTGTGACTATTCCATGGTTGGATTTTGGACTAGTCCTGGTGAGAACATTACATTGTTAACCCATTCCTGGTCAGAGTACAACTGAGTCAATAGCTTTCCTTGGCACAGGCTGGGAGCCACGCACCCAACCCACGCCATGGAAAGCCACTGACCTTAAGGGTGTGCCATCATGGATTATCCTGCATACAAATCTCAGCAAAAATGTTTTCTAGTAACAAGAAATTTAAATAAAAATGTTCTGGCAGATGGCAGTTTATATCCGGGCACTTTTTGGGTGATATGAGTGGGCGAGGGGTTAATGTGCGCACTTTGTGTGTTACAGTTGGCAACAGCATCCACTTCAGGTTTGACGTGGGTAACGGCATACAGACCTTGGAAAAGACGACAGCATACCCCCTGAACGACGACACGTGGCACACCGTCCATGTCGAGAGGAACAGAAAGACGGCCACGTTGAAGGTTGACACCCAGGCAGAGGTGGTCAAGGATGAACCAACCAATCAGGGCTTCCGATCACTGATCCTCACCAGCGCATTGGTCATTGGTGGGTTGAAAAGTCCAATGAATCGTAACACAATGTAACACCAATTACTGAACAGGGTGCAATATATCCAGATGTAAAAAGGGGTGGGATTGCGTCAAGTTTTAGTCACACTGGGGCATCACTCAGCAAACAAAGTCAAATGTATCTTACTGCTATATTAGAGACCAGATTAACTCCTTCCCCTCTCGAATTAAGACAAATTCAGCAGCTTTCCTTGCCATAGGATGGGTGCTTAACCCATGCCAAGGAAAGCTGTTGACTTGTATCATGTCTTCCTCCTGGGTCTCATCTACAATTCATGGTCAAGTGGTCTTCTGTTCTGTTTAAATTGTCTATAGAAGCACACTGTCAAGCTGAACCACCATCCTGTTTTGGCCGTTCTTGCAGTCAAAGGTTATATTTCCGCCATGTAGAATGGCGACTGAGGGGCTTAATTGCAGTCCCATAAGCGTGTTTCATAGTTAGTTACACAAAAGTGCTGCTTGTAAGTGCATAGTAAGTCACCAAGAAGTCATTTAAGAGTGAATACAGTGGTCCCCATTTTATAATACCACCCCAAATGCATTAGAAATGTGGCCTTGTATGAGGGGTGGTCTCTCTGGAAGGGGAGTAAAAAATAGAAATCTCATACTTGCTGCATGGTGAAGTGGCATTTGTAGAGGAGGTGGCTTCTCAGGGTTTCCTACGGAAAAAAAAAATTTGGGTGTGGAAACACGCCATAGACATGTCAGATGCTGAAGCCATATCACTGGGTGGGGGTCTGAGGGCCTTCCTCCAGAAAATCTTTTAAATTTAGAAGTTCTAGTATCATTTCTTATGGCACTTCTGGAGGGTATCCAGCTTGCATCATTTTGCATGTTACTTTCAAGTATTTTAGGGTACAGAGTCTTGCCCTCAGAAAATTTTAGGATATGAAATTTTACCCATTTTACCCTCTGGCAGAAAGCTTTCCTCTTTTCCTTGAGGGGTGGGGGTGGGGGTGGTTGGGGGAGGTGGCTTGTAAGAGGCTAACCTATGCTCTGCCATGGCTAGAAATATTGATTCAGTGTTCTGTGCTGAGTAGGATTTTGACAAAAAAAAGCATGATTTAGTATGATTTTTGATGAAAAAGGCGAGAAAAGGCCCAATTTAGCAACATTTTTGGGGTAAAAATCAGATCATTTTCCCAAGTGTATGTCTGATTATGTATTTTTAAATGAATTGAATAATTATCTAGTGGAGATCTGCCATAATTAGTAAGCAAGATTTTAATTCTTTTGAATATATTGCTTCTACATAATTGAAAATGGTTATGGAACTGATCAAATTTGCTGGGTATAAAAACTAAATACCTACATTCATTGCTGTGATAATTCAAGTAGGATTTTGTATTAAGTAACAGTAAAAACACTGTATTGTGTTCCTGTGCAGGAAATAGGCTTCATTACATAGAAACTATAACTTACATTTCTGGTCCGGTTAATAGGAGTAATGTTACACTCTCAAAATGAGACCACTCATGGGAGAGGGTCTTTCTCGCTCTTACAAGCATTCTGTTACTAAAACATACTTCACAAACGATGCGTTTCACTTGTTGTTCAGGTGCGGCAGTTGACTACAAAGATGGCTACGTGGGCTGCCTGAGAGCTGTGATGGTCAATGGGCATATCATGGACCTCCGAGGGAAGGTGGAACGGGGAGAGGTGACTTACGGGGTGGCAGCAGGTATGGACAAAACTGCATGCCATCTTCATCAAAATTGGAGGAAGTTTGCTTGTCAGCTGTACTGTTGTTTGAATGTGTAAAAATCCTTGTATAAATTGTACCATAGGTGGGGAAGTTTGATACTTGCATGTACTTGACAGACAGAAATTTTATTAGCCTAGGACCATAAAAAGTTGTCTTTGCAGGTTGCAAAAGATCCACATGAATGTTTGCTGACTCCTCCATGTCAGCATTTGCCATCATATGTACCACTGACAATTGATGTTTACCACCGGCAACTGCCACATGTTGCCAGCAACCATTCTGAAATGCTGAAACTCTTCTTTTTAATGCCAAAATAAGTCAACAATGGAGTGAAATGGAAGGGGACATTTAGTGTGTCATAGACTGTGTGGAAATGACTTACTTAAAATCCAATTTGGACACAAAAAAGTTTGTGAAGCATGTCAACCAAGACACCTGCTACTCTGTGATTACTAAAATTTGTGGAAATCGCCAGATAAATTTGAAATTGTCCAAATATTGATAGTAATGAATTGGCTGGTCAGTCCCTTTGTCTCATAAAGGCGGTCATAGGCCGATGCAGGGTTGTTTATTGTCTCCAGTGGTACCTTTCAGTCACTTGGTAACCTCTGATGTGCTTTCAGGATGTCACCGGAAGTGCGACAGCAATCCATGTATGAACAACGGTATCTGTAAAGAGTACTATTCCAGCTACTTCTGTGATTGTGCCTACACACCGTACCGGGGCTGGGTCTGTGGCAGAGGTAACTGTCATTTTTATTTTGTGTTATGTGAGAGTATAATGGGGACCAAAAAAAAAAAAAAATAAAATAAAAAAAAAAAAAAAAAAAATTTTACAAAATAAAAAAACCCCCAGTATAATGGAGGCAAGAATACTGTTTTAAATTACATCAATTCGTACTCTTCAGAACTACCACCCTGGTATGGATTTGGTATATTGCACAAGAATAATTTACAATTTCATTGGCAGAACTGATTTTATGCCAAGGTACCCGCAATCAAAAGTAAAATTTTATTGAAATGTGAATGACCTTCAAATATACATGTATGTTGAGGCATAGGTGATACAACTTTGAAATGAAAATGTATTACAGTGTACTTTAAATATCAATGTAGCTCTTAAGTTGACAATCATGTATTGATTTTCAGGTCATTGAACTTAGTTTGAACTGGTGAAGGACTTACACAGTCCTCAAATTGTTTGCCAGTTTTTGTTTTTTTTTTAAATTTTAGGTTGAATTATATTATACTTGTGCAGAATTACTTCAGACACAAAGGAACTTTGACAGAAGAGTTATCCTTTTGCAGGGTCATCAGTTATTGCCTGACTGGACCATATGATAAATCTTGCTATTAAATTGAATACTCTAATGCAGTGGTTTGTGAAATATTCAACGATTTGTCCCTGACAGAGGTTGGCTTCAACTTGAGATCTGGGTGGATGGTGCGCTACCAGTTCCAGCAAGATAGTGGGTCCATCGCTACGGATGAAGAGACTATTATCATTGGCTTCTCCACGCAGGTCCGTAAAGGCATCCTGATGCAGATACACAATGGCAGGACAGGGGACCAGGAGGAATACATCTCTATAGAGATGAACAACAATGGTTTGTATTTTGACTGAGATCCGGTCAGCCTGAAGATTCATATGTTGTGGCATTCATTGTGGAGAGACAACCCGCAGGGGTTGGTAAAAACTGTTCCTGGACAAAAAAACACCAGATGATCCGTTACAGGCGTTATAATGACATATAAGGATGCCACCAGTGGCGTAATGAACGTGATTTCTCACATCAGGTTGTGTTCCATTGGGGTAATTTCTCAAGATGGACTTCTGAACTCGTGTGAAGTTATTTTGTCCCATGATGTTGAGAAAATACTTGAATTGGTCAATGCATGCACTCCTGTAGAGATACTTATGTCACGATTATTTTAAAAAGTTGATGAAAAGAATAGTTTGACATAATGGCAAAAAAAAAACAAAAACAAAACAAAAGCAAAAAACCAGAATATGATTAGTAACCATGTGAAATGCCAATCTGTGTTTATCATGTTTGAAGTGGTGTCTATGTATATATTCCAGGACAAGCTATGTATCTGATTTTTGGATAGGCTGTGTTAGTTGGCAGTCAGGCTTCCTTTGTAGGCAAGCGATATATTTAGCGGGCACTTTTTATTTGGTCAGTAAAGTTTGTAGCAAAGGTGAAAGAGCAAAATTTGCAGACCACAATGACCCAACTTTGCGAGCAAGTAATTTGACTTCTTTTTCACAGGTGGTTTGCGGGTGGTTCTCAATGTTGGATTCCCTCGTGATGAGTTGAACAATGATATTCAAAACGTTGACTTGGCTAACAACCAACAACACGTGGCTGTCATCCGCAGATACAACAAAGGCCGAAAGCTGGAGATAGCTGTAAGTATTCTGAAGTCAGTGTGATTAATTGATGTGCTACTTTTCTGCTCAAAAAGTGTACAGAAACTAAGGGATATCATCACTGCCGGCAAAGTTACAATCTACCACACTTTCCCATGAAGGTAACGTGTTGATTGGAAACAAGAAGGAAAGTTGTTGATGAGATCCACCCATCCTTTATACCCTCGGTGAACAACTTTCTTTGTTGTTAGTTGAGCGTTTATTAACCAAATGAGTTAAGAAACCTCTGTACCCCTGTTACCAAAGGTATGCATGAAATAGTTGAGCATGCCGATGGAAAATCAATTGAAATAGCTCCGAGAATTTACGATGACCCTGTAATTGAAGGACTTGCCATGTTGCAGGCATCTATGTCTAAAATATTTGTGCGCAATTTTACATTGGACACCCATAAAAAGTTCCTTTCTATGGGCCTTTTTTGAAAGTGTGTTAGAGTGTTGCGGGGGCGCCCTGTACTGTCATTTAAGCAAGCGAAAGTAGGACGCTGGCCTGCCTTGAATTGGGCACCCCAGAAAAAAAGGCTCCTAAATCACAAATTTATGTCAGCATACCGTCCATCTTCCTCCATCAACAATTCACATCTTTGACTTGATATATCTCGAAAACTGCTGGCCATTCTCGTTGAACTCGGTGTGAAGGTGCCTCAGTAGGATCTTGGCAAAACTAGGTGAGGAGGTTAAGTTGTCTCAGTCACTCGTATCCATTTACTGAAGGTCAGCTCAGTTCAGGACTTAACCCTTTCCCCCTTGAATTTAGACTGAGTCAACAGCTTTCCTTGGCATGGGTTGGGCACTAAGTACCCAACCCATGCCAAGGAAAGCTGTTGACCTGGGTCATGTGATCTTGATAGGATTTATCTACAATTCTCAATCAAATTGTTTTTCATTACTGTTGAAATTAGTTGAAAACACTGAAGCAGACAACATTTGACCACCAGCCGGTTTGGGCCGGTTTAAGGGGAAAGGGTTAATAAACTTGAGGTCAAAATATCTAGATAAGTGGAGTAGAGGCTGTTTACAAAGCCGTCTTTATTTAACTCATAAAAAAAGTCCACCTGCCATGTAAGTACAAAGTCTAGTGTTCAAAGACGAAGTTTCAGTAAGGTACATGGACAACTATTGAACCCTGGGGAATTAAAACTGATGTGCATCTGGATGCAATTTTTTTTCCCATTAAGTTGTACTGGCAAGTAGCCGATGTGTTAAGTGTTGTCTGCCTCTGACAATATCCCATGAGTCAACAGCTTTGCTCACTGCATTCTGGTCATGTTGTACCCAGAATGCACCATTGAAAGTTGTTAGCTCAGTGTCCTGTGGGTTAATATTGCAGGTTTGTGAAAGTCAAAGGTGAATAATCTTCAAACTTCCGGCAAGATATGTGATTTGAAGACCTTGGGCATGCTTACCACATGCAAATCATGATTACAGCAGATATGCGAGTGAAATGTGATTACCTCCTTTTCCCGTGACAGCACAGAGAATAATGTTTGTGTTGTGTGTGCAGGTCGATGATTACCCTAAGGCTACCAAGGAATGGAAGGAGCTGACGCCAAGCGCTGACACAAAGCTGGACAACCCAAGATATATATACTTCGGCAAGAACTGTAAGTCCCCGTCCATTTCTTGGATGAAAGAAAAGATACAAATTGTCAATCCGCTGGAAACTTAATGAAATTCTGTGCTGCTTGTCTGTACATATGTCCTTCATCACATAAATGTGTGTGTGAAAATTACAAAATAAAAGAACAGGATAACAAAAGTGCTGACCAGGCTAGTGATGAGAGTAAATCTCGATGATTGATTGATCTCTTGATTCTAGTTGAAAATGTCAAGCCTGGGGTTTAAAGCACTTGGAGTCTTACGACATAAAGAGGAGCAAAAAAAAAAAAAAAAAAAAAATTCATAAGATGCAGAAACTGTGCCCTGTACCTCTTAAAAATAGAAAAGAAGGGAATCAAAAATACAAACAGAAGCCATGATTTTACTGTTGTTTTATATCTTTGTGCTTAATTACATTTACATGCAGACTCTACGCCTATTGGTGATGGGTTCAAGGGATGTTTGTTCCGGGCACAGTTTGACAATGTGTACCCTCTGAAGAGAGTCTTCCAGGATCCAAGACCAGCCAGCATTGTAATGGATCCACCAGGTAATTAATGAATGCTCCCTTGTGTACAAACTCTTCAATACTCAGCGCTGAGTGCCATAAATCTGAAATAATAAGTCTAAATTTGAGAAGCTTTTTTGATAGAATGAAGACTGGGCAAAGGCCAAGACAGTGAGAAATGCCTGTCTGTGAAGCTCATTGCCTAGTAAGACCTTGGCTTTGCAGTCTGACCAGTTTTGCTGGTACTGAACTCGCCCCAGACCACCAAAGGTTGTTGCGTTTGGATAATAGCTTAGTTTATATACACCCACATAACTTACTGCTACAAGACCAACTTTACGTGACAACTCCTTTTTTTCAACGCAAAAATACCAGCTGTCAAACTGGTCAGTTGGGGTTGGACCGTACTGGCCCACATGATACAGAGTCCATGTGACAGTGTTTACTAACGTTCCATTGTCAAAGTGACATCATGCCCCGTGAGAGGGATTGCCTGAGTGTAGGAATTACATATCAGGATGTGTTCTGTTTGAGAATGAGCAGCATGCAGAATGTTGGGAGTAAGGTATATCTATAACACTTTCCAGTCTGAGTCAACAGCTTTCCTCGGTGCGCTCTGGGCGCGCCGAGGAAAGCTGTTGACTAACCGCTAATGGTAGATATGACACGTTGGTATTCGTTGTAAACGTCTTTTCATGAGGAATACAAATATGAAATCATTATATTGATATTATCTCATCTGTGTGAGTCTGTATATATGCAGACTCAGACTGGAAAGTGTTAACAAAGTGTAAGGTGCATGAATATTTGTGTTCATGTCCGTCATTGTGGGTAGGACTGTCCCACACTTGAAAAGTCAGCAATATCTCTGGATCAAGAAATGAAAAGTTTCAGTTGAAAGCAGTCATTATGTATGTCACACACAAAAAAATGTCATGGGGAATAGGCAGAAGAACTGTGAAAAAAAATAAGCTTTTTGATATGCCTGAAAAAAATACTCATCTGACTGACATCACCAAGCATGTCATTCACTCATTCATTCATTCATTCGTTCTGTTTGTTTGTTAGTTCGTTGGTTGGTTCATGTTCACTTATTTCATGTAAATAATAAAAAAAATCAAAAGTCCTGGCCGGAACTTTAGGGCACAGAATTTCTACAGTGTATTTACACCTTTATGTTGCATTATATTAAACATATGATTAATTCACTGATCTTGAATTTTGTCAATGGCCTTTGTGATAAAGGCTTTAAACTCAAAAATGTTATTGCATCTTGTTTTCAATTACCCATCATAATTTTTTGTGCAAAGAAAGCTACAGTCAAATAATAAAGCATAAACACAAACTTGTGAACCGATTAAAGGTCTGCGGATTCTGCGGACTGCAAAAGTTGCAGTTTGGAATAAATTTTGTGATATATGTATGTGTGTGTGTGTGTGTGTGTGTGTGTGTGTGTGTGTGTGTGTGTGTGTGTGTGTGTGTGTGTGTGTGTGTGTGTGTGTGTGTGTGTGTGTGTGTGTGTGTGTGTGTGTGTGTGTGTGTGTGTGTGTGTGTGTGTGTGTGTGTGTGTGTGTTTTATATATTTTAAAGGTCTGCGGATTCTGTGTTTGGAATAAATTTTGTGATATATACATACATACATACACATATATACATACATATACATATACATAAATATATATGTATGTATGTATATATATATATATATACACACATATACATATACATACATATATATGATATACGAAAATTAGATGTACTTGGAACATCATTAAGGTAGCGGCCACATTTCGACTACAGCGGCAATATGGTAACTCATCATAAAATGACTTTTTTCCATTTTCATGAAGCCCATTATCTAAACTTTGTGCTCACCAAAATTGACTTTAAAAAAATAAATATTTATAGGAGAAAAATGAAGAAAAACATTACTAAGTTTGGGCTGTCAATTACACGTGCTTGGTCTGTTTGTTGAATTATGTTAATTAATCGCCAAGTTTAGATAGCACTCGGCCGCCTCCTCTGGCCCTGACAACGTGGAAATGCGGTGGACTATGACTAATGAGACAATGGGGCATCGGTTGAGTGAATTGACACTGCCACATGATATGATGACGAAAAGATGATACTTCCACCTTTCCTGTATCGACCGAGAAATTCTCTGTTCTTTTTGTTTATCTTATGGTCTATGATTGAAATAAAATAACTCTTGATGACCCGTTTTGACGATCGCCCTTTGTCAAAATGGCGGCTCGATCGACGGGCACGGAAGATTACAGCAAAGGCGGCCGAACGGAGGATTGCCCGAAAATCAGCATTCATCATGCAATAATAATACTATGAGCATTAAAATAATAAAAGTTTGCTGGTGTTCTGATCAGTTTGTTACGTGATGAGTAAACACAATTGGTGATCGGTGAATTTCAGTAAATGCAATGCTGCACGCAAGTTCCTGTAATGATATATCCTTTGATCTCAGGCGGCACTTCGTTGTCTGCGTGGTTCGTGTGTTGACATTCCAGGAAAACATTGCAGTGGTGGTCAAAACCTTACAATGGACACTTGTCGCAAATTATGTTGAAACTAATGGGTTCCCGGCATTTGTAAGACATTTCTTTGAAACTTTTGACTGGGGTGGAGTCTGTGTGTTCAGCAATAATACGACTCTACCCTCAGAAAGCAACCTCATAGGTGGATTACCGGCCCCTGATACTTTCATCAATCAGTGTAATAAAACAGTGCGGGCATTGACCTTACTTTCTTAGTCGTCTCATATACTGTACACAGAAACCGTATAGTCCCTAGTCACTGCTTTCAGACTTAGAGAGTCAAGTAGGAAAGAATTATGTCAAAAACAAAGAGAGAATCAAAAGCAGGACGACGCCAGCGTCAGATTGCCGAGAGTGTAACAGTAACGGACAGAGAGAGCTTGCGAACCAGATAACACAACTCGGGCAAGCTTTATTCTTTGTTTCCTTTTCAAGTATATAAATAACTGAATATTATCATCATGCTTTAAGCCTATAGAATGCCAATCATTTAAATTATTTATTGCTTGGACATTTTCATTAACCCAAATAAAACGTAGGTTTCGGGGGTATTGAGTGAGCAATAAGAACGTATAATTAACCCAAATCAGAACATGCCAGCTGAGTGAACTTCTCCGTAAAACAAACATTTGAAATACACAAGGTCTTCACTTACAGCCGCCATATTTAAACACTGGTTGTTAGGGTCAAGGTTATCACACGTCAGGTCACGTGATTAATCCACTTACAATTCCCGTTTGAAGTCAGGCAGCCGCATGGGAAACCAGCCAGGTAAAACCAACAGCGTGGCTGCCTTTGGAGTCTTTGAGTTTTAAAACATGCTTTTTAACACAGAAAACATCAATACGTTTTACGAGCAATACATCAAATGTGAGGTTTGCATGTGTACCAAGTGTACTACAAAGTTGAGCCGGAGGAAACAAACCGTATTCCCGCTACAGACAATCATGTACGAAAACGGGCCATTCTACCTTTCATTGCGATTTACTCAGAAAACAATTTTCGCAAGATCAATCAATTTTGTAAACAACATTTAAAAAAACCCAGTAGGTTTATCCTATCGAAATGAACAGATTTTGGAAGGTAAATACCTAAGCTAGGAACCGTATCTGGGATTTTCCGTTCTAACGATTCCTTCCGTGACTTTTGAAGCGCTAAAAGTGACAGAATTGTAAAACTTTATGATGGCGAGGAAAGAATTCAACAACATTTTCAATATTCATTCATTTCATGAACGGTAAGAACGGTTCCTGTGTATTGGTCAGCACTTAAATCCTGCATAGTTTTTAGACTTAATTGTCGAATATTTTTCCAGTAGGCGCTGCAAAAAGTGCTATCTGATACCCCCTAGGAAAATTACTCAGGACACCATCAAAACTCGTCACATTTATACAAAACCTAGTTCTTTCAAATCTAGACATCTGTACCATTAAAATAAGGTATAGTTTTCCGGGTGAAATGGCAAAAACGAATAAGTTATAAGGGGTTAAAGTCGCTAGTTCAATACGCGCGGTCGAAATATGGCCGCTACCTTAACTGTAACATAACAATAGATTGAATGATTTTTACCTCTTAATGACAATATGTACACAGCACAAGGTTTTTTAAACACTGCCAAGCTACTAGAATCTCTCGCAGACTTTGGCAGTGAATTCCCTATCATTGCCCCAGAACAACCAAAAGTTGACTTCAAATGACCTGTCCTTGGCCTGGGAACATACAGATTATCATTGGTGGCAGACCTTAAATTAAGACCATGAGTATCTTTAACCCATCTAAACATTCCTTGCAAGTAAGCTGGGTCATTCCAGATAGAGACTTGAAAACATTTAGTGCTTTGTTTATACATTATTCGCTCCTCCAGAGTCATGCAGTTCAGTCATTCCAATACCTTTCTATAGCCCATCCACTCTCTGTGTGAATTTAACACTAACAAGGCGGCACTCTTGAGAAGCCACTGCTGTTTGTTGGAAAGTTTTTTTGCTACAATAATTATTACTCCATATGCTGCTGCAGTAATCAAATAATGGTAAAATGTAGGCATTAAAAAACAGTTTACGGTACTGCTGAAGACAGAGGGCAGTGTGTATGCATGTAGGTTGCCAAAACACAAAGTGACTTATATGGGACAATACTGCTTCCCAGTACTAAACAAAATCAAGAACGTTCATGAATTAACTTTGTTACATTTGTCTTGTTTTGAAATAGTTTTCAATGATGAAGTTGGTGTTATCTTAAACAAGCTCTGGAATTCTCTAGCTCACAATAAATAGATCAGTTATCACCAATTTTATGTGATCAGTAACCCTGGTTATTTTTAATATTTTCTTAATAGAGTAAGCTTTTTGCCATCTCAACCACTCTTTGTTTCCCTTGTGTTGACAGAAATCAAATGTCTTGTATGGTGATTGTGTAAAGTTATTGAATCCTTGGCGATGTCACGAAAACTGTACACAGTTAACAAAGAAACTCCTGCCAGGGTAGACCAAAGTCTGTAATGGTATAAGAAAATGAAACTGATTAAGCAGCACTTGTGAAACTGTGTAAACGGCCCCTGCGATACAACTATTATACAGAATATGTGGCGATATATATATTATATTATATATATATATAACTCTGTGATATGACACTTTGTTGCATTGTTTTCCAACAGATAAGATCAGGGAGGACATGTGTGGTTTTGAGGAGATCACGCATAAACCCGAACCCTCGGAGTTCCGGCCCACGCCGTCCATGAACCCCAACATGACAACACCTCCCTTTGTTGGTTTTGATACGCTGGCTCCAGGTGATCAGGCGTTACTAGGAGGTGAACATCTTTTGCTATCTTTTAACTGAATGCTGATGCAGTAATATTTTCTTACTAATCCTCCAGGTAGGCTGTGGGAGAGTGAGTGTGGTTTGGAGGAGATAACGCAGCCCCCAGAGCCCCCAGAGTACCGTTTCAGAGGCACTTTAGCGCCACCTAGTGTTAGTGAGGAAATCATGTCGTATGACTCCAGTAGTGGAGCCTTGATTGGTGGTGAGTGGGGCTGGTTTTTGCATGTGTGGACTGCATGGCATGGCAAAAACCGTCACACCTAGAGGGCAGCACTATGGCACATAAGAACCACTATCTTGTTGTGTGTGGACTGTAGTTGTACCAGTGTCTGTGACAGTGGCAGTAGTCATACACATTGTGAAGTTTTGTATTGGTCATCATATTAGTCACATCAGTAAAGATGCTGCCCGCTGGATATTTGTTGAATGTGTGGAATTGTTTGTGTTGTTTTCTTGATCAGTGTGTGCCTGGAATGTCTCCGACATTTTATAGTGTATTTTTCAGTTCATCATGTGCCAAGTTATTGTGAAATGCTTTCAATCTGTTTCAGCTGACCGGCCGAGTCACAGTTAATTCAGGGTCATGTTCATGCAGCTTCTTTTTGAACTTGTGGTCAAAAATTGAGCATCACCTCAATGCTGAAGTAATGTTTCTTGGAAAAAGGCCACGTTGGATTCTTGGGCCACCCATGAAAAGTTGTTTGTTTGCCATTTCCCTAACAACCCAATAAATTTGCAGCTTGCTGGAGTTCCATTTATCCTCAAGGAGTAAATTCTTTATTCCCCGTTCCCTTTTTCATAATTTGGGGATTTTGTGGCAGTGAAAAGAATCTGCATGTACCTACATACCTCGATCCCCAAAATAAGAATTCAGATGCAACTGGAAACCAACTTTTTAACAATGACCTGGCATTAAATTTTTCCCATAGATGAGTTCGAATAGATGTATTTGCATCTGCTGAGCATGCATGGATTTTGTCTCTAGTATGAAATTGGGCATTCCTGTAAGCAAACTTGACAGGGTTGTACCTGGATATCATCAGTGTACGATGTTTCAAAATGCAACATGTAGATTGTCTTGTGTCAAAGTGTATGAAGAATGTCGTGTACAAATCCTTTGGTTCTGCATTTTTCTTTTCTTGTGAGCCTCAAGAGAAGTATTTATATAACTTTGTCAAATCCCGTGTAAGCGTTATGTCTTCAAATTCTCAATCCATAGACTTGACTCTATACCTGGCAGTGCTGTCCAATCAGAAGAGAGCTATTATTTCACCAATTGAGTTGAGGCTTATTCTTGCTGTATTAAGAATAGGTGTTGAGGTTGAGGTTTTTAGGTGTATGCAGATCTTCACTTTAATTCCATAACTAATTTGTCATTTAAAAGATGGGAACATATGTAGGTAAATTTAGCTTACATTTTTAAATCAACCTTTGGTAAATTGGCTGGTACCACTTCAGCATATGCCAGTACATGTGAGTGACCAGGATGATACGGATTGATAGTGTAAAGGAGTTTAAACCTCAAGTGAAACATGTCTGCTTGGACAAATGTGCTTCTTCTGGAGTGAGATGGGGATCAACTTGTACTTTTCCTCTGAGCCCACATCAGATAAATTGTTTGTTGTTGTGTCATACTAGCAGTGAGGTGTTCTAGTGTAATCTTGAGTGACGTCCCAGATTGTGATGTCAAGTTGAAATAATGTTATTGTTACTCTCTTTGTGTGTGCTAGGTTCTTATCCTTCTCATTTAAGTAGGGTTTAGAGAGTATCACACTAAACAGTGATGCACACAGTATGTTATTCTTCCTCCCTGACAGCCTTGTCTTTGTTTACAATCACATTCCGTTGAGACATTCCAAACAGTTTGTATTTTAACAAAGTGCAGATGTAAAAAATGAGGAAAAGGCAGTCTACAATGATCTACATTTTACGTGCAAATGTATATGTTTTTTTTGGGGGGGGGGGTAAGGGGCGGGGGCGGGGGCGGAGGGTGAATGGGGTATGATCCACTAAATTATGTTTTAATAAAGTGTACATATGTATCAGATAACACTATTCTGCTAGGTGGCAGCACTTGGCTCCTGTGTCTCAAAATTTTGACCGGTTTATGAAAGCAGGTTTTGTTTATCCCCCAGGTGTCTCCATCTGCACCAGGGGGAACTTACCTGTGGTGCCACCTGTAGTGACATGTTCCATTGATATTTTGTGTGCATGAGTTTGCTCTGTGATATGTCGTGTTATGTAAGTTGAACTCTTATGTTTCCATTTTTGGCCCCCAGGGGGCTCACTAAGTCCAATTTTAAATGCTGTGTTTCAGGTATCCTAGCCGTGGTGCTTCTGGTGCTGATAGGCCTTGCCGTGTTATTAGGCCGATACTACTCCAGACATAAGGGAGAATATAAAACGTATGAAGCCAAAAACGCAGAGTATTATGATAATGCAGACTATGCCCTTGCCTCAGGTCAAACTGGCCAACCAGAGGTCACCAATAAGAAGGAGTGGTTTATATGAAAGACAGCTGTTGTTTATATCAGGAAAGTCCTGTTTATTTGGGAATTTTCCAAGTGTCATCCTCTTCATTATTGTGGTCCTTTTACACTTTCAGTGACAGAAGTTTTTTGGGATTCATGTGAAAGTAAACTTTTTTTGCAACATGTACAGGAGTTAATATGAAACTGGCATAGGTTGAAAAGTATGGTCATTGAAGAAGGATGTTTTTACCGTTAAGTGTCAGTATGAAATGTCTGAACAAAACATGGATCTTTATTTTGAAATATTTGAACAGAAGTCTGGGATATCTATAATGACACATTTAAAAAAAAGGAAACGTTTAGTTTGAAATGCGCCAAAAGGGTTTAAAAGTCTTGAAGCAAGCATCGGGGTATCCATGACTACTTTTGAAATGTGATTAAATACTAACTTGTGCTCATCATGTCAAACATCTGGACTCCTGTTGCTGAGTGTGATGATGACATCTGACCCCAGCATTGTGACTGAGACATTGGGTTGGGGACCATGGTATTTTTCGTCATCATAAGCAGGGCGACTGTACATATGCATTGAATTACTGTAGTTGTATACAGCATGATTATCGAAGTCTCATGTAGACCTTTATGGTGCGAGATGCTTATTGGTGGACCAAGAGAAAAGGCTTCCATAATACCACAAGTTTGACGGTTTCCATGGCAACAAATCCATGTCACCATAGCAACATGATAAATGTATACATTCCATAGTTTATGTGTCAAGAACATGGGGATTTTTTGTCTTTTTTCCCCTGGGAAATTAATGAGTATAGTTTAGCATGGATTCTCAATAGAGTGGCACTCGTTAACAAAGAAGGACCTGTCCATGTATGAGTGCATCTATAAACAGTGTGCTTGAATGTACAGTGCTTTCTTGTCATAATGATGTGGCCCATGGCGCAGACGGTGTTCTAGCAAAAGCACCTCATAATGAGGGGATGTTTAACAAAGAAGTGGAAAAAGTGCTTCAGTAGTAGGCAAGAGAGCAGCCATTTTGTGTCAGAATCCACGTTCTAAAGAGGGGAGCACTGTTTATGGTTATTTTTAATTTTTTTTCTTAGTTATTCACGCAATGTACAGACTTTGTCATAACAAGCTAGTGGTAATGAAGTCTGGCTTGACAATTATATGTATATATCTGCTGATGAAAGGATAATTTTTCATGTTTTTTTTACAAAAAGAAAATAATAAAAAAAAAAAATAAATAAAATAAAGCAAATCAAGAATATGGCACTGCCTATCACCACATTGTGTAAATTTATGTAAATGAATGGAGTAGCTTTTGTTAATGATTATATTAGATTTAGTGGAATTTGATTCCTCCAAGATGTGCATTTTTGTGTATCTGTAGTTACTGTTGTGCGAGAGGATTTTAAGTTTTAATTGGTTACTTTTTTCCCAGTCTTTGTAGCATTTTTACTTGCAGATTCATTATTGTCTGGTGGAATAAATAAGAGTGGTATCTCTCTATACCAGAGAAACCACATTTAAATTCAACCACAAGTCTTCAAAATATCAAATTTACAACTCAGTATTTTCATATTACCAATATTTTGAGACTGAGAACTTACTAAATTGCATAGTTCTTTATTTTGGGATATGGATGGAAAATATTTTATTTTTGGCGTATAAACTCAGACAAGTATGTCGACAGAGAGAAGGCCCGTGTTGTTTGTAAATTCCTTTGGATATACATCGAAACTGCCCTAGTGCTAAGACAGTGTTGTTTTTGTCTAATTCGCCTGGTGTGATCCAGTGTTAAATTGAAGTCTTAACAGCTTGTAGGTCAGTGGTGTGGATCCCTGGAAGCACAAGATCTGTGACTGACTAGAACAACTAAAATTACCAATTTGTAGACAGAAAGGGTAACAGTGCAGACAGTATGCTTCAGTTTATTTATCATCACAGCTACCACAACCTATACATAATGGACATCAGGTAGCAAAACACTTGTCTTGAGATCTCATCAAAGTAAGAATATGGGGCATTTGGTACAAGGTGACAATATGGGACGTTTTGTTACAAAGTGACAATGTGGGACGTTTGCTAGAAAGTCACTATATGGGACATTTGCTACAATGAAAGGTGGTTTTGCTAAAGTTGTGGTCATATTCAATACATACAGCATTTAAAAGAAAAGGTGGCACAGTTGTAACAGCAAACAAACAGGCAACAACAACAACAACAACAACAAAAAAAGGACGCTTTGGTAAGTGATAGATATTTTTGGTGTATCTGGGGTGGCTACTTAGCTTCTTCATCCTGGTACAAGCCAGCATGTAGTGACACCTGGTGTACACTTGCATGCAGTTAAATGAAACCAATTTCCATATCAGCATGTCTCAAATTTACATATCAGTGACAAACACACACACACAAAAGCACACACATACACAGGGAAGCTAACCACGTAGACACACAGTACAGATAAACGGTGTTGCTTGACTGTTCCAGATCATGGTCAAAAAGATGCCGAGTGGACCGTTGGCCTGACAGAATAGTCTTGCTAACAGTTGAATGTGATGCAAATATCAACACTGTTTGGAGTACGTCAATGTTCTAATTATTTGCAATGCATAAAATCAGTTCTTGTTAATCACATCATCATTCTTGTTGACAATGATGATTTAGCTTTAAAAAAAACAAAACAATTTTACTGGGTAAATATCAATGTTAGTGAACGTATTTATATGAGATTGTACAGAGAATTTGATTGTGGGCTGAAGGGTATGGAAAAAGTGGGTTGTTTTTATATGAACCTGAGGTACTGTTAGAATGAGAAGACTGAAACTTGGACTTTGTACTCTGTAAGTTTTATGAATTTGGATTTATATATTTTAATCACAGTTATAGCTTTTCTACATGTTACGTTTGAAGTTCAGCTGTTGAAAATACTGTCATTTTATGTGCTAATTGATCTATGATTTTTAAGGCTATAATTTCATACTGCAAGTGACTACACTTTTCAGTTACTTCTGTAGTACAAGCTGACCTAAGACATACACAGGGAGAAACAGTGGATGTGACTTTGTAAACAAGACTTAAAATCCAGAAATTACTCTCAATAATTTTGTTGTAACATTCAGTGTATATGTTTCCGAAACAGTTTGTACATGTATGGAATTGCAGCCATTGTGCTAAATTGGAATATTTTTTGTCTCTGTAAAGTTCAAAGTTTGGAAAAAGTACCAGTACCTTACTGATGTCGGAAGTGGAGTCTAACAAGAAAATGATAATGAAAGGTAATATGTCTGGTAATGACCCCCCCCCCCCCAAAAAAAAAATATACATACATATAAAGAACAATCAAAACTGATTATTTTTTAAGAGGTCTTGCAGCTAAGAACAAGTTTTTCATTTTAATAACTGCATGATTCCTGCGAGTAGACAACGGCTGATTTTGGTTAAGTCCCCCCCCCCCCCCCCCCCCCCTCTGTGTTACGCACCAGCAAAATTATGTACATATTACAAGACTGGGATTAGGTTCACAGCAAGAATAAATTCATTTTACACAGAAGTTGTACAAAGTAAAAGGTGTTTCAAAGTAATTTTTGTATGCAAAAAAACAAAAAAACATTTATATTGATACTGAATGTCAACATGAACATCAATGAAATAAAGTCATGTAAAATACCTTTATTTTGTTGTGGTTGATCAGGGGGAAGGGTTAAAGAAGCATGGAACAGGTCCTGACAGGCCTGCGTTGTCCGTCCAGACAGCCAGCTTTTCATCCATATTAGTAGGCCGTGATAAGTGTTTGAAACATTTATTTTTCAAAGTGGTGTTAATCAGAATACTTGACTGGTCCTTTCTAGCTCAGGTGACTTGTCAGTCAGCTGAGCTTGTAGGAGGCTCTGTCGTTGGTCCACAATTCACTTTTTCAACTTCCTTGAAACTGGTGGCCGGATCCTCTTCAAGCTTGATGGACATCTACATTTGGAGGGTCTCTACCAAATTTGTTCAATAGTCGCGCTTCATTGATTTTTTTGATTTTCTATGACTTTTTCCCCCTCTTTTGGGCAAATCTTCACTTCAAACTTGGTGGGGGTGTAACTTGCATAGATCTCTACTAGTTTGTTCAATTGGTCACTCTCCAGTAATTTTTGTTTAATTTTTTTTTTTTTTTTTTTCGTTTTTATTCATTTTTCGGCCCAATTTTAACAAATCTTGAAAACCGGCCAATTGATTTAAAATTGCATAGGAACACTTGAGGGCATAACAACGGAGTTACTCACTACATCAGGGACCTTGACTTCATTCTTAAAGTCGCAGGGTCACGCAGGTATATTTAACTGTACAGATGATAACTTGAGAACTTTTTCAGTCTGGACTTTGATGTACATGATTATGATTCTTTTTGAGGGCCACACTCAGTACGTTAGTGACCTTGACCTCATTCCCAAGGTCACAGGACAACTGACATGAAATTTACTGTTCGCTTGATAACCTGAGAACTCAGCATTTTCTGTTAGGATCTTGACATTGCACATGTTAATGTTTATGAAGCAAGACCTTGACCCCATTTCTGAGGTCACAGTGAAACGCATCAATTTTGCTCTTCATAACTTGAGAACTACTTGAACTGGGACCTTCATGATTAGTGTCTTCCATAGAGGTCAGAACTCCGTACATGGTTGACCTTGGTCCTATCCAAAGTTCACAGAACCAGAAATGTGTTGAATCTCCAGGTCAACTGAGCATGGGCTGTTCACACACCCCTCTTATTTATGATTTTTTGCGTGTTTTTGCAATTTTTGACTTCTCCAGAACCGTCCCTCAGATCAAACTGAAACTTTGTGGATATGATCTTTGTGAAAAGGTCAAACAAAGCTGTTCACTGGGCACTGCTGTGGATTCCTGATTTTTAACGATTTTTTCAGTTGGGTACTTTTCAGTAAAATGTACCTTTCCTAGTGATTACTATGTAAGTCAATGGGCATTCTAATGCTCAATATTATGTATATTCTCCATCAAGTAACAATGTTCTTTTTACAGTTATCTTTAAACATTCATCAGTCCCTCATGCTCTAGTAAAATTTGTATTTTGAATGAATTTTTTATTTGTGCAAATATTTGAATTACTTCTAAATGCCATATGCACTAATCTAAAGCTCAACACAGGTCCCTTCAGTTGCAATTTTGATTTTGTGAAAAAGCTTAGGTATTGCACAGGAACTCTTCCAGGGCTTTATTTGTTCACCAGATGGCACTGCAATTTCTATTTTGTGTGTGTTTTTTTGATATTTTCGACTTCTTTTCCTGAAACGTCACTCAGATTAAGCTGAAAGTTTGTGGATATGCTCCTTGTAAAAGGGTCGAGCAAAGTTGTGCACTTGTTGGCATTGCTGTGGATTCCTGACTTTTAACGATTTTTTTTTTCAGTTTGAGTACTTATCGGTAAATGCATCTTGCCTACTGATTACAATGTAAGTCAATGGGCATTTTAATGCTCAATATCGTGTATATTCTCGACCAAGTAGCAATGTGCTTTTTAAAGTTCTCTTTAAATATTCCTCAGTTAGTCATGGTCCAGTAAAACTTTTTTTGAGGAATATTTCTTAAGAAAATTCTTATAAATACTTCTTTATGTCATTTGTGCTCAGCTGAAGCTCAAAACAGGTCTATTCAGTTGCAACTTTTATTTTGTGAACAAGCTTAGGTCAGCTGAGCACGGGATGTTCACACAACCCTCTTGTTTTAACCCCGATACCTGTAATGTGCCAGGACTGATTCAGCTCTAATTAGGCACAATGGTACTTCATGTGAGTAAATTGGGATTGATTAAGATATATTGTTGAGTGGGACCAATTCAACAATCAACTTCCTCTGTTTCGTGACTGCCTGGTCCTAATCGTCATCTTCGCATCATATTATATACCCATGCTGATGTTGAGCACCTTGTGTTTGAGGCCTCCTTTTGTCAGGTAATGACCCACATACCTGAAGATACTTTTTTTTTTTTCAACCTGGTTTTCACTTGGTTTAGAGGTCAATATCCCATCTGGGAGACGTAGGTTTTTTCACTTCTGTACAGTCCATCCCGAAATATTGAGGATGAAGATTGGTTACTGGGGGAAAATGAATTTTCTCATTTTCACCAAATGTTGTCAACACAAAATTTCAAAAGCAACTTAGCCCTCCCAAGATGCTTTAACATCATAATGAACTCGCACTATAGTTTAGATAGCCAGTGTAAAGTGTGTCTGGATGAATGTGCTTGACTTACTTTACATTGGATGTGATCCCTCTGATACAGGGATGTAACTTTTCCTTCTTACAGCGGAATCCTCTTTTCTGTTTAAAAATAATTGAAAATGTGAGGAATATTGTCTCAAATGTGCAAACACGATGTGTTTTTTTGCATGTAGTGGTGGGGTAGGTTGGTTTTCCTCCCTTCCTGTTCCATAGCAAGCATATCCCTGCTGATGGGAAAACATGTGTTTTCTCATAACTAAGAAATTTTGACTTCATCTTAATGAAAATTGGTTCCAAGGTGCCCCATAAGACTGGTGAACTGATTAGATTCCCTGGGTCATTGTGAACGAAAAATCAGATACTGTGACTTCATTCTTAAGGTTTCATTCCTATCATACATGATGATATACCTATCCACTAACCAAACTTATTACATAATATAATGCCACCTATGACTTTGCTCTTATTTTGCTCATCCGAAGTTCAGATACCTGGAAGAATTGGGCAGATTGAGGGATGCAACACCAGGTGAGGGGATATGCATCCATCCTTAGCCATGGATATGGTCAGACTTAAAGGTGCAACACCAGGGATGTCTATGAATGTGGGCAAACTGAGAGGTGCAAGGCCAGCGGAGGGAAATGTCCACGAATGTGGGCAGACCGAGACATGCAACACCAGGGGAGGGGGATGTCCATGAATATGGGCAGACTGAGAGGTGTAACACTAGGGGGCGGTATACCCATGAATGTGGGCAGACTGAGAGATGCAACAGCAGGGGAGGGGGTGTCCATGAATGTGTGAAGACCGAGAGGTATAAAACCAGGGGAAGGGGTACGTTAATGAATGGGAGCAGACTGATAGGCATAACATCATGGGAGGGGGTATGTACATGAATGTGGGCAGACTGAGAGGTGTAACACCAGGGGAGGGGGCACATACATGAATGTGGCGAGAGTGAGAGGTGTAACACCAGGAGAAAAGGTATGTCCATAAATGGGGGCCTACTGTGTGATGTAACACCAGGAGGAGGATCCATGAATGTGGGCATACTGAGAAGAATAACACCAGGGGAGGGTAGGTGTCCATGAATGTGGGCAAACTGAGAGGTGTAACACCAGGGATAGGGCCATTGACTTTTCTCTTGTACCTTCTCATCTCATTACAAATTTCTTGGATCCAAAAATAGTAATACAGTAAAATTTCAGTATAAAGACACTCAGATGTCTGACATATTCCCTTAAAGACACAAGTTCTTAGAGTCTAACCTCTTTGTTCTTAGAGTCTAACCTCTTTGTTATAGGACTCATTTATCTGACATGGTCAGATATCTGCCACATTTGCAGGGAACAGATGCTGGCAGTATAATGAGGTTTCACTGTATATTCTCCCTGACTGGTACTTGGAGTGCTTTGACAATAACAGCTAAGAGGTTTCCCGCTGAACGACTTTTCTTGCTTCGCCGAACAAATAACAATTTAAAATAAAAATAATAAATATATTTTTTTATATATATTTCTACATGAAAGTCACAAATTGTCCTAGCCCCTTAATTCTTACACAGAGTCTTACATTTTGTAGCCCTTCGCCCATCCCAAATTAGTTCATGTACTTGCTAAATGGTTTTGCAAAAGTTCCGAACATTAAATGTTGGTATCAAAATATTCATAATTTTTCTTCATCATTTAAAGTGTTCAGGCACATTTACTGACTTCCTCCTTCACTATGTACGGCGAGCAGGAGCGTATTCAGAACAGATGATATAGTATACAGGAGTCTCTGTCTTAGACGACCAGCTTTGTATACTTTGCACAGTATTTTTTTTAGCTCAGCTGAGTTGCCAGTAAGATGAGCTTTATGGTAGTCCATTGTCCAACGCCTGTGGTCAGTCGTCCTTTGTTCGTCATTCGTCCACAAGCAAGATTTTCGGCTTCTTCAAAACTGTCTGCCAGATTCATTTCAAAATTGGAAGAAATGTACCTTGGAGAGGTCTGTACCAAGTGCATTCAAGTGGTCATGCCCCGCTGATTTGTTTATTTAAATGGATTTTTGTCTTCATTCTTTTGGCAAAATCTTAAAAACTTCTCACCAAAACCGCTTGGCGAATTGCTTCAAAATTGCATATAGACACTTCTGGGGATCTGGTCCCTAAGTTGTTCAACAGGTGGTTTTGTGATCTGAAAAAAAAAATAACGAATTTTTTATGTTAATGCTATGTTCTGCTTCTCCAAAACTTTCAGTTTGTTCTGAAGATTGTGGAAGAGTCAATCTAATTATTCACAAAGTGATGATATTCTGTATCCTTTTTTTTTTTTTAACAAATTCTTCAATTTGGATACTTGGTAAATGCATTCATTCATATTGATTACAAACTTGGTAACAATGTACTTTGGGTGGGTATCTATCAAGCTGCTTAAAATGGTCTTGCTCCAATGATTTTAAATATTTTGAATGATTTGTTTGGGCAACATTTTCAAAAGTCATCTCTAAATCTGCTGCGTCAGCTGCTTTGAAATCGTATAGGTACAC
Source organism: Hermodice carunculata (assembly GCA_964020975.1). Classification (NCBI taxonomy): domain Eukaryota; kingdom Metazoa; phylum Annelida; class Polychaeta; order Eunicida; family Amphinomidae; genus Hermodice; species Hermodice carunculata. Next base: position 28,282,940 of record OZ026627.1, read on the forward strand.
TTCTGTGTACGCCTGGACCTTATTTTATTCAACAGGTGGTGCTTTGATTTTTTAAAAACAGTTTTTGAATTTTTGTGCATTAGATTGTTGTGAAACATCGTGGAAATGTATCTCTTGGGAAGGTCAAACTAAGTTGCTCACCAGGTGTTTTTATTCCAGATCTGTGATTTTTAACAAATCTTTCAAGTTGGGATCTTGTTTGTTGATGCATGCATTTCCGTTGATTACCAGGTAAATATATGGGGATTGTAATGCTACTCCACATTTTGGACGTCTCCAAAACGACCAATCAGTTTGACCTGAAAACCTGGTTGGGATATACCTAGAGTGGGTCTCTACTAAGTATGTTTCCTTGATCAGACTCCAATTATTTCTAGATTTTCAATGAATTTTTGTTAATTTTTTAGTAAAATCTTAAAAAATATTCTCCAAAACCGCTTAGCCCATTGCTTTGAAATTGTATTTGGTTACTTCTGAAACTCCTGTACCTTAATTTCTTCAACACATAGTGCTGTGATCCTTTTCTAATTATGAATTTTTGTATGTTTGGTCTTTTTTTTTTTTTACTTCTCCAAAAGTGTCACTCAGATTTTTCTGAAGCTTGGTGGAAATGTAGCGTGTGGGAGCGTAAGCCACTGGTAAATTGTTCACAAGGTGGTTATGATACAGATCCCCAATTTTTTACTTTTTTTTTTTTTGACAACTTGCCTGCTGGTGTATGCATTAATTCCCATTGAATGCCATGTAAGTCTCTGGGGATGGCAATGGTAATTCACATTTTGGAATTCTTCAGAACTGTCCAGATGAAACTTTCAACCAGATTCACTTCAAACTTGGGTGGGGATGTACCTTGGGTGGGAATATATAGTTGTGTTTCAATGGTTTTTAGTTGATCTGCCTTTTTCAATTCACTTTTTTTTGCTAAAATCTTGATTTTTTCCCCCAAAAAAACTACCCGTCCAATTCAAAATTGCAGAACATGAGGAAAACCGGTAAGAGTATATGTACATGTTAACATTGTTACTGCACAGTAGGGAATGCTGCAAAATCTCTCATATTAGCTTATATCTTTGGTAGGCCAGCTGAGCATAGGACTGTCACAGTCCTCTAGTTCACCTTACTTATACCTCCTATGAAAGACATGAGAGATAACAATTTGGTCCTCTCTCGTGCTGTCTTTGAAGACAAACTCATGCACTGTATGCGTTTACACATAGCAAATCTAACCCCTGGATAAATTCAGTGATTATTCCAATGATACAAAACAGGGTTGTCTTAAAACAGTGAAGGTGCTGGTAATCAAATGTCTTCATACATATTTTGAAGAAAGTAAATTGATTGGATCCCTGTCTTGAGTCGAGATACCTTCTCATTTTAGGAACACCGATTTACAGAGTACAAAGTCCTATTCACCTATTACCTTATCTGTTGTGACAAAAATCACCAATCTTTTAAGACGATTTTGTGTGGAAGTATGGATCTTTTCTTAGGAAGAGCACAACTGCATAAATAGAGTATAAAATACTTAAGTCCATGATAGGCTAAAATTGGCTTTATGTTGTATGTAGGGAGCTGGTATTAAGCCAGCTCAGGTCCGTGTTGCATGTAAATTACGAAGGTGACTTAGATAAAGCAAGGTTCAAGGCTTTAACAATAAGAATGATAATAACAAAGATGTTTTATAGAAATTACTTGTTGTATATCAGTGGTTTTAAAAATATGTCTATGTCTATGTCTACGGAATATATCAAGTAGACTGCCACGTCCACTATTATTGCCTGACATCATAAGACAGGCACAATTATATTATTCAAGCTTTAAACACAGAAGTCAAGATAATTCACCCCCAAATTATAAATAAATAAATATATATATATATATATATATATGTATATATATATATATATATATATATGTATATATATATATATATATATATATATATATATATATATATATATATATATATATATATATATATATATATATGAAGAAGAAGAAGAAGAAGAAGAAGAAGAAGAAGAAGAAGAAGAAGAAGAAGAAGAAGAAGAAGAAGAAGAAGAAGAAGAAGAAGAAGAAGAAGAAGAAGAAGAAGAAGAAGAAGAAAACATTAAAAGTTTGGTACGTTATTCAAGGATTTCTCACACGAAAAATACAGAAATATTGATCAAAATATGCCGTGCTTGATCTTTTGAATAAATATTTTTGGTTAAAATGATTTTATTGGAAATAATTCTTCTTAGTTGACTTTAACTTAAGTCAAATAAGCTCAGATAACTAATAACTTTATTTTAGACCAAAAAGTATATATCGGACAGTACAAAATACAGTATAGATTAAAAAATGCCAATGAAAATTCCATAATCATTAAAATTATACACGTTCGGTATTCCATAGCAATATGGGGCTTAGGGAAAAAAAGCTGCGACATCCTCGTGAAACTCGACCCCGGTGGGGAGTGGAGCATCATGTATCACAACTTCCATTTTGCACGACCACCTGCATCCACGAGGGGGCGTTCAGAGTGTCTTGCAAATTTGGTCCAATTAGGAAAGACAACAGAATTCAGTGCGGAATGTTAGTTGTGTGGTTTCAGGAAAGATGGACGCATCAATCCAAGTAGTCGTGAGCGGTAAGTTAATGTTTTGGTTCCTTTTGCTGCTTTGGTCGATGACAAGATTATTGCTGATTCACATTTTATGAATATGTTAGTCTAGAATAAATTAACATTAATGACGCGTGCAGTGCCATACATTTATAAAAATGCAAGACTCGAAGCAGTTTGGGTGTGGGTTTCAGTCATCAAACGATGGCTAGACCTCTAGTATTGTCATTTGGTAGGTACAACACATACAATTTGCCTTTGGTGGTTTTGCCACCGCATTTTGAAAACCGTTTGGCTTTTAAAGGTCTTTGCAATTTCTTTGTCAGCATAAATGTTAGCACGGTGAATCGTAGTTTGTCAAACTGATCAGATAGTTTTGCAGCTCTATACTGATATATGAATGGGTGTAACCCAGAAAGGGGAGCGAAGCGCAAGTTTGAATTGAATTTGATGTTTTATAAAGTGAATTATGCTAACAATAAATATATGTAGTGGAATTTCAACAGCGTTGAGTTGTTATTTCATGAATTTTTTTAGGAATCCATTGTGTCATACACTGTGTAGCAGGCAGTAATAATTATTGTAGCACACTCTTGAGCATAGATTTCATCTCTTGTTGCTGTTCTTGTACACTGCCGGGATTGTGTACATGTAAATAAGTAAACAAATCACTTGATAGAAGCAGGTCCGGGTCATAAATGTGTGTTTTAACACGAATGGATAATGTAAAGAAACAAATGATTTTTATTTCAATATTGTGCTTTTGAATAACAGCAAATTTTGTTGGAAAAGTGGGGGTGGGGGGGGGGTGCTACAATAAGGGGTTATATGGTAATTCTATTCTTCCTGTACAGTAGTACCAGCTAAATATTTAAGACCACTCCTGCCAGCCAAAACTGGTAACAGGGCAGGTAGTCTTAAATTGCAGGTCAAGTTACAAAGAATACAGACTTGTGCCATCAAAAATGTCATAAAAGTCAGGTGATCTCTCATGGCAGTGGTCTGAATATGGCACTACTGTATATGTTCAATTTAATATGTTGTTTGAAGAATAAAGAAATTAAACAGCCCACAGATTGTGCTAAGTGTGTATACATGTACTTGCAATGGAAGATCATCTGGCTATTTTGACCACGCTTTTTAAGCACACAGTGTTTTGTGTAACTTGACATGCAATATACTATAAAGCCAACCTGTCTTATGTGATCCACTTTAACTGGTGGTCTTGCATAGCAGGTGCTTCTACACTGTTCATCTGTAAAGTGCTTTTTTTTTACATCTAACAAAAACCACTTACTGGCAGAAATTTGAATTCTACATGTATTATAAATATATGGTTATAGATCTTCCTTTATTTTATCTTAGATATATGCAGTTTATTCTTGCCTGCTCACTCAAACCTTCCAAACCCATTGAGGGTTTTTGCCAGAAATTTTTGTAAGAGTAGGGGATTGCCAAATTTAACAAAACTTAAAAAATTAAAGTCCTAGCCTCCTATAGTGTATAATGGGAAGAACAAATTTAAAGCCCTAATTTCTACAGGAATGCCCTAGAATTCTAGGGCTTTGGGGAAAACCTGACATTTAATTTCTTTTGAGGGAAAGGAGATGTGTGCCTCCTGATGGGCCTGCAAAGTTTGAGTCTATCAGTTTTAGTGCCCTTGGTATAATGCATCCAACTGTCTGGCTGAACTTTGAATGTTGGCATTGTGGTATGTGTTGTTGCCACATACGACTTGCTGGGTATCATTATTGTAAAAGATTTGATATTTTTGCCCTGCCTGCTTAGCTGGACCTAGATTCTGCAGTCTCTTGATCAAACAGTACAGCAAAATAAATTTTCTATAATCAACATCATTACATGGCAAGTGAATTTTGAAAATCACTAGGCCCCTAGAAAAAAGTTGGTGCCCATATAACAAGCCACTATGACTAATTTATCATGATGGATGTAATAAGGGATTGCCATTTTTTCTGCTTTGGTCTTTGTTACAAGTTACTTAATTTTGATGTCCCCCCCCCCCCCTGCCTATTCTAACTGGATTGAGACTGTCCATTTAAAAATACTATTTGTAAGTACATTTTGATGTTGATCTCCAGGCAAGTGCTTTGAAATTTTAATTGCCTTTATATGGATTTCACTTATCCCAGGTTACAAATGGCAGCCCAACAAAGTTGATAAGGAATCAATGAGCCCACTTGTTTGCTGAGCAGGCAATATATTGCCATTACTGGATATTCATTTTAGTACCCTTGCACTAAGAACCACTCCCACTTTTTGGATGAAGTATGAATTCTAGGAACAGCCTATGGAATGGACCTTTGAAAGCTGTTTTGCACATTGTGAAAAGTACAATTATCATGCGAGTTGGAGTGAATCCAGTTAATTCAGGCAAATCACGTGGAAAAGATGCATCAAAATAGACATGCACAAAGGGGCTTCAAAATTATAACAAAAGAAAGAAATGAAGGAAAGAAAAAAAGACATGTAATTTTGTTGCAGGATTTGTAACTGAAGGTACATAGTTGTTTGCTTTTATTTGTACTTCCAAATTTTATGCTATTGTGGGAAAGGTTTTAGTCGTGAAACAGCTAAACTAAATCATTGTGTAGGCCTACTATTGGCAAAATGCAAATTATAATGGGACTCAATGAGCAGTCTGATGAATAAGTTTGTTTACATTGCATTCTCCCTAACTTTTGTGTAGGTTTTTCACTTTTTCTTTTTACATACATCATTCCTGACTTGTTTTAATAATCGACTTCAATTTGGGTGCTCAATAAAAGAACTTTTACCTTAAATTGAAGGGCTCTGCCTCTGCCTTTTTTGTCCGCAATCGTGCAACCCGGTCTGAACGGTGGCGCCGCAGTGTGAGAGTCTGAAGCAAATTGTCGTCTCCTGCGCTGCCAATCATTTGTAAATAGTGACGCAATCTTCATAGGTGGAGACTCGCACTGCTAGGTGACGTCACGCTTTATTGTGTGAGGCATGGAAGCACGGACATGCGATAACTCACACAGTGCCAAGTTTGTAATTTATGGTGCATAGAAAGTAAATCAATGCATTCAATTTAATTAAGTAATTTGTGCACCCCTGATTTTTGCCACGCAATGCATATAGAGTTTAAATTTAAACAGTTTATTCCTATTTAATTCAACCAATCGCCATGAACCATGGACGGCGGCCCTGTTTGAGTGACTTTGACTGCTAACCAATGGGGACCGATTATTATCTGATTCTGCTGAAGAAAGCCAGTTTACCCATTGGCTTCCGGTCATGGACAAAAAAATCGAGCTGAACAACATGTCGATCGTGGTGGGTCCCATTGCCGTAGAGGGAGCTTCGCTCCCTATTACAGACTGTCTAAGCTGGTTCAGTGGTGACTGGGAGGTCCCCATCTCACAACATGAATTGAAAGTTGAAACATGTCAGCATCTGCAGAGTGACTTGTCCAAGTGGACGTCAAACCAAGAGCTTGGAAGTTTGATCAAGCATATGTCTCTTGACACATTGGGAGAAAGGTTTAAATAACACATTTAAATCAGTTAATTTGGAATATGTCAGCTGTGCATGTGGTATTTATTTTAAGCATGTTGTTGAAATAGAGTGTAATAAGGAAACCAAATTCGTTTCCTTGTCACACTATTTCTGTTCACTATTCTGGTCTGGACAGGACAGATTCAATAAGGGAAGTAAAAAAGAAAAAGAATTGTTTCTACTGATAGGCTAAAAGCAGACCGGGTAGAGGGGTTCCTCAGCATTTTTCTTTCCTTTATTTATATGGATCCTAAAAAGTTTTTTTACTTATTTCGTTTTATTTTTTGTATGGACATGAATACATGTGCGAAACTAAAGGCGTCTGTGCCAATTGGCATGTTTCACTGTAAGTCAAAACCGTGCAAACAACATGCTGATAATATTCCACTTCCAGTTGTGTTCCTTGCAAGGGTGAGCACAGTGCAGGGAGATCAGGCTGTTTTATTACCAGGTAGCCACAACCCTTCCTCCTGACAATATATTTGCAATAAGTGCATCATTACATGACACATGATTGAATGTTAATAACACTGAACTTTAAATTGGCTGAATGCGAATTAGTTCGAGTTGTAAATAGCTGGAATGTAACAAATACTGAACTGTTCACAGGTGGGAACGATGTTTGGCCCCATTGCAATTTGATCGAAATGTACCTGTAGTTATTACATGGACTTGACACTAGTTGAGTTGTGTGGCACTTCAATAGTATGTTTGTTGGGTAGGTTTATAAGATGCATGCCACACACAAATAGTCAGATATCAGAGGTACGTTCTTGTTTCAATGGATGACTTGATCCAATGGGTACAAATAATGTCCTAAAAATTAGAGGACAGTAGGGCTTAGGGGAGAACCATGGATATCTCATTCTATCAAAACTCTGTTCTGTCATATACACGGTTGGTAAAATTTTGTTTGGCTGAAAGGAATATTTATTTGTTTTGCCAAATTGAATTTGGCCAAGTGTCATGAATCCCATACTCCATCCTACTCATTGTCCTAGTTTTCAAGTCCACAGTGTCAATCACATGACAATCACATGACTGATGACCCCCCCCCCCCCCCCCCAATGAAATACATGTATATTTAGGTAGATACATGGCAGTTGAAGATATTGGGAAAAAAAGGACTCAGAAGTTTATGACTCCATCTAGCCCATTGAGAATACTTTAACACTTTCAGTGATATTCTATATGTGATGTACTAATTTTGACAGACAGCATGACCAGATCAGAAAAGGGATTTGTAGAGTGTATACTGAGATATGCTGAACAATGTACACTGGACTATAAATTATTTGTTCCAGAAATGCAGCCTTGGCATGCGCACACTTCAGTTTGGGTATAAGCCTCTGTACAAAGAGTTTGTCTCTGTAATCGCCAGCTCAGATGGGTTGACTGTTTTAATGGTTTATAGCAGAGAAAGCATTGAAACTCTATGTTTTTTTAATTGCAGCTGCTGGTGGTATCCTCATGCTGGTGTTTGTGACATCTCTGTGTATGCTACAGCGATATTTCACACGGCAACAGGGACACTATCACACCAATGAAGCAAAAGGTGCTGAGAACTTTGACAATGCGGATGTGGCCGTGGTGTTTGGAAAGACTGGGCAGCCGGAAGTGTCGAAGAAGAAAGAATGGTTCATTTAGGGCAGTGTACGTAGGTCCTCTGGGACTGTGCTGCTGACTTCCAAATCCATGCTCAAAACTTATGTAACCATAGCAACCACTTGGCCACTATGTTGTCATCATCCATCAAGATCACCATGTTATCATAACAAACAGCATGCTTTAAAGTAAATCATCAACCACAGCCATCCATGTTGCTTGAGCAACTGGCCACATACTCAAGTGTTCAAGAGAGCAGCTCAGTTCTTCAACAGTGGACAGAGTCATTTTTCTATTTTACACCACTTTGACAATTCTTCAGACTAATGACACTGCCAAGAAGGCAGCCAGTTTAGTGCTCTGGCTTACAAGGAGATTGAATCTCATTTTAGTTATCAGTATAAATATTTTGAGTGTGAAGCAAGACTTGGATGATATTTATTGTACCAAGATAAGGAAAATGGACATACAGGGCACCAAATATTAAACCAATGTCCATGGTGGTTAACAGTTGGATGTGAACACTCAAGGCTGTGCTGTATGCTGTTAATGTACCAGAAAGTCCACATCTCCAGTCCATGATCAGTGATCATGATGTCGTCTCATTCTCATGCCAGAAAGTAGGATCAGCCGAGTAAAAACTGGGTAAATGCTGACAGCTAAGACACACTCAATGAAACAACAACAACTGCATATCACACATCACAATTGAATCTTCAGGGTTCTGCTCTCATCGGACATTGTCACTGCACAAGTGTTGAACTTTTCCATAGCATTATCTCTTGCCATGGAATCCTCCGTATTCTTGAAGAAAGACATCACACTGCAGGAGTATTCCAGAGTCTGTAATGAGAGGGATTTTCCTAATTTTGTAGGATTTAGTTGGACTTTTTTTTTCGTGAAAAGGCTTAGTTTTGTAGGAAATTGTTGAAACTTTATGAAAGCTGGTATATCTGATAGTACTTTAAACATTTTTACTCACTTTTGGAGTTCTGTTGTCTTGACAAAGGAAAAACTACTGACTGTCTTTGTAGTGTTTCAGTTAATAGATGCCATCAAGTCCTCAAAATTGGGAAAAATAATAGTAACCATTTTTCATAAAGCCTTGTTACAAACACTGGTATAGATCTAGTGACTTCTGGCAGTAACTGCTTGAACTAGACTTGTTCTCCTTACTCAACTTTTTCATGATATTTATTATGGATATTGTAAATAACTTGTAGGGACTTAGTAGTAGGTGTAAAGAGACTAACTGTATACAAAGCTTGACTGACGCATGAAAACTTTTGTATCTAAATAGCAGGTCCCAAGTTGATGTGGGTTTGTAACATTGGATTACAATTTAGTCGCCCACATGGTAACAGGGTAAAGCCCATAGTTTAGGTGACCATTAATTAGTGCTAGTGCTCAATATTGAGATTATAGCATTTCTATTGTGTGGAGTGACACAGTCACTGTGGACATCTTTACCTAGAGCATTTGCAGTTTGCCGAGTGCTGTATTTTACATTTAATCCATAGGGAATTAAGCCAACGGTTTTCATTGGTGAATGAATAAGAGCATGTTGAGGAAAATTAAGTCACTGCCCATGTCATTCTTGATTAAAAAAAAAAACAAGAGAGAGAGAAGCAGATAACATTCATGAAAGACACCAGACCACTGCTGATACATGTAGGTTTTAACGGGAAAAGTTGCCTGCTGACACATCAGTGTAGGTTCCCTCAGGATTAAGTAAAGAAGTTTGAGGTATCTGTTTTATGAGGCATATGATAGAAAGAGTGAGGGTGGATGGATTTTTTAATTAGGCCTATAATTTTGCTAAACACCTGAAGAGATTTGTCGAGGTTTTCCATTAGTAAGGACAGACAAAACTTTTTTTTTTTAATGTTTAGGGTTTTTGTATAGCCAAGTAAAAAGTATGTATGTTTTCCAATTTATTCAAGTAAATCCATCCAAGTAGGAAAGTCGGCACTTTTTGGATCTGTTTCTCTGAATTTTTACAGTAACTTTATTGGCTTTTTCCTGTAAATTGCTGCCTTGTCATGTTTAGTTATTAAAGAATTTTTTTTGTCTTTTTTTTTTTTTTTGGTGCATATATATTTGTCAAAGATCTATGTTTTATTTAATGTTCATAGGTTTCACTCAATACTGGCCATAAGTATAAAGTATGGAGGAAACATCTGATTTCTTTTAAATGTCCAGAGGTACTCTGTGTGTCCCTTGATAAATTGTTAACCCCCTCCACTCTTGTCATTTAACAATTTCAGTGCCAACTGCAACTTAAAGTCAAACTACTTAAAATGAACAGCTTTAAATTAAACTAAGGGTGTCAGATTCAAGTACCAAATGCCTCGGCATGCGGCTACTTTATAGTTACATAGAATATAACAGTCCAGGTCAGCAGCTTTCCTCTGTGTGCGTTGGGTGCATTGTGCCCAAAGCAAGCTAAGGAAAGCTGTTGACTCAGTCCAATATGCAGCACTGATAGAGTTAAGTCTACAGCTTTCCCAGGTGAAAATTCAACCCATGGAAAGTGAAAAGTTGTTGATTTAGAGCATGTAATATTTTCTGACATGTGGGTGGTCTGTACTTTAAGTTAAAATATTTACATTTACAAAATGAAGTGAAAACATTGTAGGGCAGGCACTGTGTGACATTTCAATTTAGAATTTAGAATTTTTGGAGAGGAAAGAGAGGGGCAGGGTATTAAAGTCATTGTGACTATTTTTACATATGTTGTCAATGTAAAGCTTTATAAATGTATACTGCTGTGACGGTGTTAATTAATGTGGTGACTTTTGTCCCAAATATATGTTTTTGTACAGTGTTTTTACTGTCCTAGCTGTATGGCTGTTTCTTTTTCATTTTATACAAAGGAGAGAAGAAATCTGACTGTATGTTGAAAATGGTTTCAAGATCTGTTTACAGAGTGTTATCTGTCAAGTATTATTATCATGTTACAATAATCAATGCAAAAAAAAGAAGCTTTCTACATGGCTTGAAATGTTGAAAGCATTTTAAGTCCCATCGAGTAATAGCAAGACAAATGTATGGTAAAAAGGGAATGTTCCTACAGTAAACAAGTGTCATCGTGTACTGGTTAAGCAACAGTGTTTCCATTAACCCCCAAATGGGGGTATGTTACCGTTTCAAAACCTTAAATGCCCATTGAGAAATTCTAATTGGTCGCAAGTCTTGTTTATTAAAATGTAAAGTATGTGAAAATCTAGTCTACTCCCCTAAATTTCTGTTTTTCGTGGTCCCTGAAAAAGTTTTTTTAAGGGAAACGCTGTTAGTAAGCTTGCACATACTACTTGGCTTAGTGTATTATTTTCGACCACCTTGGCACATTGGGGGAGCAGTCCAGGAGCATACATACATCTATTACATATTCTGTATATGTCTAGCGCGTATATTGTCATCCTGATAGCACATGATATGGTGAAATTCATGCATATACGAGGTTATGGCATAACATTTTGTTATTTTGCCTGGTAAAGTAGGAACGTTTAAAAGCATCATGGGGAAGGATACACTTGGCAGATGGCGCTGTGTGACAGGCTTCACAATATGCGCGTGTGAATCCAACCCCCCTCCTAGCCATGACTTTGCTCAGGCTGTTCACAATACAATACCTGACAGTGACATTCGTACTTTCATTTTCTGATATGGTGTTATTAGGTGAAACAATGTTTCACATGCTTCACCAAATAGTCATACATTGTAACGTTCCAGAGTTTATTTCTTTTTGTCCATTGCCAAAGTAATTTAACTTTTGTAAGGATTTTTTCCAAGTTTTTTTTTTTTGTTTTTTGTTTTTTGTTTTTGTTTTTTTGCGACTGGAAATACACTTATTTATTGAGAAGATATTTTTATTTTAACTTACATTTTGTCCAGTAATTGTGATAGTATACACATGATTTATGCTATATGTTACGCTTGACACATTCCAGGTAAACTTGTACTTACAATAAAGCTGTCTGCTGCGGATTTATTTAATTTCACGCTGTTCTTATTTTCACTCTTTTTGCTGATGCTTCAAAACAATGAAATTAAGAACACAGTGAAAAAAATTGTTTACATGGCATTGGTAGGAAGGGTAAATAAGCAGTGAATTTAAGATCTCAGTGAAAGGTCCAATATACCAAAACTACGAAAATTAATACCCTGAAAACATGTGGTTTCACAGTACTATCGCCCCAAGTGTGCAGAGTGTTAAGAAAATTTAAGCATAGAGAGCCTCCATGGCACACCTATGTTTGGAATGTTACTAATTTAACATGCAAAAAATTGTAAAATAGATTGTATGTTGACATTCTCTCACTTTTTTTAAAAATAAAAGGAAGAGGAGGAACTTAAAAGAGACAGTTAATTATGTTATTGGTCAACAAACAGCATCATTAAGGGAAGCCATCAAAAGATCGATGTGCGATGAAAAATGAACCTAATTTAGTTAGGGGGGGAGGGGGTTAAAAGTCCATTTAGTTTTCTATCGCACAAAATCGATGTAAGCAAAAAAATATCAAAATTTTAACTTGCAAACAGGGAAAAAACTGTTTCTGCGATGATCGATACTGTGAAGCCTATGTAAAGTGAATACAAAAAAACATTCAATGTTAATAAAAGTGAAATATCTTTTATTTGACAATTATTCAATATCAATCATTTAATCCAGGGATGCGAGTCCTGTCTTCATGTTGTGGAATGGTAGTAATCCCAATCTTTAAAAGCCATCCTAAATACACCACAATATGACCTTTTTATAGTGGCAAAACCCTATGTAATTTGTGACCACTACAGTACACATTCTGGGAGATCGAAGTTTCAATGTAAAGTCGAGTTTAGTTTCGGGGGGGGGGGGGGTCTGACCCAAAACGAAATTACTTTTGTTTATTTGTAACCATTGAATTTTTGATGGCTTCCCTAATAGTTCAATATTGAATGGTAAGTTTATTTAGGGTCTATTTTTCAAACTTTCAGAGGATGGGGAAAAAATGTGTTAACTATCGGTTTCATTAAAAGAAAGTATATATGTTAGGAGTCATTCACATTTTGACCTCTTGTTTTTAGACAACCATGGACAAGTTTTCATTCTATAGACAAATGTCCCATATTTTTGACTGCAGAATATGTATGATCTTTTGACTTTTGTCTTTGTGTATATGTTGGCTAATACCTGAGACTGTGTATCACTCTTTGGCGTATATTCATTTATTTGAAGAAAGGTAAATAAAGGGATTTTAATTGTTTTTATAAGGCTCAAGGCATGGAATTGTTTTTCCCCAGGAAGGCCCACCGTGGAAACCATGCCAGACCTGTGTAGAAGTATTGTACCTTGACTTCGGCCAATAGCTTTCATGTTTATTGCTCAAAGCCAGGAGTCTTTATGGGGAAGGAGTCTGCACTTTGGGAGAAGTTTTTGTGTCTGGATGTCACGCGTGAAAGTATATTGGTGCCTTTTTGTTTCCATCAGTTGTATGCCAAGTCGATATTAAACCATACATAATGTTTTTAATTATACTGTCCCATTCTTGGTAATGATGCACACACAGTGGGAATATCACTGGGTCATGGTGGCCAAGGATATGCAAGTGTAGAACTTTGAGAATAAAGTTGGTCACATTTGGTTTGACTTGGCGGAACGTACTTAAACATCAGCTGTTTGCAGATTTACTTTTCTCTCAACAAGAATACCCCACTCCAACATGTCGCCCAAGAGGTATGTTGCTTTCAGACATCATGTTTGCACTGTGTTATTGTCAAAGCATGTGCATATCAGGAGGTCGTTACGGGAAAAGCGTGTGTCTGCCAAGTCGTCGTAAAAGTGTTCTTTAATTAGTCTGTGAAAATAAGCTTTCCCATAGGCACTGGCACAAGGTCATAGTCCTTCCCCAGTAAAGACTCCTTGCTCAAAGTGACTGATAGCAGTGGACAATGAAGAGATGAGTGCTGGTATACATGTTTATTCCTCTGACTCAGTAATCATGTACTTATTTTGTGAACTTGTGTATATTTTATAATATATAGTGTATCATTCAGCATGTTCAAGTCATGCAGGTACAAAGGCAAAAACAGGGCAAGTTTTAATCGGGACATGAGAATCGACATGTCTCAGTTGCTTTTTATCTTATCCTTTATCAGGTCACTTTGTCCACAGTTAATAGCAAATAGAGGTCTGGCAGAATTCAACCCTTTGTACTGACAATAAAACCAGGGTAGCCTTTCGGTCAGCAAAAAGCTTTGGTTGGTGCGTTTGGCGAAAGCTCTTGACCAGGGATATACTGTAAGATATCACCCGAAATTCAGAGTTCCGATATGTTGGGATAATTAACCCTCTGCGGATCAGAATAAGACCATTTCAAAAGTTTTCCTTGGTATGGGTTAAGCACAGTGTGCCCAGTCCATGGCAAGGAGAGCTACTGACCTGTGACATGCCACCATGAGAGATATGATCAACAGTGTTTTCTGTGACCATGAAGTTTAAGTAAAAGGGTTAAAGCAGACAGCAAATCACATCTGGGCATATTTTACGATTTGAGTAGGGGAGAGTTATGTGTAATAAGGAACTTGTAGATATGGAGGCGCGTGACATTTGCACTTGGTTTCAGTTCAAGGGGAAAATGGGGTGAAGTTTGTTAACCTACAAGAAATACACATTTGTGGACCAAACGGTTGTGAGAAGTACGAGACCAACTGACATCCATTGTATTAGTACAGAGAATCTCATATGCTAGGCATTTTTCTCACATGCCTGTATTTGACAGGAATTGCAAAGCATCTCTGAATTGGAGTGAGATTTCATTTTGTACTCTCACCATTTTCACGGCAATTCACTAATTGACCAATAAGAAACAAGTTGCAACAATGATGAGGAAAATTGTCTGTAGCTAGTTAGCATGGCCTGAAACATGCGCCAGGGAAACGATAAATTGCCTGAATATGTGTTAGGCGTATTAAATGCCAAATGGGCAAGTAAACATAAAACTTGAGAATATGAACCTAGGGCAATTGGATCTAGTCATATACCGGTAGTTTGTAGTCTCATATATCCAACATTTTTACATGTGCTAGCTTGGTAGGTTATCTCCTTTAGTGTAATTTTTACTTCAAAAATTTAGTGCAAGATAAGTCTATATGTACTTGGGGCATGTATTGTGTGCCCTGCCTCACTCTGAAGGTATTTAATTTTTGCTAGCGTGGCAGGAAAGTAAGAGTTAGAGGAAGTGAGCAAAATAAAAAGGCTTGATTTAAATTGTTTCTTGTACATGATGAGAAATTAAGGTCTGTGAAAGTAAAACGACAAATCACAAAATTGAAGTGGCATTCGGCAATCAACATGAGCAATTTTCCATCTTTCGGCAGCAAACCCAACTTATAGCACCATTTCCCACATGTGCAGTAGCTGTCAGGAGAATTTTATTCCATTTTAGTTTTGCGCAATCCAATGCCAAACAGTAGAGTGAAATACAATGCAACTTATTTTTGCGCATTTTAATTTCGCACTTTAGGCGGTAGCACGAAAAGTGCGAAATTAAATCGAGCGCGGATATTTCTAGAACTACAGTATCACAATGTGGATCAGCTATTCGATATTGTTGAGAAATTTGTTGGCAGCTTATTGAGATAAAGGCTTGCTTAATGTGACGACTGAATTCTGTGTATCTTTCGCTTTATTTGCTGACATTCAGATCTGCTATGCTGACAAATGACAGACACAAGTGGTAAGACAATTATCACTTTCGTTGTTATATGTCGTGGTCTGAAAATTCAGTTTTCGACTGATGACAAAAATTGACTCTGGGGAGAAAAAGTAGTTTGATGTCCGACTAGCTCAACGTCAAGGGTTTTGTTACCATGAAAAGGTACTCATTGAGATAAAAAAAATGTGGTTTCAACATAATTAAGAAAAGGTACAGAATGTATATCGGTGGTGAAATAAGGCTTTCACTTTTAATGCAGTTTTCCCAGAGAAATACCAAAGTGCAGAAAATGGAATAAATTAATTTTGTGGTATAAATATATATGCAATGCTATAAGATTGAAGTAGCAACATGGAGTTGTGATTTGCAAATTAAGGTGCAGTACTTTTTTTTAAATTTCAACCCTTGGCAAAGGTTTTAGGTTCAGTGTATAATGTATGTTGGTAATTGCTAAAAAAAATTTGTCCGACATCTTGGTTAGATATTTGAAAAGAAATGTGCACAAGTATTTTTTTTGTTAAAAATGCTTTTTATTTTAATAGTGCGACTTATCCACCCGTTTTTTTCTGTGTCCGTGAAACACAATGGTGACCTCTGACCTGATACCATGTGTTGGTCCTGGTATAAATTTTTGAATGACAGAACCTATTCTACAGTAGTTCAGACTCCACATTTACAGCAACACACTCTATCGTCTCATAAGAGTAACAGTTGATATACATGTGTACATGATAATTGTATGCAGCCAGATTGTGTATTGAATAAAAGACAGTGAATAAAGTTTACTAGTAAAGCTTTAAATGTGTTGGACAAGTATGTTCTTATTTTCTTTTGAAGCCACCAAGTTAAACTGCTGCCAGCAAAAAGTGGTCTTGTACTACAGATGGTCTGAAGATAAAGGTGTACTTAACATAGAAACCGTAAAGGGTTCTCAAAGTGCGGTCTTGACATACAGTTTCCTATTGGAGATGGTCTTTAGAACAGGTACCATTGTACAGGGAAGTGAGCATTATTTTGTGTTCTAAATTTTATTGATTTTTGATGTTTGAAAAAATCTAAAATCTACTCCATTAAGAGGCATAAGTGGAACAACCTCTAGCTAAATCACCTGGCGGAAAGAAATGTCGAATCAGGTAAAACTGTCTCCCACAAACCAAGATACAAACCGTACTTTGATATCATTTATACATGAATTTAAACAAGAGTGGGGAAAAAAACTATTAAGGAGACCAACAATAACACACTAGAATTGTACTCGTCATTTAAAAGTACTTTCGTGTCTGAAAATTACATGAGGTATGTAAAAAATTCTGAACACAGAAATGCTCTTATACTTGGATCAGATCTAGCAATCACGCACTGGCCATTGAAACAGGCAGATATTCAGAACCAAAACTGCCAATAGAATTGAGGCTTTGTACTGTGTGATGTGAACATAGTAGAGGACAAGCTTCATGACTGAGTGTGACCTACATCATAATGGAAGACTACTGCTCTTCCAAACAGTGTCTTGGGACTGCCAAAATTTTGCTGCTCCTGTTAACCAACAGAAATTTATTTTTTTCTCATCAGGTGGTAATATGATAAAAGAAACAGCAAAATTTTGTTTCGCTGCTTTACAGAAGTGAAAATTATCCCATGGTTCATAACTTTCAGTAAAAGGGAGAAGAACATTGAATAATTTAAATCTATGACATGACATTATCACCCCACCATATATTCCTCCTTGTTTGTGATACTATGTACCTATTTATTTAGTTAGTTATGTATTTATTCATTCATTTAGTTTTAAAGTACAAGGGTTTGGACAGTTCTGAGGTGTCGTAATTGACAGTGGAACTTAACCGTGATACTGGTGCACTTTTTCTTTCCTTTTTTGTGGGGGGTGGGGGTGGGGTGGGGGCTCGATGCGGTGCAGCAGAGGATTTCAACTTACAAATCGTATAGTGAACTGTAGACTAGTATGTTTGTTTTGTTTTGTTTTTTTTGATCAAAAGAGGTCGCCATATGTCCTGTATTCATCATTTTACTTTGTATGACATACTTATTTTTTTAAAAATGGTTTATTAACATTAGTATCCCATGATTTGACAGATCATGACAGCTACATACCCACGTGGTTGGGAGAAATTGCTTTCATATTTACTGATGACCATTGCACATGTTAAACAGTGTTGCCCCCTCTAGGGGTGTCATTGAACTAACAGTTGCATTCTTCTCAAAAGCCAAATCTCACATTGACTTGATTATTTTCAACATTGAAAACATTTGCTTGACAATTTTTTTTTTTCAGAAACAAGTCATTCTCTTTGTTTTGCATTTGAATAAAGAATCATTTAGTACAATTGCATCATGACGATGTTTCCATTGTAGAACTTTGTATGTGTTTCCAGTTTCTACTGATAAAAAGGTCTTTTCTCCTTGTTTGCAAAGAGGATTGCATCTTGAGTAAAAATGATATTCTCATATATAACCCTTCCAGGGATTCCACATTTCTGGGCATTTATAACAATGTTACCAACAACCTGACGCAATGTAGTGGCTAGGAGTTTTGCTAAGATTTTATAATCATAGTTTAATAGAGAAATAGGTCTCCAGTTTTTCAGATCTTCCTTCTTACTATTCTTATATAACAAAATTAAGATAGCCTTGCTCAAGCTTGGGGGAAGTGTTTCTCTTTCATATGATGTGTTTAACATATTTACCACCTCGTCACCAATGATATACCAGAAGTGTTGATAAAATTCTTATGTTAGACCATCACTTCCATGGCTCTTAAGATTTTTCATATTTTCCAAGGCATTTAATGCCTCATCCCTACCTATCAGCCCATCACAAAATGTCTTGTCATTTTCTGAGAGTTTTCTTTCCATGTTACTGAGAAACTTGTTTTGGATTTTGTTATCACCTCTGTTTCTCTCTACAGATGTCATAAAGACTACACTTTTTCTCCAGTATATCCTCTATGTTTTCAGATAAAGAACCATCTGTTTTTCTGCTTTAAAAAAAAACAAAAAAACTTCTGTTTACCTCTATTTTTTTTTCAAGATCACAAAAGAATCTTGATGGTTTTTCCCCTTCTTTTAACCATTTAACCCATGCCCTGACTGAGGCATTCATTTTGTGTAATCTTGTCAACATTGTGTTTAATCTCCCCTAATTTAGCTGCAGTGTCTGATGCACTGCAAACAAAGTTGCATATTCTTCTTTGAGTGCTGTTTTTATTAAATTTTTGTCTGATTTGATTTTGTTTCTTACTAATTGTAATAGCCAGTTGCTTAATCTGTTGTTTTCTTTATTCCCACAAGTCCAGTGGGTCATATTCTTGCTTTCTGTGTAACCACTGTTTCCAAAATACCCCAAACTCATGTTCAGCCTGTTTACTTTTCAAGAGCATATTATTTCCAAATTAATTTCCCCTTTTCACATCATGTAAATCTACAAACCTCAAGATCACTGGAAGATGATCTGATATTTTACTAGGCACATTTTTTTTATGTCTGCTGTTAAATATTGGCTAATCATAAATCTATCTTATCTGGGAGCTATTTTTCTTTTGTCATTATTTTTGTCTAATTGTCTCCAGGTGAATTGTTTTACATCTGGATGTAGCATCTCCAAGCATTAATTAGATCTAAATCGTTTATTAATTTTCTCAAACTTTCAATTGACGGGTCTTTTGATTTATCCTTGATCTCATTACTAGAATCTTCTGCATTTTTAACTACATTATAATCACCACCTGTGATTACATCATTGGATGTTTATTTGTCCTGATATGATTTGATTTTGTCATTTACAATGTTGAAATATTCTGCCCTTTCCTTAGCACCGTTGGGAGCATAAATATTGACTAAGATGAGAAACCCATCTGTTTGTCTAACATCCATTTCTAAAGATACAATTTGTGTTCTGCCTTCATGGTATTGGCCATGATCTTTTACTTTCCAGTCATTTCTGAATACTATAGGATTCCAGTTCCCCGACTTCCTTGGGTGAATCAAGTTCAAAGACATTGACCTTGACCCCATTCTTTGTTCTCTTTATCATCACCACTGTGACTTTCTTGTAACATTGCTATAACACATTTCTGACTTTTCAGGAATGTAAATACTTCCTTCCTTTTAGCAGGGTTTCTCAAACTTCTAACATAAAGGTAATAATTATTGACGGTAAAATCATATATGTAACTATAAATGTAGCCTCATGGAGGGCACTGTATACAATAAAGTTTCATCCATCATCAATAAGTTTTTTGATGCAAGTTCAAAAGTCAAGTACGAAAAGGATCCGGCTGGCGGTTAAGAAGTCCAAAATGTAAATGTTGTGCGCGTTATACCAATTTGCGACATCCACAGATCGCGCAGCGCAGCCGCATTCTATGGATGCACATGCAGTTCACACACACATGGATGGATCTGGCAACAATCCATGGATGGCGCAGTGTGTTCTTCCGATGGGGATATATAGGCCTACTTTATAATGCAAAGGTGGCCACGCGCATAGCAGAATTGTACAATATATCATACGCCTACATTATCCAAGATAGACTAGTTCAGAGACCCGTCCAAGTTTGTGGCTGCATTTTTGGCCTCTGGGGCCACATTAAAAAAAAAAAAAAGGGAAGTTTCCGCAAGAGTCTGCACTTCTGGCGGGGCTGTGCCTATGTCCATGACCGCTTAGTAGGCCTACATGTCGGGTGTTTCATTCAGGCCGTGACTTTTACCCCAAGAACCGTGGATCGTGAGAAGGGGTTGGCTCCGAGTTGGTGAAAGTGGCTCCGATACATTTTAGGCACATAGTCTATATAAGTAGTAAAGTACAGTACCTTACGAGCACAGTCCTGAGTTTTCAGTATATCCGTCACTCCGTCAGAGGAGTTGATGGGCACCGATTTCTCTATGATTGATGGTGCACGTTATTCCAGCCATTAACTAATAAAATTGATGCTGCAAATGGTATATCAATAGAATTTTAAAAATTGGTAGCATATGCAATATTACTTTTCAAGATACATTAATAAATTTATACATTATTGATTACCATAAACGGTAGAAATGCCTTCATTCCGCATTGGCTGTACGCTGGCTCCAGTTAGGCCTACGTCATTTTCTATTTCCTTCCATGACGGGTCATTGAAATAAGGTGTCATTGGTTGTTTGCGTGAAATACCCTCAAAATTATTGTTTGAAATAATACATTCTGTCCTACATTGTATTTGGTAAACCTAAGTTAAGCTCAAAGCTCCCTTCTCAAATACAGCCAAACTGCCTTCATTTGGTATTAACATAGCCTACATCTGGGTTCGGGGTTTTTCTAAAGCTCATGAGATCCATGACTGTGAGGAATAACTCATTAAGTTCTTTCCGACTAGTTTCCATGTGTGGTTGAGAGTAAATCCATAACTTTTTTTTTTTCTATTTGGATAAGCATAAAAGGTGAAACTGGCTTTATTTGGTAGCGGCTACGCACTGGCTCAGACACCTTCATTTCCTATTTATCGTATAATGATTCATAAATATTGGGTTTTACCCACATGCCTCAAAAATCACTATTTGAGATACGAGATTCTGTCCATCATCGTAGCATATAAAGAGGGGAGGCAAGGGGGGGGGGGGTCTTGATCACAGTTCACAGGGGAAAAAAAAAGTTTTAACAGTTCACAGGGAAAATTATTCAGTTTATATGCATATTCACGATTCACGAGCAATGGCTTAATCACGAATCCCGAAAATTAATTTTATTGTTTCACAGATCACGGAAAATAAAAAAATAGGATCACGACGTCGAGTCACGAAAATACCCCCCCCCCCCCCCATAAACCACAATCCGTGGTTACCTTGTCAATCACAGCTAAATTGTCTCCATATTGTATCAACTGACATCTGGTCCCAATAACTTTTCAAGCTTCACAAAATTGAGGCTGTGAATATATGTAAATACATGTATTTATTTTTTATTTTGGTATTTAGCAATACTTTTTTAGATACATCAATACTTTAATATGTAATTTATTGACATAAAAGTTCAAGGAATGCCCATTTTGTATTGGCTGTCCCCTGGCTCCATTTACCTCATGTGCCATTTTTTCTATTATGGGTATTTGAAATTAGTTGTCGTTGCCTGTTCACATACAATACTTTCAAAATTACTGTTAAAAATACTACATTATGTCCTACATGTACTTTCTAATCCCTAGATTAAGCTAAAGGCTCCTTTCTCAATTACCCCCAAACTGTCTCCATTTGGTATTTATAGGCTTACACCTGGCTGCAGCGGTTTTCCAAACCTCATGAAATCGATGACTGTGGAGAAGAATCTTTATGAATCATTCCAAATAGTCTCCATAAAAGCATAAAAGGCAAAACTGGCTTCATTTTGTACTATCTCCGCATTGGCTCCAGCACCTTAATTTCCTATTTTCCACTTTAATTAGTTAAAAAAAAGGAGGTTCTACATGAATGCCTCCCAAATCATTATTTAAGATACAACGTTCGGCCCTCCATAAAAGCATGTAGGCCTAAACCTCAGGTTATACGGATTGTTTCCTTATCAAATAAACCTAAACTGTCTCCATTTGGTATCATCCTACACCTAGCCCCACTTAGTCTTCCAGACTCATTAAACTAAGGCTGCAAATAATAAATAAATAGAATTTTTTAAATTGGTCTGCATAGTTACCTTTTAAGATACATCAATAACTTAATACATTATTGACTACCATAAGAGGTAGAATTGTCCTCATTCTGCATTGGCTGTCCGCTGGATCCAGTTTCTTCACATCCTATTTCCTTCTATGATGGGTCATTGAAATTAGGTGTCGCTGGTTGTTCACATGAGGACGCTTACATTATTTTAGTCCATGACGTGACTGGTCCGTCCTATTTGGGAATGATGGCACATACCGAATAATTATTTTCCATATTCCCAGCAAACAGGTTTAGGGGTGGGGAAGGAAGGCGTCGGGATTTGTGAGGTGCGGAATTGGTATGGTCCATGTGACTGAATGACCTTGGTTTCAACGTATTTTATTGAAGACACAAATAGAAAAGTCATAAGGACAATGCGAAGCTGACAGCAACCATATTTCCTCCCCATGTAATTTGAATATAATGGTAAATAAATAAATAAATAAATAAATAAATAAATAAATAAATAAATAAATAAATGAGAGAGAGAGAGAGAGAGAGAGAGAGAGAGAGATAGAGAGAGAGAGAAGGGAAGATGTACAACAAAAAGGCATTCTAATGGACATCATGTCAATGTGAATGATTGGCAATGCCTCACAATAATAAAAGTTGTTAGACAGGATGTCAAGGGTGGAACATACATATAATGGGGGTATCCCATGACAAATACGTCATGTATAAACTTCAGACCTTCAATTGGGCATATTTATGTCGATCTTGTCATGGAGGTACATTTACCTGCTCAACACACTTTATTAAGTAGCGTGTTCTCGCTTGTGAAATATTTTTGCGTCTAGATTTAGGTGATATATATTTTCGACGAGTACAGTTTTGATCATGTATCTTCTTTCTGCGCTTGCCATCCAAGCATCACCTACTGTGTGTCATACCCCTTTTGTAACACTTTTGCAAAAGTTTCAATAAACACATTAAAATGGAATGACTTGTTCCTATTGCTTGATTGCAGCCATGAGTTAAATGTTCTTGAGAAAATTAATCTGAAAAGAAATTTGATATATATACATACATACATATATACATATACATATATAATATACATACATCATACATACATGTGTATACTGTATAAGTGGAAATACTCCCGAGGTATTAAACTTCTTGATTCTTCCCAAATGGAACCAGTCGGAAAAATAATGGGAAAAAAAGGAAATTTACTGAAAATAAAATATTCTATAGGCCTAGGTCTTTGATTTTTCGTTTTTGTTTTTAGATTGTAAATAAGGACAATAACATATATATATATATATTTGTGTGTGTGTATGTATGTATGTATGTATGTATGTATGTATGTATGTATGTATGTATGTATGTATAGGGGAAGGTTGCTGGGATTGGACCACTGCCTCGATTGGACCACTTCTCTCCTGAAGCCCCTTTGTGTCGAGAAGTCTGATTAGTTATTCTAACTACTTCCTTTGAAACTTTCCAGAGCGCCATGAAAAGTGTGGGTACCAGTCTCCTCATTTTGCTGTAAATTTATGCCGATTAATGAAACTGTCAGGTCTGATCTAACTTTAGGGTGGCACATTATTGGGTGTAAAATCAAGTTAACTACTCGTTTTGAAACAGAATGTTAGTTGTATCGTAGGAATAAAGGTTTACTTCAGAATGCCTAAACATAGTTTCAGAAAAACATTCTGGGTCAAGGTCAATATTAATTTGTTCAAAGTAGTGTCCAGTTGCCTCGATTGGAACCAAAAAACTTCCTTGATTGGACCGTTTGTGCCTTGGTGGTCCTATCGAGGAGATGGTGGTCCAATTCAGGGTACATGTTATTTTTGGTCTAAAAGTGGACATATGGGCCAAATTTAAAAAATCATAATTGAAGTTTTAATATTATCTCGCAATATTAAGCTCAGAATATAAGAATTCAGTCCATTTTTACATCGATGGGTCGGCGGTCCATTTGTGGAAACCATGTGGTCCAATCGAAAACGAGGTATCCTCGATTGGGACACCTTCATCAAATCTAATTTTTTGTCGTAATTAAATTATTCTTTACATAAACTGGTCTTTGGTAGTACCATAGTAATCTGCTTGTGGATGCCGATTCATTTCATACTTCAACATGCGAAAAAGTGTCTTTGTTTGCCTGTAACGGGCTGATGAAGTTAGGGGGTCCAATCCCGGCGACCTTCCCCTATGTGTGTGTGTGTGTGTGTGTGTGTGTGTGTGTGAGAGAGAGAGAGAGAGAGAGAGAGAGAGAGAGAGAGAGAGAGAGAGAGAGAGAGAGAGAGAGAGAGAGAGAGAGAGAGAGAGAGAGAGAGAGAGAGAGAGAGAGAGAGAGAGAGAGAGAGAGAGAGAGAGAGAGAGAGAGAGAGAGAGAGAGAGAGAGAGAGAATATGTCTATTAAGACGTCTCGGTAATAAGACCACTCCACATAACAAGCACCTTTCGACAGTTCCACTTGGTTCGCATTTTACTTTCCATGTTAAGACCAATCCCCTTATATGGTTACATGTATACATATATAGATACAGACAGCTTCTGAGCGGACAGCAGGTGCTAGGTGGCAACGCTATACTGACCTTGATCAGATAGCAAATCTCAGCTGACCTTGGCCCAGCCCTCCTATAATGATTATGTGACATAAATGATACCTAACATACCCGACAATGGAACGAGTTGTTACCAAAAATACTATTGGACATCTTTATAGCGGCACATGATACAGTCCTTGTAAATAAAACAAAATCACACAGCATTCGGTGTGACTTTCAATTGGCACCCTATGATGGTCAGAATGTTTATTTTCTTGTCATGCGTGATGAGTTTGCCCATATTATGACCATGGCTATGATGCAACAGGGCAAACTGAGGTTGCAAGAATTGTCAGACGCCACAAAGTGGAGAAAGTTTCAAAATGTCTTGCAGGGAAAGGCATCCCTCCTGCTGGAGAAAATGACAAACTGTTTAGCTTTGTAACAGAGCGGAGTAGTCCCAACGGCGAGCAGCTGAAGCTTTTAATGTGAACAGGAGTGTTGTCTGTCGTCTGCTACAAAAAGGAAGACACGTGATGTCATTCGAGGTGCTGGACCTGGGAAAACGTCACCAAAAAATGATGATCAACTTGTACAGTATGTTGAGGACGACTCATTTCTTCAGGGCCAGAGGGGCGCCAACATTATCTGCAAATATCACATCCAACCGTGAGATAGGACCGTTTACAGGAGATGGAATGAAGCCGGTATAATGTCATTCAAACGTTGTTAAGTTTCCAGTAAACAGCCAACAAAACTAGAAAAGTTTACTTGCTGCATATCAAATCAGCGTGTGTGTGTGTGTGTGTCTTCAAAGCATACTGGTATGGCAATGTACAACTATTCCATAACACAGGAGTAGAGGTTATTCAAGATTTAAATTTTCTAATGGTGCTATTTAGCATAATTTAAATTGCTACAACTTTTATATTTAATTCATTAGGTAGGCAAGGGTCAACAACCCCCTAGTAGAAGTTGGAATGACATCTCTATCTATTGTAGTGTTGAAGATATTCAAGATTAAAAATTTCGAATATTGCTAATTAGCATAATTTAAATTGCTGCAACTTTTGTTTTAGATTCATTACACGCGCAATGGTCAATAACACCCAAGTAGAAGTTAAAATGACATCTCTATCTATAATAGTTTTGAAGATATTCAAGATCTAAAATGTCAAATGCCCCATTTGTATAAAATGGTCAAATTCCTCGTATGGAGGTACAATCATGCCAAGCTTCGAGTTTCTATGCATAAGAGTGTCCGAGAAAAGTGTCGGACAAATTTGCTGGTTAAGAAGAAAGAAAGAATTTCAGGAAAAACAGAAAAGTGTGTGTTGACACACACACTTTAATAAGAGATGAAATTGTATGCTTAATTTTCACCCTTTCCCTTCAATTTCACTCAATGTTTTCCACTTTACTATGTCATAAGAGTCCAATAAATGCCCGAACTTTGATATCCAAGTTTGCTATATTGACTTTATTTGATTTAACAAAATTAAACTTGAGTCTTTTGTAATTTGATTAATTGTTTTATATTCCATTTCCATTTCTTTTTTCTTCTATGTTTTCTTTTACATTTTTTTGGTTTGTTAAACAGAAAAAAAGCCAAACCAAAACAAAACAAAACAAAACAAACAAAAAACTCAACAAAACAAAACAAAACAAAACAAAACAAACCCCCCACCCCCCAAAAAACAAACAAACAAACAAACAAACAAACAATTGGCATGTACTCCACTACACAAGACTGATTCGAGCACATGTATAACACGGAGGTACTGAACAACATGATCCGTAGCCAACTTTTAAGACTAAACAATGATACATGTATATGATGGTATTGTTTCACAATGGCACCCATTTTGCATTTACCTATACGGACACCCACCTGGATAAATTGCATATGTCATCTAATTCTTTGTCCATGATAGCTGCCACTTTTCTGACCAGTGCTTTTTTCCCATCCTTCACATTGGTAAGAGCATTCACCACCCCAGAGAAATTCCCTCCAATGCTATTTCGGATGATAGATCTCACTGTTGCATCAACAACTGTCTTGGAGAATGCTTTTGATCTATTTTCTTTGCTTTCAAAATAAAACTGAACCTGCAATAAATGTGATAAATAAATGTAGACAAGTTCCATGTTTGTCTGTGTGGCAGATTCTAATGTTACCTGTGTGGCAGACTCTAATGTTGTTTCTGAATGTTCCATTTGTAGAGGGACCAAAGCCGCTTTGCAGGCAAGATCCATGTTTACTGTAATACAAATCAATGTGTCCTCCCAACTCTCCTCTCCTTTTTTACCAGTCTCTTCTTCTTCTTCTTCTTCTTCTTCTTCTTCTTCTTCTTCTTCTTCTTCTTCTTCTTCTTCTTCTTCTTCTTCTTCTTCTTCTTCTTCTTCTTCTTCTTCTTCTTCTTCTTCTTCTTCTTCTTCTTCTTCTTCTTCTTCTTCTTCTTCTTCTTCTTCTTCTTCTTCTTCTTCTTCTTCTTCTTCTTCTTCTTCTTCTTCTTCTTCTTCTTCTTCTTCTTCTTCTTCTTCTTCTTCTTCTTCTTCTTCTTCTTCTTCTTCTTCTTCTTCTTCTTCTTCTTCTTCTTCTTCTTCTTCTTCTTCTTCTTCTTCTTCTTCTTCTTCTTCTTCTTCTTCTTCTTCTTCTTCTTCTTCTTCTTCTTCTTCTTCTTCTTCTTCTTCCTCTTCTTCTTCCTCTTCCTCTTCCTCTTCTTCTTCCTCTTCCTCTTCCTCTTCCTCTTCCTCTTCCTCTTCTTCTTCTTCTTCTATTATCCGGGTACCCGCAACGGGTAACCGAATCATAACAGGAAACTACCCAACCAACATACATGCACAGAGATACGCGCAATCATTAGCCATTTAACTAACCCCAATACAAGATCGTGTCAAAGCATAAATTTTATTGGACAGTGGGCAGTTTGAACTATTCTAATATGAACATTCTTAACTCAAATGTTATTGTCCTTTGGTCAGGTATTATTAATTATTTAATATATATAATATCTATCTTAAAAAAAAAAACAACAAAAAAAAAAAAAAAAAAAGAAAACAAAAAAAACCCCAACCCCCCCAACCAAACAAACAAACAAACAGAAAAAAAAAACCAAAAAACAAACAAAAAAAAAAAAAAAAAAACCAAAAAAAAAAAAAAAACCCCTCCAAAAAAACGCACCTTTTTCGGGTACCCGACAATAATACCCGGAAACCCGACTTTTTCGTACTGTCCGGGTACCCGATCAATGCCCTACTTGAGATTCTTAGACACAGTCGGTTGATAAATTAATAGAACAAAACAAAATGGCATCTGGCAAAATTATGCTAAAATCTTGAGCACAGTTATTTCCAGTTTTTTGAAAAATTTTAAATGAACTCATCTGTGTCATACGACACGAACAAATGATATTTCAACCACATTATTTCCATTATTACTATCACATTATTTTAAATCAGTTTTCCTATTCAAACCACCAGTCGGACTAAATCCTTTCTAATGTATAATCCTGCAGAAGCTCCAACAGTGTGGATCCATCTCCTTACATTCACAGCTCAAATGAAGCATAATGGCATTTCAGTGATTCCTCAAAGTGACACTAGATGGCACACTTATCAGTAAGTCTTGGCAAGCACCACATGCATTCATGCTACGGTAAACAGTCATGAAATAAGAAAGTACAATCACAAAGAAAACTACAAAAGAATATTTGCTTCATAGCAAATCTGTCTGTGTGCCTTCAAAGGTTGTAAATATTAAATGCTATAACTTTTGTCCTTTGATACTTCACATTCCATTAAACTTATGGCTGGATGCAAATTTCAAAGTCCAAATGACCTTTATCTTCGACCTCTACAGGTCACATTTAAATTGCAAAAATGTACAGTGTTACAATACCCACAATTTAAGCCCAACTGAACCAAATCAGATGAAAATTGACCAAGTTATGGCTAGATGAAACTTTAAAGGGGCCAATCGACCTTGAATTTTGCCCTTTAGAGGTTACATGTTCTTTAAAAAATGTGCAGTGTTGTAATATCTACAATTTGAGTCTAACAAGATTAGAATTGGGTGGAAATTGGCTGAGTTATGGCTGGATGAAACTTTCAAAGGTCCAAATGACGTTGACCTTTGACCTTGTGAGGGTACATGTACGTTTCAACAATATGCAGTGTTACAATAGCTACAATTTGAGCCCAACATGATCAAAATTGGATAAAAATTGACCAAGTTACGGCTAGAAGAAAGTCACCTTCGAAAGTGGCCTTTGACCTTGAAATGACCTTTGACCTTGAGATGACCTCTACCTGAAGTGAACCTTGGCCTTTAAAATGACATTTTGACGTAAAATTGACCTTTGACATTGATATGGCCTTTGACCGTGATAGGACATTGACATTTGAGATGACCTCTGCCTTGCAGTGTGGAGAAATTACTTTCTTTTGGGGCCAAGTAAATTTTCTTTGCAATGTGTCCTGAGACAATTGGCCAAAATCCTCAATGTCAAGCCCTGAACACCGTCCACAAAAATCCTGGAAATACACGAGGAATTTGTCAATCTTTGTGTAAACGTGGTAGACAGGTTGAAGCGCAGTGTGGCAGTAAAGAAAGCATGTACAAGAAGAATGGAAAGTGATTCAGGAGATGAAAAGATGGTAACAACAACGATGGACAACCTATTCCAGGAAATTGGTGATATTGGATAGGGGAGGGGTGGGTGGGTAGATTTCCATCCACGGTTTTATTGGATAGTTGGAAAGGTTTTTTTTTGTACACGACCCCTAAAAAGGATCTCATGATTAAATAAATTTATTTTGATTGGTTGAAAGTAAGTCAGCTTGTAGTTCATTAATTTTTTTGAATATGATTGTACATGCATGTTCACCATGCACAAATCATGGTAAGAACAAGGTAACTGCAGAACATACAAAAGTTAAAACGGGTTACATGTCAAAATGATAATAAAATAATAGTTGTCATACACAACTATTATTATGTCTTCAAGGCATTTACGTAACACATGCACTGATTTAAGAGATGTACTACTTTGCTATGAAAACTTTTCTAGAAAAAGACGTTACATAGCATCGAGGTTTTGGACGCGAAAGGGCTAGGATTACTAAATTTTTCTAGAGTAAGCTTCGCATGCAAATCAGGACCAACTCGGCAATATAGTGATGTCCTAGTATTTTGTGTGTATGTAGACGTATAGGAATAGGATAAGCCACAAGAAAAAACGTCTGACAGGGTTTTGTCTTGAAGCTGGCAGCATCTGCCGCCAAGATGCATTTATTTCATCCTTTTATTTATTTTCTTAAATAAAGTGATATTTTACTACATGTAGGTGCTATTAAAGTATCACGCTAATAAGTGTATATTTTGGAGATTAACGGTTTCATTCTTCAGTTTTGATTTGGTGAAGGCCAATCAGAAAGCAGCTTATATTAATTTAGGCCACATAAATGTTTAACCCCTTCCGTCCCAGGCAATAGGCAAAGTGGTTTCACCAAAAAACATTAATTCACTTACAAAAAAATCCGATGAAAGGAGTTTGTTTAGTCAAGAAGTTCCCTTGGCGTACCAATGATCAACTAGATATTGACCATGAAATTTGTTGATTCAGTGTCAAGTTTTGTCATAGGAGAGTTAACTGCTAAAGCTCACGTGAGCCGTTGGGCCCTGTAGCATATAGCAAAAACTCTCGCCATTAAACGCCTTTATACACAGGAAAAGTCACCATAGACGTCGTTCATATTTGTGCGTGGAGGCAACTGAACAGAATTGGAAAATTGTCATCAGAATTTATGAACAACGGACTGGTAAGTACAATTAGTTATACATTGGCATTAAGTTGTGATTTAGGCTATTGAGTATCTCTCTGGACAGTGAGGAAACACAGGACAAGCCCGGGAAGCCAGTTTGTAATCCACAGGACTAAATGGACAAGCACTTGATTTTTTTTTTTTTTTTTTTTTTTTTTTAGGATGTAATGTCTAGTTGAATTATATTGTCCAGAAAACTTAGAAACAGAAAGATTACAGCTTGGAGGTGCGAGTGTGGGAGAGGAAGACAGCCATGCGACAAGGGAGCTTCAAACAATCACTCGTGGTAAACACTTCACGAAGATTGTCCACGGTGTGCAAATATACGAAGTTTTTGGTGCATTTGAGGCACGAAGACACATAGACATTGCAGGAAAACCTTCACGAGCCGGAAATGAGCAGTGTTTGGAAAAGTTAAAGCAACAGGCAGCTCCAGAGCAGAAAGAAAAAAAGATGGCGGCCATTGTTCTAGTAACCATGATGACGGGCCTGAACCTACTGAAGACACGGGTATGGACACCAGGAAAAATACCAGAAAGAAGTCAGCTAAATCATATGAGAAGAATACCCCAGGACCTGTCGATGAAGATAATGATACAGATGAGGACGGTCCCTCCCCTTGTGGTTTATGCAACAAACTATCGGAAAATGACAGTGAGCCTATGGTGCGATGTGATCGGTGCAACATGTGGTTCTGCCAGGGCTGCATAAACATAGACAAAGACACTTATAATGCCATTTCTGAGCATGTTGACTTATTTTGGTGCTGTCCAATGTGTAAACCAAAAGCACTTTCAGCTATTCGAGGAGGCTGGGACATTGAACAAAGGTGCAATGTGTATATGAAACAAGTCAACACCAGGATTACGAACTTGGAAACTATTATTGAGACCAAAGTGGATAAAACAGAACTTACCAAAGTCAAGAAGGACCTGTTGGAAATTAAAGTTCCGGATATAACTAGTCAAATCCTCCAGAAGGTAAATGACCAAATTTTCAACGCTCAAAAGACTGATGTACAAAAAGTGACAAATGAAACATTCCAAAAACAAAACGATGAGTCAACTGACAGTGAGAAAAGGAAAGATAATCTCATTATATTCAATGCTATGGAAGCTACCTACCACAAACATAAAAGATGAAAGGATAAAACATGATACAGATCTTTTCCTCGAAGTATGTGACAAAGTTTGCCCAAACAAGATTAAGAATGAGGATGCGCTAATAAGCATTAGATTGGGAAAAAAGAAAGAGGATTGCCAGCCTAGACCTATGCTCATTAAATTGTCAGACAATAACAAGAAGAGACATATTTTACGCAATCTTGGCAAATTTAGAAATGACACTGACGAAAGGGTGAACAAAATAAGGATGAGTCATGATCTTACTGTTAAAGAACGTGAACAGTCTAGGAAACTATTCCAAGAAGCAGTGAAGAAACAGGAGCAGGATTCCTCGGGGAAATACAACTACAGGGTACGAGGCCCCCCCCCCCCCCCGGACATGAAGATAGTAAAGATCAAGAAGCAAGAGAGGACGGTATAAATTCTGCCCCCAAGAAAACAACATTTACAAGTGCAGTACCTGAAAATACGTTAAAATGTTTATATACTAATCCAGGTATTCTTGATAATAAGATGCCTGAACTATTATCGTATGTACGCAACTACAAACCAGTGATTATAGGCATTGCAGAAGTTAAGCCAAAACATTTTAGATATTCACCTACTGCTGCAAGTTACAACATTGAGGTGTATGACATGTACTACAAAAACATTGAAAACAACATTGAACGTGGGGTCTTGTTATATATACATAAATCCTTGAACTCGAGTGAAGTTACCATAAAAGGGAATTATGAGGAAGGAATATGGGCTAGAGTTCAGCTTGCACGGCAAGATAAACTATTGATTGGCATTATATATAGAAGTGACAGTGGCTCTGTGGAAAATAACATGGAACTATTATCGACTATGCAAGACGTCTCAAAGTATAAACATAGCCACAAACTAATTATGGGTGATTTTAATTTCGCAGACATAAACTGGAACAATTGGAATACCCCACATTCTGAAGATCATGTAGAGCACAAATTTATTGAATGTGTAAGAGACACTTTCTTATTTGAACATGTAACCAAACCTACACGAGGTCGTATTGGACAAAACCCAAACATTCTGGATTTAAGTTTTAGCAACGAAGAAGGCATGATATCAGACCTAGAATACTTCAGCCCTCTTGGGAAAAGTGACCATGGTGTAATGATGTTTAATTTCAATTGTTATCTTGAAGTACCATGCAAATCTCGAAAAAAATATTACTATGATAGAGGAAACTATGACAATGTAAGGGAAGACCTAGATCGTGACTGGTCTCAAGAATTCTCAAGCATATCAAATGACTGTGATAAACAATGGCAGAAGCTACACGATATATTAAAAGTGTCTGAAAACAAGTGGATTCCTTAAAAAAACGTGACAATGCAGCATAGATCTCAGTTTAAAGGTTCATACCCTTTAGACTTTAAATGCCTAATGAACAAGCAAAAGAAGGCCAGATGTTGGCAGAGATTTCTGGAAACAAGAGAAGGAGAAAAATGGCAAGCTTACTGTCGCCAAAGAAATCAAGTTAGAGCAATGACTCGCAAAATACAATGCAACTATGAGAAGGATCTAGCAAAGGACATTAAGAAAAATCCAAAAAAATTTGGAAGTATGTAAATTCCAAAACTAAGACTAAACAAGGTGTACCTCAGTTAATTATTCCTGGCACGGATGTTGATGGGAAACCTAAAGAGACTAAATGTGATAATGAAAAGGCTGAGGTGCTGCTGCAACACTTTTCCGATGTTTTTACTGTAGAACCCGATGGAAATATCCCAGTTCTTCCAGAAGCTGAAGTTAGAAAATATTCAGAAGAGATTACAGTAACAGAAGAAATGATAAAAGGGAAGCTCGAGAAACTAAACACTTGTTAGTCCCCAGGCTCGGACAATTTACATTCAAGGTTTCTTAAGGAACTGGCAGCATCTCTTGCAAAACCATTGACTATAATTTTTAATACTTCCCTGATAAGTGGACAACTACCAAGTATGTGGAAGACTGCACATGTGTCAGCTATATTCAAGAAAGGATGCAAGAAATCAGCAAACAACTATAGACCAATTAGTCTAACCAGTATCTTGTGCAAAACTCTGGAATCTATAGTGAGAGACAGCATTGTGGAGCATATGAAACAAAACAACTTATTCAGTAAAAAACAGTATGGGTTTATCTCCGGTAGATCTACGACATTGCAATTACTTAAGGTACTTGATATATGGACTGAGCTAATAGATAATGGCGGCCAAGTGGATATCATTTACATGGATTTTATGAAAGCATTTGACCAAGTTCCTCACCAGAGACTGCTAAGCAAAGTATTAAGTTATGGAATAAAGAATAATTTACATGAATGGATCAAAAGTTTTCTGACTAACAGGTCTTAGCGTGTCATAGTGAATGGATGCAAATCTCAGTGGGCCCATGTCACCAGTGGCGTCCCTCAGGGAAGTGTACTTGGCCCGATTCTCTTCGTGCTGTATATAAACGACATACCCGATACAACTTCATGTCATATCTATCTGTTTGCGGATGATACCAAAATATTCAGTAAAATTTCAAATCAGGAAGACATTGATCAACTACAAGAAGACTTGAATAAACTACAGGAATGGTCCCATAAGTGGCTCTTGAACTTTCACCCAGATAAGTGCAAGACGTTAATCTTACGAAATAAACAAGGAGTACAATATGTGTGTAGGTTAATAAAAGATGGTGCATCGTATGAACTGGAAGTAGTGGATAATATCAAGGATTTTGGTGTAACCATTGATAATTTACTATCATTTGAATCACATATCTACCAAAAACTTTCTCAAGCCAATAGAATGGTGGGACTAATAAGAAGAACCTTTACATATCTGGATGAGGAGTATTTCTTGTACTTGTTTAAATCACTTGTGCGCCCACACCTGGAATATGCTCATTCAGTATGGAACCCTAGTAAATTAAAATTGATTGATGCTTTGGAAAATGTGCAGCGAAGGGCTACGAAGTTGGTACCTAGTCTACAAAACCTAAGCTATGAAGAACGTCTCAAGAAGCTCAAACTTCCAACCCTATCATACCGTCGTCTCAGAGGGGATATGATTGAAACATTTAAAATTTTTAACACCCACGACAAACAAGTTACACCTCACCTCCTCCTAATCAGGACAGTTACTAAGGGACATTCATACAAATTAGAAAAAGTGAGATTCAACAGAAATACCAGGAAGAACTGTTATACATTAAGAATAGTGAACAGTTGGAATAACCTACCATCCTATGTTGTGAACACTGAAACTAAAATACAGTTTGAAAAAATGTTAGACTATGCTTGGAACAATGCAGAAATCAAGTATAACTACCGCGCCTCACCTCCCGGACATGCCCAGAACACAATTGTGAAAACTGTAACTACAAGCGATCTGGATATAGAGGACTTTTGACCTGCGTCCAGTACATAACTATAACTATAACTAAAAGTAAAGGAGCTTCAGTGCTTTAAAATTCACCTGTGAAAAGATGTTTTCATTTTTTCTTGTCGACTGGTTTCAACGACAACGGCGAGTTTCGTGGTTCTGTCAGATTGACCAAGGAGACAATAATGAAAGAGCGACAAATTCTGGCTTCCGCTACGCTGATCAATTTTGGGCTTTGTCATATGGCTGGTAGGAATTAGCCAATCATAAGGCTCAAAAAGTGTTGATTATATCCCATAACCATCGATTATGAAAAAGAATGTATTATGAAACTTGATAATGCATCTTTTTTGGGCTGACCTTCACCCTCAATAATCGCAAAAAGGGCCCGCAAAAAGAGTGAATTAAGTAAAACCTAGAACTCACTCTTTCCGAATTAACCCTTTCAATGTCTAACAATAAAATTTGAAATGATTTACTTGAATTTCCATGATAAAAACTTTCCATTCAAGTACCAGCAAGCATTATACCACCAGCCACAAAACTTCTCCGGGTCAGTAGTCTTGATGCAGTAGCATATCATGAACGTAAAGCAAACTTTGATTGTGAAATTGTAAAAACACAACAAATAAAAACCAACATACCTCCCAGTACTGCCGGTGCCGTCATTTCTTTCGAAAAAAAATTGCTGAGTTGCAATATTATCAAGTTCAATTAGAGGCACGTCATCTTTCATTTTGTGGCAGCTAGCAGATTCACGAACTACCTGAACGCCTGAGCGAAATCACGAATGAAGTGACTCAGAAGTGAAATGACACTGTCACACGTGTGTGTGAGAATTTGATTACGTAACTGACAGATAATACGCTTTCAATCATGAAATCCCTGATCCGACCTAAACACAAATGACCATTCCTACCAGCCAATGACAAATGTGTTATAACATGAAAGGAGACGATTATGGCTATTACAACTGTCTCGTGGCTTCGCCACTCGACAGTTATAAGCCATAATCGTCTCCTTTCATGTTATAACTCTCACTTGTAACGTTTGCAGGACCAATTTTGTTTTTGGTACATTTGATATTCATATTATGCCCGTCCACAAAGACGCTTGTCTGACACAACGCCCTCAATAGCAATGTTTAACATTGTCTCGGAACATGTTGAGCGCCACACAGAAAGTGGCAAATGAGGACTGGACAGTGAGGCTGAAGAAGTTTGACAAATGGAGGAAGAGGGACTGGACGCTTGGTTTCTGCAAATTTCTGAAGAGGATACATCCCAAGTTCAAGGGAATTATCTGGAATCCTGCTTTTTTAAATCCAGGAGCGAAGCGTAGGGATTTAAAAATGCAGGATTCCAGATAAATCACGAGAACAAGGGATGTATCCTTTTTACACCATGCCTTCTTTGTTTTCATGAATATAAATGCATTTTAAAATGTATTCACCAAAGCAAATCAGTCCTGTGTTGAAATTTAGCTTCGGAAAATTAAAGCAGGGATATATGTGTAAGCAGGTGACATATATATCCATTGAGAAAACAAAAGAGGTATGGTATAAAAATATATTCTCTTGCATTGAAAGAAAAAAAAGAACAGCACGAAGCGAAACGAGATGTCCAGTTATCGATGTTTTTCTTTTAAAAAAAAATATATATTTTGCATTATATGTTAATAACTTTATGCGGTGCAGGATTTACAGTGAAACACCCCGTGGTTCCATTTATGTGTTAAAACGTAAGGTTCTTGAATCTGAC
This sequence comes from Hermodice carunculata, assembly GCA_964020975.1. Taxonomy (NCBI): domain Eukaryota; kingdom Metazoa; phylum Annelida; class Polychaeta; order Eunicida; family Amphinomidae; genus Hermodice; species Hermodice carunculata. The sequence goes on from OZ026627.1 coordinate 28,319,667, forward strand.
GCCTTTTGACGCTGTGGACTTTCGAGAAACTTTTTAGGAATGTTGTGCAAACAATATGAAATTTGTTACACTGTTTCGTCCCTCGCTTTGTGTGGCTGCAAGGTTGTGTTCAGTATACCAGAACGCTCGCGAGCGCTTGCCTTTCAGCAAAGAAACGTCACGGAACGTTTGCAAATGTTTTGCCGACTGAACGCATGGCAGGCCGTTGTTCACACCTTTCATTGGCTGAGCAGTGTGCGCCACAGGAAGGTGAAAGCAAGAGACATGCAAGCTCGTTTCGGATCCAACATGGTCTCCACTGGCTGCTGAATGACACTGCCTCTTGACGACGTTTGTAAACTGTGACTTTCAACAAAGAAATATCAAAATAAAAAAATACCCGCTCAAACTCATTTGATGCATTAGATGAAGTGGCATAAGGGGGGGGGGGGGGGTCAGTACGCTGGTACAGGTAATTATTTTTCTGGAGAACGCAGTAGCCAGTACGGAAGATAAAAATCTTTCAAAATTTTGGATAGTACGAAGTACGTAAAATAAGAAGGCTCCCAGTACGCCAGTACGGGAAACCCTTTATCCACCCTCTTAGATTAGTTAACCCTGGTTATTTAACAATCATGTTTATCCATTAGGCCCATATGCACTGTTGTCAAAGACTGACGCTGTTTTATTGCAGAGGCAGGTAGACATAAAATATAGCGCCAGTGGTACCATATTGATATCCAGTAGGTATGAACATCAAGGTAGGCAGCCAGGTTCAGACTTTGTGAATATGAATGGGAAGAGCCAGAGAATTTTTTCTTTTATCATTGAAAAAAAAGTCTCTTGTACATTTCACCTTTATTTGTTCATGTATAAGTGTAAATTAATTAAAAAAGCTGTGACATTTGATTTTCATATATGCCATGGATGTTTTGTTTGTGCTGATCACGACTCTTCCAAGTTTGCAAGTGAATATTTATCACTCCAAACCACGGGGCAAGATCTTTAATTATTATTAACAGCCAACTTTTGAGATCATAAAAAGGGCATTTTGTGGCATGTAACACCCATTTCAATTTGGTTCCTGTTTTCATTTGTTATTCATGTACCTTATGCTATAAACAACTGATATTTTATCTACATGTGGATTGTTCAGTCATGTGTAATTCGTGCAGCTGCTGGCCAACATGTTTAAAAATAGAAATTTACTTAATCACAACAGTCTCCCTTTAACAACAGAGGGACAAATGTCTTAGATAAACACCAATATCTAGTGTGTTTTCAAAGCCTAATCTCCAGAGCTGGATTTTTTGGGGGGGGGGGGAGGGGGCATATGACCATAAAATATTTGTGAAACTTTTGACTTGGATTGTTTTTAAGATGTTATGAGTTTTCGGTCGGCTTATATGGAGGGAATAGAAGAAAGGTAGCTCAATATTCAAAACTGACAAGAAAGGCTTTATTAATATTCGATTATTGTCATGACTAGGACATGGACCAAAATAAATGCATACTGACAAAGTCCCTTTAAAATTTAGAACAAGAACTCAGCATTTTACATGTATCCAATATTTAACTCTTTCTGTTCCAAGCGCTACTTAAGTCAAACTAGTCTGAATTATCACAAAGATCCGATATTCGTATTCCTGGTTAAAAGACGTTTCATTCAAGTACCACTATACCTATAGTTCTAGTAAGAATATACCAGGTCAACATCTTTTCTTGGCACGCATAGCACTCAATGAGCACCGAGAAGAGCTGATGACTGCTTCCAAAAATTTGGCACTGAAAGAGTTAATTCCACGTGAGACCTTCCTATCAGTAAAAGCAGTTCAACTGGGTCATAAGAGTCCAACTAAATTACAAAAATGTTTTTATTGTGTAACAGATGCAGAACGAAATGGAATGAACTTTATTGACATAAACCAGTGATCTAAACAGCTATGGGTCTACATTATACCTAATAAATAACATTGTGCCCAAAATAATTTATGTTGTATCAACATGTTACTGTGCTTGTACCAGACTACTCCCAGTGCTCCAACAAGTATATTAACACAGTACCTCAGTTACTTCAATTATGAAGTGTTGCAGCAATCATTTTGCCACCTAGCCGAGAAAATGAGACTGTTTATCAGATTAGCTAGCATACGTCAACACAAGGATATGGATCCAAAATGTTATTTAGAGTCTGGCTGGCCTTTGAAGTGCGCAGGATATACAGAGAAATACAATCTTTAATCATGCTGAAACCATCATGTGTCAATTTGACGCTCAGTTTCCCCAGAACTATTAGTCAGATCCTTTTCAAACCTGGCAGTGATGTACTTTAGACAGGTCACGACCAAGTTGCTTGAAGTGGTCAATCTCCATTAATTTTTGTATTTTTAACTCTGCTGACCAAAGGTCATCTGTAATTATTGAATTCTTTGCAGTCTTGACTCATGCATGTAGTATCAGATGTGTGGTCAATGAGCTTTAGTCAATAATGTCAAAATACCATAATAGTGCATGAAACTGTTGACATGTGGTATAATAACATGACAGGCTTCCTCATATTGTCGACTTTGTATGAAAACATGAACAGGAAGAGAGAAAACATTGAAAGAGGCATAGATCGTATAGATAGACCAAAACAGTAATGTATTTTTGTATAAAATACGATGTTACTATATCTATTCAGAAACCATACAAATCTTTATTCACATACTCGAAATAACTGAAGACAGATCTTTTATTTTTGAGATATTCAGATACCAGCTTTACCTTGAGTAAATGAAAATATGAACAAAAGTAGTTTTTGTTTGACTGGTGTTATATGCCTCACAAGTATTATAATGTTTTGTGTATCTTAAGTATAATCACACTGTAAACCAGTTATGCTTATTTCTTGGACACTGTTTTTCCACGTTTTTAGAGTTTGGTTCACAATTTTGCAGTTTTCATTAGTTAAGATGGGATTACACCATTCCCATCCCCATTTCAACATGTGGATTTTCCTTGCTTTCTCTGTATTCCTGCATAAGATGTGATCTTTATTCACATACTGGAAATAACTGAAGACTGATCTTTCTCTGGATTCCTGCATAAGATGATGCTAACTGTTATTCTAATGCCACTGGCACCATTTTGTGGGATCGGACAACTTAACACAGCTCTTCAGGAATGCCATGACTGGTAAGACAATGGTCAATTATTTTTCCAACTTTTTGCATATGCATAAAAATTAATAACAGCGATAAATAAGTTTTTAGGTTTAGACAGAAACAGAGACTGGATTCCTAAAAGGGTGCAAAAATGGATTTTTCTATTTTGTTTTTTTGTTTTGTTTTTAGTCAGGGTGTACATTAAAGAGACATGACGTTGTGCTCCTGTGTATAATCCATGCGCTTCTCCAGCATTTGAGTAAGTTCATCTTAAAGAATGTGATATATATTGGGGATTTCAAAGTGGTCTTGTGTAAAACTGAACGCTACCAAATGGTAATAAATGACAAGTTTTATTATTGTGGATGATTGTAACACTTATGCTCTTATGATGCTATTTTACAATCTGTCCTGGATTTACTTCGATGTAGATTTGATTTCTTTTATGTCTCTTATATATAGAAGCTTTTCAAGCTTGAAGGTTTATCATACTTTTGTGGCACATTGAAAATAAAGGACTTTTATTTGCTCCTAAAATGGCTTCAATGTTAACAGTTTTCTTGTCAGGATTTTCTCTGTTATAATGGATTTGTATTAAATGACTTGGGGAAAACAATTGGTGTTGAAAATGTTGTTCACTTCTGGGTTCCTAAAGGTAAATGTAAAGGTGTCATTTGCATAGAAAGATGGTTTCCCGAAAAAGGTGTGTGATGGAAAAGTGATTTAACCCCAAATGCATATTGCCATTTTGTTAGGCAGTTAGATATGAAGTGTGGACTTTTCTCTGTGGGGACATAGCAATCTATTATCCCAATCAAGGGCGAAACTGTTATATTCCTACCGGGTTAGGGAGATGGTTTGTCCCCGCAATGAGTATGTGCGTGACCAGGTTTTAGATTTTCCTGTATAGTTTAAAGCACATGTTGTATTCATTACTGTCAAATGAATTGATAAGACTGGCTTTGGGGCTATTTTCAGTATTTGGCCAATACATTTGTGTTTCAGGTACTTTATTCAGTACACATTTGGTGCTGCAGGACTTTATTTCTATGATGAGATGTCATTAAAACACGTTCCTGTATAGAACTGTTATGGGCTTTTAGATGGCATTCGTCATGTTTTCAGTTGTTTGCTGATCCATGATATTGACCACCTTATTTATTTCAGGCACATCGTTGTTTGTTAGGGTATGTATAAAGTGTATATGGTCCTGCAGTGATTACGAAGTATTTACCATTTAGTTTGCTGTGAATGTCTAATAAAAGGGTTTTAAATGTGTTACTTGCATTTTAATTGGAAATTAATCCTGAAAATATTTTAAAGCGTCCTAATTTGCATAATTTTTTGAACATTTAATACTCATAAGATATTTGCATTGCATGTGTCTATTGCAGGATTTGGCCATGGTTGTCTTGCCAGCATAAGCTGTTGGCAAGACCAAGCACTCACTTTCCATCTCTCTGTCCGTCCATCTGTCCGTCACTTAACAAAAAAACATTGGAGTTGCATTATTTCACCAACTGCACTGGGTAGAGCTTTCATACTTGAGTAGATGATTGATAGTGATGGTCGCTATAGAGTTGTACCATCATTGTCACGCTTCACCGGTTACATCATGCTTGAGTGAGCATTGTAGAAAAACTTTGGAGTGGTATTACTTCACTACCTACACTGGGTAGAACTTTCATACTTAGGTAAATGATTGATAGTGATGGTCACTACAGATTTGTGGCATCATTGTCACACATCATTGGTTACATGCTGCTTGAATAAGCATTGTAGAAAAAAAGGAAGAAAAGTGTATTTGTTGCTCCCTGTCTGAGAAGGCTCACGAGTCAATATGGAATCTTTGTCTCAACAGATTTCAAAATTAGAGTTTTGCATGTTTTGGGCAATGTTTGAATATATTTTAGTTCTCATAATTTCACCAAGTATTGCCATTATAAGCAAGAACTTGTCTGCAAGAAGGATTAATTGGGCACTGCCTTGTTTCCTAATTGCTTCAATAAAATATGTTTAAGTCAAGTTGTCTTACGTTATTTGTGAATTAAATTGTTAGTATTGCACGATCTTACATTCTTTAAATTAGAGTGGGTTGCCTTTGCCAAATATAAGGGAAAGATAAGCAGCCACCATCAGAAAAAAGTATGTCTATATTATCCCATCGTTTGAAGGCTGCAGAACATGCATGATTGTTTCCCACCGATGACCCATTGATAAATTCATTTGGCTGTTGAAGCCTTGAATTTTCCAAATTAAGCATGGAACATTATAATAGTGATAAAAAATAATTTTAGACCTAGACAGAGGCTGGATTGGTGATGGGCTTGAGAGAGCTTGGAATGGTCTACATGGGAGACATGGCAGAGTTGCACCTGTTTGTATACAAGCGTAAACTATAAATTTTAAGTTGCTTTAAAGGGTGTTATGCAAACTGCGAATTATAAGAGTTTTTTTTTTTATCATGTGGGCTTCTACAGACAATAAATGATCTAAGTTTTGTTGTTGTTGTTTAGGATTTTAACACTTCGGTTGGCGGAGCTGCAACATGCTCGCCTTCCACCTCTGCGGTCTGGGTTCGATTCAAGGCCGGGTAAGCATGTGGAAAGAGTTCCTACCCCTCTGACTGTGCACTGTGGTTTTCTCCGAGTCCTTCGGTTTCCTGCACCAAATATGTTGGTAGGAGAGTATACGCCACCATCTGTGCCATGGAGAGTGGTTAATATAAGCTTGGCCTACTTCGCAATCCATGTAAAAGATATAGGTCTATATCTTTTTAACACTACAGTATTACACTTTTAAGATGCTTCTTTTTCAATTTATGCAGGGTTTTATTTGTACCTGGCATCAATTATTTTAATGTTCCTTTTTTAGAAGCTTGTTATGCTTTTAGATTTCTCCTACTTTAGTACTCATTTGGAAATGAAAGAGTACACTTATTTGCTCTCATCATGTTTAAATGTTAAAAATGTTCTTGCGTCAAGATTTTTTTTGCTATAATCAGTTTGTATTAAATGACTTGGGGAAAACAATTGGTGTTGAATATGTTGTTCATTTCTGGGTTCCTTAAGTTAAATGTGCACTTTAATCATTTGCATGGAAAGATGGTTTCCCTAAAAAGGTGTGTGATGGAAATGTGATTTAACCCCAAATACGTATTGCCATTTTGTTGGGCATTCAGATATGAAGTGTGGACTTTTCTATGTGGGGACATAGCAATCTATTATCCCAATCTAGGGCGAAACTGTTATATTCCTACCGGGTCAGGGAGATGGTTTGTCCCCGCAATGAGTATGTGAGTGACCAGGTTTTAGATTTTCCTGTATAGTTTAAACGCATGTAGTATTCATAATTGTCCAATGAATTGATAAGACTGGCCTTGGGGTTATTTTCAATGTTTGGCCAATACATGTGGGTTTCAGGTACTTTATTCAGTGCACATTTGGCGCTTCAGGACTTCATATGTGTTGACGAGATGTCATTAAAACATGTTCCTGTATAGAACTGTTATGGGTTTTAGATTACATCGGTCATGTTTTCAGTTGTTTGCTGATCCATGATATTGACCACCTTATTTATTTCAGGCACATTGTTGTTTGTTAGGGTATGTATTAAGTGTATATGGTGCTGCAGTGATTATGAAGCATTTATCTTTTAGTTTGCCATGAATGTCTAGTAAAAGGGTTTAAAGTATTTTACTTGCATTTTAATTGGAAATTAATCCTGAAAGTATTTAAAATCGTCCTTATTTGCATAATTTTTTATCCTTTGATACTATTAAGATATTTGCATTGCATGTGTCTATTGCAGGATTTGGCCATGGTTGTCTTGCCAGCATAAGCTGTTGGCAAGACCAAGCACTCACTTTCCATTTGTCTGTCCGTCCATCTGTCCATCAGTCAACAAAAAACATTGAAGTTGCATTATTTCACCAACTGCACTGGGTAGAGCTTTCATACTTGAGTAAATGATTGACAGTGATGGTCGCTATAGAGTTGTACCATCATTGTCACGCTTCACTTGCTACATCATGCTTGAGTGAGCATTGTAGAAACACGTTGGAGTGGTATTATTTCACTACCTACACTGGGTAGAACTTTCATACTTGGGTAAATGATTGATAGTGATGGTCACTACAGATTGGTGCCATCACTGTCACACGTTATTGGTTACATCATGCTTGAATGAGCATTGTAGAAAAAACTTTGCAGTGGCTTAAATTATGCTGGTGAGACATTCATGTTCCCTGGGCATGGCTCTGGTTTATTAGGTGGTTAGTTTTTTGTGGGGTTGATATTGTAAGTTAAGTTGAAGGCAGGCATACTGTTTTTTCAATACTTCGATAGAGAAGTGTATGTGTTGCTCCCTGTCTGAGAAGGCTCAGGAGTTAATATGAAATCCTTGTCTCAACATAATTCAAAATTGGATTTTTGCATGTTTTGGGCAATGTTGGAATATATTTTAGTTCTCATAATTTCACCAAGTCTTGCCATTATAAGCAAGAACTTGTCTGCAAGAAGGATTAATAGGGCACTGCCTTGTTTCCTAATTGCTTCAATAAAATATGTATAAGTTAAAGTGTCTTACATTATTTGTGAATTAAATTGTTAGTATTGCACGTTCTTACATTTTTTAAATTAGAGTGGGTTGCCTTTGCCAAATATAAGGGAAAGATAAGCAGCAACCATCAGAAAAAAGGTATGCCTGGGAATTGAAGGCTGCAAAACATGCATGATTATTTCCCACTGATGACCCATTGATAAATTCATTTGGCTGTTGAAGCCTTGAATTTTCCAAATTAAGCATGGAACATTATAATAGTGATAAAAAGTAACTTTAAACATAGACAGAGGCTGGATTGGTGATGGGCTTGAGAACACTTGGAATGGTCTATTCCAGTATTTGTCCATTTGTGTGTACATGGGAGACATGGCAGAGTTGCTCCTGTTTGTATACACGCTTAAGCTGTAAATGGTAAGTTGCTTTAAAGGGTGTTACGTAAACTGCAAATTTTTTTTTTATGTGGGCTTCCACAGACAATAAATGAACTTAGTTTTGTTGTTTTTTTAGAATTTTAACTCTACAGTATTACACTTTTAAGATGCTTCTTTTTCAATTCATACAGGGTTCTATTTGTACCTGGCGTCAATTATTTTAATGTTCCTGTTTTAAAAGCTTGTTATGCTTTTAGGTTTATCGTACTTTAGTACCCATTTGGAAATGAAAGAGTACCTTTATTTGCTCTCATTATGGTTTAACCGTTAAAAATGTTCTTGTGTCAAGATTTTCTTTGCTATAATTAGTTTGTATTAAATGATTTGGGGAAAATAATTGGTAATGAATATGTTGTTCATTTCTGGGTTCCTAAAGTTAAATGTGCACTTTAATCATTTGCATAGAAAGATGGTTTCCCTAAAAAGGTGTATGATGGAAATGTGATATAACCCCAAATACATATTGCCATTTTGTTGGGCAGTAAGATATGAAGTGTGGATTTTTCTATGTGGGTAAAGAGCAATCTATTATCCCAATCTAGGGCGAAACTGTTATATTTTTACCGGGTCAGGGAGATGGTTTGTCTCTGTAATGAGTTTGGGAGTGACCAGGTTTTAGATTTTCCTGTATAGTTTAAACGCATGTAGTATTCATAATTGTCCAATGAATTGATAAGACTGGCCTTGGGGTTATTCTCAGTGTTTGGCCAATACATTTGTGTTTCGGGTATTTTATTCAGTGCGCATTTGGTGCTTCAGGATTTTGTATCTGTTTGAGATGTCATTTACACCTGTATCTGCATAGAACTGTTATGGGTTTTAGATGGCATTGTTCATGTGTTCAAGTGTTTGCTAATACATCATATTGATCACCGTATTTATTTCAGGCACATTGTTGTTTGTTAGCCTACCTATTAAGAGTATATGGTGCTGTAGTATTTATGATGTCTTTACCTTTTAGTTTGCCGTACATGTATAGTTTAAGGGTTTATAATATGTTCCTTTTATTTTAATTGTCAATTAATCTTGCTTTTTTATGCTTTTTGCATTTTTTTTTGGCCTTTTTTGCTTTGTCCTTTTTCTTGTTTCTTGTTTAATTTTTTTTAATATTATCTATTACCACCATTTGGCAATTGAAAACGTTTAGAAGCATCTTTATTTTCTTACATTTTTAAGGTTTCACATGATATGATATTTGCATTGCATTGGTCATTTACAGGATTTGTATCTGCTGTGCATTGTCATGACTCTCGATTTCTCTGTTCACCAAACTATAGTGCAAGACCTAACTGATGATAAAACAGGTGAGATATAAATGTGTTCTTTTAGATATACTTCAGTTGCTTTTTATGTATCTTAAAACCAACTTGGAATATCATCTTTCGGATTCTCTTGCTGCTTATCAGAAATGAAAGTACAATTCTCAAAAGCTCATTCAGTTTTGGCACAACCACTTTTGCATGATTGAAATTTATTTCTGGGTCACCCTGGTCATGATGACCCACTATCATGATGGAAAGGGAATTGCATAATTTTGGGCATTAAAAGTCCTTTTCTTTTTGCATTACATATATCTTTGAACATGATTTTCCTATAAGCCGCAGCATGTAATTGTGGTCAGTGTCTTGTTCACAAATGTTCAAAGGGCATGAAAGATTGATGTGTATCAGAATTTGTTTTCTTTTGTGCAGCTTTTTCTGCCAGAAAATACGTATATTTTTTATTTACTGAAAATAATATGTATGCAAGGATACGTTATAGAGGAAAAAGATCATTTACATTGATGCAGTAAATGTTTATCATACATGAACAGAAATGTAAAGGTAACAAGATTGTCAGTAGGAGATATATGACATTGCTTTCTGAAAAAGTTGTTATAGGCAGAAAAGAATAGAAAAGCCAGCTGACAGCAGCATGACTTTTATACAACAGAATTATTTACATCACGTCATGTTGGCAAATTTGCAGGTGCTTGAATAGAAGGCACAGGAAGTCCAAGTGATTGTGTGTGGTATGAATGGGAAGAGACAAGAGTTTTTCTATTATCATTGAAAAAAGGTCTTGTGCAGATTTCACCTTTATTTATTCATGTATGAGTGTGAATGAACTAAAAAACTATGAAATTTGATTTCATATATGTCATGGATGTTTTTTTTTGTGCTGATCGTGGCTACTCAAGTTTGCAAGTGATTATTCATCACTCTAAACCAACCGGCAAGATTTTTTATTACTATTAGCAGCCATCTTTTGAGATCATAAACCGGCATTTCGTAGAGACTTTGTAATATGCAAGACGCAACTGTATTTGTTTCCCGTTTTCATTTTTCATTCAGGTACCTTATGGTACAAACAACTGATATTTTACCTATATGTGGATTGTTCAGTCATGTATAATTCGCGTAGCTGCTGGTCAATATTCTTTAAAATAGAAATTTACGTACTAAAAAACAAAACAAAACACCCGCCCCAAACAGTTCTCAATTTAACAGCAGACACACAAATGTCTCTGATTAAAATCAATATCTGGTATGTTTTAAAATCATAATCTCCAGAGCTGGGATTTTTTTTTCTTTTTCTTTTTTTTTTGGGGGGGGGGGTATTATCATGGAATATTTGTGGAACGTTCGACTCAGATTGTTTATGATACGTTAAAAACTTGAAGAAATGTGCCTCACTCTGTCCATTTTTGTTATGTAGAAATCCATTAAGTTTTAAGTTTCACAAATTAGGTCCCAGTTAAGTGCCAATTTCTAATTTGTGTACAGAATATATGATATATGGTAACAATCACATCACCAACTAATAAGATTTTATTCGTTTTCGGATGAAATATACGAAGATAAACTGTCCATCACTTGCTGCTGCTGTCCCATGGATCCAGAAGATCAAATTTGAGTCCTAAGTTTCACAGATACTGAAGCGTAAAGTAGACATCCTGGATGCATATGGACAGAATTGTGAGAAAGACAGAAAGAGACAGTGTATAAAATGATTTATATTGGTTAATATTTGTGTTGTTGCAATGTAATAAAGTTATCTTACTTTAAGTTTTCTTGTTGTTTCATTATAATGATTGAATAGAATCAGATGCGTACACATATGCATATTTTATGACAGTCTATACAAGTTTATCCCCTTTGACACAAGTGTACTCTGAGATCCCGAAAGTTCAGCCCCTGCCTATTGTGGACACCTGTCTATTGCGGACACATTTGCCAGAACCACAGGTGTCCGCAACAGACAGGTTTTACTGTATATATCTATTACGAGTTTTCAAAGACATATTGCCTAATACTGGCAGCACTGGATACTGGAATTCAAATCACAGCACATATGACAACAGACAAGAGATATTTTAGCATGAAAAGTGTATTTGATCAGTCTACTTAGCTCCATCTTGGACTAGGTACCTGACAAGTGCAGGCAAATAGTATATACACACTAAAGAAAACTATTGTCCGCTTCTCTTTTCATGGAACTTTTATATATTTGGTAACAATTTGAACAATCAGGCATTTTCTGCACACATAGCAGTGCAGTAAGTGTTCCAAGTGTAGTGAAACTAATGTTGTTTTTTATAATTGTCTGATGAATATAGTTATTGTTAAGGTCATGTCAGGTTGGCTCAAAGTGTTTGATGTACTCTCTCTCTCTCTCTCTCTCTCTCTCTCTCTCTCTCTCTCTCATAAATAATTAGCATGTAAATCAGCTGACTGACAAGTTGAACTACGTCTGATTATAAATGAAAAAATTTAAAACTGTTACAGGAAAACAGCTATACTTACAGTTACCTTTAGGAATTTCAACATGATTTCTCTTTTGCTTTCTCTCTCCTTCTTTCTTTTCATAAAACCTAATTCTTTCTCTGATAAAGGTGGTAGAATTTTACAATAATTAGGACTGTTTTACAGTTTGAACTTTATAGAACCATGAGTTAGATGTACGTTATGCTTGGCTGACTTGCAGATAACTTACAATAGCATGCTACATTTTTTTAATTCTAAATTATTACCTTAATAAATGACTTATTAGATGACTTGTGGGATTCTGTGCTGTCTTAAACATTTAAATTTCCTTTCAAAAATACTTCTGGAGACCATACTTGAAATGTGACTGCTATCCTTAAAAATTTTGGCTATTGTAATGCAATCTTTTGCTACGTTTTTATGGTTTGAGACCTAATGTCACTTGCTTCTGACTGATGTTTAACATTTGAACCAATGTACTTACTATATTTGCCCATTCAAACACTTTTTTTTTTGAAATACTCTTAGTTTATCTCCTTTAAAACAACATCATGTCTTTAACTACATGCCTAAAACACATCGAATTATATGATCATGTTGTTTGGATCCTTGTTGATGATCATTTTAGGCCTAAGGGGCTTTTCTGATGGATTGATGTTGGTGTTAGTGTCATTTTGTGGACTTATATTGAAGGTGATCATTGTTCGGATGGTGGTTACAAGTAGTACCTTTTTAAATACTGAATTGTATTGACATTTTCAACAAATTAGGAACCTGCGCTTACAAATTCTCTGATGTGCTGCAAATTTTGGTCCCTTTTCATTAATTGTATGGTCCTATATGCGCATGAATGATGCACCTGTTCAAGCCAATTTACTGAAATAGGCCTATAATTTTAAACAAAACTTTTTGCATCCGTCATGTTAAAACTAGACATGGCTTTTTCGACCCTATGGACCTTTGCACATACTTTTTGGTCTCTTTTGGGTAAATAAGAGCTATAAATTTATGTGTTTTAGCTATATATACCAAGAAACATTGCGTTTGGTCGGAAGTGACTTAGATTTGTTTCATTAGGACTACGGTTTGGATATGGTAATGACACTGTCTAATTTAGTAAAACTTGGTGATTAGTATTTTATTACATCTGAGGTACCTGCATGGAAACAATGAGTTTTTACATGGGAGGTGACGGATGTAACATGCGTTTTATGTAGAATAAAACATACTATTCAAACAATGACACTTTCTGCAGTTTAGGGGTTCTTTATTGTTAGTTCCAACAACATACCTTTAGCCACCTTCATTGCTGCTTTAGTCCCTTTGCATTATATTTGCAACGCTTAGACACGGTAAATTCATTCTTACCAACACAACCATTATTGCAACATTTCAAATTTGTTTTGGGCTGAAAATACATCAAACATTAGCTTGCTTCGTTTCACCCAAAAATGATCATGCATCAAGATGTAAGCGGCAATTTTAATAACTGTTCAGAAGTTCATTTTTTAACAGTATGTTTTGAGACTTCATTTGGATCCACGTAAGCAATTCGATAGGAACTTCATAGAGGCGGCCAGACTTGCCGCATGTTTTTGGTGTTTCAATGCTTGCAAATATTTGCACATCAACTGGTATCGGTCACTTAAAATGGTTCTCAGTTTTTGCGGTTTGGCGCAAAGACATTTCTGAAACCATAAGAGCAATGAATTTCTGTTCATTTGATATGTTACATAATACCTTGGTAAATAATTAATCCGGAAATCATAACTTGGTCACACTAATAAAAATGAAATCATTTTCAATACTTCTTGTATTGCAAAGGAGACACAAACGGTCGTTAATATCAGAACCATGATGTCTGCTGGGTTCTAATGTCAAACTATGATTAGAGACTCTAAATGTTGCCAATGATACGAGATATTTTCTTGTTGAGATGGACATTAAATGTTTATCAGGATCGAAGAAACTTTTCAATTTACAAAAGATTTTTACCTGGGCTGTCGTGTAAGCTGCATGTCCAATCCTGTTGAAAACAATCTCTAACCCTATGCACAAACGTTTAAAAACAAATCTTCAGAACCTACTTCTTGGCATATCCAAACATGACTAAAACAAAATTTATCGAGTAATTGCAATGTGTTGCCCAAGTTGTCCTTCCATTTTCATCTAATCTTTTTAACATAAGATAACATGCCATTGGTATTCTACCATCTGGCATTTCAATAATTTCAACCAAATTTAACACGTTCTTTTTTTGTAATAAACAGTACTAAGTGATGGACGACCACATTCTTCTAAAGCTGCCATTTACTCGAATTAGATAAAATTTCAAGAATATATTTACAATGTCGTGTTTGAATATCTTCAATATGTTTTGCGTACTGGTATCCCCAAACCTCCCCCCCCCCATATGTAAGAATCGGAACAACCATCTTATCAAATGCCTCCATAACTACTGGAAAAGGCAAACCATTAAATTTTGAAAAGCTTGTTTAATTATAGATACAGCTTTCTAGGACTGTGATGCCAAGGTGCTAAAAGCAGGTGCCCATGCCAACATTGAAAAAAAAAATTATGATAAGGGGTAGTTTGCAACCTTTCACCTTTGTAATACTTTTCTCATTTTATTTACTTATACTACCATTTCTGAAAACTATGATTTTTTAGTTTTATCTAAATTTACATTCACACCCCAATTATCTGAATATTGTTCCAATATATTAATCAGTGTTTGCAAGAGACCAACTGTGCCCGCATATTTCTCTATGATATCTGCATAAAGTAAGATACAGAGATTTAGGCATGAATCGTCAATAAAAATTCCTTCACAGTTATGTCTCTCAATTTCTTTAATTCATTTAAATATATTGTTAACAAAAAGGGGCCAAGAATGCAACCCTGATGGGTACCAACGGAACACTTAAAACATTAAGGTAGACCTACTAATGACAAAACACATGAGGACAACTTACTGTACAAATGTTTTAGCATTTTGTGTATTTTTTCCAAGTACACCTTCTGAAATAAGCCTTTTCCACAATAAAGGGTGATAAACCGAATCGAATGCCTTCGAAAAATCTGCAAAAAGACTAAAAACGCCCTTTTGGTCTCGATAAATGCTTTTGACCTGATGGAAATAAAGAAACTATGTGATCCACAGTTGATTGTCCTTTCTGATATCCTGCTTGATAATCATACGTTTTGTTTTCTTCAGAGGCCCATTCAAAAAACCTTTGGCAATGATCGTGAAAACTTTACTTAATATGGATTGTATGATAAGTGTCAATCAGGATTCATTACGATGACTTTTTAGTTCTACTCCCTGGCCCATTTGGGGTGCCTACATGTGTGAATAGTTTTCCGTTAAAGGTCTAGGGGGCACTGCATTTTGAAAAATTACTTGAATGCCTGTAGTTCTAGACATACCCGGACTATTTTCGCACAAAATCATGAAGACTTATGATTCAATTAATTGGTGTGTATGGGATAAAATTTTGAAAACATATATTTATATTAAAAGGACAGCAACATAAGGGAAAAAAAACATATGCAGGGCAATCCTTTTTTTCATGTAGCTGTGAAAAGATTGCTGATAAAAGAGGCTATCTGGTACATTATTCCCTGTACAACCCATTATCTATCTATCTATCTATGTATGTATGTATGTATGTATGTATAGATATATATATATATATATATATATATATATATATATATATATATATATATATATATATATATATATATATATATATATATATTTGTGTGTGTGTAATTCCTATCAGTGTCACCAGCAGTTTCACCGGACAACTATGCCCCAGCGCCAAATGTCCCACCAGGTAGCAGCATGTTTCAAGATAGAAAATCGAAACTAAACTAGCTTAAGATCTGTCGCTACATTCCCGGCCCCACATGAACAGCTCAGGGGCTGTTCATTTTCAAAAATCACAACCTAGCGACAGGACAATCGCCCACTGTTAAATGCATATAATTTACTTTTCCTACATAAGTCTACCTTTAAGGATGGATGCACATATCAAGGTTAATTCACCTTTGATTCAAATCATTTGCCACATTTATAGCACCAATGCTAATGAATATTCATAAACATTTTTTACGTAAAGCTTATTGCCAAATGAGGCTGTGTAACTTCTTCACAGTTTACTGTAATAGATCTTTACTACTGTTGCACTAGATCATTCACTTATTGACATGTAGACACTGACTTAACTGTTACCATTCTTGGTCCTGTAACAATGTCATTAAATTGCACATAGATCTAAAAATAATCTTCACCTGGCTAACAAAAGGTCATTTCAAATAACTATATAATTGTGTTTCAAGAAATATTTATAAACGGTACCTATTCGAGTTGTGAATGAGGTCCAGACATTTTGAATAGTGTGGAGCAACTAAATAGACCATCGTATTTATTTATATATTTATGAATTTATCTGTTTACTTTTATCTTGCATAGTGTTTTAGATAATGCTGGCAACAGTACTGCTTAAAACACAGAAGCCAAGCTACAGCCCTGTGCAGCTTAACCAAGAGGTGTATCTATTGAAGAGACTCTCCATTCCTGTATACCCACAAGTCAAAAGGACCTGAACCTGTTTCTTCATCTGTGTCACTTTGTGACAAACTGGGCAGATACTGTGGCTGTAAAGGCCAATCACTTCGATCCTTCCACAAGAATCGAGGACCATGAAACCAAACTTGAAGTTTGTCACTTTTACTGGCCTTGAAACCCCATCTCCTGGATTTGTTGCTGAATTTTATATACATCCAAGAATCAGGATGTAAAGTCTCCACTGTCGACTTAATAATAGATAGAGAAAAAGCCCCTAAATGGATTACCCTGGTGAAATTTTCTGAAATCTTAAAGATCTGGTTGGCTGAAACAATTCCACAGAATAACCACATTCTGATTGGGAAGAATAATTGTACTAGGGAAGTACAGTGGAAGTCCCCTAGTTTTTGAGATTTACTTGGTGGAAAAATGGAAATCAATAACGATTAAATGCAGTAATTTTGTGAACTATATTATTGTGTGACACACTGGAAAACCCAGAGTGTTAAGTTCAGTACAGGAATTGTGCAAGAACATAACCTAGATACAGTCATGAGATGAGATAATGAATCAGTCCATACTTTGTTTTGATTAGACATGATAATAACAGGATTTAACTGGTTGTGACTGGATCTAGGCACATAAATCTGCTGCATAGCAGTTTTCTATGGAATTTTTCATTGTTCATGAGCCAGCCTTGAGTATATAAGGAGGAGCACTTGCCATGCTGGACACAGATTTGACTCTCAGCTATAGGAAAGAATACCTGGAAGAAACCCTTGAGGGGAAGCCTAGCCTAACCAGATCTGCTACCTAACTACATATATGTATTGGTCAAGAATAATAAAGCTCTGAATTGGATGTTACAAGAACCTGGAGGAGTTGTTTCAACATTGCCAAACAAGTTTACCTTGTGTGACCATCTAGTCAACTTTATCTACCATCAAACACAGTCACATAAACCTCACAATAGACCAGGTGGTTCACAAGGAGTTGAAACTTCATGGATTACCGTCAAGCAACGGTTGGCTACAAAAGTTTTGAATCGTTTGAATTCACTGTTGATATATTGTAGTAGAGTTGTCAAGGCTGACCAGAAAACAGACTCATCAATTGAAATGTCCAGTTCATCTTTGATTATTTTGTCTAATCTTGCTACTATAACCTTGACATGGTGACTGATTGAATTGGTGCAAGGCGCAATTTTCCCACTACAAAAGAACAGTGTACTTTCCACTCACACTAACAAACCAAAGGTAAGAAACACTTCCAAACCCATATTCACTCTCATCTACAAAATGGTGGAGTTGCGCTAACTCTATGTCACCAAAATCTGCAGGCAAAAGGCATCGGTTTACTGTGACATGTGAAAGCTGTTCAAGCTCATTCAGCCACTCATTCCAGGGTACATATATGCTTTTGGGAACTTTCCAATCCCGCCCAAAGCCTTGTCTGCATAGGTCCTGTATCAACCTCTTTGCAGTCATCGTAACTGGGGTGACGAACCAGAGTAGATCGTACAATGATCTGACAATGCCATTTCAGGTTTCAGGTTTATCCTTCTTGATAGATCTAAACTGAAGCATGTCAGAGTCTACACTCCACTCTACACCAAGAGCTCATTCCACAGGGGTGTCATTGAGATCTAACTTTACAACAGATTTTGCTCTCTCATTCTCCAGAACAGTGACCAACACATTTCTATTGTTGCAGACCCACTTGGTCAACTTGAATCCTCCCTTGGCCAATAGAAAACATATTACAAGTGTGGCTGCATGGCTTCAAATTCGGTATTTACTGATTTAAGCAAATCATCCACATAAAAGTTGCTATACAGGGCATCCATGGTCGTTGAATGATAATCAGTCTTGTGGTCCTCTGCAGTCTGCCTAAGACAGAAGCCAGAACAGCTAGGTGAGGAGGTTGCCCTGTAAAGGTATACCAACATCTGGTACTCCGTCAGTTCACTTGTGAGATAACCATCCTCCCACCATAGAAACCTCAAAGCATCAATGTCTCGTGGATCTACATGACACTGATGAAACATAGCCTCCACATCTGTGGCTACAGCCACAGGACCCTGACTAAAGTGCAGCAAAGTTCCTGATAGTACAGAATCACATGATCCATATTCATTAATTCCAAACCCAACAATGACAGCAAAGAGATTTCAGACTTGCCAAAGCATCAACATATGTTTTTCCAATACTAATGCGAAGAAACAAATTTCACTCCTGACTTGAGACAGGCAGTCACCCATAAAAGGCAACTGGTGGTTTTAAACCGGTCCTCTCAACCTTAGAAATATTCATCATTAACTGCAGACACTAGTTCTTTTTCCAAAATGTATAGGCCTAACCACCCAAAACACAAATTTCATTTCTTCTGCCAAAAATAAAAAGACACCTGTTAGGCCTATCACCTTTTATTCTCCCGACTTGTCAGTCACTAATTTTGAAGTAAAAGAGTAAAGTAGGCCTACATCGTTTTTGTGATATTAATGAATCTGGAACATTATAAACACACCCTACCTCCACTATAACTATGAGTAGGAGAACAAAGCCCACAGCACAACATAGCCAATGGAGTAATTTTCAAATAGTACAGAATCACATGATCCATATTCATTAATTCCAAACCCAACAATGACAGCAAAGAGATTTCAGACTTGCCAAAGCATCAACATATCTTTTCCAATACCAATGCGAAGAAACAAATTTCACTCCTGACTTGAGACAGGCAGTCACCCATAAAAGGCAACTGGTGGTTTTAAACCGGTCCTCTCAACCTTAGAAATATTCATCATTAACTGCAGACACTAGTTCTTGGTTTGGTCTGGTCTTTGCAGTAGTTGATCGTTTAATGATGTGCCATGGTACTTGGCTGCACAATTAAACACTACTCTGGTCTTTCTAGGCTTTTGAGGGTTACAAACTGGGTGGTGAGGGAGATACCACACTGCTCCATTTGAGTTTTCAGTTATATCATGGGGTATCTGTCTAGCATACCCATTCTCCATGTATTGGCACATAGTTTCTCTGTACTTGGCACACAAATTTTTATCCTTAACCAGCCTTCTTTTCAAGGGATGTAGTTTGGCATCAGCCATATGTTTGTTGTTTGGTAAGAAAGGGGGGTAGTGACACCATGGCAAACTAACTGATAATGACCATCAACCTTTGTAATGGTCTCTCTCATTATGTCAAGGGCACACTTATCTTCAAGTGACATGGTCTCCTTATTGTCGGCACACGTGTCATTGAAAGTGGTCAACTTGCTTCTGCAGCAATTTTTCCTTATGTTGAATGAAATGCAGAGTGAACCATTTGTTCACACCTGTACATTTAGTTTGGGTCTATCAGGGTCCATCCCAGAAGGGTGTGGACTGCCTACAGCTCTCTTTTATTGCCGTGTCCTTCTTCCTGAGTCCAGAATGCCTCAGGGATGTCACTACTTATCATGAGGTTGACCTCCCTTTTATTGATCACAGGGAACTTCAAGTCACTCAAGCGAGGCCATGACTCAAGATCCCCTTTCCAAGGGATACTACCCTCAGACACTGGAAGAGCATGTACTGTCCAGACCTTGTCCAATCGCAACTTACTGTCACCTATCAGTGGTTTTATGGTTAAACTTACCTCTATACCTTTGGTTTCAGTATTTGTGTCATTTACTGTTGACAGGGAAAAACATTTTTTTCCTGTGCACCAAATCTTTCTGCAAGACCCTTGGTATAGAGTGATACATCAGAACAATCATCTAAGAGCACATAAGTTTCAATTTCAGGACCTTGCTCTGTCAGCTGCACCTTGACAGGCAGGATCTTCAAGCATATGTGACCAAAACTTGCACTGGTAGCAGAGGTATTGGCTTTGTCTACTGGCTGACATTTATCAGACTCTTTCTCAGCATCAGGGATCTTAAGCTCCTCTTTAGGTTTAGGTGGATGTAACCAAGTGTGATGCTTTCTGCTACATCGTGTCACCGAGCAATTCCCTTAAAACCCTTGACCACGTTACCCTGAAATAGGCAACAAATTGTCACACCACTTACTTTCTCTCATTATTGTCCTTCTCTGATCATAGGTCAAGAATGGAAATTTGTCACACCTGCAAAGACTCTGCTCCTTGGAGCAACAACACCACTGCCTAGGGGGTTTTCTCCACCCTTGATGGCTATTCCCTTTACTTTGTGTTTGTCCACTATCCTGAGGGTTGGACATTACAGTAGCCATTGTAGCCCTTGGCTGTTTGAAACCTTGTTTCAATTTTGTCTGACTAGTCTTATCAGGGGTAGAACCAGCTTCTTGCCCATCTAATGTATCAGCAACTTGCGCTTGAACTTCTATGAACTTGGTTAGATGGGAGAAATTTGGTTCACAACCCAACCTAATAATACTCTCCTTCTTTTCTGCCCAACTACTACGTACATGCATGGGTAGTCCTTTACTATTTTGAGCAGATTCTCGGTATTGTGTAGGTCTGCTGCATAGCCCATTTGACTCAAAGTAAGTTCACACAATTGCATTTTCATGGACAACCTGATCAACCCTGCAGAGTCTGAGGCCTTGATGATTGGACCATTTACTAGTTGTTGAATTATTATGAGCTCTGGCATTTATGTGGGGAGAGCCATAACATGGGCTTAGAATATCTTGAGCCTTATCATATCCGACCAGAGGGTCAAGAATAAGATGGTCTTTAATGCACCCTCGTGCCAAAATTGGATAAGGTAGCTAAGCTGCAGCCTGTTATCATATATGTGGTCAGAAATATTTGTCTCAAAGTTACTGATAAATTTTCTATGGTTTGTGGGATCTCCATTGGAAGTCAGCAGCTCTGGCTTAGGCATACTGATACCTTCTCGAACAGCAGAAACTATATCTGTATAATTTTGCCCTAGGTGAGGAGGATACGAGCCTGGCATGACATAAGTTTGCTGTGTGTGTGGAGTGTAGGATGATGTCCCATGACCTCCCACGAATGTGCCCGTGGATTCAACTTAAGAGCACTAATAGTAGACTTTGTCTTTGAGGCCACCAGGTGGCAGAACACTCTTGTTTCGACTTGAAAAGGTCACCTCAGGCTTATACCTTAGATAAGCATTGCATGCATTACCTTAGCTTACTACTGGTTAATTCACATTTTGCACATTGTTTGCAGCATATGTATCTTGTTTCAATACCCCAGGTTCATTTACATTTTGCACATTACATACCTAAGTAGCCTCTTCTTCAACCTCAGATGACCAGAAAGCTGCTTTGACTTCTGCTAATTCAAGCTCATTTTAGAACAAGAAGCTCAGATTTACGTGTCAGTTCTTGCTTTTCAGTTTCTAATTTCTGCTGCTTTACTAACTGCCTTTTTGGGGTGCTTAGCTATAGCTTGTTTTCCTCTAGCTTAACGTAACCTTGATCTGGAACTGGAACTATATGCAGAACCAGTCTTAAAGCCTGGCCCCTTGGTAGCAGATTTCCAAGCCTTTACACTGGTTTGCATCAT
Organism: Hermodice carunculata; assembly: GCA_964020975.1. Lineage (NCBI taxonomy): Eukaryota > Metazoa > Annelida > Polychaeta > Eunicida > Amphinomidae > Hermodice > Hermodice carunculata. The sequence goes on from OZ026627.1 coordinate 28,341,609, forward strand.
TTGTATCTCAATACACTCAGCCTTCCAGTCTCTAAACCTTTGATCAAACTCTGCTTTTCCTCTCTGGTGTGATGTGAATATTTTCTTCCATATAGGAGTTTGCACCATATTCAAAAAGGGACAGGTGACACTGTACAAACTTACTAAATACACTTGATCATGCAGTTCTGTAACTCTTTCACAATTGGTTTCACTTAACACGGCAGTCTCTATGCTTTGATATAAAGCTGTTAATTGTGCCAAGTGTCCATCTCTGTTCATTCTTAGCATGCTTAGCTGTTCTTGAAAGTATGCATTTTGCCACCAAAATATCTAATTGTGCAAAATTAACGATATTTTAGGGGTGTTGTGGGTGAGTGCAGGTTCACTCTGTACTCGAGTTTGTTGTTCCTGCTTCTTTCCCACCAAGGTTTTTGTTTCTTCATTCATGATGCTAGTTTCCTCAGGGTGAAGAGGTGTGTCTGTCCAGCTGCAAAGTTCAATTTCATTTTCCAAAGTTAATGGCATTTTGTGTTGTAGATTTTGTGTTCTGGACTGTGTTGGTGTTTGTAGTTGTCCCTATGTCATTGGCAGCTGGGAAAAGGACACTAGTTAAGAGAAATTATAAATTATTGGCTTCAGGTTCTGACGATTTCATTCTGGTGAACATGTCTCTTGCAGAGTCCTCAAGTCCATTGAGACCATTGGGTAACTCAGACGTGGACTTTATGTTTTCTGATGCTTTACCTGGCCCTGAAAGTGATGCTCTTTGTGCCGCTGTCTGAGGTTCCCCTGCCAGTGTCATTCAGGATGATCATTTAGGGAATGAGTTTGATGGTGATCTGGACAAAGAAATTGAAGATTTGACTTTTCAAAATGGTGGAAAAAAAGAGCTAGATGACACTCAGAAACAGATTAAAATCGCAAAATTAAAAGATGACCTTGCTTGTTTGAAAAAAAAAATCTCAAAATGTGTCGAAGTCAAAGACTCGGGACAGTCGAGTTGATTCGTCTGCAGTCAGGTCTCGGGGAGACCACTTAAGCTCTGCAGAAACTAAAGACAATAAGTTTCATATGAGTGGGATTCCGGGGAGTTCCAAGGAGGACGGAGGTACCACAATAGATTCCAGGGTTTCTCTCAAAGGTCTACGAGGTTTGAGAGATCTCCAGCTGAAGGCCAATGCACAGTTGGACAGCTTGGGTTTGTCTGGCTTTGGACACCAAGAACGTAAGGGTCCCTTGCTGTCTCATTCTCGAGAAAGTCAAGGTTGAAGGACAACCGGTTAACATTGTCATGAAAGAGCTGATTCCGATAGTGATCACAGGGAGTCCAGTTTGGCCGAGTGTGACTCTGACACTGAGCAAATAGTAGTGACTCTGACAATAAAAAAAAAAAAAAGCAATAAAAAAGCCATGGTGGTGACTCTCAAGGTAAGAAAATTAGATCAGGAAGGACTCAAAAACTCGGTGATAATGTGGTTAAAATGGAAGTTTGGCCTCATATGAGGCTAAGCCTACAATACCCTTCTAAAGGTTTGGGACATCAAGATTTGAGTACACCACTTTTTGTAGCAGGTTTTATAGAATCGTTAAATAAGGACTTGACGAGTAAATGTGGTATGTGTAATATCAAGTTGAAACACAAATTTTACCATTTAAATTATTTGATGTACCCCACCTCAGTGCACGAATGGAACAGAGTTTTAACTTTCATGTAGCAGTTTTGACTGAAATTGAACGTGGTTATCGTAATTGGCGAGACAGTTTTATGGACGTTGAATCAAAAGTGTTACATCATAGTGAAAATGTTGGTTTCACAGGACAAGGTAAACAGGTTCTGAACTCAACTTGTGACAAAGCAAAAGTTTTATTTTGCAAAGCTTACGAGAGTGGTAAATGTAACAAGGGTAAAGAACACGCAGGGTTCGTTGGCTGCAGGAAGTGCACTGTATACCACTTTTGCGCTTCACGTTTCATTATCGACCAAGTTCAAAAGTCACACCCTGAGAGTTTTATGGATTGTAATTATTTTGGTTAATCTCTTAGAGAGATAAGGATTCCCAACAAAAGGACTAACTAGATTTGGAGTTACATGTGGATCATGAATACATGATTGGATTTAAAAGTGTGTCACATTCTTTATCATGTATTTGTACTTCAAGCTCTCATGTGTTGAGTAGTGGTTCTGTGGATTCAGTTCAGGTTTCCACTAATGATAGGGATCGTTTCGACCTTAAGGTTACAGATCACTCTGAAATATCAAATGGATTTATTCATAATATGGTCAAGTGAGATACCATTTCTTGGGTTGAAAAATCTAGTTTGAATTTAGTATGTACTGCATGCAAGGACTTGCAAGCTGGGGAAACAAGTGTAGTGAATTTGTGTTGTCTTGGCTCCAGTGGTTTTAACCCCTGTTTTTCAAACAAGTTAGATAATGAAATTCTTTCTCCTAACAGAATGGCACATGACAGTCCTTGTCAGTTAGTCGGATTGAAAGAGACACTCTTGTCATGTGGGTTGCAAATGCAAGTTTCTCCTTTTCTTGCCGAGGATGTTAGTAAAAACGGGAGTGGTACTTCTTGTACTGAGAATGTGTTATGTAGTGATAATCCCCTTGAGGGTACAGTCCGTAGTCATTTAGTATCTGAACGTCAGGTTGTATTTTCATTGGGAAATATTTCTTGTAGTCTTTCTTGTGATTTTTCAGATGCTTTGGTTGCACATTCGAAGGGTTCGTGTTTCTGGGTTGCCCAGCTTCCTAGGTTGTAGGATACCAGTTTTGCCACTTCAAACATTCCGTTTTGGAGGCACAAACTTTCAAATTCTGGTTATTCGGATGCGGATATTTGTGACTTTTTGGAATTCAGTTTTCCTGTGGTGTATATGTCAGAGGAGTTACCTAGATCTTCTCATAGAAATCACGGCAAAGCTGTTGCTTTTCCTTCTTGCATTGATCAGTTTATTTACCAAGAAGTAGGTTTCAAGGTAACTTTTGGTCCTTTACGTTCTGAGGATTTGTGCATTCTAGTTTGTACATCTTCTCTTAGTACTGCCGAGAAGAAAGGCTCTCACAAGAGGAGAGTTACTGTTGATTTGTCTTTTCCTCTTGGGTTTTCTGTAAACGATGTGAATCCAATCTAGGTTTGCCTTTTAAATTAGAGTTCCCTTCTATTGATGCTTTCACTGATCGGATGGTAGAGTTGGGGCCTGGTTGTTTTATGTTTAAAAGGGATCTATCTGGAGCTTTCAGACAGATCCTGGTTGACCCAGGTGATATTCATCTATTAGGGTTTTCTTAGAGAGGATACACCTTCATGGACAGAGTGCTCACTTTTGGTTTATGTTTGGCAGCCTTATGTTGTCAGCGTACAACAAACGTTGTGACTTTTCTTCATCGCGAGGCAGGTTTCTTTTTTGCTCAATTACTTGGACGATTTTGCTGGAGTTGAGGAGGCGAGTTTAGCATTTCATGCCTTTTCTCAGTCGGAGAATACATTGTGTTATTTTGGTTTACAGGAATCAGAGAGTAAAGCCTGTCCGCCTTCAGTGAGAATGATTTTCTTGGGGATTTTCTTGGATTCTGAGGATATGTCAATGTCGGTCACTGCAGAGAAATTATGGCTACTGCTTCAAATAAAGAAATACAGTCGCTTATCGGGAAGTTACAATTTGTTGGTAAGTGTTTGAACCCTGGTAGAGATTTCATCTCGAGGATATGATGGCGTGATGATGGTTCTCTACAAGAATACAGTAACCTGTCTCACTCTTTTTGCCAGTTGATGACAGGCCAACTTTAATGCACATGATGGTAAACTATGCTGGGAAACACGGCAGTTTAGCTTTAACACATGTGCTGGGAAACATCGCACAAATTATGCTCATACGCTACCTTGAAATTACAGCAAAGTATCCTTAATCTTTATAACATTGAATCGTTCTTCGGTGGAATACCCAGCTCATATGCCAATATAGTTAGCACTACTCTAGTTTGAGACAAGGAACTCATTCAGATCCATCTTACATGTGCTCATCTACAGGTCTTGGACCAGTAGGCAGTAACGTGTCAAGATCGGGTCAACTGAACCACAGCTTTTGATCGAGAACTGAATACTGTTGCTGTGTCTCTTGGATGTTAATATCACAGGAGCACAGCATCTCAAATTAAGTCGCATCGTAATTTTGGATAGGAGAATACTTATCAACTGTGAGTTTTGAAAGGCACCATCACTATAGAATAATTTTCAATTATTTGATTGGCGGCAACATTGCTCTACGTGTCTCTTTCAACTGGCGTGCCACAGAAAACCTGGCCATACCTGTACCTGTACCGTAATAGAAAAATGGTAGCGTAGCCACGTGGCGGAGAGAAACCATGTGAAATATTTCAACCGATAAATTCGACAAAATAAAGATGTCATGAACACAAAAAATGCGTACTCACACAAACGCCTTAAACACCGACACCTATCCTATATTTTGGGCAGTTTATACCTTGTGCACGCGTCGTAAACATTTTGCAGGCAAGCCCAACATGGAAACACGTCCGTGTTCATGAACCAACCCGGCCTCGCAATGCCACGACACGCAACACAAAAAGGGTGACATAATAATGAAAGTAAAGGGCAAGGAAATAAGGGATTGTTATGTAAATGGCACCGACGCTAGATGTCGCTGATAAAACGATAACCCAATATTAATTTGTTTCTGTATGAGCATACTGCAAAGTAGGAATTAGTGGAGAAAAAAAAATTCTTTTGCATTGTAGTAATCACATCTCCAGGTAAAATGTGTGACCAGTGGTCTGTATACCTTGAAACAGCAGCAATGTGCGCAATATACAATTATCATACCAATTAAGCATCAGCGAGAGAAGTATAGAACAAACAAAAATCATATTTTGATGCACAAAATATGACATTCCCCCCACGCTGGATTCTCATAACCAGGATATACAATATTAGACTGTGGCCTGCATTCCATTGATAAGGATGCGAACAATTGCAAGAAAGCACCACAAACATGTTCTATCTTAATTGATGCATGCAGGATACTCAACTTCTGGCCTTCCGGCGTGAGATACCACTGGCACATAAACTGTGAGAAGGCAAATATAACGCTCAATAAGCTTCTTTTTTTTTATATGACATGACCTGAGCTAACAACCATTCTCCTCACACTGTGAAGCATATGAAGTCAAAGGAATGATCCATGATAAGAAGCATCCCCGATGCAATCTTACGATAGAACTGTACATTAACAGAATACCTCCTGTTCGCCGACTGTAGTTCATACTAAGCATAACACAACACTGGTATAATGCTATCCATGAAAAGGCACCTAAGACCCTCTTAGGATTTACCTGAGTGACTAGCCGATTCAAAACTGGAAGTAACGGCGCTCCAAGTCACTAGTACACAATATGGTCATCGAATGGCTAAATGACCAGGCCACACTAAATGGCGTCGACTTGGTAAATGTAATGAAAACAGTAGACCCTCAACTACATATGACTCAGGACAACATATATTCCAAGTATCGATTACAGTTCCACAAACCGGTTGAAATCTCAAAAGCTAAGTGATGCATCTGCACAATTTACTGACTTATCTTACAGAACTCTCAACTCCACAGTCCAATTCCAGTCTCACAAGCTGTGTGATAGGCCTGTGCAACTCAGTCACTCTGGTTTTAACCAACACAGAGCGCACTTTTCCATCACGTCCTGGAAAAACCTTCTTGACAAGAGCTAACGGCCATACGTTGTGAGGAAGACCAGATTCAACAATCAGTACTAACTCCCCCACCTTTATGTTATTGGATTCATCTGTCCATTTTGACCTCTTTTGAAGCTGAGGGAGATATTCGTGAATCCATCTGCGCCAAAATTCTTTGGCAAGATGCTGGATATACTTCCAGCGACTACGATAACAATCAGAGGCTGAACCAACATTTGGAGGGAGAGAAGTACCATGTTGTAATAGAAGCAGACTGTTAGGTGTGAGTGGAGTCAAATCATTGGGATCATCACTGAGTTTTGTTATGGCCGACCATTAAGGATAGACTCCACTTCACTAAAAGTAGTGGTCAAAACTTCGTCTGTGAGATGAGTTGCTTTTGGTAGTATGGCACGGAAAACTCTCTTGATTATACCTATCATGCGCTCCCAAACTCCGCCCATGTGTGGCGCCAAAGGTGGATTGAAAGACCACTCAATACTACGAGCTGCTGCATATGACTGCATTGTGTTTTTCGAATGATGCAGAAAAGCCTTGCGCAGTTCTTCCTCGCCTTTGACAAAATTTCTACCATTGTCAGAAAAAACCTTCACAGGCAAATTTCTGTGGGCAATGAAACTTCGAAAAGCATTGATGAATGCGTCTGCATCTAGAGAATAGAGCATCTCAAAATGAACTGCTCGAGTGGTCATACATGTAAATATACAACCATAGCGCTTCCTTTGGGATCGGTAGAGCTTGCTATGATATGGCCCAAACGCATCTACCCCCACATAACTAAATGATGGAAGGTTTGGCTGTATCCGCTCCAAGGGAAGGTCTGCCATGATTTGACTAGATGGCTTGGCAAACATTTTCTTGCACGGAACACACTCACGCAAAATGCGGCGAACTAAACTGCAGGCTCTAACAATCCAGTACTTTGTACGGATCAAACTAAGGGTCCATTCACACCCTACATGACCACATGCATGGTAATTTCTCACAATAGCAGTTGCTACAGGATGATCATGAGGAAGTAGGATTGGGTGCTCGCCAGTCCTGCCACCTACCCTGAGCAAGCCATCACTGTCTAAATAGGGATTCAAGGATAGCAAAGAACTGGACTTGAGCAAAGTTTTCCCAGCTGATAGATCATCAATTTCTTGTTTGTATGCATATTGTTGTACGTGTCTCAAAAGCATAACACGTGATTCCCGAAGCTCAGTCACCAACAAAAGACCAGAGATTTTACTGTTTCTTGTTTTGAATGACACAAATCTTCGGATCCATGCTATACTCCTTATCATACTCATCCAAGAGGAAAAATGCTCAGAAATGCGCTGCAACCAGCTTGAATTGTATGCTTCTGTCGCAAAAATTGAAGTTTTCAGCTCAGGGTCATTCTCGGGCATTTCAAACGACTGAATATCACTTTTAGGCCAGAAAAGATAGTGTTGGCGCAACCAAGTTGGACCATGTTGCCAGAGATCATGGGCTTGATTCTTTGACAAGGAACTAGGTCTCGTAAGCAAGTCAGCTGGATTATCATTTGATGATACATGACGCCAGCTCTTTGCATTAGTAAGAGCACGGATGGTACTGACTCTATTTTCTACAAATGTACGAAATCTTCGTGTGTCATTTGTTATGTAGCCCAGTACGATCATGGAATCAGTCCAAAGGAATGTGGGCACCATCTCTAAACCCAATTCTGCATGCAGAATGGAGCAAATTTTTAGCCTTCACAGAGGCCTCAAGCCCCAGTCTGGGAATAGTGCACCGTTTGATAGGTGCAATGTGACCTTTGCTCATCAAGAGTTGGCATGATATTTCCCCTTTTGTATTGATACACCTCAAATATGCACTAGCACCATATGCAAGCTCACTAGCATCTGAAAATATGTGGTATTCATAGTAACCATTGTCATAGTGGAAAGGCTTGACACATCAGGGGAAGCTGACTTGTTGGAGAGTGCTCAAAGATTCAGAGCATGAACTCCATTCACTTTCCATGCTTGTAGGGATTTTTTCATTCCAGCCTAACTTCAATAGTGTGGCATTCTGGAAAAGCAATTTCCCTGATAAAACCCAAGGTGTGACAAGACCCAATGGGTCAAAGATCGACGACACAAAGCTGAGCATGGAACGTCTGGTGACTTTGCAAAGAGGAGTATTCTTGATGGAGAAAAAGAATACATCTTCATGAATATTCCATTTTACTCCAAGGGTCTTACCCACAGAATCAGGTGAGAAGTTATGCACCTCTTTAGCACGCTGTTCTATAGGAATTTCACTAACAAGCTCTTCATCATTGATAGAAAACTTTGTTAGATCAAACCCACCAGTCTGCAAAGTAGCTGGAACACCTATAACTACTTTATGTACATCCTCTCTGGCAGTAACAGAGTATGTCAGATCCTCAACATACATGCCTTTCAATATCGCTTCTTTAACCAATGGGTCAACATCAGGTTTATCAGTGACAGTTCTCCTCAGAGCATATGCACTTGAACTTGAGCACCAAATGCCCCCAAAAAGATGTGTCGACATGCGTAGATGGACCAAACCGCCATTTTTGTACCACAAAAAACGAAGGGCATCTCTATCACAAATTGGAATACGAACTTGGTTATACATAGCCTTGATGTCTGCCTGCACTGTGTAACCATGAAGTCGGAACCTTAACAAAACAAACAATAACTTGTTGACTAAGTCAGGTCCTTGCAGACAACGTTCGTTCAAAGAACGTCCTTCAAAGCGCGCAGCACAGTCAAAAACAACCCATAGTTTCTCAGGTTTGTTGGGGTTTAATACACAGTGGTGGGGCAAGTACCAAACACGTGTAGCATGTTTCAAAGAATCTGCTGGGACTATTTCTGCATAGTCCTCATCCAGTAACTTTGTAATTTCCTGATCGTATTTGTCATACAGATATTCACGATGGAGACGTTTGACCAAATTGTCAAGACGCTTCTGTGCAACAATAAAATTATTGGGCAGCTGTTCATAACGGTCTATCCAAGGAATGGGCAACTCATAATGACTTCAATCTTTTCTACAGTTTTCATCCCAGAGTTGGACAACCTTTTTGTCCAATACTGACATCTGAGGTATATCCATTCCCTCATTTTCCAATTGCCACAAACGATTGATATCAGATACTGGTAGGGAATCATGAGTCTGCAATGTAGCAACAGGAGTGGCAGAAATAAAGTTGCAAATAACTAGACTACTTGCACTTTGGTGTATGGGGCGGCCACTCAACCCCCAGCCAAATTTGTAGCAGACTGCATAGGGATCACCTGGGTTGCCTTTACGAGTTTCCAAAGGAAACAGTGCATCAGCGAAATCTTGACCGATCAGAATGTCAACATCATGACACTCAATATTAGCAGACAGGTCTAGATCACGCAGATGGGGATACATGCTTTGATCTATGGAGGCAGATGTTACTGGGATGCTGTCAACAACTTTGACTCCTGAAATAAGCATTGACTCATTACCTGATGAGATTTTCATGGTCACTTGTTTTGATTTGGCAGGAGAAGAGCCACTCATAGTTTTCAAAGTATAATGGGAAAGGTGACCTTTCAAACCTAACGACTTTGACAGTGACTCTGTGCAAAATGTACTACTAGAGAATGTATCAAGTGCAGCGCAAGCCCATACTTTGTCATTTACCATAACCTTGACAACTGGCATGAAACAACTATCAGTGGACATGGCATGGTTTGTGGATGAGCTGTCCATATGCAAAAAAGCTGAGTGCTTTTTCTGGCAGACAAAGCAGCGACTTTTGCTGGTGCATTCAGAAGTGGCGTGATTATTCCGTAAGCAGTTGTTGCATAGATTGTGTTTGTGAGCAAAACTGATACGATCAGGAACCTTCAAACCTTTAAAATCTGGACAACGCATCAACGAATGAGGCTGATTACACATCCTGCAAGGAGTCTTATTTTGGGATGTGCTAGAAGCAGAGTTTCCCGGGGAGGCATTTGTACCTGCAGCTCCAGTATCTAAAGAAGTGCTTTGATGGGAACCAGGAGGACAGGCAGGTGGACCATCTTTACCATGATTGGGTTTTTTACCACCGGGTTTTTGGCGAGCCTGCGTATCCTTAACAATAGCTTGCTTCTTTTGGTGAGAGCGCTCTGCTTTAGCTGCTGTACCGCAAAGAGGATCGCACATTTCATCGGCAATCTCCTTAACAAATTTTACCAAGTCTTCAAATTTCAAATAAGTACCAGAGTCACGTTTACTTTTAAATTCCCTTTTGTTCCATCTGTTCTGAACAAAGTTGGGTAAACGGGACACTATATCAAAAATGATGACTTGGGCATTGACCTCACTCAGGGAGTCGAGATCACTGAGTATATCAAAAGCATTTCGCAATTCATTACTCATTTGGCGCATGTCATGAGCAGATTTGTCAGCTTTTGTTTTACGCAAGTTCTTCACTATGTCCTCTGTTACTTGATGTTTTGACCCATACAAATCTTTGAGAGTGCCCAAAGCACGTTTGTAACCTTCAACTCCTCCCACAATTTGTACTCCACGTTCATGCGCATCACCTGAAGTGTACTGCAGGAGACGTGCTATTTTACTGTCGGGATCCTTACATAACTTGTCAACATTCACTTTAAAACTTTTCATGAATGTATGATATTTTAGTGGATCACCGGAGAAAACCTCCAATTCTACCTTAGGTAGGCTTAGCAGGTTGAGTAAATCACCATCTGTATGACCTTGACCCAATACCTTACCTGAGGCCTGACCTTCAGATGCCTGTGAGGTGTCGACCGAGCTGAAATTTTGCTTGAAAGGTTTAGCCTTAAATAGAGTATTGACATAGTTGACCTGCACTTCTTCAAAATACTTGTCATGATCAATATCTTCATTTGTTTCCTTAGCAACAACCTGTTCATGGCATGATGTGAAATCGCTGAATGATTTTTTCAATAGAACAACCAATTCTGGTATTGAACTCAAATCGTCATCCTCAGCAATAACCTGACTTAGTTTGTTGCATAATTTGGAGACTTTACCTTTCGCAACTGTACGTGCTTTTTTACTGTCCTCTAAATCACCCATTTTACAAATAACACTTAAACCCAGTACCCACAAAACAAGTAAACTGATGGTCAATGTAATGCGCATATCAGCTGCACTCAATTGTCAATGGCAGGAAACACACCGACTGAATATAAGAAATGAACTGCCAACGGACGTTACACAAAGTCAGTTGTGACAGGCGTGCAGGCAAATCTACTTGCCAACATAACACGCGAGGCATTCACAAACCACAAGTCCGATGACATAATGTCCACACTTGAACGAAACTATCCTGTCCATTCAAAATGAGAGACCCAGCAAGCAACGGACCGTGAACGACCACACCTGTGCACCGATGTCCATTACAACGCAGACGGACGGAAGGTTGATGTTGTTTGTTCTTTATCTTGTGGTTTACCAGCCGTGAAAAAATAACCGTTGACACGAAGTTGAAGCCTTCATCTCTTTATTGGATCCTTTACTTTTCTTTCCATAAAGCTAAAAAAAAAAAAAAAAAAAAAAAAAAAACAAGAAAAAAAATGTAGCTCATTACATTGACAGTTCTTCAGTCACTCTGAATACGCGTACATGTCCGTATATATAATATTGCACGTCTTTATTGCAACTACTTAAACTGAACACACTTGTAATTTCACAACTTGAACGGGCCAACTTACACGCATAATTAATTTAATCGTCGTGACACGTGCCCATGCATGATGGTCAAACTACATGTACAGTAAACGTCAACAAATTTGCATTGACACCATGATATTATAATTATTCTTTGCACGCAAGTACATGTACCTATACGCAAAATATATGCAAGCTTATTTAAACAGCTACAAAAAACTTGCACTAATATCTGCCAAGCCTGTAATAAAATGCCCGACAAGATATGCAAGCAAAGGGTCAAAGCTGCATACAAAAAGGTCACATGTGACAATGCGACTTTGAGAAGAACAGCGCATATAATTATACACGTTCTTTCCGAACATATAAATCATGTAATTATTGATGCATGTGGACTTAAATATTTAATCACGCAACCTTTAAACATTCTCGCATTTAAATGCGCAATAAAAGATACGCTTGTCTTTGCCAGGAAAAATATCTTCCCGATATAGTTGCGCCATGCAACTGAAACCATACACAGCCCGTGTATGCAAAACCCACACCCGTAACGCTACGATAGATTTGGCAAACGTTTAGTGTATTGCGCTTTTGTAAATTTGCAGAATGTGACCGTGTATATATATATCATAATAAACTTACAAGAAACAGTGGCGGTAACATTGCTCTACGTGTCTCTTTCAACTGGTCTGCCACAGAAAACCTGGCCATACCTGTACCTGTACCGTAATACCAAAAATGGTAGCGTAGCCACGTGGCGGAGAGAAACCATGTGAAATATTTCAACCGATAAATTCGACAAAATAAAGATGTCATGAACACAAAAAATGCGTACTCACACAAACGCCTTAAACACCGACACCTATCCTATATTTTGGGCAGTTTATACCTTGTGCACGCGTCGTAAACATTTTGCAGGCAAGCCCAACATGGAAACACGTCCGTGTTCATGAACCAACCCGGTCTCGCAATGCCACGACACGCAACACAAAAAGGGTGACATAATAATGAAAGTAAAGGGCAAGGAAATAAGGGATTGTTATGTAAATGGCACCGACGCTAGATGTCGCTGATAAAACGATAACCCAATATTAATTTGTTTCTGTATGAGCATACTGCAAAGTAGGAATTAGTGGAGAAAAAAAAAATCTTTTGCATTGTAGTAATCACATCTCAAGGTAAAATGTGTGACCAGTGGTCTGTATACCTTGAAACAGCAGCAATGTGCGCAATATACAATTATCATACCAATTAAGCATCAGCGAGAGAAGTATAGAACAAACAAAAATCATATTTTGATGCACAAAATATGACAATAACTTTGTGTATTTTTGGAGACATATTTGTTCGCGAAACAGTCAAACATGGAGATAAAGTACACAATTGCAAAAATCTCATCACATGACCCCCCATTTTCTTGCCTTGGTTTTAATTTGTTGCTATCGGTATAAACTTGAAGTAGAATGCAAAGGAAGTTGTGATTTTACGTTTCAAATAGGATTAATCAGCCAGCGAATGTCGCTATTTTAACATGTAAATGCATTAGGCCAAGGTTACTGGCCCAAGACCTGAACTTCTGAAGGAGCGCCCATTTTTCATGAAACTACTTGGGGTCACATTACAGTGTAATAGGTCACTTTTGAAAAAATGTTGACGAAAAAACGCGTTTACATTTAAATTACACAAGTTTGGCAAGTTTTCTCACATGAAGAACACGCACGATTTGTTCCACCATGCCCCCAATTTCCTATCGGTGTCACAAGCAGTTTCATCGGAAAACTGTGCTAAACTTTTTTTTATTCTATTTATTTTTTATTTTTATTTTTTACAACATATCATTGCGATTTTTTCTGACTTGCATGTGAATGTCTTGATATATTTTTTTAAAAGGTCAACCATAAAGTACCAATATTCTCCTTTGTACCAGTCAACATGAATCTAGGTCAGCTGACACAACCTGAGGCAAGGAGGTATTCCATACAATAGGCATGTTAGATTGTTTGCTTTGTCAAATTTTGGGCGGCTGTGCAGCAAATTTGTGTACATTGTTCCACTTGAGTCTGTATTCTCATGCATTGAACTCTTTTTTTGCTAAAATACAGAACTGTTATTCTCATTGATTCATCAAGAAATAGCGCTAGAGCATGGTGGCACATATAGACGTCTGTGGATTTTCAGAGCACTGAAGCTGTGCAAGCATCGGTTAAACGTTACTGTAATTTGCTCTATTGGACGGTTTTTCGTCCTTCTGTTTATTAATGCAAAGAATGAGCAGAAATGTCAAGAATATGAACGTTAACATCAGTCACAGCGAATTTGTGGTGGATGGGGGAGGGAGAGAATATTATCAGCTAAGGACTATCATTGATCGGGGGGGGGGGGGTAACAGAAGTACTTGCTCACAGGCCACAGACTGACAAAAAATAGTGACATAAGTGTTATCACGCGCCATGTTTTTTGTCGTACACTGAAAAAGTGACCTATTAGTATTAGCAAAGAGGTCCCTACAATATATATATATATATATATATATATATATATATATATATATATATATATATATATATATATATATACACACATACATACATACATACATACATACATACATACATACATACATTCTTTGTTTTTTTAATATCTTTTATATGTAGGCCTACACATTACTATTAGTTTTCAGTGAATTGTGGTTCAGCCTGGAGGGCAATGACCTGAAGCACGTTGTGGTCTTGCGTTTACACAGATAAGACTGTATTTTATCGACTGGCATTTTACACCCTGTTAAACGCGTGGGAAATATATTATCTTTAGAATTTTATATTTCATGAAAAATTTATTGCTGAATGGTAACACAATATATATATATATATATATATATATATATATATATATATATTATACATGTGAGAAACTTAATAAACCTAAATTTGTAAGCCCATGTACTGTTTGAACATTATCAATTCCGATATTTTAAGAGCAAAGTGTTATTTCGTACCATTCACTAAAAAACTGCACAGTTCTGAATCATTATAGCCAATGAATTTGTGAGAGGAACATATCATATGAATAAAAGTTGAAATTTAGAAGAAGGTTTTTGGCATTATTACCCTTCATAAAATCGGGTCATCGGCGGACTTGTTTCGGTGTCATTAATCCCCGTTAAGTATGTTTTCTTCGTCTTGAGCACCCTGGAATTCAGTCGATTAGCCTTGTTAAGAAACGACGCACATAATTTGGTGTTCAGCCAGAAGGAATTAATTAGAAAATGCGTAAATTACACACACACACACACACACAGAGGCGCGTATATAGGCCTGTATCGGTCTGTATGTTTATCGCTGTTCAAACCAAGATTCTCACTTGCAGGTCACTGACCGCTGACTTGCGAAATTTGTGCTATGTAGAACCCCGGCACCAACATGAGTTCATCTGATATAAATTTGTCGGCTGTACTACACGGCAAGCTGGACTTAAGATTAGTAAGTATGTAAATGGCTTAAATCATAGTCAAATATAACATGGGTAAGGAGATAATATTGACGTGTTCTTGTCGGTTTTATATTCCAATGAGCGCCAGGGACATCCCTTATCCGCCAGAAAACTAGTTTTTGTAATTCTTGAATTTTTGCCTTTCACTGAATTTCACTTTGCTGTCATTGTTGGGTTGGAATTTATGAATGCGGGAATGATGTTTATCTGATTCACTATTTGATAAATACTTCATTGGCTATATTGTGCTGTGGGCTGTGTTCACCGACCCATAGTTATAAGCCTATGGAGGTTCCGACAGAGCGTTGTTGTGATATTCCGGGTTCGTAAATGTTTCAAACACGATGTAAGCCTACTTTCTTCTTTTGCTGTCAGCGGAGCTGACTGACAAGTCAGGAACACCGAAAAGTGGCGGGCCAACAGTGTCTCTTTTTATCTTTGGCGCAAGTCATAAATTGGGGTTTTATGCGGTTAGGCCTATATGTTAAAAAACAACAACAAAGTTTGTAGTCAATGAAGAATATTTCAAAGGTTAAGTGGACCGATTTAAAACAACCACTTGCCTTTTATGGGAGACTACCTGTCTGAAGTCAGGAAATTTGTTTCTTCACATTGAAAGCTGAATGATGATGTTTTGGTAATTATTGAATCTAAGCCTTTCACTGATTTAACTTTGCAGTACTTATTGGGTTGGAATTTATGAATATGCATGGGTAATGTTTTATGAACTATTACTTAAGTATGCAACAGCGGCAAAATCAAAATGCAATCCTTTTATGGAAACATTGAAGTAACGATCGTATGCTTTATCGTGGAACCTCGGTTTTAATACCACTTACGGTCGCACATATAAGTCTTCATGTGTAAGTCTAAATTCTGGAATCTGAGTCCATAAACATAAACGTTGATATTGATGCCCACTCAGTTCTTGCTTAAGTCTAGTTCATGTGATCTATTACTCTAGGAGTCCATGCACCATCCGAATATGGACGTGTCAGGTTCTTTTGATTTGCATGTATATAAGGTCAATCAGTATAATTCAAAACTGCAAATAGACTACATTTTATAACTTGATACCACTTGACGCTATGACATCGTATTCGTTACCATGCAGGACGCACATGCCGGGGTAATGTATTCACTGAACTTGCGAGAAATGCTGTGTTGCTGAACAGGGCAAAAGTTTTTAAAATCGATCAATTTTGCGTGTGTGAGACTGCTTACAAATGGATCTAATTTTTCATATTTTCTGTCCCTGATTTACTGTAAGTCTTCTCGTGTATTTACTGTCTGTTTGGCTTCATACTACCTAATACGGATTTGTAACATGGTTGAAAATTTGCTACTCTCTAATTGTTCATTTGAGATGAAGTTCGAAACGATCGATGGCAAAGACAATGTCAAAATTGTCAAAATGTCAAAATGTTTTTTTGTCGACAGGAGGAGCGCCCTGTGCCTAAAGCAGATAAAAATGGTGACAAAAATCTGTCCATCACATTATGAAGTCTTCCCCTTGTGTCATTTCTAAGATAAGGAAAGTTACTCGTTAGGAAAATCCGTGGAAGGTCTTTGGTCATTAATATACTGTAATCTTTAACCGGGGTTAAAATCAGTTGAAGAGACTCTGATAGAGATGCTATGATGACGGTATCTTCTATTCCAGAGGTGGTTGTGGCCATGAGCCGTGTGGGGCTGTGCGGTACGGACGTCCACATGTGGCAGAATGGGGAATGTGGGAACGTGGTCGTTCAGGAGCCATTTGTCATAGGCCATGAGTCCAGTGGTGTTGTGCATGAAGTTGGGGCCGGTGTAGCCCACCTTAAAGTCGGTGAGTAAGTAGGTTTAAGAAAGTGTCCTTTTGTTTACGAAGGCGCCACTGATCCACAAAATCGGGACAGCTCCCCACCTTACACACTATGGTTCGAGCCCCCGGCACGCGGGATCGTCTTGCAAGGCACCCATTTTCTGTTGGCAAAGAGTGACCAATCAAGAGACTGGTTGGTTTGTAGTTTCACGCCTGTACATCAAACTGTGAAAACATAACAAACAGAGATACCACTTTGCAGTCCATTACAGGATTACAAACATTTTTTTTAATTAAATATACACAAGGAAATATGGGCATAACTGGGAAAGTTTTGGGCAAATTGCCATGACAACCAGCGCTGCAAAGTAGGCCTACTACTTGCAATATCATTGCGCGGACATAGTGTTGACTGCAGCTGAACCACTGTGTATACTGGTGCCATTTAGTGTACATACCTTGATGATATTCATTTGAGCTCAAACTATACATTGTTTTTCACAGTCAAGCCCAAATCGGTCATTCTGGTATCAAAAGTTTTGAAAATAGAGTCCCTGGCCTTCCTAGGTGTCATATTTCATTTCCACTCTCCAATCATTTCACCTCAGCACAGGCATAGTTTCCCCCGTGGAACCTTGTTTCCCCTATAAGTTGCTCCACCTGCACTTTTTGGTTGCCTGGTGCAAGTGTTTTTGTTTGTTTGCTTCATCTGTTGTTAACATTCGCTATTACGGGATTAAGGAGCACCTGGGATTTGCCCGCGGGAGATACCGCCAGGGCGTTGCGAAATTGGTGGGGTCCTGTCGCATGGAGGGGGGAGGGGGGAGGGTCTGAAAATCCAATAATCCAAACGACTTCAAAAGTCCTTTATGATATTACAAGAAATCCTCAAAGTATTTTTTGAAGTTCAGTAATCTTTTAATCCTACAATAGAAAAAATATAGTAATACCTTTAAAGAGGGCCAAAAATCCAATAATCCTACAAATCTTAACAGGGTCCCATTGGTCATAATTACACAGTGCTGTTAGGGCATTAAAGGTCGTAGCTTGGATAACTACTTTCCAATTGCTGATTGTGGCTGGTCCCATTGTAGTGACAGTAATGTTAGCGGCTACGTTGATAATAATAATAATAATAATAATAATAATAATAATAATAATAATAATAATAATAATAATAATAATAATAATAATAATAATAATAATAATAATAATAATAATAATAATAATGCTTCTTCCTAGAATAAATCGGTATAATCCTCTTTCTTTCTCTTTCTCTCTCTTCCGATTCTTCTTTGCCAGCAATTTTGTCTGACAATTTTCTCAAACACCATCATGTTTGCAAACTCCCAACCTGGGATGATGATGATGATGATGATGATGATGATGATGATGATGATGATGATGATGATGATGATGATGATGATAGACCCATACATAGAATCGTCCCCTTTTTACACAGAAGGTTGAGTGCATTTGGTATTATGCAAATTAAGGAATTTTAAATTTTAAATCTTGAATACCTTTAGAAGCATTAGAGGTAGAGATGCCATTCCAGCTTTATGTTTGTGATGTAGCAGCATCCACTGGACCACAAACAGAAGTTTTAGAATTGTAATTTATGCTAATTAATGGTACTTGAAAAGTTTCATGTTGAATGTCTTCAAAACTATTTTAGGTAGAGATGCCATTCCAACTTCTGTTTGTAGGTTTTCGAGGTGGGCGCATCGAATGAACCACCAACTAAAATTTTAATTTATGCTAATTAGGGGCACTTGAAAAGTTGCAATCTTGAATATCGTCAAAAGTATTATAGGTAGAGGTGCCATTTCAACTTCAATTTATAGGTTTGTGCTGTAGTCGCATTCAAGGAATCACAAGCAAAAGTTTAAAATTTTTATTAATGCTAATTAGGGGAAATTTGAAGGTTTGAATGTTGAATCTCTTCAAACCTATTTTAGGTAGATATGCCTTTCCAACTTATTTCTGTAGATTTTTGCTATAAGCGTATCCAATGAGCCACAAGCAATTTTGATTGCTAATTAGGGGCATTTTAGAAGTTTAAATGTTGAATGTTCTTATAGGTAGAGGTGCCATTCCAACTTCAATTTATAGGTTTATGCTGTAGGTACATGCAATGAACCACAAACGAAAGTAGCATTTCAATTGATGCAAATTTTCGAGGCACATATTTTCTTTGTAGCAAATCTTATTTTCCAGAAAATCGTCATGTCTTCTGACTAACAGTCTTGCATGGTTCCATGACACTTACATTGATTGACTGTTGTTCAGGGGACCGCGTGGCGATAGAGCTGGGGATGCCATGTCGCAGATGCGAGTTGTGTCGCTGTGGAAAGTACAACCTGTGCAAACCATTCTCTGCGGGAGCCCTGACCAGATACATGGTTTACGCCGCTGATTTCTGCTACAAGTAAGCATCTCATCCGGCAAAAAGGTAAAAAAAGTCTAACGAATGTGTTCCAGCAGGAAAATTGTCAATTATTTCCCTCAAACGAACCTCTTTCACAATATAGTGACAGTATTTTAACAGGAGTCATATTATTTTTGAGTTTTTTTTTCCATAGGAAATTGTTGAAGCACAACTTGTGCTTACATGTTAAGAGTGTGACTTGCTTGAACCATATGCTCTTAAAATAGGATATATATCTTTTAATTGTTTTGCTTGGTTTAAATCTAACACTTGTTAGGTGTTTCCTGGAAGCCACACAAGTTAACCTATTTATACAGTGTACTCGTTCTGGAGCTTTTCCGGAAATGCATGCACTGAACGACACCGCCTGTAGGATTGGAGAAGCAATTACAGTCAAGATGCTGACCTAGGTTTAATGAGATGCGAGATTAGGGGTCAAATCAACAGCCTCTTTCTCAGTTGCATAGCTGGGCAGTGCTTATGTAAACAAAGAAGCATGGGTGCACCTTAGTCCGTGCTATTTGGGAGTGTTGGGGTGTAATCATCTCAAAATTAATGTATATTTACCCAAACATATCATGTTTAGCTATTTCTTTGTAGTTACAGCGTTGAATAACAGTTTTGGATGTCCTTACCATACAAATTAGAGATAGCCAATGACAAAATAGGGCATAGTTTTATTTCCTATGACCCTGCCAAATCCTGGTTTCATGATTTCTGTATTAATTCAAAATGTATTGCATGCTGTTACATCATTCTCTGTATAATGATGCAAAACTGGATGAAATACTGGCTAAGCATCCGGCAAAGGTGCATGCTTGGTTCTGGTTACCATGGGAATGACGACCATCTTGAGTGAACAGCCAATCACAGAGCCCTTGTGCCCATGGCACCGGGCAATATGACCAGCCCTCTGTTTACTCATCTCTCAGCTTTGGATCACATGAAAGGGGCGTGATAAGTGATTTATCACTTATATAACAGTCAGTGCATTTATTGGGTTCTGCTTAATGGTCATTTTACGAGCGTCCTGTCACCCAACACCCCACTGAAGATGCAAGACATGCCTGCTTGGAACACCTACCAAACGGATACTGTTCTGGCATTTTAATTTAAGATAGACCCATGACCCATTCACACTGTAACTTGACCAACAAGTGTTCATGCTTTCAAAAGGGTATAAATTCGGGCTGGGTTGGGTTCAATTTTGAAGATACAAGTAGCCCAATTTGAATAACGGAAGAGTCCACTTTATCAGAACTAACGGTTGGGGGGGGGGGGGGTTAGGACAACTGATAAAATAAAACATTTTCTGTAATAACATAGATTAGGCCAAGTTTCATACTTCTTGATATTTTAAGCGTTAAAAATTTTTTTTTGGAGCATTCTAGGGCAAATTGTACGGTTTTGATCAAAATTAAAAGGGCCCTACCCCCTAAATATGGAATTTTGGGTTTCGTCCTTTTTGGCTGGAAGGTGGACACAGGGTTGTTACTATCCCACCATCCTCATTGGATTATGGATCTGTATACTTTGGCAATGCATTGAAGGTGCAAATTGCTAGGAATGTTAGAAAAGAGGAGCTATGTAAAAAAACGTGGATTTTTATGCAAAATGGCGGATTTTAGAGGTTGAAATTCAAAGTCGGGTCACAAAATTATTTCTTTCTAATTTCGACCTGCCCCTAACTGCTTGCATCAGGATAGTATTCTTGCAGTAGATGGCAAAATATTTTGTTATCACAATGCTTGTACAAAATTTAATTAAAATATATGTACATGAATTCTGAATATTTGGGTCAGCAACGGCTGGCAGGTAAGAAATGAAATTGACATATTGGATTACCATGGCCCTATTATTAGACTGGAATAATACCATGATGTGGATATATATCTGTGGAAATAGGGTATATAAAGGTAAGAAATTATAACATCTTTTGTACCACTTTAAAAAAAATTCCTATTTGTATGTGATACCAGTTAATAGCATGCCCGCTATGTTGAATTTTATGTATCTTGGTGACGTCGCAGCCTAAGGCTTACCTTGGAACCGAGGCTTGCTGGCAGCAAATCTATCCCATTCATGTCTCAGCATTTCGACTGTTATGTGTTCAGGTTTTTGTGTCAAAAATCATGGTAGCAATTGCACAAGGCGCAATGCAAACAGACGTTTGGTCAAGAAGAAACTTCGCTCCTGTCCAAGCGTCAGTTTGCCCTACAAACTCTATGCCTGGGGCGCTTCCATACTACACGATGACACTAAATTTTTACCGCCGTCTTGGGACAAAAAACCGGGCGGGAAGGTTTTACGAAGACTACACTGTCCGCATGACCCCGTTTGTGAGAGTTGCAATAAATCCTTATGACTGGTCACATCGCTGGGGCACATTGTATCTTATATGAAAGTACCCTTTCGAAAAAAGCAGCATCATGATCATGGTCATGGTGCGTCAATCATAAAGAGTATCTGTTGATCAAGGTTCCTGTTTGCAATATAAATTTACGGACTAACAAATGACTTGTTGGCTTAAGAAAACATATTCAACTATTGAAGATTGCCAGATCACCTCACCATGGAAGACGGAGCACTGATGGAGCCGCTGGCGGTTGCTGTGCGAGCGGGAAGACGCGCAGGCATTGCCCTGGGCAGCACCGTGCTTATCTGTGGAGCCGGTCAGTGGCTGTATGAACATCCTCAAAAATGAATAAATAAATGAATAAATAAACAAACAAATGAAAGAAAATGAACTAAATAAGGAAAGAAAAAATTGGCTTGATATTTATTACATTTTAGTAGATTCTAGATTTAGCTGCGACACAACATGTACATGAAGATTTTCAACAGTAAAGCTATTATTAAAAAATAGCACTCATGCCCCATAGGTCACACAAGCTGGTCTCCACGCACTTTAGGTGCTTTGCCTGAGCTCCCATAAAATATCTGTGGGTCAGGGTGCCAATCCATGCTGCTGCATTCGCTGACGTTGAGTCCCTGTGGTGTGGTACAGTGCTTCTAATAATAATAATAATAATAATAATAATAATAATAATAATAATAATAATAATAATAATAATAATAATAATAATAATAATAATAATATCTCTGCGGCCCTCCACTTGTGTGCTATGGTCCTGTTAATAACAGATGACCCTAAAAAAAACCTGATTCCCGGGAATAGAGCCGAGGTGTGAGGGCCCCACATACTCTTTCACAGCAGTGGGAGGCCCCTGTTCCAGGTTTTTTCCCCCTGTTCCAGTCATGGCAGCTCTGAAAAGGCCTCCCACCCTTTCGGTCCATATCCCCTTTTAACCCATCAGTTAACCCTGTTTTCGTCACTTTCAAACATTTCCTTCCTTTTATTCCAGCACCCTACCAAGTAGTCTTGTACAGTTTTAATACCCTCCTTACCCCCTGGAAAATCTCCTCTCAAGCCCAGAAACCAAGCAACACTGTCCTCCTCTTCTAGTCCCCTTATTTCCTCTAAGCCCTTACAGTTGCAGTCCTTATTCTGCCAACTTCTGAATACGTTTTCCCTCATTTCCCTGTATGCATCACACCATAGTAGCCAGTGATATACTGTCTCATCTGCGTCTTACATACAAAGCCTACGTTTCCCATTACTACCCTGTGTCCATTTTGACGTCTATTCTCCAGGCTGATAACCCTTGCCCTACTTTGGAACAAAAGTTTATATCCCTTAACCCATCGCAACATATGCTCCTTTTTGGTTTATCTAACACTTTATAAGTTTTTAGTATACATTTATCCGCAGCTCCTGGTGGTAGTAATGCATCCTAATGAGCATGTGCAAATCAGTTTCCTATATTGCCTGGGAGGGCAAAAGCGGCGATGGTTTTTGTAGGAAATCTAGTGGCCTATGGTGAGTACTGTTTCTAAATAACAGTTTTACTGTTGAAAAACTTCATATTAAGGACATAGTGCAACACCATGTCACTTAAGCTGATGTAACATCACACTGGAGGTGGAAGGTACCTAAGGAAAATCTCGCCCAAATACTCTGCACTTGAAAGACAGACCACACAACCATCCTGGACCCCAAGTGCCCCCACACCAACTTCGTTGAGCTGGAGGTGGTGGGGGAGGCACCCAAGACTGGTTGAAAGTGGCTGCTGAGAAGCACTTGGGCGCAAAGCCACTGCTCCACTTCTACCAAGTCTTTTAGAAGGGTGTAAAGGTATTATGGGAATGTCGTCTAAGGGTGACCATAAAATTCCGTACTGACGTGTTTTTCAATGAGTGCCAGTAGGCAGAGAACACTAGAGTCTCATGAACCTGGAGAGAATGAAGATGTTCAAGCTCTTCATCCCTTCAGGCCATCTGGTAGGCCAAGGAAATAGTTTTCCTTATCCATTTCAAGATGGTTTAACACTTTCCAATCTGGGCTATTTCATTGGCTTATGTAATGTGTGTCTGGGGATATTAGGTAAAATTCCAAATGTTTGACCCAGTTTATTCTGTATCTATGAAAAAAACTAGTTATCATAACTATATAACCATGTTGACTAGAAGTATTACTTGCAGGTTCTGTCGGTGTCAAAATGAAAATAATAGGCATAACACTTAGTTGCCATGCTTACTAAAGTTTTGTTTCATATGCTGCTGTTTTGCTAAATAACTGATGTTTAACATGAAATGGTTCACCAGGGTCAATTTTGCATTCCCTAAACGTTTTTTAGCACAGAGATCTTGACAGGTCAGATCACAAATGCATTGATGCCTTTGATTTTTGCAAAATACATTGGTTATATAAACTATAGTTTGGGACAGATGCCATGGCAACCATGTTGGTCAACTTATTCGATAGGTTGGCAAATTACTACAATCTACATAGTAATTATCGTCTGTTTGACAGGTATTCTTCTTTCATAATGAAGCTCTGCACTTATAAGCAAAACTTCACGTATTTAGCTAATTCATCATTTGCCACGTTCATATTTATTCATTATTATGTGTGTTGTCTTTGCTGAATATTTAGCTTAGACAAGGAGCCGCTACTCAGAGAGACATGTACGGGTAAAAGGCTCTGAAACATGTTGAGTAGTTACCGGCTGAAGACCCTTTAATTTATTTGCGCTAATACAGCCTAAGTCAAACTTTTACAGTGGAACGTGTGCAATATGGCTTGTGGAAAGTAAAGAGTTTGGACTGCGGAATAGGGTAATAACTACTAGGAAGTGGTTCTGGGCAAAAGACACAAATACAATAGCCACATGAATTCAGCAAATTTCAATTACAACAGATTCTTGAGCATAGTATATTTAGAAAGTTTGTGAGTTAGAAACTTTTGCCACAGGAAAGCTGCAAATAGACCTCAGAATATGCATTGCTAAAATTATGTAAAGGTCACCGAAGATCCAGTGACATGGCCACCATCTTGGATTTTTCTTCCTTTTCATGAAGTTTTATCGTTATTGGACAAGAAAATATCATGAATCAATCCCAAACATACCTTGAAAGGCCAGAAATGCGGCACAGATGATGAATGATCCCCTTTCCCCGCAATTAAAAATGCTTTTGCTCTGAAATTGATAATTCATTGAGGAATTTGCCATAATGTTGCCTCACAGAACCTAGTGGTCTTTCCACTTACCGGCCTCGGGCTGCCAAGGTGACCTTTTACTAATGTCAATATTGACATCTACCCGCCACAAATTCAAAAACCCCATATAAAATTTACAATGGCATTCCAATAGCCAAATTAATGCTATGATGGGAAAGTGAACATGCTGAAGATCATATTTAGCCCAGGGGCCAGGGGAGTGACAAACGCTGCTACCTCTTGCACTGGACTGTTGGTTGCCAAACTCGAGAGACCCATCACCTCCGTAGGGGCAGACTCACATGGTTAGGTGCCCCGGCCCACCGCCACAAAGGCATAGGTCACTGAAGAGGTGACTTCTCCCACAGAAGTTGATCGACCACCCGATTAACGTCCATTGTGGTCGGAGAAAATCATAGAGGCAGCAGCTCCACAGTATCTGTTCCAGTGGTGGGGCTGGGTGAGCAGAGATGTTCTCCACATGCCAATGCTCCACCCACCAGCATGGGAACTACCGAGGAAGACTGCTGCATATCCCCAGCTGGTGATGCGCATAAACTATGGTTCTGGCATCACACTTTTCCCTCTGGAGAAGAAGAAGAGGAAAATGGTGGTGCCTCCTTGGTTTCTTCTTCATCCTGCAGTGGTAGCAACAATACTCATGGCTGGGGGAGGGAGGAATGATAGAGATCGGCCTTGCAGCTGATCCCTCCCCTCAAAAAAGTGACCATGATTGCCGAGTCCTCACCACCAAAAACTATCGTGTGGTCACATCCCTGACCCACAAGGGGCCCGGATTTGGCTGCCACCTCCCTAGCTGCAAGAGCCACCTTAGGCTTTGGTGCAGCCTACTTAACGATTACTTGGCCCCACATTTGCAAGAGGGGCCAGGCATCTCCAGGCTGGTGGCGGAAGGAGGAGCGCCAACAAGTTCTCGGTGTAAACCTTGTGCTCCAACTTATCCAACAATTCATCGACAGCAGCAAACAGTGCCTCCATCG
The DNA here is from genome assembly GCA_964020975.1 of Hermodice carunculata. NCBI lineage: Eukaryota > Metazoa > Annelida > Polychaeta > Eunicida > Amphinomidae > Hermodice > Hermodice carunculata. The sequence continues at coordinate 28,367,278 of OZ026627.1, forward strand.
TGCCCATGATCACCTGGGCAGTTGCCTGGTGGGGCACAAGAAGGGAAGCCTGGAGGAGGAGGTTGTGTGGGAAGGGTTGACAATGTCACCCGTGCTCTACCCGCCACCACCACTGACTTCCCCCTTCGTGTTCACTGCCTTAGTGATCACCAAGTTACCATACTGCCATTGAACTACTGATGCACTGCCGGCTGTAGATTGGGCAGGATGGGAATGGCCATTCACTACAGACCTACTCACTTGAGCTGCAGTGCCTGTAAAGGGGACCCCCAAACGGGATCTCTCAACCACAGTGATGTACAGTCTGAGGAGAAGGGCCCTCGATTCCAGGATGAGCCTCAATTCAAGGAACAGTTTGATCCTGGCCATAGGCCTGGTCAAACTAGCAACCCCTCCCATACGGGCTTCAAACATGCTGTCCTACGCATGCAGCGGAACCCAGTATTGGCAGTAAGCCATCCTGCGTTGGTTGGCGTTATAACGGACGTCCAACTCCATATCGATACCCATGAATCGTCACAAAGCCAATTAACCAACCAACCAACCAACCAACCAACAAACCAACCAAAGTCGGTGATAGGACCAGTTTTCCAGGAAATATATCAACTGCCACACGACTGAAAACAGAGACCACAAGAGTTTCTAACAATACGTGTCCACCAACGATGGTAGGATACTGATTTGCGCATACTTAAAGGTTATTTCATGGCTAAATCAGTCTCCTACCCTATACCATAATTATAACGTCATGGCGCATAAGATCATTAGAGTCACTGTTTGCGCAAATATAAAACGTAAGGCATATACTGACTTTCAATGTCATTTTAATGGGGTGATTGTATTTCCCTTGGGAAGATACTGGCTGTTGCTAGTGTAACATTATCCATGTGTTCCAATTGGACAATTTCAGTATCCTCCCTTATTTTGGTGTCGGTATGTGCCCTGAAAGACACTGTATGCTACAGGACTAAAATATCAGTATGAGGGCAGTTCTAACACTACATTTAGGATACTCCAATTGTATGTTTTGGCTACTGAATCGGTATGTAGCATTTTACATAATCCCAGGAAAAGCTGCATTTGCCTTTTTCGTCTAATTATGGCATATACATTTAGGGTACAAAGATCATCCCATGGCTAAATCAGTATCCTACCCTGTACAGTTCCCCCTCGAGCTGTAGCCTCCCTCGACCCTTCGGGTCTCAGGAGGATACAGGCTCTCAGGGGGAACTGTAGGATACTGATTTAGCCATAAGATAACCTCTAAGGATGCATTATTGCCACTAGGAGTGCTGTGCCATGCCACGGCACAGGGCCTCCATGTCAGTGAGTGCAGCAGCATGGATCGGCACTGGACCCACGAATTTTTAGGGGCTGTAGCAAAGCACCAAAAGTGCACGGAGACCAGCCTAAGTGACCTTTGGTGTTGTACTGTGCTCTGAAAATATGTGTTTTTGTGTTTCTTGGTAAGTAATAAGGACGATTTCTCATGACCACTATACTGTAAATGTACTTAGGCCTAATTTTGCTGGTACTTGACGTAAAAATCATTTGCGGTTTTTTTTTTTATACTGGTATATAATTTGAATGTTGCCAACACATGTGTAGGTGTATTTATTAAAAGTTCACGCGGTATTCCTTACATGTCCCAACAAATAACGAAATGAAACACGCATGATTAACACTTTCATTGCCAATTGCGACGAAATAGTATAAGTAGGCCCCTAGATGTGCTGTGAGTCTGAGTTGACATAACAATCCGGTATAGCAATAGTACTAGATTTACGAAATTATGTTGTTTGTGACTCGACCTTTGTTTGGTTCAAGTACCAACATGCCTCCAGGTACAGAGGCTTAAAGAATGGTCCAGGTCAACAGCTTTCCTGGGCATGCCTTGGCTTGGGTGCATAGCACCTAAAATGCGTCGACGAAAGCTGTTGACTCAGTCACAAGTTGTCCCTGAAAGAGTTGAGAACGGTATCATCAGGTCTCCAATGTGGGCCTATATGACGTCAAGTGAAATGATGTTGAAAATTCTTTCAGAGGTGAAGGTGTAATTTTTTTCTTGAGATATGAAAATAAGGAAAGATGAACTTATTTCATACACATGTGTATATAGTCTTGGCACTAAAAACATACATTTGTCAGATAGGCAAGCATGTATCGTTTGTCCCGCGCTCTCCATGTTTATACAGGACCCATAGGACTGTCGTGCCTGTTGACTGCTAAAGCAATGGGAGCTGCCAAGGTCTGCCTAACAGGTACGTAAAACGTTAAGCACATTACAAGTGAGCGACAAGTTTCAGGAATTCGCGGGTAAAATAGTATTAAAACCATACGAGTGTGAGTGTCATGCAGAAATAAACGGGCAGGTTTTTATAAGCAGAGTAGTTTAATTTTGATCCTTTGCCATTCGGCGAACTGCTGTCTGAGGATGGACCTATTGATCTCGTTAATAGGTCCATGATATCTTCTCGGGTAAAAGTCCCACAGACGAGTGAAGCCGATTTTGTAAATGCATGGCGGTGCAGGCAACGCATCACTGGGGCTTACATTACAAGGGCTTTGAAAGTTTGAACAGGCGCCTGTGGTCAGGCCCAACTTTAACCGCAAGATGGGCAACGCTTGGCATTCACGTACATTTCGTAATTTACGAACAACGCTCAAACTGCTGTACGTAGAAGCACCAAACAGCTGGTTAGATTAATGTGTAGATAAAGCCATCAATTTTTGTGCGTAAGCTGCAAAATGATTAAATGGTCACTTTATTCGACATTATTTTGATACAACCCAATGTAAATAGACACCGTCGGCCGAATGCTTGCCTAATAGAGATGTCATAGGCCTATATATTATAAAAAAAATGTGGCACCTTGCTATTGACACAATGACATTGACAAGCCCCATTGAGTGACCCAAACCTATGCCATTGGGAAACCTGTGGGGTGCCAAGAGTAACATCATAGATTTCGTGCACGAAATCATAATGGGCCAACTTATCGTTTTCTTGACGGAATCATAACAGGAGTCACAAAATTGTAAGAGCAAATTACAATATCTGTAAGTTTATCAATTCTTTCCCCAGAATCCTTGAATTGATCAATTTCGTCCACAGATTTGGGTAAGGTTTTGAATTTCGTCCCCAAAATCTTAAAAACCTTCCAATTTTGTCCACAAAATCCATTTTTGATCCAGTGTTGTGCCCAAAATAGAAAAACATGTCACGTAATCCATATATTATCCAATTTTTTGCACGAAATTGAAAGAACATTTCTCAAAATCCATAGCTTCCTCTATCTGGTGCACACCATTGTAAGAGTATAACAATTAACAGTTTTGTTCACGGAAATCTAAAGATGACACAATTCTGTCAACAGAATCGTTATGTTTCTCGATTTCGTACACGAAATCGCAAAAACTACGGCACTTTTGTCCACAAAATTCTACAACACACGGAAATGAATAGCTTTATCGATTTTGTCCACGAAATTGGTGATTTGTGACGTTTTGAACCCTAGGCTAGCACTCTGATTGGCTGAAAGTCCTTGTATTGTAACCAATCAGAGTGCTAGCCTAGGGTTCAAAAAGAATGTGGTCTGATTGACAATTGAGAACAGTTGTCATACGGCTAATGCCACGGAAAGAACTCGATTCAGGATGGGATACCCGTTTAAACTTAGCGCTGGAATGTCGAACTTTTTGCCCGAAATGGATTTTGTGGGAAATCTGCGAAAATGACAGGCGTGTTGCTGTGGATATATGTGGATTTCAATGGATTATCTGTGCGACATACCTGTAGAAAATAGTTTTGGAATAAACTGGTGAGTTACAGCTTGTGGGTGTGTACAAAAACGGAGAAATCGTGCTAAACGTAAAGCGGGGTGGTGGTCCAGATGTGAGCTTCGTTTCAAACCTTTCTATGTACTACGCCCTTACCGAAATTGAAGGCGTTTTTTTTTTGCGGGAATATGGTGGAAATATGATGGAATGGCGGATTCGTGGTGGACAATCCGGGAAAATGGCGTATTTAGGGCGGAAATTGGGTGGACAATGGCGTAAAATTGACGGACGTTTCTTACACCATGGTGGGAGTATGGTGGCCATGTGGCAACGGTGGGCAAAAAAGGGCGGGATTTGGGCGGTCATGATGGGAATTTCATGGATCAATCTGGGAACAGGGCGGATTGTTGTACAATAACCAAAGTTCCAAGGTGGGAACTTGACGGCATCTGCTTCTTTCCTGAAACAAAATGCCGGGAGTATGACGGCTTGTTCTTTAACTATAAAGAAAATTTGCTGGCAGTTGTAAAAATGTCTAAATCTATGATGGAAATTTACTGGCACAACATTTTTGGTCAAACACATTGGCGGAAATATGGTGGCACATGTAGAAATGTCAAGAGTCCAAAGGCGGATCTTTACTGGCATAACATTTTCAGTCAAACACAATGGTGGAAATATGGTGGCTTTTTTGGCGACTGAAAAAAAAGTTTGCTTCTATATGCCAAATTCCCAAGTCCTATAGCGGGAATTTACCAGCATTGCATTTTTGGTCAAAGGCAGTGGGGGGAATATGGCGGTTTGTGAACCTAAAATTGGTGGCACTTCAGAAAATTTCTTAAGTCCTATGGTGGAAATTTACTGGTATCATGTTTTTGGTCAAACACCATGGCGGTAATATGGCGGCCTTTTTGAGTGAAGAAAGTTTGTTCAAACACATTGGCAGAAATATGACAACCGTTTTATGAATTAAGATTTTGCAATGTACATTGTCAAAATATTATATACAATGGCAGAAATCCAATATCATGCTATTTTTTGTCCACATAATGACAGAAATATGGCAGTGGCACAATCTTGGTGACCCCCCCCCCCAAAAAAAAGCAAAGTCTTGGAGCAGTAATGTAAATGAATAAATCAACTTTACTGAAATACACCATAACATTTACCACGGTGTATTCATACAACAAATAACCTATACAATAATAAAACAAAACAAAACAAAAACAAAAATTCTAAAACAAAAACAAACAAAAAAAAAACAAAAAAAAACAAAAACATAATAATACATACAAAAATGTTCACTGGGTTGTATTCTTATAAATATTAGAGATATCAATTACAAATAGTCATAATTGACAAAATAATTGATATCATTCTGGGAAAATATTTATCATCTGTATTTTCATGAGTTCAAATAACCCTGTATCCCTTTTAAATTAATAATTTGGGCAGATTTGCATAGAAAAGAGCAATTTTGACAACCCGTTAAATACTATACAGATGATGTAAGAAGGAAAAAATATATACTGTTTTATTTCTCACTGAATACTAGACTCCAAGGGACCTCCCCCAGTATTTAGGGTTCGACATAGTGGATGGTCCCTTGGGGCTGACAGAATGCACTTCAATTTGTCAATTTGAAAAAAATACATTATCTTTGAAAATTTTGTCTTTGTGACAAATATTAGTGAAAATATTGCAATTTAACTGCACTCCTGATATGCCCACACCCTCCCATTAAGTGGCTGCATTATGTAGCACCTTCAAAGCGGTGACCCACTGGGTGTGGTAAGCCACGCGTGACATCGGCTGGTCAGGCATACAGAGCATGGGCAATTTCTCCAGACCTGTTCACTTCTGAACTCATATAATTCAGTTACTCTCATTTTTGTTTACAAACATAAATACAGTTGCATAATACAATTTTTCTGTATTTTATAATTTTCTTCTTTGCATATTGGTGAATATGGATTTATGGCTTGCATTAGTGATCACTAGAACAATCTAGTTTCAAACACTAAAATGATTATATTTTACCAACAAGAGTAAAGTTACACATGTTTTTACATCATTTTACCAGCATTTATCAATGTCTGTAATTAAATTACCTTATCTTACAGGGCAGATTGGTTGAACAAGGCAGAGATTCAGCAAGAGTAGCATCACTTGCAAGAGCAACTCTCCTGTAAATGTCACTGACACTGCATTCTGTGTTCAATTCTTTGGCACAAACTTCTGAAATTTTCAATTGTTGAATATTTCAGAGGGTTTATCACGAACATAGTAGGTAGAAAAATGTCCTAGAAAGGGGAATAAAAAAATTATTCTTGCTGTAGTTGTACAATGTGTTTGTTGTATTGGTGGGGGGGGGGGGGGGGGTCCTGTATTTCTCAGATAACAATTTTCTTCTATACACATGTGTAAAGTATCCTAAGCAAAAACGTTTTTATATCTTCTGCACTGTTAATCATATTTTTCATCTCAGTTACAATAAAATTAGAGTGCTGACTGAACAGCCCATGCTCAGCTGACCAAAGCTTGTTCACAAAATTAAAGCTGTAACTCAGTAGACCTGTGTTGAGTTCTACCTGAGTCCATATGACATTTAGAATTATTTCTAAGATTTGCCTGAAGAAAAATTCATAAAAATATGAATTAGTCTTAGAATGTCGATTGACTTGCATAGTAATCAATAATGATGTATTTACTGATAAGTACTCAAGTTGAAAAATTGTTAAAAATCAAGAATTCAATGTTGTGTCATCTGGTGAACAAGTCAGTGTCACCCTTTCACCAAGTTTCAGCTTAATCTGAGTGACTGTTCTTGAGAATTTGAAATAGCGAAACAAACAAAAAATCAGCAAAAAATTGAAAAAAAATCCAATCTTTAAAACTCCAAAAATCACTGGAGCGTAACCATTTGAACAAACTTGGTAGAGATCCACACCAGGTATACTGCCACCAAGTTTGAAGTGAATCTGGCCCACGGTTTTGGAGAAGTTGAAAATGTAATTGTGAATGGACTGAAGACTGAGCCTCCAAAAAGCTCAGCCTGACTAGCAAGTCAGCCGAGCTAAAAAACACTTGATAGTACATTGGTCAAACTAACTTTAATCTTTAAAGCTTATAAAACAAGTGGGCTGTGTGAACAGCCCAAAGCTCAGCTGACCTAGAGATTCATCACACTTGTGGTTCTGTGAACTTGGGATAGGACAAAATAGGTAGACAATTATCAAAGGTACATCCCTGACCAAGTTTCACACAAATCTGGTCAAAATTATTCAAGTTATAACCATTACAAGAAATTCTCATACTAAACTTTCCCATAAAAACTTTTTAAAGATTTCCCGCCAAAAAATCCAAAAACCACTGGAGCATGACCATTTGAACAAACTTGTTAGAGACCCACCCAAGGTACATTGCCCCCAAGTTTGAAGTCAATCTGACTGACGGTTTTGGAGAAAAAGTCAAAAATTGGAATTTTCATTGGAATGCCTATTGACTTGCATAGTAATAAATAGGTTAGGTGCATTTACCAACAAGTACCCGAATTGAAAAAAATCATTAAAAATCAGGAATCCACAGCAGTGCTACCTAGTGAACAACTGTGTTTGGTCCTTCCACAAGGAACATATCCACCAAGTTTCAGCTTAATCTGAGAGACGATTCTGGAGAAGTTGAAAATAGCAAAAACACACATAATACCATAAAAAAAATTAGCACCAAAAAAAAAAAAAAAAAAAAAAAAAGAGGCACCACCTGGTGAACAAATTAAGAAGTAAAGAGTCCCTACGAGTGTTCCTGTGTGATATCGAAGTAATTGGGTGAGCGGTTTCAGAGATTTTTTTTAGGATTTGTCCCCAAAAGAACCGAAAAAAATCATAAAAAATTCAAAAATCACTGAAACATGACCACTTGAACAATCTTGGTAGTGACCCACCAAAGGTACATCCCTGCCAAGTTTGAAGTCAATCTGGCTGACGGTTTTGGAGAAGTGTAAAATGTGAATTGTGGACGGACAGACGACGGATGACTGACCATCCTCAATAAACTTGGCTGACTGATAAATCAGCTGAGCTAATAATCAAAATCTAAACTGGAAGCACATGAGTTATCATTCTGACACCTTTTTCTACAAAGATGTTAATTTTCAGTCATTTATTTGCACAATTAACAAATAAATTAAACTTAAATGTTACCAAATAATAAATCTATTAATAATTACATATGCTAAATGTATAAAATACATAAATGAACAAACTGCATTGTAACTATAATAGTGCATGATTTCAAATATACTTATTTTTGCCTTTAAAAACACACTCACACACAAACTTACACTTTTGACATTTTGTTTATTTATGTACTACCCTCCCCTGTTTAAAATTTAAAGTAACAGAGTTCTGAAAGCTTGGAAAGGAAGTTTCAACCTCCACCAAAGCTTGAAGAAATTACACAAAGAAGAATGTGACAAAGAAAAGGGCTTAGATTTTTGTTATGGCATTTTGAAGGGGTGGGGGGGGGGGGGGGGGGAGGAGGGCAGAGACACACATCGACTGAATCAACAACTCAAGCAGCTGCAAGTGACGCTGCTCATGCAGACTGCTTATGTAACGCTCTGTGTGCATGACCTAGTTTGCACTGGGGTCTGACCTGAGGCACACTCAACGAGTCACAGATTCTGGCTCGCCACTTGGTACCTACACTGCACACAGGGCTTCAAATAGTACTTCTAGGTTTAAATATGAGGCTAAGTTACTGAACCGTTCCGTCAGAAACTTGGTACTCAAATCCAACCATGAAAGTCCAGCTTTCATTTCTCCAGCAAAGTACAGGTTTGTTGTTGTATATCTATAGTTACTCTCCACATCGAAAACTCGCATTGTTCAGAGTTGTTTATCGATCAGCTGTTCTTACAGGTTTCCTAAAACAACCATTTATCGCCCACTAGCGTATACTGTGCTACATACTGTAAAACAACAGAGTATACGTTCAACTAACCTGGCGAATTCTAGTCTATTCTGTAAACATATGCCTTCCATTAAAACAACAGCAAGGATGAGCAATGGATCCAGAGCACTCAGGTATTAACAACTGATCTACAGAAAACTGCGAACCATGCAAGTTTTGATGATGTATCACGTGATCCCGCATTCCGCACGGCGCATGTCATACCGCACTGACTTGTGTGTTTATATTTATCTATTTACTGAAAATTGTTATTTCATCTTCTTAAAATGTTATCATAAACATGCAGGATAATTATAAAAACATATTTGATTTTTTAATTGATAATGTGAAGATTTTTAAGTGCAAGTAAGACTGCTCGGTAGCGAATTGCTGCAAGACTTCTGCTACTTCCGTTTGGCGCAATTTTTAACTGCTGTCTGTGAACGACTTAATGACAGCTGACCTGCAGACGCGAGTTTTCATCGATTAATTGGGTATGGATTCTATTGAACTGTTAAAATATAGAAGAGAAGATCACAAGATGAATGCAGAATGGGTTGTAGTATTTTATGATGGTGATAGTCCATCATCACGCAAGCAGTATCAACAGTGAAGCCTGTGAATCCAACTGATCATGTTTTGTTGAAACTTGGAACCGGCCGTCAAGTGGCCAGCCAAGGTGGCGGACCAAGTCCCAGATGAGGTGGGTAACTAGGTTTGCATATTGCCGTCTGAGGGATAATACGAATAGAAGTACAGAAAACTGTCAAAACTTTTCACAGCATTAACTATGTTAATTCTTCTACTTGTGCATCTTGTAGTTGTACATTATTATTTTTTTTATATAAATTTACTGACCCTATATGGCTATACAATTGAAGTATCACCACTGTCCAACTGGAAATCTCGGTAGTAAAATTTAGATGCCCTGGAGCATTTTTTCAACTTCTTCGCATGAGAAACACTTATTTGCTACAATGCTCCAGTTGGACAGCCCTGCATGAGTATACATGTACAGCTCCTATCTCATCATTACAAATATAGTGAGGAAAATATTGCATGGACCGACCTGTAAAAATATAATCTGGCTGCATGGAATACGAAAAATCTGGGGACTGGCAGAACAAAAAACTCACCCCCCCCCATATCAAACGGTCCCTCCTTATCTGATAAAATTTACATTTAAATTATGTTGATTAGATTATATGTCAGAATATTGACTAAAAATGTAAATTAGTTTCCTTAAATTAAAAAGGGAATCCAGCTGACTGGTATGCAATTTTTTTGAAAAAAAATTTCTTATAGTTGCAGTTATAAGTTAGTGTGTGGAGAACTTGCCCAGTTAAAAAAGTTCTACTTCTTTCTTCTCTCTCTGTGTCTCTTCACTATTTCTGCTCTTCTCCCTCTGACTTAATTTTTTCTTTCTGCAGGGATGAAAGCTAGTTTTCAAATTGTTTTATTTTTTTTTATATTTTTTTAAGGAATTCAGTTTTTTTTCCAAGACAAAGAAAAAATAATATCCTTTATGCCCAGAAAGCCTTATTCACGTAAATAATGAAGAGGTGGGCTATGGTTTCATTTTTTTTTCAGCAAAGTCACTTTCATCCCTGTTTCTGTTCCTCTCATTTTTCATGAGAACTTCATGCAAATTAATGGCCAATTTGTTTTGTGGTGAGCTGTTAAGAGCATTTTTTTTTATAAATTGTTTATTTTGTAGTCTTCTCCACCACTTATTTTTTTCTGACATGGCATTTGGGCCAGTACATTTTCATGTTTTGCTTCCCCCAAACTTAATTTTAATGGTTCAGTTAATGTAAGCTTTGTTAATCAGTTAAATAATTTGTCTGCCATTTGAGCCTACATAATCACGAAGTTAACTGGTTCTCATAATTTTTTAGGAGGACCAGTTAACTTTGAGATTATGTGGGCCCAAATGGTCCAGACATGATCACAAAACAGTCTTTGCAGTTTACGTTGGTATTGAATAGTGCACTGCAAGTTTTAATTAGTAATGGTTGAAAAAATTTCAGTGGCATACATACATAGTACATATTGCCATATGTAGTTAGCTGTGTAATTTGTCTGGATCTGCAGGTTGTCCTACATGTAAATCAAGGGCAGCCCATTCCAGCTGAACTCAAGCAGCTTGCTATCGTCATGCCAGAAGAGTGCTGCTGAAAACATTGAGGAGACTGAGAAATTCCAGACCATCGGTCATTGTGGTAAAGTTACTGGGAGGACTGCTCCAGCCACACAAGTATGGCATTAAAGGCGACAGCAAAGGATTTTTGAAAAATGGGATTGAGACAAAAGGCTGTGTGTGAAACACCTGAAGGTGAGATATGAACATAATTCCTTTCTGGCAAAATTTCAGTTATATGTACATGTATGCACAATTTTGTGGCAATATGTCATCAAATTTTACTTGAAAACCAGATAATACATGTACCTGATACTGAAAATAATTATTTGCTTTGTGTTTAATTAGAAAATTAATGAAACTTAGCAAAATGGATGATTGGTTTGCGAACATGAAATTTGAAGTGAAATTCCATGATAAGTCTTCTTGTCAGTGGGAGACATGAAGTTTTTACCTTTTTTTGTCCCTCCCTCTAGTGATGTCATTTCTCCTTATATTGTAGACATAAATTGGGGGTAAACTGAAGCACTTTATTGGAATAATAATGTCATGAAGATAAGATTAAGACCAAGGGTTGAACATTTGTATCCTTTGTTTCTTAAGGAAAGTACATGTAAGTAGATCTCACAAAGATGTTTTTCAATATATATCCTTGATGATAGGATCATTTTAATTGAAAAATGGGTCCAATGAAGTAATGTCTATGTAAACATTTTCAAATATTGGATGTTCTGTCGCCTGAAACATAAATTTTGTTATTTCAGTTATGGCAACTACAAAACTGAAGATATGCCTGAAAGACTTCACACAGGTCATCAATTAACTGATAAAGACAGGCCGTCACATCTTATCTCGAGCTGAAACTCCTGGACTTTTTTTTTTTTTTTAAGACTGGTGGCTGAAGCAAACTTCAAGTGATAGCAGAAATGAAGCCTAGCTCTGATTGTTTTGTGCTGGACTTTTGATTGCCCACACATTGCCTGGTACAACCCAACTCATAAAAATATTTATGAGTATATAAGACTCAAAGGCTCGAGTAACTTACTGTGGACTTGGTATATTATACAATGATCTTAATTAAAGTAATTACATAGGCATTAAAGGGAAACAGCATCTGATGATATATCGACCTCTCAATGACATTCTGGCAAGATCTTTTGATATAGAAGTCTGAATAAATTACATGCTTGATCCAGCTAGCAAAAGTATTGTGTTATTCTGGAAATGTACACACATATGGCCCTGTGTGTGTATATTATTATAATGTATATGTACTGTGAATGTACCTATTTCACATGATTTTTCTTGTTTTTTGCATTTCAGACATTTGATTGAGTTTTAAATTAATACTATTTTGAACAATCCTTTGGTTTAACCCATGGTCAAATAATATTTCACTAAATTTTTACTTTCACAGTTTTTTGCCAATGCCAATAGTGAAATAAGGTTGAATTTACAGTATCTCATCTCATCTTTGGCATAGTAAGCTTAACTTTAAGGGCGTCACTGCTGAATTAGCAACCAGCTCTCTCCATTCTTCTTGGTCCTCTGCTTTTCTCAGCCACTCGTTGAGTTTCATGCCTGTTTTTTCTTGGATTACAGTATACTGATACACTTGTTCTTGCTGGGGGAAAAAAGTGTGGAAATATCCTTGAATATTTCAAGGAGCTTTAAGGGCAATGAAAATAAATGATTTATGAGAAATAGTAAAATGGATAATTCTTGGAGGACTGTTTATTGTGCCAGTTGTCAAACTTATGAGACAATACTGAATTTTCTTTTGGATATTCAACATGAAGATTAGTCGATCATAGCTATAAATAAAATACAATAGAAGCATACTTGTGAACAATAAGCAACTTGCAATGGTCTGCACACATGCAAATTCAATTTTTTTTATTATAGTTTTTGCAGGTGCTGTGAAACTCAATGGATATATATATGCCACAGACACAGAGCCACCGTAATTCCCGCCATAATTGTGGACATCATATTCCCGTTAGTGGATCTATGGCAGATGCACAGCTTTCATCCTTCCAACACAAACCCATCATTTTCCACTAACGGGGAAAGGGTGGGCATATGGTGGAAATTTTGCCCATCACATGCCCACTATATTTCTGCTAATGCATCTACTGTGGACGTACATCCATATATCCACTATATTCCCATTAGTGGACCTATGGCGGAAGCACAGCCATCATCTTTCCACCACAAACCCGTAATGTTTCCACTAACAGGAAAAGGGTGGAAACTGTGGCCACTATATTCCCGCTGATGCATCTATGGTGGTCGTAAAGCCATATGCCCACTATATTCCCACTAGTGGAACTATGGTGGACATACAGCCATCATCCTTCCACCACAGATTGGAAAAGGGCGGAATAATGGTGGGGATTTGAGCCACCACATACCCACAATATTCCCGCTAGTGGATCTATGGTGGACGTACAGCCATCATCCTTCCACTAGAAATCCATGTTTCCACTAACGGGAAAAGGGTGGCCTTATGGTGGGAATTTAATTAGACCAGGTACCATAAACCCACTACATTCCCAACATTGGAAAAATGGTGGATACAGCCATCATTGTCCCGCAAATCCCCTATGGGTGGCATAAGCATGCTATCTTCCCGCCATTAATCCGCAATATTCCTGTTGGCCGACACAAGACCGCCATCACCACAATGGTGGGATTTTGGCGGAAAAGTTGTCTGATTTGCAGATCAAAACTCCATGACCTTTTTCAAAGTTCTTTCTGGAAACATGGCGGGAATACAAATATTCCCGCCATATGACCACCGTTTCACGTGCCATCATATTTCCACCCTATTCCCACCAAAACCCCGCCATTAATTTCGGTAAGGGCGAGCTCCATGTGACGACGTTGTTGTTTTAGGCCCATCCGCCACCATCTTATTAGCACAAATAATTGACTGCACAGATGAATACATAATATTTTATGGCAGATATGGCTCTATTTGGGTTATTGAACGCATAGATGTTCCTGGTTCACCCTCTCCCCCCCCCCCGTATATTAATATATTAATTACTACTAGCATGAAAGCTTGACTCACAATTTGACTGACTGAACGTTACGAGCGCCTGTGCTTCCAAGTTCCATACCGTCCCTAACTGTATAGTTTACACACGACAATCTACCTTGAAGTATAATTTATAAACAAGCAAAATTTCTAGCGTTAAATAAGCCTATTTATCTAGATATTTAAAGTTCCGCAAATTCTAGCTTGTGTCTGTACTAGACTGTAGGTCAAGTGGAGTCCCGTAAACACGTGCGCTGACCATTGCTTTCATTCACATTCATTGATCACTGTAGTGTAGTGCTCAGGCAGCGGCCCGCTTGCCATCAGGGAAAAGCTTCACTGCCTTCAGTCGATCAACATGAGTTTTCTTTGACTATCAAACCATTTTCTATTCTAAATTATATAGGCTACACTGAGGCAGTTTCTAAATTTGCTGAAAAGTCCATTTGTTTGTCTCTGAGAGCTACCGGACTAATGTTTCGTCATTCTTTCCCTGGCTTGTAAACCTCTACCTTGTGTGTGTGTGTGTGTGTGTGTGCGTGCGTGCAGATGTGTTTTAATTGTTTCCTCAACACGCTGCGTATGTTTATTATGCACTTCAGCTTTGTACCATTGGATGTTTCTGAAGTGGAAAACTATCGAAAAAACCCCGGACTTATCACTTGTAAATCTTGATGCGCTGTCACCTGTAGGGTAGGTTCACTACAGCATTGATCACTTAAAGTTGTTGAAAATAGCCTATATACACCAAATATATATATATAATGTTTGGGTCGATTTTAGTACAGTGACAGGCTTGTATAAATATCATATCATATTTTTTTCATAATAATGACCCTGGAAGCTATATGTTCTGCATTGTATATGAAACGTGTATAATGTACATGTCCTTACGCTTTCTAGAGTTTTGTCCCAATGAGTGCCAATGAGTGGTTTATCTCTAGTTTTGGTGTAGAGGACATAAATTATTACTTATAATAGTTACTATACTTATTTTAACATACGAAGATTATTTGAATGATAATAAAGATGTCTGATTATTTGTATATATTTTGGACGCATCATGGAATTTCTCCCCGTTCCGTTGGTGCCCCCGCTGTAAAGAGGACGTTTTCCTAATAAATTATTATTATTAGGCCTAAAAGCTACAGTGCCGCGATATGATGTATCGGTCCTCTTCCGGTGTTATCGGCACTGCTCCGGTGATATCGGTTTCATCGGTAATTGTTTTGACCAGGAGTAAAACTTTCTGCAAATGTCGTTCTTATTTTTGCTTTGTGTATTGAAATGTACAAATAGACCCAAACATGAGATAAAAATTTTATAGCATGCTTTGCAGACGATACGAAGTAATCAACTCGCACTGGATACCATATAGCAGAACTTGTTCGCTTCGCTCGCTCTTTCTGCTATATGGTATCCAGTGCTGGTTGATATACTTCATATCGTCAACAAAGCATGCTACAATCTCTCTCTCTCTCTCTCTCTCTCTCTCTCTCTCTCTCTCTCTCTCTCTCTCTCTCTCTCTCTCTCTCTCTCTCTATATATATATATATATATATTAATCTTAGTCTAAATATGTAGGTCTGTATTTTTCGGTGTCTTATTTTTTCTTCCTTTTTTTTCTCTAACTTCTGCCGCTCAGTTTTTCTTCAATTGAGTTTTAGGGGAGGGGTGCGGGTTTTTATTTCCGTGCTGGCGTACTTGGATATTTTATTGTTCACACCAACGTACCGGGACTTGCCGGCATTGTAATAAACAACAGTCGATGAAGGATAGGATTAAAATCACATAGGCCTACAGAAATTACCCCAAGGCAAATTTTTGTTTGTGAAAATAGTGTTGAACGCAACTTGTGGAAAATTGTGAACTTTAAATACGACACGATAAGTATTTGTATGAAACAAAAGTCTGTAAATTGTAACGCTAAATGCCAAGCGTTATATGCTTGATATTTTCGATCGGATTGTGGCCAATTGTGGTCACTTTGATAAGGCCTATCTAAATTCTTTAAAACTGTAATAGCAACGTAAACGACTTTCTGTGAAAGTATGAATGTTAATTGTAAGCGTCATGTAGGCCTACTACGCTTTCTATAATGTGAAAAAAAAATTGTCTGGAGTTTCCTTTGTATTTATTAAGTGGCAGATTTAAATGGAGACAAGCAATTGTTGGTGTACACAGCGTTATGTCATTTTCATTGTTTTTCTTTCATGATTGCCAAGGATGGCGGACAGGCAGACGGGGGATTACACCCAGTGCTCTTTTTCATTACCAGTCCCTCATCCTCTGCCTGAAAGAATGTAGGCCCACTGACATTTTGAATAAATACATAAATAAAGAGAGAGAGAGAAAGAGAGGAGAGAGAGAGAGAGAGAGAGAGAGAGAGAGAGAGAGAGAGAGAGAGAGAGAGAGAGAGAGAGAGAGAGAGAGAGAGAGAGAGAGAGAGAGAGAGAGAGAGAGAGAGAGAGAGAGAGAGAGAGAGAGAGAGAGAGAGAGAGAGAGAGAGAGAGAGAGATTTGGTGCAGACCCTCCGTTCACCGGTCTGAGCTAAATCGACACATTCCTACATTCGTAGAACTCTTGGGAGTGTAAGAAACTAACCTTTTAGGAGTCGACTTTTATTGATTCCGAATTTTGTATCGCTGGAGTTAGAGCTTAAAGTCATATAAAGAAGACTTGCTTCGCAATCGCAGACAAGGGAGAAACAAACAAACGTAGAAATGCGCTTTTCAGCATATTTTGAAACTGTTAGGTTTTAGGTCTACCTCACGGTATGGTAGACCTACACTTAGAAAAGAAACTGACAGTCAAATAAACTAACGTTAACGACTTACCCATCACCTAATCCACGATGTATAGGTGGGTGGCAGTGGCCTGTGCAGTTACTAACCCAGGATCTCGGGTCACTTAGGACCTAGGTCAATGGTGAGCGTGATACCGGACTCAGGAACAATTTGCGGAACTTGAAATTTCATAATAAATAAGCATATTTAAGACCTGAAATTTTGCTGGTTTATAAATTATACTTCAAGGAATATACCCTTACAAAAACGAAATGCTGGGATTATGCTGGATATTGCTGGATATTGCTGGGCGTGGTGGAAAATGCTGGAGAAAACATCGTCATAATCAAGCATTTTCCGCCAAGCATCAGCAATATCCAGCATTTTCCAGCCAGTTCCAACAAAATTTCGCTGGATTCTGTCGGGATTTAACCAAATCCCGACAAAATCCAGCAAAAATATGGGTTTCGGTGAGTTTTGGTTGGTTCAGGTGGGGTTTGGTGAGTTTTGGTGGGTTCAGGTGGGGTTTGGTGTTTAGTGTGACCCCATGCAAGGCATGATTTCATCTTTTATGTTTTACATTGTACATCACATCCATGGTGACTGTACCTCTACCATACTGAGTTGCATTGGTTCATGAAAGTTCATGAGTTAATAATAGTGTACTCACAAGCCATTTCCATTATGATAGCCTTGTGAATTATCCCCGGCCACTGCAGTGTTTGCACATCCACCCTCTTCCCCAATATTTTGCTCCCATTGAAGGCTGGTGATGTTTGCGCGGGTTTAACCACTGCCAATGTTTGATCCAACCATAAGGGAAAGACTACTAGATTGATCCAACCATAAGGGAAAGACTACTAGATATTTAAATTTGTGGCCTTGCTCCATGCTTTGTTGAATTCTGCAGTCGTTCAACACAGCACAACAGAACGCAGTCTTCACAATCCGCAAAGTCAGTTAAACGAAATTTCCCGCCTTTCAAACCTTTGAGAATGAGGCTAACCGATGATCGAATATTTTGTACTTCATTCAAAATTTTGATAGGTATAAGTCTAATGAATTTTCCAAAAATCTGGCACAGCTAATTAAAGATCCAGTTATGAGATATCTACATAAGATTGCAAACTAAAATAACACTTTTTGGGGCTAATTAATAATGCTGAAACATCGAGATTATAATTGGAATTTGAGTGAAGGTAGACGCATTTGTTCCTCCTTTATCGCCCATGCTGCCTTCCTTCCACAGAAATCTAGACCATTGAATATCTTACCAAGATCGAGATCTATTTTAATTGTAATCTAGCAGGTCCAGCAAAAAAAAAAAAAAAAACAAAAACAAAAAAAACGTAATTAACAAAATTTCGGGTTGAGAAATTGAGAAAAAATTAGCAAAACCACACTGTGGTAACACTTAAGAATTTGTTGGACTATAAATTGTGCCAGTAAATTTCAGCAAACTCTTAACAACCAAAATCCAGCATGCCAATCAAAAACTAGGCAGTGACAAAATTAACATTGTGCCGGATTCTGCTGGACTGTCAAAGACTAAAGATTCAAAATTTTCTAAGTTCTGTACCCTGAGGCCTACAGCAGCAAAATCCAGCATCTTTAACAAAAATCTAACATTCTAAAATTTTACAAGTTCTTTTCCCAGCGAAATCAAGCATGCTTCCAGCGATATCCAGCATCCGAAGCAAAAACTAGAAAACCCTGAAAAAAACTATCCGAAGCAAAAACTAGAAAACCCTGAAAAAAACTAAGTTCTCTTTCCAGGAAAACCCAGCCTGTTTCCAGCAATACCCAGCATTCCCAGCAACAATGAGAATACCCTGAAAAAAAAACCCAGCAACAATGAGAATACCCTGAAAAAAAAACTAAGTTCTTTTTCTACCGAAACCCAGCATGTTTCCATCAGTATCCAGCATTGGCAGCAAAAACCAGAAAATCGAGAAAAAAAGTAAGTCCTTTTTCCAGCAAAATGCAACGTGGTCCCAGCACTTCTCAGTATGTCCAGCAAATACCAGCAAAATACAGCATGATCCCAGAATTTTGATTTTGTAAGGGTAATGTCATGTGAATCACACAGTTGGGGGTCTGCGTTTCAGCATGGGCTCCGCAGTCTGCATCCGCGTCCGCGTTTCACTTTCAGTGTGCAGACCTGCCGTCACGGTGGCACATGACTTATTACGAGACGAGGTGACCTATGGCGATTCCCGCTACAAGTCATTGTATAGGAACTCACAAAAATGACCATGATAACGGTTATGTGGCTTTTTTCGATTTCGTAATTCCATTGCAATTCTATGCACACAATGTCACTCCTTCCAATTTTGTGCACGAAACTGGATAAATCTTATAGGATTTTGTGAACTGAATACCGTTTCCGTCGACAAAATCGATAGGAAGATTGGAATTTCGTGATAATAATTTAGACAAAAATGAAAGGTTACTCGATTTCGTGGGTGAAATTACAAACTTTCACACAAAAGTGAAAACCTTATACCCCACTTATACCATTTTGTGGACGAAATTCAAAACTAGGCGCAAAGAAAGGAAACAGCACTGCAGCAGGCTTTAATAAATTGTGTGAAACTGATTGGATATCGTGATTTTCTTTTCCAGTTTTGTCTACAGAATCGTATAAAGTTTACAATTTCGTGAAAACTTGTTCAATTTTGTGAATTATATATTAGAATTTCGTGGACAAAACTGATAAATTGCTTGACAATTTTGTTGACAGAATCGATATGGATTTTGTACAGAATCCTAAGTTTTTTCAATTTCGTGGACAAAATCGATAGGCTTACAGGAATTTGTGAACAAATCGGTAAACTTTAACGATTCTGTGGACAAAATTGATAGCTTTAGTCGATTTGTGGACGTAATTGATAAATTTACTCGATTTCGTGGATGCGAATGATAAACTTACGGATTTCGTGGACGTAATTGAAAATATTATGGATTCTGTGGACAAAATTGATATACTTAACAATTCTGTGGATGAAATTGTTAGAGTTTACGGATGTTGTCCACGCAATGAATTAAAACAACCACAAAATTGATGTTACACTTGCCACCGCATATAAACCAACTAAGAGAAAGCTGCGCTTGCAACCAGGCCTGCAAATGTGGCACCTTCTGTAACAGGTGTCTTCACCTCATCGTCAAATGAACCTTTTCTATTAAAAATATAATGAGTTTTATCGATGTTGCACGTTTTTGTTCTCACACTTGTTCACTGTGACTAGACCTGACGGCTGGACGCCTACAGTTGGCCAAGTCAATGGGGGCCACTCACACTGTACTTGTGGACAGTAAAGATGATCCCGAGATAACGTCAGAAAAGGTCATACAGACGCTAGGAGGCAGAGCAGATTTCAGCATTGACTGTTGTGGTGCTGAATCCAGCTTAGATAAAGAACCTATTTGAATGCAATATTTAATATACATGTACTGAAAATGTCACTAAGCAGGTAATGCCATGCTAGCTGGCATGACTAAACATAGGCCTACATGGCAAGTCTTTTCCTCCACATTGCTCTCTCTCTCTCTCTCTCTCTCTCTCTCTCTCTCTCTCTCTCTCTCTCTCTCCTCCCTCTCTCTCTCTCTCTCTCTCTCTCTCTCTCTCTCTCTCTCTCTCTCTCTCTCTCTCTCTCTCTTCTGCCCACTCATATTGTCCATCTCAATGCCAAATTGTGAGTGGGTTGATAGTTTTGTCGGTGTGCTTTGGAAGTTTGGGCACAACGCAAGGAAGTGTGTTCCTTTGAGCCATTCTTGTGCTCATTGCAATTGTAGGCATGACTCATCGCATGCTCGTGCCTAAATTTCTTAGTCTGGGAGGGTCGGGTCATTTGCACAAACAATACCAATAGACATGGTGATAATGGGTGGACTACTAAAGTGTTAACCAGGGTAGTATATAGTAGCATAAGCGCTTTGTTTAGACTTATAGATGTGAGTATAAAGTTTTCACCTGAAACCTCAGGGGAATCCCACGGCAGGGGTGGGGGTTGGGGTGTTGGGTGTTGGGAAGAACTTGGGTGGCTGTCAATATGACCGTGATTATGGAGTTTTGTTACCAGGAATGCAGCTACATTATTTCTGTGACTGTGGATCAGGCACGTCGGATTAAATGCTGTGAGTTATGCACTAAGTTGGGTTGTACACTTTGGGTTAAATGGTGTGGGTTGTATTATTAGTTTCATTTTTGCTTATGTCGCTATGTGTGCATTGAGTGTTTGGAAAAAGAGATGTGACCAAAGAACAGGTTCTTTTAGTCTCAGGATTTTAAGTGAAATTAGCAATGTCTGTCGGGAGCTCGCTACAGTAGGCCTACATTTCTTACTGATCGCCCTGTGCGGCGATGTGCACTGGAACCCTGGGCCTAACCCAAATAATGCATACAGTGATATTTGTTTATGTCATGTAAATATTCGTAGTCTTTCTCATGACAAGCTCAGATGCATTAAATATCTTTGGCACCAGAATATGACATCATTGCTGTGAGTGAAATTTTCCTATCTGCGTCTAATAATGATAACGGTTACGGTCTGTCTGGGTTTCATACTATCCTGCGTCGGGATAGAGATGGAGGGATCGGCGGTGGAGTAGCCTTGTATGTTTTTCGTGCCATGAGAGACCTTGAAATTCCTGGTAGGCCTATAGAAGTTATGTGGGCGGAGTTACATTTACATAATAACAAATTTTTGGTAGCTGTGGTGTAAAGGCCACCGAACTCTTCAATTTCATTTTGGGATGACTTGCAAGTATCGTACGATCTCGCGTACGCTACTGCCACGAGTAAGATAATTGTAATTGGTGATCTAAATGCTGACTTCAACACAAATCACAGTCGAAAGTTAAAGCTATTTTGGTCTTCCAATAATATGACGGTACATATAAACGAGCCAACGAGGATAACTGACCGTTCGGCTACTTGTCTCGATCAAATACTTACACATATACCGAATTTTGTGAAAGATACAATAGTAAAACCAGCCAAGTGGAGGAGACGAGTCAGCAGACTGGCCTCGTTCCCGCGGCGGATCACTCCGAGTGCTTGCACTAGGAGTGATCCGCCGCGGGAACGAGGCCAGTCTGCTGACGAGTCTCCTCCACGCGGCTGGTTTTACTTTTATCCAGTAATTATAGCTGTAATCATATTTTCATCGTTAAATACAAAAAAGACAATTAAAAACAGTTTCAACGTTTATTTCATCATTTGCTTTGCGTATGCATAACTGTAACGCAGGGTCCAGTAATTGGGTCATTTGAAAACTACATGCTTGACGTGCGCCAACTACAAGAATTTAGAAGGAAAGTAGTTCTCAGTGACCTTTGCACTGTGGTGATATGGACAGGGTTATCACCCAGTCTGTATCTTCCACCTTTTCTGGATGATACAGCTATAATAGTAAAACCAGCCAAGTGGAGGAGACGAGTCAGCAGACTGGCCTCGTTCCCGCGGCGGATCACTCCGAGTGCTTGCACGAGGAGTGATCCGCCGCGGGAACGAGGCCAGTCTGCTGACGAGTCTCCTCCACGCGGCTGGTTTTACTTTTATCCAGTAATTATAGCTGTAATTATATTTTCATCGTTAAATACAAAAAAAAAAAAAAAGACAATTAAAAACAGTTTCAACGTTTATTTCATCAAACAAGGCTTTGCATAGTTTTGCGTATGAATAACTGTAACGCAGGATCCAGTAATTGGGTCATTTGAAAACTACATGCTTGACGTGCGCCTACTACAAGAATTTAGAAGGAAAGTAGTTCTCAGTGACCTTTGCACTGTGGTGATATGGATTGACCTTTGCACTGTGGTGATATGGACAGGGTTATCACCCAGTCTGTATCTTCCACCTTTTCTGGATGATACAGCTATAATTACTGGATCAAATTACTGGATAAAACAGTACTCCCGCCCGTTGCTGATAATGACCATTGTACCATAAATGTAAGTCTATTATTCAGGCGCAAGAAAGATACCTCATTGCAGAGATTTATATGGTCATATGCAAAGGCGAATTTCGATGAATTTAGGGACTCGTTGTACAATGTCGATTGGGACTCGTGCTTCGATACAAATGATGTCGATGAGAAATGTGCAGACTTTAGTCTAGCACTTTTCTAAATATTGCACGGCAATATAAACCTAATAGGATTATTACTGTTAGGAAGGCAGATGTCCCTTGGTACACCAGTCGCATTCGGGCTCAAAAACGAAAAGTAGATAGGATTGACCGTAAAGCGAAAAGTAATAATACTTCAAATAATTCGAACGTTTGGCGTTATTATCGCGAACTCCAAAACCAGTATATCAGTGACTAGTAAGAGCAGCTTAACAAGAATATTTTAATCGTCAGTTTGATTTTGTCAATTTTTCTAAACGGAAGGGAAAATGTGGATGGAAAACAGTACATTATTGTGTGAAAAGGGATAAAAAGTTCTCAAATAGTCATTTGGTGGTAAATGATACGGTGATTACGGATAATAAATCCGAAGCGGATGCTATGAACACGCTTTTTCTTAAACAAAACAGTGTGGATGGCAGTACCTTTCAACGTCCTTCTCCATCACCACGAATTAATACTTGCAACCAGTTTAGAAAATGTCCTCATTGACGAGGATGATATTTTCGCGGTGCTGGCTTCACTCAATGTTAGCAAATCGAGTGGCCCTGATGGAATTGGTTTTATTTTACTAAAAGAATCTGCTTCATCAATAGCACCCTCACTTTCAAAATTATTTAATTTATATTTGGAACAGGGCATTTTCCCTTGTGATTGGAAAAGGGCAAATATAACACCAATTCTTAAAAAGGGCGATGCAGGCTTGTGCGGTAACTATAGACCAATATCACTTTTAAGTTGTGTAGGTCAAGTTTTTGAGCACGTAAACTTCAAGTATGGGTTTAATTTTCCCTAACATAATTTTGCTTTATCTGAAAAGCAATCAGGTTTTATGCCAAGTGATGGTACCATTTACCAACTCGTGCATCTTTATCATGAATTTGTGAAGGCAGTTGATCTCTCTTGTATAAATTGCACAAGGCTGGTATTTGCAGTTCTCTTTTAGACTGGTTCAGAAGCTATTTAAATGATCGAACTCAAAGGGTAGTACTACAAGGGGAATCCTCACAGTGGGGCACTGTCGAAGCAGGTGTTCCACAAGGATCAGTACTTGGTCCTCTATTATTTCTTGTGTATGTCAGTGTTATTACTGAGATTGTAACTTCCGACATTAGACTGTACGCTGAAGATATAACACTATTCATTACTATTGACGATTCCACCAACTCTACATCCAACTCCAACAAAAGTATCCACAATGACCTAAAGAGCATTGAAGAATGGTCTCGTCAGTGGTTGGTCACCTTCAATGGCAATAAAACAAAAACAATGGTTGTTAGCAAAAAAAAAGAACCAATAGTCAACCGCCTCCTATCCGTTTCTCCAATAACCCCCTAGAAATTGTTTCGCAACAAAAACATCTTGGTGTTATTCTTAGTTCAGATCTTTCGTGGAATAACCACACCAATTACGTCACATGCAAAGCCAGAAAATTAACCGGGGTCTTGAAATTATTGCAATACAAACTCAGCAGACGCTCTTTAGAACTCATCTATTTCACGCATATTAGGCTCATACTAGAGTACGGTGATGTAGTGTGGAGTGGATGTACACAGGCGGATGCAATGTTGCTTGAAGGTGTTCAACTGGTTGCAGCCAGGGCTGTAACGGGTAGTATCTGTCGCACCAGTGATGCCATGCTCTATAATGAGACTGGATGGGAGACTTTAGCTAAATGTAGAGATAAACACTTAAACTACTGTCCAAAATTATCAATGGACTTACACCAGGTTATTTACATAGTTTAATTCCGACAAATGTCACATCCAGGAACATATACAACGTAAGATCAAGGATGAAATTAGTCACGTCCATGCTAGGACCAGTTTTTACAGTAATTCATTCATGCCGACCACTATTCGTCGGTGGAATACTTTACCATTATCAGTGAGAAAGTCTGAAGATCTGGAAACTTTCCAGCGAAAATTAAACAAAGCAAGCCAAAGGCTAATGATTCATATTATCTTGGAAACCGAAATGTAAATATCATACATTAAAGAATTAGAAAAGGGTTGCAGCCAGTTTTAACCAACATATGTATAGAATCAGTGTCACGAGTTCCCGTGGTTGTGCCTGCGGTGCGCCTTAGGAGAACAATTGCCATTATTTCTTTGTTTGTCCTCGTTTACATTGATGAACGGTACACTCTGCAACTATCCTTTTTGTCTATTCCCAATGTGTCGTTTACATTAAATACAGCATTAAATGGATGTTCTTAATGTTCAAAATCTGACAACCTAGCTATTTTGGAGGCAGTACATAATTACATTGTCAGCACTGATAGATTCACATAAAGACCCTCTGCCTGTTTTCCAATCGCTTTTTGGATTGAAATATGTTTTAAACCAAATGGTGTGGGTTAATAGGGAAGGTTAATTTGTCAAAAGAATGAAATGGACAATACATATGTATATATATCATGGAGCTATGAGAAGCCTATTGATGGTTGCATGCGCATATAAAAAGTAAATTTCAAATGGTAAATGGATGCTGTTCCACGTACGGCTCAATGCTGAACGTAGATACAGCCCTACCCACACACAAATCTTTACTTTGTAATATAGACGGCTCATTGTAATATTACTTGGACGCATCATGGTATAAACCCCGTTCCATTGATGCCCCCGCTGTAAAGGGGTAGTTTTCCGAATAACATTATTATTATTATATTATTATAGGCGCCTTGGGTTAAATGCTGGAGGTTAGACTCTTTGGTTTACAAGAGGTAATTACCTGACAACATGAATCTGGCATTATTGTGCTTATTCAGTGCACATTAACGTTGGTCGAAATTGACAATGAATGGATCATATGAGTACATATCCCGTACTTGACAGTGCACGAAGACAGGGGGAGTGATGGTTTCAGTTGGCTTCGACCAACCGGCCGTGTCCCTGCCCTTGCAGAATCACGTAATTCGTCGGGAGATCGATATTCGGGGAGTGTTCAGTTATGGGGTGCACGGTTGGCTGAGCGGTATGGGGTGCACGGTTGGCTGAGCGGTAAGACGCTCGCCTTTCACCTCTGCGACCCGGGTTCGATTCTCGTCCTGGGGCAGCATGTGGAAAAAGTTTCCTACCACTTTAACCGTGCACGGTGGTTTTCTCCGAGTTCTTCGGTTTCCTCCACTAGGCAAGGTGGGAAGTATACGCCAACATCTGTGCCATGGAGAGTGACTCGATAAGTCAATGCTTGACTTCTTTCACAATCCATGTAAAACAAATGTGTCTATACTTTTATACTTATGCCAACAAGTGAGTGGGTATTATATTTTGGAAATGAAAATCATCATCATCATCATCATCATCATCATCATCATCATCATCATCATCATCATCATCATCGCAAAATTGACAATGAGTCGGAAAATTTAACTTTTGGTAATATTTTTGCTAGGCCTAGGTCTGTATCGTATGGTCAGCTGCTTGCATGGGCGATGACACGGTCTTGATATGTTGTTTTGAACTCATGTTCATAATAATGTTTGCCCTGGCAAGTCTTTTGGAACAAATGTAGTTACAGCTATCTCATAATAATAAGGAAAGAGCAATACTATGTCAGTAGAATAAAAGCAGTTAAGCATGGTTTCTACGGAGCCCCAGAGGGGACATGACAGAAAAAAAAATATTGCGTTCCCTCGAAATTATTATTATTTCCCTTCGGAACATTAAATAATAATAATTTTAATAACAACAACAACAACAACAATAATAATAATAATAATAATAATAATAATAATAATAATAATAATAATAATAATAATAATAATAATAATAATAATAATAATAATAATAATAATAATAACAATAACAATTATTATTATTATATTTATTTCGGTCTCTCGAAATAATTATGTCGTCCCCTTGCAATAATTGTTTGGTTTCCTTGCAATATCATTGCCCTCCCTGGCAATAATTATTTCGTTCCCTCACAATATCATTTCGTTCCCATGAAATAATTATTTTGTTCCCTAGAAAAAAAATCGTTCCCTCCAAATAATTGTTTCTTCCTCTCACAATAATTATTTCGTTCCCTTGCAATGTTATTACATTCCTTTTAATTTTGTTGATTCCTCGCAATAATGTAGCATTCCCTAGCAATATTATTTCATTCCCTTGAAATAATAATTTCGCTCCCTCGCAATAATTATTTAGTTCCCTCGCAATATTATTTCACTCGCTTGCAATAATCATTTTGTTCCCTCGCAATATTATTGTGTTCACTCGAAATAATTATTTTGTTTGCTTGCAATAATATATCATTCCCTCACAATATTATTTGTTCTCTTGCAATAATATCATTACATGGATAAAGGAAATAATTACTTCGACGGACCAAAATGATATTGCGAGGGAACGATATATCATTTCGAGGGAGTGACATAATTATTTCGAGGGAACGATATAATTATTTGCAGGGAACAAAATAATATTTCGAGGGCACGAAATAATAATTGCGAGGGAACAAAATTTCTTCTACGTCCCCTTTAGGACTCCTGGGGTACCTGTTTTTTTCAGTATTCGGTTCCCACGCAATAATATTTCGAGGAAACGCAATAATTATTGCGTGGGCACGAAATTTTTTTTTCTGTCATGTCCCCTCTGGGCCTCCGTAGGTTTCCAACAGGGGTGCTCGTTCTTGTTTCAGCTACCAGCCAGCTATATCGATGATCGCGGGCGGCAAAGTGGATCCCAAACCCATGATAAGTCACAGATTCTCCCTGGAGCGAGTTCTAGAGGCATTTGATCTGGCACTCAGTCGTAAAGATGGAGTAGTTAAAGTTATGATCGACTGCGAGAAACATAAATGACGCAAGGAAACGATTCTATAATTGTAAGGTCTAAGTGTAAACATCAAATCATTGCATCAATATTACCCATTTAATTTTTTCACAAGTACATTAAACTTATGTATTTTATGATTACTACCTATCCATAGATTTGTATCCATTGGCTTTTTTGGAATGATTCGTATTTTTAAAAAAATTGAAGCGTTCTTTCTGACATGGTAGGATTTTCACACTTTTGGCGGAGAAGTTTTTTTTTTTAAAGTTAAATTAGAAAAAAAAAATATATCAATGTCCAGGATCGAATTCAATGGTGTGTCCTGAAATAGCATAAATAAAAAATTTTAATTAAGTCCTGACATTTGTTCATTTTCTTTCTATAAATTGCTCCAAAAGTCACGGAAGGGGTTGTCAGAAAGAAAAACTGGGAACCGCTCCTAGATATGGTATTTTTTTCTTTCGATGTCCGTTGATTTTAATGTGATAGGGCAATTCATATGTTTGTGATGCGAGATACAAATTGCAGAGTTTGAGCAAAAAACAGTTCCGAGAAAAACGCATTGAAAGAAAAGTTGCCAATTCTTAACACATTTATGACTTTAATATAACACATTCTCATTTCTTTTGTCCCGTGTTTTAATTATTGTGTAAAATGAACTTGTAGCTTTACCTCTGTGATGTTGTCATAAAAAAAGTATATTTTGTGGCTTTAATCTAGACTTTTTCAACTTGGCAACATCACACTTGGCTTGTTTGGGTGTGGCTTCACATGCGGCTTTCCATATTTGAGCCCCAAAAGTGGATTGTACTAATTTGTTTTTTACATCAATAGAGAATTTCAAAGTAATCAGAACAATGGTAGTTGTCAGTCTGAACTAGCCCATTCTTCTCCCCACGGCTCATGATTTGTGTTCCCTGTGAGTGACCCTTGTCAATTGGTTTCCAGGGGTCATGGACTAATGAATATGCAAACATTGACATGCTTCATTATCATGGCCACGCAAACAAACCCCATGTGCTAGGCACTGCTTTAACTTTTCAGTGTAAACAAAAGTTTTGAGATCAATTTTCTCATACAAATTTTATGTTCACACATCTGAGTTTTTGGGAACATGTAGTTCAAATATCAAACTATCCAAAAATATGAAAAAGTGATTAGAGGCCATCCAAAGGTGCTGACTTCAGATCTCTACCACCTTGATAATGCTACTTAGTCTATATTATTAAAGTTAGTTATAATGAGGTGATATGAAACTACAGAACCATTTTTTGACATGTGCATGGCGACTCTCCGTGGCATGGCTGTAGGCGTATTCATATAGAGGTCTGAGCATTTCCTGCATACAGTAAATGAAAGATACGCTGCGGTCATCAGATTACAGATATCCGTGCTGATATGGAACAGGCCATTATATATAGGAGAGAGAGAGAGAGAGAGAGAGAGAGAGAGAGAGAGAGAGAGGAGAGAGAGAGAGAGAGAGAGAGAGAGAGAGAGAGAGAGAGGAGAGAGAGAGAGAGAGAGAGAGAGAGAGAGAGAGAGAGAGAGAGAGAGAGAGAGAGAGAGAGAGAGAGAGAGAGAGAGAGAGAGAGAGAGAGAGAGAGAGAGAGAGAGAGAGAGAGAGAGAGAGAGAGAGAGAGAGAGAGAGAGTACCTGTTCTTATTTCTTAAGTGTGATTGGCTTGGATTCCATCACCTGGGCTTGTTTGTTTTGGCCTTTACGATGAAGGAGGCCTAAGGTTTCAGCAGACTGAGTACTAACGCTCATTAGTTGATAAAAATTATTAGTACTAATATTTACATTTGGCGTTTTCTTCAGCATTAGAATAGGAAACGTTTGGACGTTCATTTTGCCATGAATGAAGTCCATTACGTTTCCACGCGAAGCCATACCATACTTGTAAGTTTTGCTTAGGTCTATATACTTTATTTCTTTCAAGTTGACTGGAGAATTGCCAAAGACTAATACAAGTTCGTCTCCACGTGAATATTAGACTTATCAAAATTTTTTAAAACTTGTTTAACTGAAGCGACTACTTGTTTTCTGCAAAGGATTTGCATTAACTTTACCAAACTTCAATATTAAGGAAAATATCAACTTTTTTGCAAGCAACCTTTAAATCTGAAAAATGAGTTTTTATGACAAATAAAATAATTAATTAAAATTTTGAGGAAAATTATATTATTGCATCTAATCAATTCTTTTCTGTCCAATATGAATAGGATACACAATGGGCTATGATGCAAACCCATGATCACTTGCCTACATGTCCTGCCCTTACAATGAGAGATCAAATTACAATGCCCCACCCCTTAATTTTAACCCAAATTTTGAATATATTGCTAAAATGTTATTAATATTTAGGTGAAATTGGTGATTTTTTTATTATTTATGGATAGATTCGTAACATTTGCCTACAAAAATATGACATCTATCACTGCTGAGGCATTAATGGGGGATGGGGGGAGTATCAGTTACACCAATTAAGTCAACATCTAATACCAGTCATTATGGCAGTATTTTCCTGATATAATCTGAATTGTGGCAGGCAATGGAATAGTTTCAGTGTTTAAACATTATTGACCCATTAAAGTACACAGTTTAAGACGAGTAGGTCACAGATTAGAGTAGCAGTATTCAGCAAATTATTTTTTTTGGTACTAAAATTATGGAATTTGAATGTGCCCGTTGTTTGAACATTAGGAGGGCAGTTGGGTGATCCAGCTTCCACAAACCAATAGTGCTATTCCTTTTTTTTTGCAGTAGAATGCATAAGGTGTGGTTCATTGACATGGTTTCTGATGTATGTGCACATATTAGAAAGAAAATGACAAAAGTTTGTACAGTTACTCCAATATCATAAATACATATTTGTATTCACAAGTGCTCTGATTTTAAATTTGATAAGCATCCAATTATTAATCCAATTATTAGGCATAAGTGTTTTTAGGCAAGTGTTAAATGGAAGCTAACTTTTTTTTACCTTGTTTCACTTTCTGAAACTCTTGTAATTATATGTGGTTGTATGTCAAAGTTCAAATGTGTTGCCACCTATGTACACTAGCTTGGTAAAAGTTATAAAATCTGCAGGTCATTAGTGCTGTCATCCATATTCATGTATATAAATTGATTCATTTATGTGAAAATAATATGCTGATGAACTCTACAGCTCAACAAAGTCAGCATGCCTGACTTTAAATGATTTACCCCAGTCAAATGACACACATATATGACAAGCTTTTGTCTGCCAAAAAAAAAATAAAATAAAAACAAAAATGGGGGTGGGGGTGGGGGGTGGGGCGGAGAAACAAAAACAAAACCAAAAAAAATAAAGAAATTTACATTTTAGCTAAGATTTATACAGCTCTACTGACAGACAATGCGCATTTTTTCCGGTATGCCCAAAATCACTTTGACATGATTTTGCATAAACAGCTCTGCATATGAATGGGGGCCATAGGCCTACAATGACAATGCCACAAAATTGAAATTTTAAACAGAGGGTTACTAAGTTTCATATTAATGGGATTAGCATAATTTATTCATATCATATTAGTATTGTTAATTTCTCATACACACATATGATTACCTGTGTGGTACCTGTGAGGTATCGCTAAATACAAAGGGCTATGGAAGCTATCTATCTACCAAGCAGTCAGCAAAGGAGGCATGGCCTGTGCACTTGTTAAATGTCTTGCAGTGAATCCTGTTATAATTTATGCAGTGTGGTTCCACCGATAGGTGCAACATGTCTATGCACAATGATTTGTGACATAAATGTGATACTTTATGAATTTTTGCAATATTGAGACTGTTAAACTTGATAATCACAGCCAATCTGTAGGTGTAAAACTTTTTTTCTCCTTTCATAAGCTGGCCAGAGGTACACAATACCATAGCCCAAACCATTTGCCTTGTGATCTACAGTCCTAGGACCATATCTTGCATGCTCCATCCATGAAAAAGTTGTTAGGATCACTCAAAAGTGTCCAGGCAGCTGTCAAAAAGTGCTGACTTCCCATTTTTAACTTGCTTGATGGACGATAATAGAAGAACAACATGACCATGTGAGTCCCAATATATAGTTAGCCCTAATAGGCCACAGAATACAGTTATAAATCCTTCTATTTTTCAAATTAGCATTTTTCAGTGTAAAAAATCAGCATTTTGGTATTTTAAAATTCCGTGAACGGCATTTAACAGATAAAAAAGTCAGAAAAACATGGATGGATTTTTGTCATATAATTCCCAGCTCGTTAATTTGTGATAATTGAAATACAAAACCACACCTGGATGTCAGCTTTATACAGGTGTATGAACTGTGCTCTTGCCAGGGTCACATTATTGTCCTCCCCCATCATAAAGTTCCCACCTGGCCTGGAAGACAGTGCACCTATATGAGCACCAATGAAGCAACTCTATGATGCAGCAAACCTGACTTAGCTAACTTTGTTGAAACAGAAGCTACAGCATGCTGAAAACAGTATTTTCACAATTACGGACTATCTCCGTTGGGATGCGCAACCAGCCAATCACAACTGTGGTCTGTAACCTGAAGAGTACATAATGACACACACTTAAAAAAAGTCATTAACCCTTGTCCAGAAAGTTTGCCTGTGATCTTCAAAAAGTGGGCACTGCAGCATAAAATGAATCAGTGTTTCAGACTGGAAATTGCAAATACAAGCTGAGATTGCGAGAAAAAAGATGAGCGTCCAGAGCACTGAAATCGACCCTTCAACAATTTAACAGTATGTTCAAATTGCGAGGTCCATGTCTTAAATGTAGGAGCTTTGAGGAGAAATATATCCATTTTGCTGGCATTTTGAAGGTGCTTACACTGGGTTCATTTTTTACGTTCAGCGGCAACGAGTTCCAAAGGCGAGTGGTTGACGGAGTGGAAGACTTTTCAAAAGTTTGTTTGTAACAATTCGTCACCAATCGCCCTTGTTGTAACGCAAGGTATAATTCATCTTGCTCCTGTAACAATTGAAATCAAAACTGCACATAGGCCCTTATCAATACATGACAACGTTCAGATATTCATCCTTGGATTTTAGACTCGTCCGTTCGAAAGTGTAATACTTTTATTGACTGCATGCTTGTTTTCATCGAACCAGATGCACACAGAACAGTTCTGTACTGAACGGATTCTAATATTTTTAAGCATATTTGTGAGCAGCTGGTAAAAAAAACAAACAAACAAAAAAAAACAAAACAAAAAACAAAACAAAAAAAAAAAACAAAAAAACAGGTGCAGCATATTCCAAAATTGGGTGAATGAATGATGTATAAATACTTTTTAAAGCATTACAAGATAGAATGGGAGAACATTATTTGATGCGACCGAAAGGAGATAATGCTTTGTTACAGATGTATTTGACGTGAATGCCCCAGGAAAAATTTTCAGATAGGATTAAACCGAGATGTTTGTGTTCGTTAACACGTTTACAGGGTCATTCTGAAAAAATAATGATTCATCAGCTGTTTTTTTCCTTTTCCTAGAAAACACCATTTCTTCTGTTTTGTGGGATTAAAATCTGACTTCCACTTCCCCCCAATCTTTCACAGTAGATACATTTAATAGCTGTTTCATCAGGTGTATTTAAATTTTCGAATAAGGAGGTATCGTTGGCAAAAATAAATGCCATGCAGCTAAGATCTTCTAGATCGTTTATAAAGACAAGGAACAATAAAGGACATAATGCACTGCCCCAAGGAAAGCCAGACACTATTGATACCCAGTCTAACATACAACATGCTAGTGCAGTTTCCAGCTAGATATGAGTTAATGCATGATAACAAAGGATCGCAAACTCCAAGTTCGTGTGGCTTATGTGGCAAACCACTATGCCAAACCCGATGGAATGCTTTATAAACATCTAGAAAGGCCATTCTTATTTCCTTACCCTGAACAATTGCTTGAGATAATTTATGAACAATAGTAACTTGTTGGTGTACAGTTGAATATAACTTTTTGAAGCCCGAATTGCAATGAGTAGATCGTTAGAAGTAAAGAAATTGTAAAATTTCTTGAAAATGCATATTTCAAATAGCTTAGACATTGAACATAACAGACAGGGAGACAGGTCTATACTCTCTTGTACAATGAGGATCACGAGATTACGATAAAATAGACTCCTAAAAAATTGAGCTAATTTTGGCAGCCATTATGAATATAATTTGGGTCAGCAACAAAATGACCCATATTGTATTTTATTCCGTTCACACATATTCTGCACACCTATATCCCTATCAAATAATGGTACAAGACAGGTCATGGTATCAAAATCGTGATTTGGCCAGCATTTATGAATTATGCAAATTGTTTACGTTTTGCAGACTAGATTTTTATTGCACTCTAAATATATTATGTGGAGACCTTTTTCATCCAGAATCAACGAAAAAGTTTCTTTTTCAATTTATGATCAATCTCTTGCTAAGCGGAGTATAATGAAGCTAATGTCAATCAAATGAGCCTTGTTTTGATGGCCATCTGGAATATTTGTAGGTGGGTTATCAGCATTATGATTAATATTGCATTTTATTTATTATATTTTTTTAAAAATTTTCCATACACCCAAATTATAAAATTACAGCACAAGCCAGGCAATGGCATTACAGAATTTGGCCTCCATTTTGAATTTATGCAATTAATTTAAATTCCCAGGCTAGATTTTTGTCGACTTTTAGTGTATGATTCTAAAGGCCTTTCTAAACGCAACACCGAAGAAATACTTTCTGTTGCAATTTGTTGTGGGTTCCTCGTCGTATTGACTGGACAAGGCAAGCTACTAAAAACTATTTTGTTACGTCATTAAGAAATGAAACGCGTGTCACTATTGCCCTTAATATCAACACGAATTGGAACTTTGGCTTTTCTAAATAGGAGGCCCTAGGCCTATAAGGTAATCCTCATCCCACCCCTACCCCAATACAAAACCAAACAGACTTATTCGACGGTAGCGATTGTTAGGGACATGTTTGTCTCATCTGAAGGTGTTCACAGCATTAGGAGCGGCATCGTAAAAGATAGATATCAAATGCTACAAACCATTTTGCGGCCCCTCATACCAAGCAGAAAACATTACAAAAGGGAAGAAGGATATGCCCTGCATCAGAATGAGAACTGATCCAATTTTAAGCTATTAGTCCTGCACTGAAAGCACTTTCAGTTGTTATAACATATATGTCTATGTACGTGTTTGCATAACACAGGTGGTAATATGTATGGGGAAAATTTCAACTACTTATCTCACCTGGAAGCAAATCTTGCTGCCTCCGAGAAACGCACAAAATGAACAAGAAAAGTTCACAAGGGAATTATCTATAATATTCCTGGGGTATCCCTCCAAAATTTTTCCAGAGAGAATACCTAGAACACACCCAGATCTTGTATTCATGGATCAAACTTTGCAAAACGAAACTGAACACAAACATCTTGGACTCATATTACGATCAGATCTGACATGGTCCAGTCACATAAACGAAATTATTAATAAAGGTATGAAAATAGTTAATATTTTGAAACATTTACAAATGCGTCTCAGTAGAAAATCTCTAGAAATCTTGTATCTCTCTTTCATTCGCCCAATTCTTGAATATGGATCTGCTGTCTGGGATGGATGTACATCATCGGAATCTGAACGATTAGAGAATGTGCAGCTAGCAGCAGCACGAGTTATAACAGGTGCAACTAGAGGTACCAATCACCAACTAATTTATGAAGAGGCAGGTTTAGAAAAATTATCGGAACGTCGAACCAAAAGTAAATTGATTTTATTCTACAAAATTGTGCATGGATTGGCTCCTTTTTATTTACAAAATCTACTCCCGAACTATGTTCATGATAGAAATTGCTATGAAGTACGATCAAATCGGAATTTTTCTTCAGTACGCACTCGAACCAATCTCTTTGATGTATCCTTCTTCCCATCCACAGTCAAACTTTGGAACAGTCTACCTATTCATGTACGAAATTCTGAAAATGTTGATGAGTTCAAATCCAGGCTCAATAAGAACACAAAGAAATGTAATAAATTGTATTATTTGGGGGAGAGGAGAGTGACAGTCCTTCACGCACGCTTACGAATGAAATGTAGTATACTTCGGTCAGATTTGTTCAATAACGGTGTTGTGGACTCTCCGGGGTGTGCCTGTGGCACGGCGAACGAGGACGCGTTTCATTATTTTTGTGAGTGTATGAAATATAAAATTCATCGTGACGAACTTCAAAATTCTGTCTTGCCTCTCGCATCTTTCACTGTCAAAACACTTTTATTTGGGTCTAAAAACTGTACTTTCAAAGAAAATGAAGATATTTTTAAAGCTGTTCATACATATATTATCAAAACAGCTAGATTTGACACCTGATTATATTTGATATTTATTTAATGTTATATGCAAGTACATGGTTACATAATTAGAGGACCAACTCCAACCACCCTCTCTCTATCTGTGAACACGTATCGTGCTGTGTTATTCTTCCAGTCGTGTGGCTTGCCACCCTATCTGTCATTGTTACTGTGGCGTTTTTCTTTGCATCAGTCCTAAGTGTTGTCAATCGTCTTCTCTCATTTCTCTCTTATGTGTGCAAGAAGGATTGATATAGGGCACCGCCCTGTTTCCTAATTGCTTTAATAAAATATGTTTAAACCAAAATTTTTCCAGAATGGGAATGGATATACGTCCTTTCACCTCTTTATAAATGCGCTGAGAGCACTTCCAAGGCTCCTAATTGGGTGGATTTAATCATGTGCCGCTCACTGTCCAATCAAATTCGTTGTTGCCCATGTGCGTGTCTCCTGTCCGCAATGTTGGGAAGGTACAAGTCATATGGTGCAAAGATTATTGGACCAAGATGTTAAATTTTCACAAAGAAGACTTCCATCGAGTAAATCTAGACACAGATACAGGCACGAGTGAAAATTCATTACGGACGGCAAGGAAAACACGCAGATTAGTCACGGCACGGTCACACGTGGCCGAAACGAAAATTTGCATTAAGCCTAACACGATGTTGATGTTGTTGATCAGTCTGCGATGGGTCACGTGGTTATTGGTGTTTTTTTTTTTTATAACAAAATTTGTTTGTTTTGATTTTATTGAAATGTTTGAATGGAACAAATCTGTATGACAAAACAAGATAGGAATGAAACTTATGATCGAAGACCGGAAACAACATACGTTCAACATAGCGGAAAACCATGCCTGGGTGCATGCCCGTGACAGGCTGTGTGTACACACTCGCTTACAAGTGTTGCACGGCTTGTAAGTTGTAGGCCTACCCTGTTGCTTGGTGAAAAAAGTAACCGCACCAAAGATCAGACTCTTGACATCGTCTACGGCATCCAATTTTTCAGGTATATTGAAATAGAAAGTGCACAGAAATATAAACCCTATAATTTCTGAGCATTTCGTCACGTGGAATCAATCGCAAAAATAAGAGAGCCCAGGCATGTTCAATCATGCATGCCGCTTGTTGTGCAAGGGAGTTAAAAAACTGTCCGGTGGCGGACGGTGTGCGATACCAGACACTGGCACAGTCGCAGCGTGCCTCGGGCTAACCCCCCTTCACAACCATCTTTTGGGTAGACCAGCGATGTGTTATAGACTTAATCTTAAAAGCAGGTCCCTGGGTAGATTGAATCCACCCTTTGTACAGTCAACACCTTTTAAACCCTTTTACATTGGTATATTGGTAACTTTTTATTCAATCCTAAATTTTATAATAGTGAGTTACCTACTTGAGCATACAGACCCTATGTTATCTTCGTTTCTAGGCTTAAGTTTCCTGCATGTTTTATTTATTTATCATTTTGATGATTGTTGATTATACCAAATAAAATCAATTAATCAATTGAAGTCTAGTTTGCACAATTTCAGACTTGACCCATCGATTCAGTTCATGGACCCACTATTTTTTTTCTGAAAAAGAAGCAAGATGGTTCCAATGGACCCATACTGAAAAATCCTTATTGTGACCCCCTGGGCTAAGTAGGAAAGATCCAATTACGACGGTTCCTCAGCCGAAGACGTGGCTCGCCTGCTCGCTAACGATACATTGGCTACGCCCACGACTTCAGGAGTGAAGAACCATATAATGGTATCTGTCCTATACGTAGATCACAAAGATACACCAAGACTTAATTGTGCGGTTATGCCCTCTTGAGGCCAAAGGTAAAATCAATCATGTTGCAAAAACAATAAAAGGAAATATAAATAGAATCCAGCACATAAATAGCATTAAGCTGTACACAAAATGCCAAACACACTACAGTTGACCGTTATGCCCCTTTTTGAGACCTATGGGTGCAGTGTTGTGGAGCAATGAGCCTTCCTTTCCAGACTCGTGTAGCACAGCTTAGCTACTTCACTTTATATATATATATCTTTATTCGTACACAGAAGGTACAATGTTGAGTTGAATAAAAAATACAATAAGTTTAAGAACCAAGCACAAAAACAAGAGACGCTGATCATATCCTGGGCAAGGGGAGAACATGAGAATGCTGTCCCTTGGCCCAGCATACATGCATATAAATATCAATGAGCATATATTAGTGAGCCATCATTAGTATCAATATAGAAGTCATAATAAGTCAGCTAGGAAGTACATAATGTTTCAATTATTTCATTTAGTTCTTGTCGCGAGAAAGGAGAGTTAAGCTTACCGTCGCGGGCAAGACACAGCTCCCTTATAACTCGAGCTGAATCAACTTTACGCCAGTCCAAACAATATGGATTGGTATCATTTACATGATTAAGACATTGACATAAATCCATATTTGTGAGATTACATCTATTTACTTGATACTTCGAACATATATAATTTAGTGAATTGCAAGTTGCCGATTGGCTTCCGTTCAAACTGAGTTGTCCACAAACCTTTACAATATCATTAGTACTATTCATTATTTTCCAAAAAAATTTCAAGAAACGTTTATGTAGCTGAGTCTCTATTGGGAAATCTTCACAAATTAAAGGCAACAGATCATTATGACATCTATATGATATTTTCCATACAAACCGAACTGCTTTTCTCCATGCAATAAAGAAACGATCAACTTGTTTATTTGAGAAGTCCCAAAGTTGGCAGCCATACAGAGGCATGCAGTACGTTTTAAACAATTGATATCTAGAATCTGGAAAAGCCTTTCCAAATTCAGCCATCAAAATGTTTACATTTATTTGAAAGCTCCGTACACAATTTGCTATACTTTCTGTTGCACAATTTTTTCCTACTGTATTTCCTAGATGCTCAAATGTGTTTACTTTATGAATAGTAGAACCATCTAAAACAATGTCAGGGTATGTATTGCATGTGCCGGAGACCAAATGTTTTGATTTTGAAGGATTGAATAACACGTCATAATCTTTTGCAAATTTTGAGCAGATTTTCAACATATTTTTCATAGACATAGTTGTAGGAGCAAGGAGAACCACATCATCGGCATACGCCAAAGCCCCCACAAAATGATGTCCAATATGGCAACCTAATCCAGAATACTTTAAATTCTTCAACAATTGGTCAACATATACTCCAAATAAGATAGGAGACAGAACACCCCCTTGTTTCACACCATTGGTACAGCCAAATGGTTTAGCCACCGCATCTCCCCATACGACGCTTACTCGTTGTTGGGTATACATATTAATTAGTAGTCTTGCAATCACAGGACTAATGCCTCGATCTAAAAGGAGAGTAAATAATTTTATGTAATTGACCCTGTCAAAGGCTTTTGTTGCATCCAGGAAAACAAGCTGAACATCTGTTTCGTGTGAATTGTAATACTGGACACACTCATTCAATACATACGTGCATTGTGTGGTAGAACTCTCCCGTTTGAAGCCGAATTGTAACTCTGATGAATTTAATATCTCAGTATTGTCAAACAAAATTACCCAGTCTAGTAACTTTCCTAGAATACTGCCCAGGGCAATGCCTCTGTAATTTTCTGAGTCTGATAATGATTTATTCTTGTTTTTAGGAATCAAATTTAAGCTAACATTCAGGAAACCGTCAGGTGCAAACCCGTGTCTTATCATTGTTGAAAACAAAAGAGACAAATAGATATTTAATTTATCAGTTCCATGTACAATGTGGTCAGAATAATGTCCTTGGTCACCATCGTGTCTTCCCAATTTCAAGTGTTCAATGGCAGATTGAACACTTGAAATAGGTACACAAAAGGATGAAAGAAAGTTATCACCACGTTTGATTTGGTTTTCGATTTTGCCATCAATCTGAGCTTTTAATCCTTCCATTTCTTTTAAGTCAAAGGACACGGAATTATACAGATTCTTATATTTTTCGGCAAACACATTTGCTATATCATGAGGGTTGGTCTCGTCATCAACAACACTTGCTCTGACCTTTGATTTGTTTCTTATTTTCTTGACCACATTCCAAAAGTCATGACCACGATTTTCAGCCATTGCGTCCGCCAGTTGATTGGCGGCACATACATCTTTATTGTTTTTGACAAATCGGAGAGCATAATGATAGCGCAGACGTGTGCGATTTCGAATATCAAATATCAAACCGTTTCTGGGTGAATTATTGCTCTTCCAGATTTTGTGCCAAAATAATGATTGTTGTCTGTAGGGCTCTACATACTGATTCCATCCAGGCACTATCTTCACGTTATGTGTCAATGAATATGGAATATTTTCCTTTCCCGCATCAAGGCATGCCTTTATAATGTTGTTATGAAAAAGCTGAATATCAGGATCATGTTCTCTGCAAAAAAGATCATTGCATTTTAATGCCCCCCATGGAATGTTTATAACACTTAACTTATCATCAAGAGACTGTTGATACATCTCAATATTTGTCAGTGTGGCAGCGTGCCACAGTGGCTTGGATGGTCTCCTTTCTGAGATGTGATCTACATGATGAACACTAGGTAAACTTGCTACGAGCTTTACAGGTAAATGGTCCGACAAGTTATCACCCTCATCAATACACGAATATTCCAGTACGTGATCATACATGTTTTCAGATACAATAAAATGGTCTAACGCAGATTTATCTCCATTTATCTTACTTTCATAAGTGTAACTTATATTACTTTTTTCATGAAAAAATACACATTTCAGATTTTCAGTCTTAATGAAAGATTTCATTTTGGTGGTGTTAAGTGAACCTTGACGGGAAAAATCAGTATTCCAGTCGCCACCAAGAATAATGGAATTCATGTCCAAGTCATGTATTTTGGAAGATATTTCATTCAGAATATCCTCAAATTCTATCAAATTATTACACTGTGTGATCGAGTCACAAGGCATGTACACATTTACCATCATAATTTTGAAATTATCAATTTGGAATGAAATAGCAGATACTCTATTTGATTGAAAAATAATGGGAGTTATTTTGCATGATAGCGATTTTTTCCACAATATAGCACATCCACCGTATGGGCGGCCTGCAATTAGTTCACTCTCGTTCATACCTGAAACCCCATGCACATACATATGTGGTATCTGCTTCTGTAATGAATCAATCTGTCCACTAAGAAGCCAGTGTTCCTGCACAAAGATAATGTCATTTTTCTCAGACAGTTTATGAATGTATTCAAGCCTGCCGGCTCCATGGCCGTGAGAGTTATAAGTAACAATATTCAAGTGAGCCATAATAATAAGTAGGTGTAAGATACTGTAAAACATGATTATTATATTAGGGGAGAACCTCAAGACTTTGTAGCCTTGGAGGGACATACTTTCTTACTTTCACACCGACCGGCCAGAGAGACTCACAGAGAAGATCTCTAAACTGTGACACAGGTACTGTCAATTTAAACGATTTGAATTTAGCTTCAGGGTTGGATATGCATTGAAGGTCTCGCACCTCGAAACCGCTTTCTGTCATATAAGCACGCAGGTCTCCCGTCTCGGTGACAGGATCGACCCTATATATGAATAAGTCCCTATTGGGTTCCGGCGCGCCCCTGAATCGACTGCTTTGAGCTTTTGACATCCCCGTGATTGCATGATGCCGTTTATTCTCTTGGCGACGATGTTTTTTCAGCACAGCTGCTGGCAAACGAAATTCTTGGGAGTCCACTGTTCTATCCCCCCCATACCGTCTTAGGGACTGCACTGAACCTCGAAAGAATTCATTATCACAAAGCACTGCGCCAGATCTATCCAAAGAGTTATCGGACATATGGGTGTCTCTTGAGAGAGACCTGTCACTGTTGACATTCAGATTTCTACTGCTGCCTGATAACCCTGGTCTTGGTAAATTGTTGATCACATTTGGACTGGTGGCCCGAGCACGTCCTCTGCCTCGCCCCCGGCCACGCCCACGACCGCGCTGACGCCAATGTCCAGGACCGTGCGATTGTTCTGGCCTTGCAGGTTGGGAGTTCACCTGGCTTGTTAAGAAATGGGGTGTGGTGTTATATAAAGCATGCGCATCGTTACTGATTCGTAAAGTCGCTGCATCAGCTGAATTTATCTGAGGATTCAGTCTTGATTTTTGAGTACCATTGACACGTATTTCAGGTACATTTTGGGTACAACCGGAATTATTGGTTTCATCTTTTTTGTCGGCAGGGGGAAGACCATGAGCTACAACATTCGCATAAGTGCGTGCATTTAAGCGATCCTTGAATTCAATGTTTTCACACACTAGTTTGTCTACAGCTAGTTGTAAATTATCCAGCCTTTCTTCATATTTGTTCAACCTGTCTACATATGAAATGGAATTCAGTTCCTCAGGACGGGACTTGGGGATCATACCAAGACTGAGCGCATCAATTAATATGCAGGGTGTCTCATCAGCTTTGTCAAGTTTTTGAAAAGCCTCAAGAATATCTTTGGTATGCGCTTCACTTTCTAGACGCGAAGAAGAGTCTTTACGGTTTTTCATTTCCCCTATTGCTTTATTGCCACAATGGTTCCACAATGTCTCCTTCGCTGATATGATATCATCAAGTGTAAAAAAGCCTAGAATGGCTTTCTTCACTTTTTCAACTGTGCCACTTTGAAGACCAAATAAAGTATACGCTAGCAATGGTTGCACAATATGGTGACATTGTTCAGTTGGTCGCGTTTGACATGACACATGTTGTGTATCCAAACCGTCATCAGGATTGGTAATATCTGTGGTATTGGAATTGTCATTATTAGCAGTAACCGTCGTGTCCTTGGACTTAACTATTGTATTCTCATCGTCGTCCCAGGCCTGTTTGCAAGTCTTACACAGCCAAAGTTCTCCATAACAATGAACACTCCGTCCGTTCTTTTTTTCTGGACATGGAATGCCCTCCAGACCTTCACATCGGGGCATTATGTTTTTCACAGTTTGAAGGGTTAACGCAGACCCACTACAGACCAAAAACTGTTCGACAGTTCAAATCATACAGCGAAAAAATGAAGATAAAGTCTCTATTTGAAATACATTTCGTCTAAGTCAAATAATCAATCCATCTTGGTCCAGGTATCTTTGCATATCGATATGCCGAATTCTGGAATTGGCTTTTTCGGACAAACCGCCAAAAAAATCGAATATATTTACCTCCGAGGTAAAAGCGTCCTGGTCACTAGTCACGTGATTACAAAAATACAAACTCCTGTTCGCATGTCATGATATTTACGAATTTATTTTCATCAGACAGTGACTGAAATTTTTTTACATTTTTCATTATGAAAGACCACACTTTTGTCGTCGTCCTCCCATTCTCCATATGGGGGCATAATCATTCATTGTATTGCATCTTCTATAGTATTTACATTTAACATTTGATTGCAGTATTAACATATTCAGTCTTTTCTGGGAGCAAGTGTTCTCTTGTATCTCCTTCTGTCCACTGCTAGCTTATGGGCATTTATCCTCATTTAAGTCATAGATGTTCTAAAGTCCTTTCTGGTTAAATCATCCAAGCATTGTTCATATGTGAAGTTCGTTTTCACTTTTTCTGTATGTACATAGTTTTCTGTCCCTTAACTTGTCAAAACCCATTCGTTTATCCCAGAATGGTAAAGTAATCTTCTTTGAGTTTTATCTAAAAATTTGTGATATTTTGCTTTCAAAATTGCATCTGATTTTGTCACAACATGTGTCCAAAAAATTAAACCATGATACCTTATTATGTTCTTTCAATTTCATTGACTCCTTTTATGCCTTGCATAACAAATTGTTATCTGTGGTTTCTAGATGTCCGTGGTATTTGAGGATTGATACCATTATACTTACGCCTACAGTGAGCACCTTCCAATTCCACCCATTAATGCAACATTAGTAGCTTTCCTGTTTTCCCCTATAAATGTATAGAAGCTCATATTTACTTTTTCTACTGGGTACTTCTCCTTTACCTTTTGTAGCAGGTCATCACTTCTCATTTGTTGAGCCCACAAGCCCAAATTTCTGCACCATACGAACATTTAGGTTTAACAAATTGGTCAAAAAGTTTTAGTCCCAATTTTGGTCTCATTTTAACTTGCCCTATGCATCCTTTCACCTTTAATATTACCCTTGAAGCTTTTATTCAGATGTGTTCTCTGGCTGAGCTGAAATCCCTACTGGACTGTAGTTTTATCCCTAATATTTATATATCTGAATATCGGTTTTTTCCCCATTCAGA
Source organism: Hermodice carunculata (assembly GCA_964020975.1). Classification (NCBI taxonomy): domain Eukaryota; kingdom Metazoa; phylum Annelida; class Polychaeta; order Eunicida; family Amphinomidae; genus Hermodice; species Hermodice carunculata. The sequence continues at coordinate 28,411,489 of OZ026627.1, forward strand.
CAAAGGTTGGTATGTCAGGGTTTGTATGTATGGTTGTTTGTTTTTCGTTTTTTTTTTTTTTTTTTGATTGAATACCAATAAATTTGTTTAGGTGACATTGACATCTGATTTCCATTAATGGCAGTTTTCACTGAACCTGTTTATGCTTCTCTGAAGTTACTTCCCTGAGAGGGACATTAGGACTAGATCGTCTGCATATAGCAGTGCACTAGTTTTGTAGCCATTTACGTCTGGAGAGTCGCCATCTTTGTCAATATACTCAGGTAGATCATTTATATACATGTTAAAAAGTGTTTGGCTCATTACATCCCCCTGTTCCGCACCAATATTGGTTCTCGCGCCACACACTGCCATATGCATTTTGAAAGTCAACTAAGCATGTGTACAGCTATTGCTTCTTATTTGTAACATACTGATTTATTAATGTTTTCATTACAGAGAGATGATCTCTTGTCCGTGCTTTTCTTTTCAAACCGATTTGATTGTTATCAATTATTTCTGTGCTCAGTTAGCCAATTTTCCAATCTCTTATGCAGTATGAAAGAGAATATTTGTCCAACATGAGCTGTTAATAGTACCCCCCCCCCCCGTGTTATATGCATTATCGCCCTTTATTACTTGTAATGTATCCCACATTATTCCATTCTTTTGGAAAGATCTTGGGTTTATAAGCCTAAACCATATAAGAAATGTCACATCATGGGTTTAAAATCCATGTGCTGGTACTTTCAACATTTCATTGTGTATTGATCAGATCAAGACCACATGCTTTGTTGGTTTTTAATTCAATTGTTGCCTCATTTACTGCACCTCCAAGATATTACTTCTTGGAATTTCTGGTCCATCACCCTGTCTTAATTTTTAAAAAAACTGATCTAGGTAGGCTGAATCTCAAATATTCTCCTCTGCTGTTTCCAGCAATTTTGGGTATTGTCATATGACCTATTGTGACAACTAGCCTGTGGCGCATCTGCAACAGTGACATAGTGCACTAGTGCACTATCATATAGACAAAATCAACTGTGCGGCATGTTTGATTTTCATCACACGTGCCTTGGAATAACTAAATAGCCACGACCAACGTTAACAAACACAGCATACCAGGTCAGCTTGAAAGTAAGCCTACGGATTTTTTTGGTGACAAATACCTAATTAAACATAGAATATACAAAATCTTACATGACTGGCTAGTGAGCTACTATTTTTCTCTCACTTAGGGTCGTTGTTGGTGGGGGGAATATTACTCTTGACCTGCGTCTCTGCAGTCTGTCTTCATTTTCCTAACCAATCAACAACAATCACTTGTTAATAAAACTAGAATGGATAAATTTGCAAGCAAATCTGTCTGGGTGCCCATTGGAGCTTGTTTTGAAACACCCTCCGATACTGTTTTGTGACATTATCAATCATGGGTCATCAGGTATAATTTGCTGAACAGTAGTAATAGAGTAACCAGGCAACAGGTGTATTGTCAATCAATGCAATGTGATTGGCTAACACAACTACCATCGTTTTTCTAGCCAATAGCTGAAAAGGATTAAAAAAATTGCCCATAATTCTAATTGTTTACAACATATCAATAAATCCACAACAGGTGCACAATTTGAGTGTTGTAACTTCAAAAATGGCTGAGAAAACTGTGTCACAAAATATGATGGAAAGGTATTAAGAAATAAAGAGAGAAGAAAGAACTCCTACAAAAACAATATGTCTGGGTTGGCCTCCAGACATAAATAGTAACCGACTGTCAGCCATGTAAAATTCTTTTTTTCCCACTTTAACTGTAATTACCTTGTGCTCATGCGTTTAACGTACCTCCCGTGTCTAGGTCCAGTAAAAAAGTATTGTAACTTCTTGCCTTATTTTCACTATAATTTAGCCAGAGAAAGAAATATGGAAGTTTGACAATTAATACCAGGACTAACTTATCTAATCTTGGGCTCAATGCCATAATAAGTTACCATGGGAGCAAAGGAATAAAGAGTTACTCTAGCTCCCAACAAAAGTCACTTCAGCTTATTCTTTGGTCGTGTGACTCACTGAAGAGTGACAATTGTATCTGCTTCTTCTCTCTTTCCCTTCAATTTACTGAGGTAAAACTCAAGTCAGCTTTTCAGTTCATAAGATAATAACTTAGAAATTTATTTTCCAGAATTACAAAATGTTGAACAAATATTTACAATCTTTATAAGACCTGCATATGATACATAAATACATTTAAAATCTGCACAAATCTGTAGTTTCTTCAGAAAGGTTTCTAGAACTTATTTGTACCAATATTTAGACAACCTGACACATTTAAATCCAACTTTACTGTGAAAACACAAGCCAGTGCTTGTTTTCAAGAATAGTAACAAAATCTGACACCAGATGTCAGTAGCGCCTAACCAGACCCTAGCCTGGATGAGGGTGAATTCACAAATGCGAATTTCAAGTTAGCGGGAATCTCCCAGTGACACAGATAATTTGGAATTTTGCACGGACAACAACCCACGTTGCCAATTGGCTAACCATGTGGGGATAACCAAGCCAAAGGGGATTTTGACCAAGTGCCAAATATTTTTCAAAGGACTAGTGAAGCCTTGGAGAGTTTACCAAAACTTGGATCACAAAACTTTGACAAACCGAATGGGAAACACAAGCAGGAGAACAGTCATAGATTTGGGCACTCACTGTCCCAAGGATTTGTACCAGCAATGGCTTCCTGTATCAGTCCGGCTCCTATTTATACCTATCAGCCAGCATTACAAAGCTCTTAAGGCTCAAATGGTGCTCAAAAGTTCCTCCTTTACCATGCTCACTGAGCTCTGAAGCTGCTCATCACAATTCTTTGGTTTGTATACACGAAATTGATAAAACATAATTCATGAATTAAACTCTGTTTCATTTGTTGAGTTGTATATGTACCACTTATGTTCTTATCATATGGTCAAGAGAATACTCCATGACAAGTTCCACTTGGGATCTACAGGGAACTTTTGGAGCTAAGTTTACAATGTACAAATCAGTCACACATTGGCCCCTGTGTACTGGATCAGCTAATCTACAGATGTAAATAAACCTCACAGAAAATTGATATGACAGTAGATGCAAACTTATGAGAGCATTAACCATTAAATATTGATAATGTGTACCTTGTTCATTATGCTAGGTGTTGTACTGCATCCGCAGTTGTAAGTCCAGTATCTGAGTAAAGGTCATACACTAATAATGAAGCTCAAGCAGAGGTCCCAATACCTGAGCTTATCTATGGTCTATACATGGAGCTCTGACTGCTCCCAAACAGCTGCGCTTATCTATGGTCTATAAATGCAGCTCTGACAGCATTCTGTGTGAAAGTTAAGTCTAGCTTTAACAAAACTGGCTCCCATAAAGCAAGATAAGAATTTCAATATCAAATTTCTAAGCTCTAACAGTTTTTACTGTTACATTACCCCCTCCTTTCTCTAAGATGATTGCACTCATCTTAACCAGGTTAGCCTTAGTTTAAAATTATATTAACATTTGTTTCTTCTCTTCTTCAGTGAGTATGATCTGTACCCATATATTATAAAACGTGGATTCTTTACAGTTATAATGGAGGCAAGAGTTTTCAACTTTGTATTGCCAAGCATAATGGTAAATGCTGAACCACTTCAACCTTTAAAGTACTTGTACATGCTGCACTGTATTGTGAGCAACAAACATTATGTTCCAACATTTGTGACAGATGCTGCACTATACTGTGAGAAACAAACATTTTACATTTGTTTCCAAAACCCTTGCTACAAGTTATACACCTTCAATTTAACTGTACTGTGAAACAACAATTCTTATATGCATACAATTTATACACAACCACATATTATCTGAATATCAGACAATAAAGCATGACATACATGTTAGAAAGTTTTCTTCACCTAACTTTACAACCAGTTTTTTCTTCACGTTTTGGACAAATGTATTTTTGTTAGGTTATCATTAACTTCTATGTAGAATCATTACCAATTCATGTTCACAACACCTGTTCTGTGCATTACAATATCCATAAATAAGTAAGCATGCAGGTCAAAAGTAAATTTTATACCCATGACTGTATTAACTTACTCCTAATGGACCTGAACTCCACATTACAGAGATCAGAACTCAATATCATTGCATTAAACTTGCTCCTAATACACAACCTGGCCAATTTACCTTCGGCCACCCGAAGTTTACATTACAGAGATCATAGTCAAAACCTAGACTGATTATCCAATATGTTAGCACAATTTACATTTCTTGTCACGTGTCAGTTGTAAATAGTAGATTTGAATATAGAAATTACCCTTGTGAAAATGTATTGTAGTTAATTGTCAGCCAGTACAGGCTAACATGCTTGCCAGTATTCCCAAAGAGTCGGAACTTATGCATACTGTATTAAATAAACTGACTTGACATAATATTTATCACAGGATAAGAGTTTTCCAGGGATGTGCATTTGAGACCCAATGTCTTTGGCTGCGCGGTAGCTCTCCCTCAACAATGTCTGTTATGTATGATGGGCAAACTGAGACCTTGATGTTGTGAGATGCGTGGTAGGTCTTTACATATGCCCAATGTCTACACAGCAATATACCCCTCAGTGATTGCACCCTGAATTGGACCATGAAGGCGTTGGCTATTGGGACAGGCCCCTCAATAGCTCCATCATGGGCACACAGAATGGATACACTCGACAGATAAGTGTCGTGCCACCTAATTTTACAATTGGAACTCAGCACTGACTTGCTGAAGTTAAGAGAGTATCATCCCAACTGTGGCAAGAGTTAACATCTAAACCCTGATTTCACTTTGGTGTTGTTGTACTGTGGTACCTGCTATACATCTCCATATTAATTGTTAGACAAACATGTCAACAACCAACACAACACAACACAACACAACACAGTATATACACTAGGTACATTTAGACCCCAATCGTTCACTTCTCCAGGAGGGGCATCTGGGCTACCTTAGCCCTGAGATCTAATCCCACATCCTTCCACCTGTTTTTTCTTGGCACTGCAGTCCACATCTTTATGTGGTCCTAATTGTCAGTGTCTTGGATATTCTGGAAAAGATTTCTCCTCAGTGTTGCTGTCTCCCCTGGTTTACCTTCAGGAGTAAGTGGCCTTTTAGCTCCCTGCAAAGCTAGGAAGTTATAGCCATCTAGGCAAGCTTGCCTATTACTTGGAAACTTGTTCCCTCGCATTGACAGCATGCCACAAAGTGTCTCAAAGGCCCAAAGCTTGTCATCCGTGATCATGTTTTCGTGATTCACAGGGGGCTAGACTATGGGTTGGTAAAGGAATCCATACATAAGGAGCTTCTTTCCAGTTCCTAGGAGCTGCCGGGATGTAAGGCCAAGCTCCATCCTCCAGTATTTGTTTTTTGGTGGCCGAGTCCTTTGTCTCTTGCTTATTTGGGGGCGTCTCAACGTGTGTGATCACACAGTCATCATTGGACATGAATGGTTCTTTTCTGATAACTTCAGAGCCATCTGGTGGTGACAGCTGAACAATGTTTTCAATGCAACTGTGGGTATGGAACCCAAAAGCATACCCAATTGCAGCTTTATAACGTTTATACTCCTGACCATCCAGGGCCTTGCCTGGAAGGTCTGCTGAAGTACTGCTGGGGTCCAATCCCTCAATTAGGCCTATCAGCTTTCCCCTCAGTTTGTCATTAGGCTTCAGTGCCACATTTAAGCTGCTGTCTTTGTGTGGGATGGTTACAACCATCTCTCTCCTTCCCAATGGTTCAATATTCACAATTTTGCCATCCTCTTGGTCATTTTTGGTCTGGGTCCTTGTGAGGGGTAACTCGATCACCTGCCTTTGATCTTCTGTTATGTCATTATCTATATAGTCTGTTGATTCATCTATTACAAGGCAGATGTCATTGTCTTCCCGGCTTTGCACAGTTGAGTCACTGTCAATTGATGGGGTTGGGGGAGGAATCAGCATCCTCTCCCCATCTGTGTCCACTAGCACTGGTACTGTCTCTGAGTTACTTGAAGTTGTGCAGTTTCATTCTTCTAACCTGGGCCTCATTGGAGCTGGGGATCTTTCATTTGCCCCAAACTTTCCTCTCCAAACTTTCATAAGTCTCTGGGCCTCTGCAGTCAGTGGATGCTGGTAATTGGGGGCTTTCCCTATCCATTTGCCTGGTACTTTGGCATAGTTGCCCAATATCTCGTCATCTCACAACCCGTGGTTGACTTCAGAGTGGCTACTGGTCACATGGCACTTAAGACTGTAGATCTTTTTGAAGGGAGCAACATCGCACCAGGGGCACTGGAGTCTCATGGCGTTGTGTTTATTCACCATATGTGCCATATAGGCCTTCTTCCCCTCAAAATTGATGTTGCAATCAGCACAGGTGATTGATTACTTTTTCCTCTGCTTCTTGGGTTTGGCTGGCTTCTCTCCCTGCCCAGGTGTTTTGGCCTCCTCTTGGGGAGTACAGGAAACCCCTGTGTCCACAGAAGCAGCCAGTTCCCCAGAGCAAATAGTACTGGATCTGCCAGCCTCTCCTTCAGCTCCATTTGCCACCCCCATTACTGTGAAACCTTCCCTATCCACTAGAGTCCTTCCACCACTCTTGTGTCCGGACCACTGCTCTTGTCTATCTGAGTCTTACTACCCACATCCCCATCTTTATTCTCATTGTCAAGAAGCCCAAGTTCATCCCAAAAATTCTGTACAGTAACAATGACAACACAGGTAGGTGTGCTTTAAATTATATACCTGTACCTTGACACAATGTGACCATATGGACAAGAAAATGGGATTCTGCTACGAATGCTACCATTTCTAAACAGTGCTCCCTTAATTGTGCTCACATTGCTGTTAACACTTTCGATACGGCCCCCAATTCTTATCGGTACAATTGTATTGATAGATTGGTCCAACCTCTGACCCCTCATAAAAGGCATAAATTCACAAGACATTTATTATCTTTCAGTTTTGTAACCACATTTAACCATAAAAATGTCGTTGATTTGCGTTTGAGCGAGAAAAAGTGTGCGTAAACAAAAAAGGAGACCTAAATAAACAAAGTGTCACGTGATGGATCTCTGTGGTTTTCATAATGGCAACGGTTGCCAACCGACCGCAACGCGGTGCAGCTGAGAGGGCCAGATTCCTCTTCCAGACAGGGTTCAACTTGCCAATCTATGATTCCGAGGAGTCACCAGACACTTCACCTGACACTGATGCCAGTCAACATGCACGGTAAGTCTGGAGATTTATGGACTAGTTATTTAGGGTTTTGACCCAGACTGGCACTTTGCCTGTAACAAGAGGCTTTACATAAACGAATGTCACCATTTAGGTGTGGAATTTGTGTAAATCATGTGTCATATATGATTTACATAAAATAATACATTTTGGGCGATATTAGGGTCTCTTACCATAGACATAACTTGACGTGTCCATTACACAGACAATCTTCATAGTGTTGTCTGTACAGATGCCATTTGATTTTGACCACCAGACTAGACCTGTCAGGTAAGTGTATCTTTACGGGGTCATGCATTAAGTTAGGCCTATAGGGACTCAATTTGTCAAATAGGCTAAACAAATAAGCCTGCTGCCCCCCCCCCCCCCCTTGTGAAATATCAGCAAGGACATGTGGAATTTTTCATTGGATTCCAGGATCAAAGTAGACATGTCACAAACAAGGGCAAGGGAACTCTGACCCACATATGGTGAATAGCGGGGGGAGGGAGGCTTGTGTTACAAGTGATATAGTTGAGTCTCCCTTCTATCACATGTCCCACTTGTAAGGTGTCTGTCATCACACAGATCTAAACACAAGTATATCTCCATTTTACATCTGATTGAAAGGAGACTTAACACACATCCCTACAAACAAAGATCATACAACACAGCTAACACACATTATAGTCCCACATGGAGTTGTCAAATCTCCCCCCCCCCCAAACCCCCCCCCCCCCAATATATATCAAGAAAATTGCAGAGATGCCACTGTTCAGGCTTTTCCCTGAATTCAGGTTTTTCATTCTGAATTAAAGAAAAGAAAATTCTCTGTATTTGGCCTAAACAGTTAAAATCTGGTAAAAAAGATGGGGTGGGGTATAAATTTCAGGCATTTTTGTAAACACTTCAGGCTTTTTTTCTTCCAGAGACTCTAGCATCTCTGCAATTGTATTGGTAAAGATTTTACTTTTTTATTACCACCAAACTGAAACATGCTATTTGATATCACTTTTTCATTAATGAATGACTTTGTAATTGTATTTCAAATGCAAATAATTTTCTCCTGAGTCAATCATAATTTTATCAGTGATTTTGCTTTCAAAACTATCAAAATTATGAAGGTCTGGGTGTTCATTGCATTTTTCCTGCCAATGATTATAGTGTGACATGGCACATTCTAACTGGTATCACATAGCAATTTGCAAGTCAAAATTAAGGAAATGCTAAATAAATCTAAATTGTGCTTTGGTGTGAATCCAACATTTCTGAAAGATGAAATACACTATCTAGGAAAATCATTGCTCCCCCCTCCCGAAGCACATGATGTATATTCTTCAGATTCTTTAGAATATAGCATTGGGGAAAATTCAAAAGATTACAAGTTTTTAAGCACATATATTCTGAACTCTGATTTTTTACCTGTGGAGAAACATTGAAAATGTCCCATTGTTTATGTTCCCAGGGATGTCAGTTTCAAATCATATGATGATCAGGATGACCAGTTAGATCACACAAAACTGCCCTTCAAACCTGCCAGAAAACCAGGCCTCCAGAGGGACAAAATAGAGACTCGTAGTGGGGCACGTTTACTTTGCCGTGCTGTTGATTTCTTTAAACTGTTCTTCACACCTCAGATGATTCAGACTATATGTGACAGTACCAATGTATATGCCTGGCTTCATATTCTAGAAAAGACATCATGTGGTAACCCAGATGGATCCTGGACTGAAGTGACAGTTGAAAAATTGTACCGCTTCATTGCAGTCATTGTATACATGGGCTTTGTGAAAGTCTCTACAATCAAGCATTACTGGTCAACTGCTAGTCTGTACCATGGTTTGTGGGCCAGACACTTCATGGCTAGAGATAGATTTACTGCATTACTTGGTATGCTCCATGTCAGTGATCCCACCCAAGAAAATCCAGAGGACAAATTAACTAAGATTAGACCACTTCTGGAGCACATGAAATCTAAATGTAAAGAACTGTATCAAGCAGACCAAAAACTGTCAGTAGATGAGAGAATGGTGAAATCAAAGGGCAGGTCTGGCATTAGGCAATATGTAAAAAATAAACCAGTGAAGTTTGGACAAGCTTTGGGTCCTGGCAGAAAGCAAGACTGGGCTCACATTAAATTTTGATGTTTATCCTGGAAAGAGAGAAACTGCAAGTGAACATGGATTGGCATTTGATGTGGTCGTCAACTTGTGCAAGTATCTTCAAGACCAAGGATACAGAATATATTTTGACAATTTTTATACATCTCCAATACTTCTACAAAAGTTATTTGACCTTGGATTTTTAGCATGTGGGACATGTTCTGAAAATAGGAGGGGGTTTCCAGTTGCACTTAAGGACAAAACATGGGGCAGGAAGGCAGCTAGGGGCAACATGCGTTACGTCAGAGACGGGAACATTCTTTGTCTCCAATGGAAAGATAATAAGGTAGAAAATGATGCAAGTTGGGTTGGATTTGAGGCTATTACCCAAATACATTTGATGATTTCTGTACAGTTTGCTTATGGATTCTTGCCATGTTTCTTTTTTCTTCTTCTTTTCTTCAAACTTGAGTATGTTCCTTGCATGTTTACACTTGACCATGTTTAAAAAATAAGGTAATCACTAATTCTCTTTTATCTACAGGACAATAATGATTATGATAATGCCTGTACGAGATACTTGAAGATTTAAAATAAAGTAACATTATATTGTTTACCACTGAGAAGCTGAATTCCATGCACATCTGTTTTAGTTTGAAAAAAGAAAAATGTCATATGATAATAAAAGATATTGTGTAACATAACCACATTTAATGCACATGTTTTAATATAATTTATTGGTTCAAGCTTTCCAGCATATGTTTTATGTGTTCCCTTCCTTGAGCAGTTGTTACATGTATTCATGTTTTGTTTCATGGGGGGGGGGGGGTCTGTTACAAAATTTGTACATATGCATGTAACACAGGCTTTGTGGACAACAGAGTTTTTATAAACAGGGCTTGACAAATTTTATTCTGACTTGGTGGTCCACTGGGCTACCAGGCTTGCACTTTTGGCAGCCCAAGTAATAGATATAATAGTCCTGTTGGTGAGCTGCAAAGCTATGTTAGGGGGTCCAGGGGCATGTCATATGCTTGTTAATCATATGCAGGTATGTGCATACAAATTAACCAAGCAAAGATCAAGTGAAGACTTAATTTTGCTTTTTTTTCTGTGCACTTGCTGATGAAAAATCTATGCACTTGCTGATAAAAAAAATCCTGATCGAAATTATACTAGCCCACCATGGAGTCTGGGAGTTCCAGGTTCCGGGCACGGGATTTGTCAAGCCCTGATAAACATGTTGTTTATCTTGAACTGTCTTGAACATTCACTGCATTATATGTTTAGACAACTTATCATGTGTAGTGGCTATGAGTTAGTGATGACAAAACACATTTACCCTCAGCCAGGTAAATTTACAACCAATGGAATGAAATACAAGGCACTGGTCTCATAACTGATGTTTTGTGTCGATTCGTTTTCAGGTACAATTGCTACTTATATTTGCAGTCACTTGAATGTAGGTATAGACTATACACTTCTTTCATTTCTTTCACTCTTAATTCCAGATTGTGACTATGCTGTCCACTGCCAACACAGGACACGGCCACACCTGGGTACACCGAAGGGTCAAACAAGATGGTGCGTGGAGACAGAAGATTGTGCGGAAGCGTGAGGTTGTGGATGACTACAACAGTGCCATGGGAGGTGTAGACAAGTCTGACCAGCTGATCAGCAACTACAATGTGCTGATTAAATCAGTCCAGTAAGCAACAAAATGAGCAGTGTTTGACTTTGAATATGGTATCGTTTTGTCATTTTTATGCCCCCCCCTCTCGTGGGGCATATAGATTTGCCCTTATCCGTCTGTCCTTCCGACAAAATTGTCACATTTGTGTCACATGTATCCCAAAAAGTATTTGAAGTGCTAATATATATGTTCCTGTATTAATTACATATAGGCTCTTGTCAACATATACCAGTATGCAGTGACGTTGTGGCTCCAGCCCCTAAAATATGTTGGTTTTTTTTGGTCTTCATTCAGTGTCATTCTAAATCACATCTATATTTATGTGAGGAGATATATTCCCAATCAGTTATTCTAAATCAGCATGCTTTATTATCCTTGTAGGTGGTGGAAAGTTCTGTTTTTCCACATGATTGACGTCGCTGTGGTCAACAGCTGGATTCTGTTCCAAAAGTGGCAGGAGGAGCACCCTGATGTCCCAGAGATTCAGCGATCACTAGGTATGTATCATTTAACATGTTAAAAGTTATTTGTTTCCTAACACATATGCTGAAGTGGCTATCGGGTGATGCACCTTCTTCAATCTCATTCCACATCATTCTCCCATCAGTGGAAATATGGCACTCGCATTTACAGTAAAAATATAGGTGGGCCACCTACATGTGTATTTCAAATTATATTTTTCAGTACTAATTTATGCATAGGGAAGCAAGTCCAGAGCGGGGGGGGGGGAGGGAGGGAGAGAGAGACTTGTAAAAATGACTAACGCTAGCTGCAGGCATTTTCTGTTATATCTCACTACCGTTTGCAGGAATTTTTATTCCCTTTTGATGCTTCACACTCAAACAAATATGGGAAGACTATGTAAGAGTGTATGTATGACATTTGTATTTTTCAGAGAGCTATGGCCAGCTTGAATTTCGCGAGGAGCTTGTGCGTCAGCTGGCTGGAATCCCACAACAGTCTTCAGGGCCAGCTGTGGTGCCACAATATCGACCAGAGGCAAACTTCAGGGTGGAGGGACAGTTTCAGTGTGAACATCTTGTGCAGTATACAGAAGAAAGACACAATTGTACCGTATGCTATATATTGAAGAAGGAGGAGAGGAAGGCACATTTTTCCTGCAGTGCAGCATCGTGTCAAAAATATGGGGCCTTCTCTTGTGTCAATAAAGTTAGAAACTGCTTCGCGAAGTGGCACTCTCCAGAGTTCAATGGCAGGAGATCAGGAAGACTCAGCCGGGAGACTGTTACTTTGTGATGTTGTTTGTAACTTTATGGACACAAAATACCTGTTATATGACTCAAGCTATCCCCTACCTTTGTGTATTTGCCTCTGACTCCAAATAATTGTTGCAATTAACACTGGAATCTTTATTTTCGCATGCTGCAATATAAACAAAGCTTCCCGTTTGTGTGTTCCCTCTGTAAATCACGGCAGATTCACACATGTTCACTGGGCAGAAGCCATGATGAAAACACTGTAACATGAGCCGTGATTGGCTCATTTTTGCATGTGACTCAATTGACCAATCAGGTGATGTGTTGTTTTACAATGAACAACATACCAAACATAACATATACATGTTGTGTATAATGTCTTATTGATAATCTACATGTAGTCTACCTCATGGAACAATTTACACCATGTCAGGTTCAGTGCCTTCATTTAATATCTGGCTCAAGATATAGGTCTTTATATGCTTATCTATTGGTCTACAGACATTATTTAAGTGAAGAATCTTCTTCATGTATACATTTAAATTCTTATGGCATAAATTAATTAAATATTCAAAACTTAAGTTGTACTGAAATTGAAGTCTGTATGAAATTAGAATTGAACTCGTTTCAAAATAGCCTCATATGTTCTCTAGTGTGTGTGATCTTGGCAGCCATATTGGATTATGCCGCAGGTCATGTGACCTCATTTACATAAGTTTGCATGAAATATATACCAATTTGATTTTTTGCACAAACATAAAAAACGGCCAGCTTTCTTTATATTCCCTGTAAATGACATATAATTGACTGAATATGGTTGGAAAGTCATTTCACCTGATGATTCTGGCAGGGACGGGGGATTGTCAGAGAATCTGAGGTTCTACATATAAAGTTTATCTTGTCTGAAAATCAAATATATTTTCAGTTTTCAAGAGAAAATCTACTTTGGAGTATTGACTGAGGTCAAAACAATGAAATGTATGCACATCTATACCAAGTGTCATTCTTTTATGTATCCCAGGTTGAGAATTATGCCCAATTTAGCTTTAAATTGTGAATTTGGCGGCCATATTGGATTATGACATCATAGGTCATGTGACTTCATTTACATAAATTTGCATAAGTATATACCTATTTGATTGAGCATGTCATGACCTTTCATTTGATATACAGGAAGTATAGTTGAAAGCCATATCTAGTTACAATTTTACCCATACTATATCATATGTACATTTTTCTAAAGAAATTACTGAAAATGGGCAGTCCTGAAAGGGTTAATGTTGCTCCTTGCTCTGAAATCAAAGTTCCTCTTTTAGAACCCATGCTTACCCAGGCAAGAGTAGTTAACTCGGTTAACGCTGCAGATGGGTTCTACAGACAGGTATTCTATTTATTTATTTGTTTGGGTTACTTGTTTACAATATGCAAGAATTTGCTTGCGCTGCAAAAATTGCACATGCTATGCCCATGGTCAAGCTTACCCATACTAGTGCAATGCACTGAGTGACCAGTGACCTTTGCTACAATGTGTCAATTGCACTTTTGCCTATCTATCCCAGCTTAAAACTGGGTTTTTAACCTTGCTCAGTACTTGGTGACCTCTGCTACAGTTTACTGTCACATAAGTACAGCCTACAGGTGCCACTGACTTAAACTAAATTGACCATGTTTACAAATAAGTTAACCTTTTATTTCCATGTGAGTTCACAACTATGTTCAGTGTACCATAATTGGACCCATTTTGATTCTGAAAAGGGTCATTTTAGTCCCTCATTTCTATGTCAAAAGCATACTATTAGGTTTATAACTGAATTAAGCTTCAGTAACTATCTGTTTTGCAGTACAATATTTTGTTCAGTCCTGTATCTCAATTACCATCAGACTGTGACTGTGGTTTATTCAGTGTTTCAGTTCCCGCATTAACCACACCTAAGTCAACAAATCAGGGTGATCAATCCTGTTATTGACTTTACTGTTTGTGCATGCATGCAACTTCTACAAAACAAAGAGACTGAACACTTAAAATCATTGCTTTAAATTTTCATTTATTTAATCTGATGGGGATGGCACTGGCTCAGAGACTCTCTCGGTGGCCGTCTTGCCTTAAACCATTTGGGAGCATTGCATCCTTTATAAGGATACAGCCTGTTTATGTGTACTACTTTTGATTTAGGTCAGGGTCCTTTCTTTATTTTGTACACTAAGTCATCATATTTGTCTATGATCACAAAAGGACCCGTCCTTGGATAAGTCAGGCCAGGGTAAACACCTACTTTCCTAGTAGGGTCAAATAACCACACAGCCTGCCCTGTCTCAAGGCTCCTTTCTTTTGCCTTGTGATCATATTGTCTTTTTTTTTGTATGTTGCACTCCTTTTCAGATGCTGTCTTGCCACTTCATATGCATGATACAAATTGTCCTGCAGCTGAGACACCCACTCTTCTGGTTCCTTATCCAGGTAGTCTACTATCTCAGCATCCACAGGCACACTCGTCACCACATGTAAAGGCAGGGCTACCTCTCGCCCTTGCATCATCATATTAGGAGTGCTCTTTGTACTATCATGAACTAAGGCTCTATAAGCCATTATCATGTTAGGGAGATGTTCATCCCAAGTGTCCTGTTCAGTTTCTACATACATTGTCAACATTGATTCCAGTGTCCTCATATAATGCTCACACATTCCATCGCTTTCAGGATGGAAAGCAGTAGTGCTTGTTTTCTCAATCCCTAACAAACGACAAGTTTCGTGAAACACATTACTACTGAAATTATGTCCCTGGTCACGATATAGTATGCGGCAAGTACCTAGTCTGCATATCACTTCTTCCACTACAGCTTTAGCTACAGTAACTGCCTCCTGGTTAGGAAGGGGTATAGCCTCACACCATTTTGTAAAGTAGCAACATACTACTGCACAATACTTATTGGCCCTCTTATTTTCTGGAAGAGGACCTAGTATGTCAATTGCTAACCTTTCCATAGGCTCACCCACTATGTACTGTTTTAAAGGTGCTGTGTTTTTGTTAAGTAGAGGTTTCCTTGCTGCACATTGATCACATTCTCAGCAGTAACGCTTCACATCAGTTTCAAACTTACCCAATAATGGAACTGTTTTACTTTCTCTATAGTGTGGTTAGTGTCTAAGTGCCCACCAGTTTTTGCATCATGAAAATGATGAAGTATTTCTTTTCTCTTTGTCTTAGGCATTATTAATGGCCACCTGTACCCTGTACCCTGTACCCTGTACCATTTAGTTCATACCACTTCCTGTATAGTACCCCTCCGATAACACTGAGATGGTCCCAATGTCTCCGTAAGATTTTGTATTGTTTTAACAAATGGGAGATCTCTGGCCACTCAGGTCTTGGTCTTCCTTCCTCAACTGTATTGAGTAAGAGCCCTATGTTGGAATCCTCCTGTTGAGCTTGTCTTAATTATTGAGGCTCCCAACCATCACGCCATGCTGGATTGGGTCTAAATGCATCATCTTTACTGGCCCCTTTGCTTTGGGTGACTATACAAGTACTACCTGAATTGCTTTCCTGTCTCTCGGGAGCAACATTTGGTGGGTTAATGAACTCTAATGGTTCATCCTCGTGACCACACTGTTTACATGGCCTGCAAAAGATTGAGTCTGTATTTGAATGAGATGAGCCTCTCCGATGTACTACAGTTAGGTCATGCTGCCCTAAATATTGTAGCCATCGAGCCATTTGTCCTCATGATCTTTTAGTTCAAACATCCAGCTAACTGCTGTGTTATCAGTTCTGACTATCACATTAAACCCATAGATATAATGTTTGAACTTCCTGACTACCTCCACAACTGCTAAAAACTCCTTTCTTGTGATGCAGTAATTTCTTTGCTCTTTAGAAAGGGCTTTCCTCATGTATGCGAAAACTTGCTCCACCCCATCTTGTTGTTGGGATAAGGTGGCACCAAATGATTCATCACAAGAATCATAATCAATCACATATTGTGCTCCCATTTCAGGATATGCTAACACTGGTGCAGTTGTGAGAGCTTGTTTCAGCTTGTCAAATGCTTGCTGACAATCGCTGTCCCAAGCAAATCTTAGTTGTTTCTCTGTTAATCCGTGTAAGGGGGTTTTGCAATACTTGCAAAGCCCTTCACAAATCTCTGATAATGTGAACATAGCCCTAAGAAACTTTTCACTTTTCTTTGTTGTAAGTGTGGGCCAGTCTTGGACAGCCTCAATCTTACTTGGGTCTGTTCTGATTCCATCAGCTGAGACTATGTGCCCCAGAAACAACACTTCTTTTTTAAACACGTGGCACTTATCAGGCCTCAATTTCAAGCCTACTTCTTCCAATCTGTCCAATACTCTTTCAAATCTGTCTAAACAGACAGAAAATGAAGTATCATAAGTGATGATATCATCTAAAAATACTATACACCCAAAATATGTCATTACTCTGAGTATTTTATCCATCAAATGCTCAAATATGGATGAAGAGTTGGTCAGGCCTTGCGGCATCACTTGAAAATGGTATAAACCATGTCTAGAAATAAAGGCAGTATTCTTTTTATCCTCAAGGTCCATTTAGACCTGGAAAAATCTGCTAAGGAGATCGGTGACACATAAGTACCTGGAACCAGCCAGTGTATCTAGACATTCATCTATTCTAGGCAAGGGATATGCGTCCTTGGTTGTTACTGCATTTAATTTCCTATAGCCAATACAGAAACGCACAGAGCTCTCTTTCTTTGGGACTAAAGCTGGCTTTGAAGGCCATTCACTGTCAGAAGGTTCAATGATACCCCTTCTCAACAGATTATTAATCTCCTGATGCTCTGCTTCCTTTCTGTGAATAGGTTGCCTTCTAGGAGGCTGTGAAATAGGAGCAGCATTTTCTGTGTTTATTTTATGTTGTATTAGGTCAGTCCGTTCCAAATCAGCTTTTGATTTGGAAAAAATATGCTGGCGTTTTATTAGAACTCTTGCATTTTTCCAGATTCCTCAGATGTAACGTTTTCAGAGCTTTCCTTAAGCAATTTTTTAAAATGCTCAGGAACCTCTGTATTATTTGTACCAGAAATATCTTTTCCAGTAGATCTTATAAACCCCACAGGATCTGTATCCTGTATAATTTCTTCAGGATTAATTGACCTGCATTCTCCCAGAGTAATTCCAGGAATTAAGGTCAAATTATCTTCACTGCAGTTCAGTACTCTGACAGAATTTGTTTCTCTGGTATTTACAATCCCAGGGGCCGTCAAAATAGAATTTTTGTGAACCAAGTCAGTTATGGGTTCCACTATACCAGTGTTCCTTAAATACCCAGCTTTTTGGATATTTATAGGAACCCAGGGTTGTGTCCCAGATGGAATATTGACTTTACCAGCCACTTCCAACATCTGGCCTCCTTTCCAGCTATCCTCTCCATTTATTTTCAGGGAAAGTCTCCCCACAGTCACTTGACTCTTATGCTCTACTAAAAAGTCAGCTCCCAGTATACCGTCACATACGGTATCTGCTACTAGGACTCTTTGTTTAAAAACTTGACTGCCTAATACAATATCTATACCTGCAGTACCTGCCACATGTATAGAATCTTCCCCTACTTTTTATCCCATAATGAGCATCCTCAAGTTTACATCCATTTTCTTTGCTCATTTGCGCAAAGAAATTGGGGGATAAAATACTGACTGTTGATCCTGTGTCCACTAAAAATTTATTGCATTCTGCCCATCTGCCCAAAAACATGTAGGCCATTATCATTCTCTAATTGACAGTTTGTCACTTTACCACTCCTGGCCAATGACAGGGAAGAAGTTTCAGAATTTGATTGGGCTACTGTATTCCACTTTGTTCTTATATCTCATACCCGGTGTTTCCATTTATATTTTTATTTCACCTACTGTTTCATTATGGACAGGCCCTGTCTTTCCCACCAGCCCTGGGCCTACTAGGCTGATGGTCTGAAGTTTTCCGAATTCTTAAAGGGAACATTTATCTGTTTTTCCATGTCCCTTTTAATTTTTTACAGTCTCTTTTGAAATGATTAGGGGATTTACAGTAAAAACACAGATTTAATCTGGTTCCCTGATTTCCCAATACCCTTCCATTTCCTTTATTTTGCTTTTGTGGCAAGGGAACAGGATTTCCACTATTTTGAGATTTACCCTCCAGTAGTTTATTCAGAATCCCTATCAACTGCGACAGCATATCTTTAATGCCACTTTCAGATGGAGCATCGGCCTGTGTTGCTCTAGTAGGCTTCATGTTTTGGCTTTGCTCCACTAAAGCTTCAAATCTTCCAACTACATGGACAGCATCTTCCACAGAGCAGCAAGATTGCTTCATGCATTTAATTTTCATTTCAAGAGATAGAGCATTTAGAAATGCATCTAATGCTAATTGCTCTTGAGTGTGAAGATCAAAATCAGGGTAAGTTCTTAATATCAACCTCCAATTATAATCCCCGCAGATCTGTGACAGATTCACCCTTCTTTCTCTTTCTCATTGAAAGCTGAGCTTTACTTCTGTCTCTTTGCATTTCGCTCCCAAATCTGGCAGCAAGTGCTACTTCTATTCAGTATAATTGCCCTGATCTACTTTTGCAATGCCTGCATAAAATTTCCGGGCCATGCAACTTAGGCTTACTGCCAGCATATTAACCTTTGTGTGTTCATCCCACCCACCAAGTTCTGCACATGTCCTAAAGTGGAAAATGTACTCCTCCCAGTCACTTTTGCCATCATATTTGTCTGGCCTGACTGTGAGTTTATTTCTCAGTACTCAAGGGACACCTATTTTTTATGGTGTATTGTCATTATGCCTGTTGACTGAATTTTGAGAGGATGATCGAACAGGTGAGGTTGTAGAATTGGGAATTCCCACATCTACATTCTACTCACTTCCTTCTACATTTCCATTGCCCACAGGATCTTTAGAATAGTCCTGATTATCTCTTACTTCCTCCAATGCTTCAGTTAATTGGGGTATCTTGAATCTTATCTCATCTACTTTTACCTCAGTCATTTTTTTCTTATGTGTCAAGAATTAAATAAACTAAAAATGTGATCTGGCTAAATTTCTAATATCAGAGTGGGAGTACTGGGAATTCAAAATATATGAAATCCCACCAACACTGCCACCAATGTAACTTTTCGCCTTATTTTGATTATATTTTAGCCAGGGAAAGAAATATGGAAGTTTGACTATTAATACCTGGGCTAACTTATCAAGTCTTGGGTTCAATACTACAATAAGTTACCATGGGAGTAAAGGAATAAATAGTTACTCTAGTTCCCAACAAGTATCACTTCAGTAGTTTGACTCACTAAAGAGTTACAATTGTATCTCCTAGTTCTCTCTTTCCCTTGATTTTACTGAGGTAAAACTCAATTCAGCTTTTCAGTTCATAATTAATAACTTGGAAATTATTTTCCAGAATTACAAACTGTTGAACGAATATTTACAATCTTTATAAGACCTGCAAAGGATACATAAATACATAAATAATCTGTGTACAAATCTGTAGTTTCTTCAGAAAGGTCTCTCAAACTTATCTGTACCAATATTTAGACAACCTGACACATTTAAACCCTGCTTTACTGTGAAAACACAAGCCAATGCTCGTTTTCAAGAATTGTACCGAAATCTGAAGCCAGATGTCAGTAGCGCATAACTAGAGCCTAGCCTGGATGAGCGTGAATTCACAAATGCGAGTTTCAAGCTAGCGGGAATCTCCCAGTGACACAGATAATTTGGAATTTTGCATGGACAACAATGCGTGTTGCCAATCGGCAAACCATGTGGGGCTAACCAAGCCAAAGTGGATTTTGACCGAGTGCCAAAGATTTTTCAAAAGACTTGTGAACCCTTGGAGAGTTTACCAACACTTGGATCACAAAACTTGGACAAACCGAATGGGAAACACAAGAGGCAGAACAGTCACTGATTTGGGCTCTCACCATCCCAAGGACTTGTACCAGCAATGGCTTCCCATATCAATCCAACAAAGTCCCAAGCTTCAACCTCTCTCAACCTCCGATGTTCACCGTCCAAGGCGAAATGGCCAAAATCCCAGACACTGGATTCCGGCTGCTATTTATACCTATCATTCAGCAAAAGAAAGCTCTTAAGGCTGAAATGGTGCTCAAAAGTTCCTCCCTTACCATGCTCACTGAGCCCTGAAGCTGCTCATCACAATTCGTTGGTTTGTATCCACATGAGATTGATAAAATATAATTCATGAATTAAACTCTATTTTATTTGTTGAGTTGTGTATGTACCACTTATCTTCGTATCATATGGTCAAGAGAATACTCCATGACAAGTCCCACTTGGAATCTACAGGGAGCTCTTGGAGCTAAGTTTACAATGTACATATCAATCACATATTGGCCCCTGTGTACTGGATCAGATGATCTACAGATGTAAATAAACCTCACAGAAAATTGATATGACAGTAAAAGCAAACTAATGAGAGTATTAATCATTAAAAATTGATAATGTGTACCTTGTTCATCATGCTAGGTGTGGTCCTGCATTCACAATTCCAAGTCCAGTATCTGAGTAAAGGTCATACACTAATAATAAGGCCTGAAGCAGAGCTCCCAATACCTGAGCTTATCTATAGTCTATAAATGCAGCTCTGACAGCATTCTGTGGGAAAGTAAAGTCTAGCTCTAACAAAATTGGCTCCCATAAAGCAAGATAAGAATTTCAATATCAAATTACTAAGCTCTAACAGTGTTTTACTGTTACAGTATTTTATTAGGCATGTACATAGGCTACGTGTGGGTACTACTTCAGGTCACTGTATCACTAATATATCTATCTAATCTTTGATCCATACTCAGCGGACCAGTTTTTTTTCCAATCATGTGTTAGCCATATGACCAGACAATCTGTATTTTATATCTGACTGGTTTCTTAAAGATTAATATGAGTGTGTGTGTGAAATTATGAAATAGTTGCTAGCACTTGTCGCAACGTTAAATTTACCAGTTTGTGTTACCTCGTTGGACAGAATAACTGGAAAGTAGGATTAGATATTCATACGTTTTCTGGGAGGATGTCACACAAATTACTTGGGCAAAACATTTTCTCCAAGGATATTAAAGAAACTATGTTCTATTATACTATTAGGGCCTACCCTTGGTTGGTAGGCCTACGTCTTCAATAGTTTTTTGGCGATTTTCCAGAACAAATTATGGGGTAGGCCTACATGGAAATGAAAATAGAGCATAGCTTCTGTGTAGAAGTAGAACGAAAAACTTAAACTGTTTAATGGACACCCTCGGAAAACGTTTTCTGAGAGGATGTCACACAAACTACGCTATAATTAATATTGTAGGCCTGCACTTGGTTGCAAATATATACGGTGGGGGGGGGGTACTTTCATTACCGTGGTGGGTATATAGGCCCCACGCAAAAGACCCCTGTTTTTCAACTACATAGAATTTGACCTCCACATTGTTATCAATAATTACGAATTTTGCCTCCCCCCTCCCCAATCTGCTAAAAACAGCTCAAGAAATATGTATAGATAGCTGTGTCTCCTGGCTATGACTCTCCCCATTTTTTTGAGAAAACGTAAAGGCCTAGTTTTGACGCCCTATTTTAATATGTGTATATAATGGGATTTTTACAGTGGAGGGAGCCTAGGCTATAGCCTATGCTTATAAAGTTATTAATTAGCACAGGCAGTAGCCCCCTCCCCTATACCCAGGCAAATATACTCCGACTTTATATAGATACACAATTAGTTTTTACCACGGATGTGTGTGGTAGTTTATAATTTACAAAATATCACTGTGATTTTTTGGCATTCTGACTTGCATATGAATGTCTTGATAATATTGTTTAAAAGGTGCAACAGAAAGTCTTACTCCAAAATACGCTGCGCGGCATGGGGCAGCATGGTGTGGCGCGGGTCAGTGGGACCATAGGCCTACTTGATCTGAACAGGGAACCTTGGACCAGAAGTTCCTATTATGCAGCCAAGAGTACGCATTCTACTGGTGTTTTTTTTGTGTTCAATTCGAGAGTATAAGAACGGTTACATGTGGCGTTATGTATATCGCTTATTGGGATGCCGAATCCAGTAAATGCTAGCACTCTTGAGAGTGGTCATGAACAAGTTTGAATCTTGAATCACTATGACGAGTTAGGCCTAGATCGGTGCAAGAAACGTGAATAGCATACTTGCCATTTCTAGCAAATCGTGCAGTAGGCCCAGGTTATCAGTTTTGGAACATGGCTACCACCTGTTGAAATTATAAGCTTTCAAGCCACTTTAAAAAAAAGTTCCCACAATAGTCACACATTATTAGACATTATGTGCAAACTGTCATAATTATTGTTTCTGTGACAAATGCCACTGAGATATGGCTTGTTCATGTGGGCATATGCAATTCATCATGATATGACGCTGTCAAATTGGTCATGCCAAATGAATAAAGGGATGACTTGATCTGACAAGCATGTATGACTGTGCTTGTCGGTTGTGTTTTATTATAATTCAGTCATGCTATAAACAAGATACAGGCAAATTATGAGTTACTTAAATCTTGTAAATTGTCATCAGAATACACCATATGAAGTTTAATTTTTGAAACACACCCGAGCTTGGGAGGGAGGTCCGTGCTCTCCAAAGCCCTCTCCCCCTGCCCCGGCTCAGTCCTTGCACTTCCTTGCATAAACCTGAAACTTTGGAACCTGAAATGTTGGCAAATGTGGAATCAGCACTGAACGAGCTTTTACATGTAGAAGGCCTACGTATGTTTTAAGTTTTAATAAATGCATGTTAGCATATGCATATTATCATACTATTGTTTACTTCTTGCCTGTTCAAATGATACAAGAAAATATACACGTGAAAAGATTTATATCCCAAGAAGCCAATGCCTATTTAAACTGATATCAGTCATTTGATTCATGAGCCTGATCGCAAGACAGGTATACAGCATCTGTATACTTGTTTGGTGAACAGGAAGGATACCAAAGAGGGAATACAGGGAATTATCTCGTATTTTTCAACCAATCCGCAAACGGAAATTTCGTCTCTTACAGGATAAAGATAAATACATATGTGGCACTGTTTCCTTGTCATGCAGGCCTGCCAACTCGTGGCAGTAACAAGGCTGAAATAATCGATAAACTGTGGTCGGTCTAAACATCGCCTTACATTGAATTACAGTTACACCCAAATGTATATCAAGGATCACCGAATTGCATTCAAGTGAACTGAAACACCTCTAGACTAGAATTTATATCAAGTTAGATATATCAGGTACCTTTACTCATGTTCAGGCCACATTAAAAATATCCAAATCTATCATCAGTGGTTTTCTAAAAGAAAACATGATGGTGGTGGTGGTGGTGGTGGTGGTGGTGTGTTAAACCCTTGCCTTCCCGCCAAATGATTTATAGAGTTAAAGCTTTCCACAAGTACCCATTGCCTATACAGGTCATTTATTCATTCAGAATGTCAGAAAAATGCTGTAATATAGTTCTCTTGATTGGCGCTGGAGGTACTGACTGAAGCTTTGTCAGTGTTTTTTTCCCAAATATTTACAAATAAAAAATTGCTCCAAAAATTTTGGTGCGGCCCAAAAAAATATGCGATGGTAAACCGGGATATTTTTTATGTGGTCTAATATAAAATAACCATAAAGTGGCAACATAAATCTCTAGCTGACTCTTGTAAGGTCAAATAGTAACCATAAAACTGTTCAAATATGATGCTTGCTTATTTTAGAATGATCTGTATGCGAATTGGTTTCTGTCAGAGGTAACAAAAAAATGTGCACATTTGCTGAATGCAGGTGACTCCTGGGCCTATAGCAAACATTTACCCTCCTGTCGGCCTCATGCAGTATCTGTGGTGCTTCATGATTATTAAGCGATACCTTCAAGCTAATTATGTTGTCTGTTGGTTGAAAAAAGGGGGTTCCAGTAGGCTATATAGAATAGGATAGAATAACAAGAACATAAATATATTGTAACCATCACTCCCACCCAGCGTTTTCATGTCAAACATTATTTTGGATTAACGGTAGGCCGAGAGACTCACACGGTCAGTTGGGAATCCATTCTCTCAATTTCCATTCCAAAATATTTAAGAATTAAACTTCCTCTCTAGTGTAATTACGGGCGCATGGTTGCAGTTTGTGTGACAGGCATTTCTGATGACGCGCGGTAGCGCGTCATCAAAGAAATGCCTGTCACACAAACTGCAACCATGCGCCCGTTATTACACTATAGAGGAAGTTTAATTCTTATATTTACATTAAACATCAATTTCTATTGACATAAGAGTAAGTATAATCATTGATAGTTGATTTAAATCGTTTTTAGCTTGTTAATTTACAAAAAATCGCCTTTTTGTTTACTAGTGGGAGGAGCCAAGTAGGCGGGGCTACTACATCAGCCATCAGTTGTCAAGGCAACTCCTGGAACACAAAACTAGGAAAAAAATAGTTCCGAATAACACAACAACTTTATTTCAATAAAGCTTGCAAAACCGGTAAAAGAAAACATTTAGGCAAGTTTTGACGAGTAGATATGCAATTCGTGATCATCTGATACCGTCTTCCCATTATGCTTAGGCCTATGAATCAAACGCTTCGGAGGCGCTAACAATTGGGAAGTGAAAATAGTCCCAGGCCAAGCATGAGGATATTATTGCGCAGCACGTTGGTTGCACGAGATGCTCTAGTGTAACCATTGCCTCATGAACTACACTACCGTTCCTATTCTTTCAATGCTAACAAAAATAACAAATGTAAATATTATTAGATCACCTCATTTGTAATCAATCACCCCCTTGCAATCTCAATATTCAATTCCATACAGTTCTAGTTCAATGGAATGACAGCAGGTATGGTGGAAAGCAAGCTGAACTTTTACTGATTAACATTACTGAATAAGGGAGATCGAAATTACTCCAGCTGTCTTTGTTATTTGCCATAGACCACCGAGACTTTCTAAATTCTTAGGAAAACAGATTATTATGGATGCTGAAAACAATGGTGCACCAATGATGGATGCCGAGTCAAGTAAAGTTGCCTATTGATATAATCAATACAACAATGCTCGTATTCCAAATCATTGTTTTGTACTAATCTGAAACTTAGTAGGCCTAAACGTTCCATAAATGATCAGATCGTTTCAAAGTTGTCCTCTACAAAATTAATTAAATAATGTGTTATTTTACAATAGCTGTGAATTTCTAAAGGATAATTTAAAGGTAAACATCCTGAGCATAGCAGGTGCACCCATGATATTGTTAGGCCTAACCCTGTCAACTTGACTCAGCAAGATTTCCACCTAGTAAATGGTGACACTTAGCAGCAGAGCTGCCATTAATACTTGTATCATAATTAATATAACGGCATGGCTGTTACAATACCCCCCACTTAATAAAAATTAAATGCTCCTGCATTTAAAGCATTGTATGGTTTACTGTTGATCTATAGGTTCATACCAGAAGTTATTACGTGTTCACACAGACCAGTTTACTATGTAAGCTAGAACACTTTACTGACATACTGTGTAATCTTATCGTCATACCCTCAACTGTGAATTACTTTCATATGCCCAAAACATGGCCTCAGACTGGAACAGCTAACTCCATCTATCTAATGTTAAATTATATACAGGACACTCTGAATATCAATTTAATCAACAGGCCAACTGATGTTTGTCCTAGCATCACTTACACTTGGATGCAGATCTCGTATATACACTTTGTATTCTCGTACATAAGGTTACACTGCAACTTCCCAACTGTTGTTCAACTACTGCCTTAAATGTTCAGCAAGCATACACAAGTCATTCTTCGTGAGTATTGGTTA
Organism: Hermodice carunculata; assembly: GCA_964020975.1. Lineage (NCBI taxonomy): Eukaryota > Metazoa > Annelida > Polychaeta > Eunicida > Amphinomidae > Hermodice > Hermodice carunculata. The sequence continues at coordinate 28,437,557 of OZ026627.1, forward strand.
TACTGAAACAATTTACATTTGCAGTAAATACATTTGTAATCTACAACTTACATGTAACTTGTTACCATACACCATCGGCTTTGTCTTATCTAAATAGCGTTTACACTTCAACAATATACAATCCTTGATATATTTACAATCAAGTACATAGATGCCATTGGTCAGTTCAAATAGTGCTTACACTTGAACAATATACACCTTCCTCCAATACAATTGCCCTCAAATATATGTTTTCAACTGTGCTTACACTGATGTCACTGGTAAAACATGAACAATTCACAATTTTCTTCCATACAACGCAATCAGGAAATGCACATATATTTGCCACTACCCTTACACAGTCGTTATTGCTTTACTTGTCCAAGTACTGCTTGCATTTGAACACCTTACACCTTCCTTCCATACATTTGCAATCAAATATATATCTGCACCTGCACTTACACAGATGTCACCATTCTAACTTGTTCAAGTACTGCTTACACTTGAACACTTTACACATTTCTTCTATACAATTACAATCCAATACATATTTGCACCTGCACATACACAGATGTGACCATTCTAGCAGTTCCAAGTATTGCTTACGCTTCAATACTTTACACATTTCTTCTATGTCATGTTGGGTACATTCTCAGTATGAAATGACACACTCTGATATCTCATGACAGTACATGGCCAGATTCCTGAGTCAAACATCAGTACAGATCAAGACCAGTATTCAAAATGTGAAGTACATTTCAAGTGTAAAATGACATACTCCAATATATGACAGCATATGGGCCTGATTCCTTCGACAGTACATTGGCAAATTCCAGCATAGCATCTGCTACAAAACCCTTGAGGACATTGCAGGAGCCACAGGGTCTCACCCCAGGCTCTATCCTTACTGTTCATGAACTTAGACAGTTTACAATTACAGAAAATGGAAACCAGGGCCTGCAGTGCTGCTGGGCTCTTTTGCAAGATGCACCATAGTTGAGTCGCTGAACAACCAAACTGGAGAGAGCCTTGCACACTACCCTACTTCTCCTGATAGGAATCCCAATCCCCTTCCTTCATCGGCTCCACCACACTCTTGTCTGGCACCCTGGTATCATCCTTCTTTGGGCTCAGCTGCTCCAAATCTAGAGGCACCCCTTGAAGATGTGTGGTCAGCTTGGGATAGATTTTGGCCCAGCAATCCTTCTGGTCCATGGTGCTCCACCTCTTAGTCAGGAGTGGGATGGTCCAGTGCTTTAGGACGGCCTCCGGGTCTTGCAAAGCTGTAAGATGATTATGTTTTCTGGTCTCTGCAGCAACCTCCTCTGCTGCACTGGTGGCGGCCCGGTTGTATGTGCCAGGCATAGCTAGAAAATTGTAATGATCCAGGCTCTGCCTCCGGTAACTCGCTGGAAAATGTCCTTCAGGGTTGGAGGCCATCAAGCTCATGGCAGTGGCACTTCCCACGTCCACAACAAATTGGCAGGGGACAGCTCTCTCCAGTCGGGGGGTGGCCACACCAGATCCACCTTTGGCAGTGAGACTTGTTGCTCTATTCCAATCACACCGACCTGGAGGCACCTCAGGCCATGCCCCGTCTCTTGTGGGCAGGCTGACATAGATGGACTGGCTGGGTCTTCAGAGTCCAGGGTGAACCTTCTGTACTCTGATCACTGGCTCTCTCCTCCTTTTTGAACTTGGCTCAGTTTCCACGCTGGCTGTTTTCTGCTTGACTGGTATGACTCTGAGGATGTTCTCTGTAAGGGCAGTCATATTTGATATAGTCTGTGTCGACTCTGGTAGATCTGGGTTAGGAATTGGGGCCTCAGCGCCTTCACCACATCTGACGTCACTTGTCTGCTGTCCACCCTGTGCTACAGTCGGAGCCAAGGCTGCCTCTGGGATGATACTGCTTGGTGATGATGGAGTAGGTTTTGGTGGGAGATGCAATGGTAGTGGGGTCAGGATAGGTCTTTGTGCCGCCAAGGAGGTGTCCCTATCCCTCTTATACGACTCCCAAGCTTGGGGTGTGTCCTTCTGGATATTGGTGGCCCGAGACAGTTCCTTGATGAGGTACTGAGTTGCACTTGGAAAGCTGCAGCCAACGATGCTCTTTCCTTCTCGAATTTGTCAAAAGTGAACCTCTCCCATTCGACTCCAGGAGGAAGTCTGGCACCGCTCCTCAGCAGACTCTGCCATCTAACCAGCAGTTGGCACACATATTCTTGCCCCACATCCACTTGTGCCTTCTCTCAGTTATACTGGTGGTCATCCTGGATTTTGAATATGATGCACCACTCAGTCCCACCTTTATGCTGCACATCTTCCCATCTACCATGTTAGCAGAGGTATTGTGCCCTGCATGAATCTTCTCCCTTTCTCTCCTGAGCAGTTGCCTCTCATCCTCTTTCACATAAACTACTGATCTGAGAGGTGGCCTATGTGTGCCTGAGGGGTTCTTTCCATCCTTCGAGATTTGCAGCAGATCTTCATCTAGGTCATCATGGCTGAGCATTACATCCAGTTCATGGCTGAGGTAGTCTTCTGGGGGAACAGCCTGCTTCTCCTGGTGCTCGCCAATGGCCATGCTAGTTTCACCTTCCGCTCCTCCATCAGAACTGCTGGTCTCTGCTTCTGGTGCCTTCTCCTTTTCTTTCAACTGATTCTCTTCCTGGCTATGACTCTCAGCTATCTCCTAAATCTTTCCTTCCTCCTCTACATTTCCCTTTGGCCTGGGCTCCTTCCCCTTCGCCGATGCCTTCTTGGTGACACTGGAAGAAGTAGGTGCAGTTGCTGCCTCTGGTGGCTTCTTTGAAACATTGGGTGGAGGAGATGATGATGCTGCCTCTGGTGTCATCTTGGCCACAATGGACTGAAGAGACAGTGTTGCCGCATCCAATGTTTTCCTTTCTTTAAGTCCGGGCTCCTCTCTGGATGTGATGTTCCCCTTCTTTGGTGTCTTTGTGACAGCGAGTGACTCCAGCATCCTCTTGTCTTTCACTGTCTCCTTTGAAACTTTTCTTTTGTTGTCCACCCTCTTCAGACAGATGCAGATGCTTCTTCCTACTCCAGGTGATTCCTTTGGAGGGGGGCTGCCTCTGCTCTGCAGGGGCTGTCTCTGTCTCTGAGTCAGAGTCAATGACAATACACTTTGACTTCTTCATTTTCTTGCTCTTCCCGACATGAGGCTTTGTCCACCACTCCTCTGCCAGCATGAAGGCTTCAGGGTAGAAGTCATTCTCCATCTTGACTGTTGGACCCTCCCAGCAACTGATGTCGGCGGCATACAGGGCTACAACGGCTGTGGACAGCAAACCCTGGTCCTCATCAGTATGGGCAATCTTTGGTGCCTGGGGCAGGAAAAGAGGTTCTTCCTGTTAGACCATAGGCAGAAAACTTGGACCTATTGTGCTCCCTCACATGGTGCTGTTGCGGCTGGGCCATCAGGCTCTCTCCCCACACATGTCACATGCGACCTCTTTTTCTATTTGTGGTGGTCTGACACTGGCTGATACTGCAGCCTGAAGCAGTGGGTCCGTAGACATGATGGCTCACATCTGCAATAAGATAAGAACAAAAACATATTTTACTATACACTCCTGCCCCAATGCTGATAAAGGATTCAGATTCTTCCACTCCTCCATTCATGCTGATAGGGGTGTGGGGTCATCTTAGGTTCCATAATAGCACCTTGAGTTCATGCAACTATGATCCTATCCCTAGATCATAAACCCAGAATCTTCTATGCTGGTTGGCACCACTTGCAGAAAATCCTGTACAGGATTCCGTACGTTTTGAGCAAGCCCTGTCTGTCACTCAAAGTATCCCTATTAGCCTTTATGCACAATAGTAATTGAAGTTTCTCTTTTTAGGCCTACTTTAAATGAATGAGAGTGTTTTCCAAAGTGGGAGGATTGGGATCCCGTAAAACTGGTTTAACCCACTGCCAATATGTTGGTAACCTGTTCCAAGTCAGGTAGAAGATACTCTCATTCGTTTTAATCTCATTACTGTTGGTCATGGATCCTTCTGACGACGAACACTAGCATGTCTTACTATTTCGTAAATGATCCTGAATCTGACAATGTTAAACTGGTATTTGGTTTGGTCTCATCACTATCATTGAAAACTGTTATCCACTTCTCTTTTCATGGAACCCTTATATATTTGGTAACAATTTGAACATTCAGGCATTTTCTGCACATATTGCAGTGCAGTAAGTGTTCCAAGTGTAGTGAAACTGATGTTGTTTTTTATAATTGTCTGATGAATATAGTTTGTTATTATGAAGGTCATGTCAGGTTGGCTCAAAGTGTTTAATGTACTCTTTCTCTGTCTCTCTTTTGTATAAATAATTAACATCTAAATCAACTGACTGACAAGTTGAACTACGTCTTATTATAAATGAAAAAATTTAAAACTGTTACAGGAAAACAGTTATACTTACAGTTACCTTTAGGAACATTTCAATCTTGAACATTGAAATGTCCTTTCAAAAATACTTTTGGAAACCAACTTGAAATGTGACTGCTATCCTTACAAATTTTGACTATTGTAATGCATTTTTGACTACGTTTTAATGATTTGAAGCCTAATGTCACTTGCTTCTGGCTGATGTTTAACATTTGAACCAATGTACTTACTATATTTGGAAATTCAAACACTTTCCTTTTTGAAATACTCTTAGTTTATCTCCTTTAAAACAACATCATATCTTTAACTACATGCCTAAAACACATCGAATTATATAATCATGTTGTTTAGATTCTTATTGATGGTCATTTTAGGCCTAGAGGGCTTTTCTGATGGATTGATGTTGGTGTTGGTGTCAGTGTGTGGACTTATATAGATGATGATCATTGTTGAGATGGTGGTTGCAAGTAGTACCTTTTTAAATACTGAATTTTATAGACATTTTCAACAAGTTAAGAACCTCCGCTTACAAATTCTTTGATGTGATGCAAATTTTGGTCCCTTTTCATAAATTGTATGGTCCTGTATGTGCATGAATGATACAACTGTTCAAGCCAATTTACTGAAATAGGCCTATAATTTCAAACAAAACTTTTTGCATTCTGTCATGTGAAAACTAGATAAGGTTTTTTTCCCCCCTATGGACCTTTGCACTTACGTTTTGGTCTCTTTTGGGTAAATACGAACTATATATGTTTCAGCTATACATACCAAGGAACATTGCCTTTGGTCGGAATTGACTTGGATTTGTTTCATTAGGACTACGGTTTGGATATGGTAATCACACTGTCTATTGACATCCAGGCACAATGCTATTGTCAGAAATCCCTTTCTAAACTGCAGTGTCCTTTCCAGCTCAATAGCTTTTCACCAAAATCATTTTGGTGTCCGGCCTAGAACCTCCCAGTCCATATGCAGAATACATCAACCTCCAGCTGATGTGTCCATGAACCTGGATATCATCAATCAGCCTGAACCATCCACCATATTAATCCCAACTTATAAAGTTCCTTTTTCTAGTCTCAGTCTCGCCAGCACAGAAAGGGAGGGCCCTTCCCCGTCCCAACAGAATGGGCCCTAGCCTGGTAACTATTGTCTATTCTTTGGCTTCTGAGCTTCTCGTGGCCTCTTCTTCCACCACTTAAAACTTTTTGGGACCCCCATAAGGAGACAGTTGGTTCAAGTGAACAATCTTGGTCCTAGACCTGGGATCTTGCCTGATTATATACAAGAGGTCATCCAACCTCTCAACCACAATTTATGGGCCACATCTTGCAGATGTTAGACCTGGGTATTTTCCAAGGTTCCTGATAGGATGGTACAACCATACCATTTGTCCCTCATTGAATCCTCCCGTATCTGCTTTGTGCTTGTACTGTTGTGGCTTATGTTCTGCATTCTGTTTTAGCTGTTGTCTGGCCTTGTGATATACATCCTATAATTTTGACTTTAATGACTGCACCCAGTCGTCCGCATCACCCTTGTGGTTTCCGATGTCCTTCTATGTGCCTATCATTGCATGAATAAGTAGAGTGACCTGCCTTCCACAAAGCATCTCATTGGGAGTATGACCAGTGCTGTCATGTGGCCAGGCCCGGTACGCTATCATGACATACGGGAGATGTTCGTCCTAAGTGCGCTGGTCCTGCATTGCATACATAGTCAACATGTTTTTCAAGGTTCTCGTATCTTTCCAACATTCCATCACTCTGAGGATGGAGACTTGTAGTTCTGATCTTTTCAATTCCTAGCAGTCTACACATTCCTTGGAATAAATTAGACTCAAAATTCCTCCCCTGATCTGAATGCAGTATTCTTGGTGTATCCAGTCTACAGACTATTTTCTTCCACAAAACCACAGGCACCTGTACTTCCTTTTTGATCTGGCAATTCTAGTGCTTGAGTGTATTTGGTGAAATAATCACACACTACCATGACGAATCTGTTGCCATGATAAGTCAAATGCAATCGGCCAAGAATATCCACAGCCATTCTCTCCATTGGCTCTCCTACAAGATATTTTCTCAGGGGTGCTTTTTGATTTCTTAAAGTTGGCTTCCTAGCTGCACAGAGGTCACATTGCTTACAGTATGGATAGACATCTTCATTTCAGCCTGGCCAGTAATACTGATGAGAGACCTTATCTCTTGTTCTTTCTACCCCTAAGTGCCCAGCTGTCTGTGTATCATGGCAGTGCTACAAAAGCTCCTTCTGTTTCATTTATGGCATCCTCAACTATAAATGCTGGCTTCCATCATCATAATGCCAGGACCTATACAACATGCCACCTCTAACATGCAAGCGTTCCCACTGTCTCCATAATGTCTTTGATCTTCCTGAGAGATGGGATATGTCTTGCCTTCCTTGGCAATGAATATCAGTCCTATATGTTCATCTGCCAATTGAGCCATCCTTATTTCCTCTGCTAACCAGCCCAGTAGCCAGCCTTGGTTTTCCTTAAAATTCATGCCTTTGATCTGTCTTAGTTTGTCTTGTTATGACACACACATCAATGTTCTGCTGTAAAGCACAGTGTCCTATTTCCTCATCACTTCCACACTGTTTGCTAGGGATACTAGACAAAGCATCTGCGTTACCATGTTTCTTTACAGATCTGTGCAGTAATTTGAGGTCATACTGTCCAAGAATTTGCAGCCATCTGGCCATCTGTCCTTCAGGATCTTTCCCATCTATAAATCCAAATCACAACCGAATTGTCAGTGCGAAACAACACTGGTCTTCCATATACATAATGTCTAAAGTGCTTCACTGCCTTGACCACTGCTAGGAGTTCTTTCTTTGTAATACAATAATGTCTTTCTTCTTTGGTCAGGGCCTTGCTCGTGTAAGCTATGACTTTTTCTTGCCCTTCATGGATCTGTGACAAGACAGCTTTAAGTGCAGAATAACTAGAATTTGTGTCCAGGACATACTGTCCTTCAGGTCTTGGATAGGACAAAACAGGTGTTGATAACAAAGCTTCTTTCAGAGTAGTGAATGCATTTTCGTGATCCGCCAACCATTTGAAATTGGCAGTCTTTTCTGTTAACTGATGTAGTGGTCTTGCAATATCAGCAAAGCCTTTCAAAAACTATGGTATTATGAACAAAGTCTAAGAAAACTTCTTACTTGTTTCTTGGCCAGTCTTGCACCGCAGCAATTTTAGATGGGTCTGTTTTTTTTTTTCCATCGCCAGATACTATATGTCCAAGGAACCTCCTTCTAGAATAATCGGAACAGTTGGACCGATCGGAACAGTCTGGATGGATGTATAGATAAAGTTGTGTAAAACAATTGGAATGACCAGGGTATTCTTGATGAAATTGCTGATCCTTGTCCCCACCATGGAACACTGGAACAGCCGGAACAGTTGGACTGATCGGAAAGAATGGAACTGTCTGGATGGATGTATATATAAAATTATGTAAACTGAAATCCTATCTGCCTATAGTTAGTGACAGAACAATCTAACTAATTAGAGCAATGCTGTGTCCCTTTGTCAAACAGTCAGAACTGCCGGAATGATCCCTAATGAAATGATTGATCCTTGGTTCTATTTGAAAAGATGCACTGATTTATGGAATGGCAAAAAAAGCATTGCTCACCATGGCACAGCCCATTATAATGTTCACCACACTATCAAATATAATTCCATGAAGAATATATGTTTCACTAAACAGCCTTATTTGGCTTCACAAAATTACATGTTAACTCAGGATAATTCCCATCTTTACACTCTAGCCATCATGTAACTACTTCAAATGTCCCTGAAGTCTGATGTTCAAATGTTTCCTGTATTACCAGAAACCAATGCACATTTGTTGATTTCTCTGTAAGTAATACAAAACTTGCTGGTGCTGATTCATGGCTGCTACAACTTTACCAAGCTCCACAGAATAACTGTCATTCTTTTTTAAATCCTAGTTTATAATGGTTGTAACTTATTCCAACTTTTCTCATACCGATTTATGATGATTACAACTTTACTCAAGCTGATTTGTGAAATTAGTTCCAACTTTTCTCATGCTGACTTATGACTATTACAACTTTGTACAAGGACAACTCAAAGACAGAAATAATATTTTGGATGATAGCCGTGGTTTATTTTGGAGTTCATTAACCATATAACCATGTAAATATTCAACACATCCCCCATCCACAAAACCTGCAATGTTGCTTGATCATTCAGGTTGCCAGATGGTTGGAAAAAACACCTCCTAGCAAAGAAAGTTAAAACAAGAGCATTAACCATCTTAACTGCACAAAGCACCAAGGCACTGGTGCCTGGGCCATGTACAAACAGAAAGCCTGCAGCACAGGAAAAAAACAGATAGCTCCACGGCATGTTATCATTTTCAGTTTGAGTCATTGGCTCAACAGTGCTATCTGGAAAACTGCATCCGCGGCTGCACGACACTGGCCTGATGATTAAGTTGAGCTCTTACATTTTTGATCAAAGGCCAGCTACGCGCAAAGTGCAGAGCTTTCCTCAGAGGGGCAAGTGCAGACCAACTTGATCATTACCATCCCGCCAGCTGGTTTCCCACAATCAGGGAGGGAAGGGAGGGAAAATAAATTACGTTCACACTGAGTCAGTTTGAAGAACTCCAAAGTAAACCAAGCAAAGTGGCATCTCCTGCAGATGCATCAAAGTTTATAGTGACCAAAAGCAAGGATGCGCATGCCCTGTGGATGCGACTACCATTGGTTACCTCATGATGCTGTCAATTAAGCATGCAAATGGGACACTGACTTAATTAATTATGCCACAGAGCCTGCCTTGTACAAATACGCCCAGTGTAACATGCAGTACACCAAGCGACATTGTACAAGGACAACTCAAAGACAGAAATAATATTTTGGATGATAGCCGTGGTTTATTTTGGAGTTCATCAACCCTATGCTAACTACTTAATAACACCGCCACTGTACAGCAGTGACAACTCAATAAGTATGGCCACTGTACACCAGTGACAACTCAATACTAAATATGGATACTGTACACCAGTGACAAACACAAAGATAATATAATGGCCACGGACTCCCCCGTGACAACCACTAACTACTCTACATACATAATACATGTCAGGACTGATCTCTTGAGCCAGAGAGAAATGCCAAACTCATAACCAAAGAAGTGAGCAGATGCAAAACCGGCCAACAACCGCGAAAAGCAGGAAGCTAGCTCCTGTAATGCAGTGCTGCCCTATCAGAATTTTGCAGATAGCTTATTTCCAGGACTACTAGGTAAAATACCTGGCTCAAGGTCTCCAAAAACATGTAAATATTCACCACATCCCACGCGATATGTGACAGGTACCTGGAACAGCTCGAAGCTCCCAGTGCAAGCTGGGAGCCCCCCAACAAGGGATATCAAGTCTATAAATATTGAATGTTCCATTCCCATATTAATAATTACTGCAAGCACTTTCAGTCCACTACCAGCAATATCATAAAATTAGGAGTAATGTCTTATTATTTGATAGGGGAACTTGTCACCAAGGCATTGTCACTTGACAGCATGGTCAGTACATGATTTACTGCCTTACAATGTGGCAGCTACTGGAGGGGGGGTACATTTTCAATTGTGACTTCTCAAAGAAGGCTATTGCCTCCGTCAGGGTTCTGAAAAACCTCTGGTTTGCTAAGTCTGATAGGTGAACCCCATCCACAAAGTTTTTGTCTTGGTGTCGCTCTATGGTATGCTTGGCAACGCAGATACCATTGTTTGTGGCATACTTTGTTACGGCGCGGCTTACTGTTTGCCGAGCAATGTCCAACTTTTTATGGCTAATGGCCTCATGATATACCTGCCTGGGCAACAAGCAGGAGCATATTACCTGGGCAAAAGGCAGTGTCCCTTTAATTTCCCTCAGCAGGTCGATAAGTTCAAACCGTAATGTTCCTGCGGGTAAGGTCCCTAAGTCATTGCCGCCAACATGTACTAATATTGCCGCAGGTGGGTGATGACTTCGAACCAGTTGATGAAAGGCAACCCTGATTCTTGCCACTGTGGCACCTCCTATGCCACACCAAAGGGGGTGAAAATGGCACTGCATCCGGTTCCGGACAACCCAGTTCCTCAAGCGCCTAATCAGGGATGAGCCCACCAACCATACCACTTGTCCTGCAACAAAATCATATAGCGGCAGTAATTGTTCAAGACAGCACAAAGAAAGATTCTACTTCTACATCCAGTTAACTAACTTTTAACAATTAGCCTGGTGATATTATGATAGTACTATATGCATTGTTATTATACTTTCAAAATATGGGGTTGGCAGCTCCCCCTTTACCTCTGACTTGTAAACTCTTTACTCTTGGGAGTGAACGCGAACAGCAGGACACTCAACCAACAGCTAACCCAGTTTGAAAACGGCCCCACATTGAACTTGTCCCTTTCTACTAAATTAAAAGAAAGCTGCTGCTAAAACCTATGACTAGGGTCTTATATAAGTTTGGTAGGCAGAGGAGTGCCACCGCCCCCACTGCTTAATGCTTTCCACAGGTATACCTGCCATTGCACATGAAGATGCAGCTCCAATCCTGAATGAATGGGTTTTGTACTCAGAACAGTTGAGGTTGCAATATCTGGCTACTTTTGTCAAGATAGCCTGAAACTGATATCGGGTAAGGGGGAAACCAAGCCAGTGAATGAATAGGGCTGTTGCTGATGATATGCCTGGCCTGACCTGAAGATAATCACCCATTAAACTGACAGGACAAGAAACAGCCCCATCTGTGGCAAAACCTACTATTTCAATGGTCACGGGCTTGTTCAGTTGGTTATTCTTGGCATGCCTTATTGTTACCCACAACTTATTCCCATTCAAGCACACGTCCTGCAACTGTAGAATCTGCGTGATATCAGATTTCTTACTAGCTGCTGTAAATTCACCAACTCTCAAAAAACCGAAATACGCAAGGGAAAAGGCTGCTTTAAATAATTTTGTCTCATAGCAATTTGAACAGATGTGGGGTAGGGCCTGTAAGAATTTCACCAGCAGGCCAAAAGTTACTGGCCTCTGGGAGTCTACTCTATGCCCTGCTTGTCGGCGTGCACCCTGCAATAATTTATTGATCAAGAAATTTGAAGTTGGGTCAGGCCATAAATTGATTTTATGTAAATAGCTAATCCCTGAAACATAATTGCCAATTGTTGAAGGTGCTCTGTCCAACAAGGACAAATGCGCAATGAAGGCTGCCACTTGCTGTACCGTCGATGGCAGGATAAACTGGCCATAGTAAGCAACAATAAATTCCTGAAACTATCTTACTGTCCTTTCATAAGATGCATTGGTGCTCTGAGCCACAGCTCCATTAAGCAGTCTCTCCACTTCCGCGTCTAAATCAGTGGCAAATGGTGCTGATAAGGAGTTGGGTAGGGTTCGGCCATTTTAGCCTCCTCGAAGAATGCAACCTGGTTAAACCGAGATAAATTATCGGCCAAGGAATTTCTTACACCCTCAATGTGTACACTGTGAAGTACCAAGTTGTGCTTCAGACATGCAAACGTTAACCTACGCACAAACTTCATGATATGTGGACACTTTGAAAATTGGTGATTTATGATTCTTACCACTGCTTGATTATCACAGTTGAATATAAGCTTGGAATTTGCCAACTGTTCACCCCAAACCAGGACAGCCATGACAATTGGCACCAGCTCCAGGAATGCTATGGAGTGGCCAGAGTTGATGATTAACTCTGACCACCGAGCCTGGAACCACCTATTGTTGTAAAAGGCTGCACATCCTATTGTTTTACAACTGACAGTGTACAGCTGAATGACATCAGACTGTAGCCATTCAGAGGGCAGCATCATAGTAGTGCCATTGAAATCATGCAAAAAGTCGAGCCAAAGGCGTAAGTCTGCTTTTGCCCCTTCATCTGACTCAATGAGTTGTTTAGGATCACTGATACCTCTTGTCAAGACAATCAATCTGTGTAAAAATGCCCTGCCTGGACGTACCACTCTGCACAAGAAGTTTAGCAGCCCTATAAGGCTCTGCATGGCACACAGCGACATATGCCTGCTACCTAAAGCCCACTTTAATCTTTTCTTACATTCTTTCAATTTATCCCCAGGTACCTGGACCTGTTGCTGAACTGTGTCAATGGTAAGTCCTAAAAAAGTGAGCCGGGTGCATGGCAATACTGTTTTTTCATGTGCAATCGGTATTCCCAGTAATCTACACAATGCTAGAAAAGTTTGCATCAACTGCAAACACAGTTTTTGGTTCTCTTTTGAAGCAAACAGCCAGTCATCCAGGTAATGCACAGTACACTCCACACCTGTCAGTGTATTGACCACCCAATTAATGAAGGTTGTAAACAGCTCAAAATGACTGCATAATATTTTGCAACCCATAGCCAGATTGGTGTCATAATAAAATTTGCCATCAAGCGTAAAGCCCAATAGATCAAAATCTGCCTCATGATTGGGAATTATCCTGAATGCACTCTTCATATCGCACTAAGCCATTAGAGCATTTGGACGAAGGGCTGCTATCATTTCAACCGCTTCATCAAATTTCAAATATTTTACCTTCGCATCCCCATCACTGATAAAATCATTGACAGAGTCGCCTGGGGGGAAGGAAAGGTGGTGTATGAGTCGGAACTTCCCTTTTTCCTTTTTCTCAACCAATCCTAATGGAGAGCACCTCAGGTTAGGGAGGGGGGGAGACTATCAAAGGGGCCCATCACCCGACTACTGTCAATTTCTTCTTGTACTTTTTGTCTAGCCACTGAGAGATTGTTAGTGACAGATTTCAAATTTCTTGCCACAAAACTTTTTCTCGGACCCTTATATGCTAACCGAAAACCTTGGTTAAACCCCTGCATAAGTGTATATGCTGCTTTTTTATCAGGATATAACTTAAGTTATTTGTTCAATTCCTTAAGTACCACTGGGCTTTTCCCTTTTTGGGGCCTTGCTCTAAGTCTACCTTGTCTTGCTTTTGCCCTTGACCCACCGTTATGATGCTTGTCTCTGTTTTGCAACTTCAGCAGCCTAGACATTTGCTTCACTTTAATCGGATTTTTCCTATTTCCTGTTTGTTTCCTGTTGCGACTGACCTTTACATTCTGTCCAGGGGTGGGGTTCCCCACAAGTGGCACATTTGTGACTGTACCAACAGTTTTTCCTTGAACAGTTACCTCGGTGGAAGGCCCAGCATACGCCACGGGGCATTCCCCCTGACCCGGCTGTGCTGGGCCCCCTTCGAAAGGGCTGATTACCCTGAGAATTTGACTGGTATTGATCATTTTGATTTCCCTTTCTTGTGTTGAACTGCCGCGGTCCTAACGCCTGTGGAACCAACAAGAAAAAGTAGCACTCCCCATCTAACATGTCCCATCTGCGGGACGGGTCCATTGCCATCTTGATTCGGAAAGCCCGGTCATACTCCAAGGCCCCCCGAGTCCCAAACCTAGCTGCCGCCTCTCTAATCACTGTGCAATATTTCAACAGTGAAGGCAAAAGGGATGTTTACTGCCGTATATGCTAAGATATATCCACATAGCGTCCGTCCAATCCCCTATCGAAAAGATTTGGCGTTTCCCAGGTCTACTGTTAGGGCCCCTTCTGTTGTCAACAGCAGGATTCATCAGGGTTGCCCCCAATAGCTGTGACGTCACCACTGGAGGAAGGGAATTCCCTTGGCAACCACTGGATTGCATGCACGCGGACAACCATTGTTCTGCCTCCACCGCCGGCCTGTTCTGTAGCAGTAAATCAGCAAATTCCACAAATTCCCCCTTGTATATACGTTCTTTGACCAACTGAGGGAGATATAAACCCACTGGGGACAAGAAGCTATCGATCAAGCTCATCGAGTTTACCAAACCCGGCTGAAAATGCATGTGGTCCCCCCTGGGAGCGTCTTGCACATGAACTGTTCTGAGTGATGGAGCCTGCTCAAAGGACCCCCGGAGATGCCCCCCTACTGCATACGAAGCATTACCCTTTGAAGCGGAAACGCCGGCACTGCCAAAACCCATCTGGCCAAGATAAGCAGGAGCGTTGGGCAACGAAACGTTTCCTGCGTTTTCAACCGACGCTACATTCAAAACTGCCGCGGCATCTGTACTGATGCTGGCGTGGCCAACGGGGGGCGAGGACGCTGGATTAAGCCTATATTCTACCCCAACTACTTTATGCAAACCCTTACCAGGAATAAATACCATCTCCTCGCGGTCGTGCGAAACAGACCTTTCTATCGAACCCTGTGATCACAGGCGCTCGTAACGTTCAGTCAGTCAAGCTTCCGTGCTAATATACGCGGGGGGTGGGGGTGGACCTGGAACATCTGTGCGTTCAATAACCCACATGGGGCCATATCTGCAATAAAATATTGTGTATTCATCTGTGCAGTCAATTATTTGTGCTAATAAGATGGTGGCGGATGGGCCTAAAACCACAACGTCGTCACATGTCCTATATAGAAAGGTATGAAACGAAGCTCACATCTGGACCACCACCCCGCTTCACGTTTGGCATGATTTCTTCGTTTCTGAACACACCGACAATCTGTAACTCACCAGTTTATTCCAAAACTATTTTCTACAGGTAGATCACACAGATAATCCATTGAAATCTGCATATATCCACAGCAACACGCCTATAATTGTCGAAAATGTCACACAAATTCCATTTCGGGCAAAAAGTCCGACATTTCAGCGCCAAATTCAAACGGGATACCCGCACAAATAATTGACCGCACAGATGAATACACAATATTTTATTGCAGATATGGCCCTATGTGGGTTATTGAACGCACAGATGTTCCAGGTCCACCCTCTTAATCCACTACTCCCCCCGCCCCCCCCCCCCCCCCACCGCGTATATTAGCACGGAAGCTTGACTGACTGAACGTTACGAGCGCCTGTGCCTGTGATAGAGCCTGTGGAACTACATACTCCCCCTGGGTAGAAAAGTCCACTTAACCATATCTTTGTTCCCCATGCTCAACTTGCCTGCTCGACCCGACATTCTCGGGACCAAGTTGGGAAGAAAAAGTACCTGCCGATATGGAAACCGACGGTCTAGTAACATTGAAAAACTGACCGGAGTTCCCCTGACGCCCTGCAGATCCTGGGCCCGGGAGGGTTGTCCCAAAACTGCTGCCAGCCGACGGAATGAAACCATGGGCTGCATCGTGGTCGACAGCCATGGTATTGTTCGTCGCATGCTGTCTATTAGTGTTGCCGGCGCAAGTCCCTGTCGCATTTTTTGGGCGTCCCCGTTTCGGCTTGGGCTTCCCTGCCTCCGCTGCCAACAGAGCAGCAGCTTTGTCAGTTGCTTTTCGCTTCCTTGCCGCACGCGGCATGCTGCTCTTTTACAGACTTGACCGCCCTTGCAAAAGCACTACTAACAATGCAATTGTGGGTCTTGCAAAATTGTTCCAAAGTCACCGACGTCGATGTTCCGTTGTGAAAACTTACGAAGTTACTCAAAAAATAAATTACGTTCACACTAAGTCAGTTTGAAGAACTCCAAAGTAAACCAAGCAAAGTGGCATCTCCTGCAGATGCATCAAAGTTTATAGTGGCCAAAAGCAAGGATGCGCATGCCCTGTGGATGCGACTACCATTGGTTACCTCATGATGCTGTCAATTAAGCATGCAAATGGGACACTGAATTAATTATGCCACAGAGCCTGCCTTGTACAAATACGCCCGGTGTAACATGCAGTACACCAAGCGACATTACTCAAGCTGATTTGCGGAGCGTGTGTTCGAACGCCAATTTATCTTGCATCAATGTGGAGTAATTTGTTGGACTATTTCTTGAAGAATAACAGACCGAATGTATGGATCTACTTTTTTTTTTATTGTCATAGTGCACAGGAACAATCAGTTGAGTATGTACACTCGGATTTCGGGAATGCAGGTGTCAACCTGTCAGTGTGAAAGCATGTTGTGGGTGGAGTAGGCTTATCAAGTATCATGACGACCTACGTTCCCCAAGGATTCATTTCTTAGGGACGGAGGAATGGGATCCAAAGGATGCTCATTTCACGTAAAACATCCCAGAAAACACTGCCACCAATGTAACCATCACTCCCACCGAGCGTTTTCATGTCAAACATAATTTCGGATTTACCGTGGGCCGGGGAACTCATGCAGACGGGCACCACTCACACGGTCTGTCGGGAATCCATTCTCTGAATTTCCATTCCAAAATATCAGATCACCTCATTTGTAGTCAATCACCCCCCTTGCAATCTCAATATTCAATCTCATACAGTTCTAGTTCAACGGAATGACAGCAGGTAGTGTGGAAAACAAGCTGAACTTTCACTGATCAACATTACTGAATGAAGGAGATCGAAATTACTCCAGTCGTCTTTGTTATTTGCCATAGACCACCGAAACGTTTTTAAATTCCAAGGAAAACAGCTTATTATGGCTGGCCGAAAACCATGGTTACAAATGATGGGTGCTGAGTTCAGTAAAGTTGCCTATTGATCTAATCAATACAACAATGCTGGTATTCCAAAAGCATGGTTTCGTGCTAATCTTAAACTTAGTAGGCCTAAACGTTATTATTTCCATAAATAATCAGACCGTTTCAATGCTGTCTTCTACAAAATTAGTTAAATTATTCTTGTTGAAATTGTTCCAGTTTCATTAATCGTTCCCAAAAATTGTAACTTATGAGAAAGAAGAAGATGGAAGATTGAAGAGAGGGCTCAAGAGGCAAGTGCAAGTACCTTTGACTTGACCCACATGAGTCAGAATGACCAAAACGCAAATCGCGCTGCCTTATGTAGAAGTGAGCCATCCCATAATGTCGTTCCAAGTGTTCCAAGCATTCCAGCAAATGAACTGAAATCCAAATAACTTAAAAACTACATATAGTTTCGCAACAAAACTTCTCACAAGTGTAAAACATCCCAAGTTCCTCCATGTCAATAACTCTTCATGACATTGTTAATACAAGTGTTGCCTAAATAACCTTTTCCAGACGCTAACTCCTCAAACCTCGCTCTGAAGTGCCAGTGCACCCGAGCCGACAAGCCAACAAAATGGCTGCGCAGCACCAAAACATTTACGGAGAAGATCGAGACTGAAGCTTGTTGGTCCTAGTTTAATCTGTTAAATTACCAAATCTTACAAATGTGCTACTGGCTACAAAACTTTATGTGGTTATTTTACAAAAGCTATGAATTTCCAAAGGATAACTTAAAGGTAAGCATCCTGAGCATAGCCGGTGCACCCATGATATTGTTAGCCCTAACCCTGTCAACGTGCCTCGGCAAGATTTCCCACCCAATAAATGGTGAAACTTAGCAGCAGATCTGCCATTAAAACTTGTATTACAATTAATATAACAACATGGCTGTTACAATATCCTTTAATTTGTAAAAGCAGTACTAAAATTATAACATTTAAAGGAGATCATTACGACATTTGCTGCTATATAGTGCTACTTGCTACAAAACTTTATGTGTTATTTTACAAAAGCTGTGAATTTCTAAAGGATAACTTAAAGGTAAGCATCGTGAGCATAGCAGGTGCACCCATGATATTGTTAGGTCTAACCTTGTCAACTTGACTCGGCAAGATTTCCACCCAGTAAATGGTGACACTTAGCAGCAGATCTGCCATTAATACTTGTATCACACTTAATATAACAACATGGCTGTTACAATATTCTTTAATTTGTAAAAACAATACTAAAATAATAACAATTATAACATACAAAGGAGATCATTACGACATTTGCTGTTATATAGTGCTTTCACACAAAATGCAATGAAATGGGCTGTGTTGATTATGCCATTCACGTATACCGGCCTCCTTTGAACCATTCTTTTTCAGGAATGTGAATTTGGTGCAGTTGGTATGTGCGTTACGGATTGGTCGAAAATAAGCCCTACAAAACCACCTGTTATTTTGGCCACTCTCGGCGCGGCTTGCATAGCAGACACCATTGTAGATGTTAATATGTTTATATATGTATCTACATATATATATATAAACATATATATATGTATGTATATATATACACATACATATATATACACACACACACTTATATATATATATTGTAGTGCTGGCAGAAAATGGACTGACCCAGTGGTGACATCACAGGCCTGACCAGTGATGGGGTGTGGTCCTTCCTGGGATCTGGGCAGATGACCAGACACTCTCTTTCAGACAACACCTAATTCATTGCGCTCCTTGACATTATACTGCATTATTGTGCTTTGCCTGTGCTTTGCCACTTGTATTGAAGGTATGTTTGCCATGTGTTGATGCTTTGGAAATTGTATGCTATGCTTGTCATGCTATGTATTGCTATGTATTGCCACTATGTGTAATTATTGCTATAAATTTCATGTAGTGTTTGTGCCCACATGGGTGAAACCACTTCATTTGGTACCAGTTAATTAGGTCACCACGTGGAACTTTCATTGAGCTTGCCACCATTCTGGTGTACTGGAAAATCAATGTGAATCAGTAAGGATTGTATCTTGACTGATTCTGGATTTGATTAATTGTTGGTCGGCTTATTTGCTGACTTTCTAGTTCCAATTTAATTGTTTACACATTAATTTTATTGGTTTGTTGGTCGGCCAGTTGGGCTGATTTACAATTCCAATTTGGCAATTTTGGATGACAGACACAGTGAGGATCCCTGGATCCTAGTGTAGCCTTTCTCATTTTGTGAGAAAATAGTGTCTATTTTTTATTTTTTGGGTTAGGGAACAAAGAACACTTGTGTCAGCCCTGTGTTGCAAGTTACTCCCTGGTCCACACAATGCACACTTGCACATTTGTTTGCATACACCCTTTGCTTACTGATTACTGATATATATGCTATTTCTTTGATTGTGAAATATTGCATTTGTGTACATTTCTGCCAGATACCTGTAACTTGAGGCAATTTATCTGTAGAGTCACTGTAACCTGACAGTATATTATAATTAACTTAACCCTTTCTACCCAAATTTCTTTGTTCCATTTCCTGTCTTTTTTTCAAACTGACGGACATCTCATAAATCAGTCTTTTTGATATTTGGCTGTTTTCCAGAAGTTCTTGATTCATTTCCTGTGCAAATTGAAACAATTTGTTTTTCTTCGCATTTAAAATTGAAAGCTTGCTCTTGAAAAATCATATTGTTTACGTATTTTGAATTGTGCTAGCTTCACTTTCCATATTAGGGCAAGATAAAATTTTGCAATTGTACATTGATATATTATGCTTAGATAATTTTATTCCTAAGCATATGGGTCAAATAAATTGAGACTGGCCCTGGTAGTGTATATATTTGGGTGACTCAACTTAGTTAGTTGTTTGAGTGGACTTCTGAGACACTTTTCAATTTCACTATTTGTTCAGTCAACCTTATGTGAATCTTACCTGAACTGAAATTGTGGAAATTAAACATACTAGGCTAATCTAATTAGTTTCAATACGAAGCAATATTTTTTGGCCAAATTAGTGGGTATAAAATTCAAAATGGCTCCAGTTAATCTCTGCATAGCAACCGAAAAGTTGTTAACGACTGTGCCAGGCATCAACGTTGATGTAGCAAGAGCCATCATTGGATTGCGTCAGGACTTGCTAAGTCGAGGTGAATTTTTGACGCGAGATGCACTTCACCAGCTGGAGACTTTACCAAGGGACACATGGGAAGTCCTGTTTGAAGAGGGAAGAGTTTGTATTGAACCAGAGGGAGCTGTTGCAGATCCAGAAAGCCCAGGGGGTCTTGGTTCCTACTTCAATGCTGTGGCTGCTGGAATGGTGCAGCAGTTGGAGGCATCATTTGAGAAACATTACCGTCTGCAACAAGAAATGTTTCAACAACAGCAGCAATTGCAGCAACGTTTGTTCCAGGAGCAGATGGAAAAATTACAGGAGGTATCGATGAGTGCAAGGTTGACGTCTACCCCTGTGTGTGTCCCTAGGGCAAAGAAGTCCGTGACGGACCCCATCAAAAAGCTGACTCCAAGTAATTTGAAATTGACAAGATCTTTGTCATCTTTGAGGGTTCCACCACCAGTGACACGCACTCCTTTCCCTACAATATCTGATGTTAAACCAGCCACTCTAAAACCAGCAGAGCCTAATGTACCTGCTGTGTCAGGAACAGCACAGAAACCCACAGGGCTCAGCTTACCTGTTGTTCCCCCAGGAATACAGATGCCTCCTCCAGGGTTTGTGTATCCCCCACCTGGGTATATGGGGCCTAAACCTGGGGACTTGTTTCGGCAGCAACAACAGGCAGGGATGGTGCCCGGCCAGGGGCAAGCAGACATTGTTGCTGCAGAATCCGTGATGCCGAACCTGTCGTATCATGGACCACATGATACATACGATCAGTCCTTGCATGGGATAGATTCAGAGTTGGTATCGCCATGTGTGTCCCAGAATAATCCATTGGCCGAACCACAGAGGAATCCAATACGAACACCATGGACTTGTAAAACTCCAATGCAGGTAGGTGCACAGCGGATACCTGTGCATTCTGAACAATTAAATATTGTGCCACCACAGTGGAATACAGGGCTCCCTACACAACTAAATCCTGTATCTCACACACAGTCAAACCCCGTGGTCCCAAAGCAGTTGAACACTGCATTTCAGGCACAGTTAAACCATGTGCCTCTCACAACATTAAACACTGTGTCCCAGTTTGATACTGTGCCCCCCAGACCACCCTACATTGGGTACACTGGGACTTCCGGGCAACCTCCTGTTTCCATACAGGATGGCCCTCCCAGGCAGAGGCATGATCTTTTGCCAACATCGTACCAACCACCAGTTGCTCATTTTGGTGCAGTACAGCCCTATGCTGTAACCCAAGGGCATGTGCCTTTCAAAGGTATGATGCCACCTGTACCGCCTTCTCAAGGTCCTATGCCTGCGGTTTATGAGGGTGAACAAGTACAAGGTCGTGGATGGAATGACGTACGGCCTCAGGCTGCACGCCGAATGCCCAGACCAGTACCTGTTGACCAAGATGGACAAGAAGATGATCAGGAAGAGGGTCATAGGCGCAATAGTGTACGGCCTTGGACCGCACGCAGGCTGCCTATGCAAGAACCTCCTGCTACAAAATTGGCAGCATATGATGGTCGAAATGACTGGCGCCCATACATTTTGCAGTTTGAAAAAAGAGCTCGAAGGTATGGGTGGGATGAAGATGAAAAACTTGACAGACTAACCGACTGCTTCAAGGGGAGAGCATTGGACTTCTTTGGAAGCTTAGATTCGGAAATCCGTGATGATTACCTTCAGCTCACGGATAAAATGAACAACCGCTTTGGCCGCAAAGACCCACCGTCCAGTGTCCGTGCACAGCTTGCTTCCCTCAAGCAGAAAGCTGAAGAATCGTTGGAGGAATTTGCTGAACGGGCCCAGAAATTAGCTCAGGATAGCTACCCTGAAGCAGAAGGTGCTGCAATCTCCATCGTGAGAAGTATGGCAATGGAGGCATTTCTGAAAGGCTGTCAACATCAGAGGGCTGCCTCACAGGTTTTAAATAAAGAGCCTGAAGATCTCCAAGCTGCTCTGCACCAAATGAAAATCCACGAGCAGAATCATAATCTGATGTTCGGCAAGAAGTCTGTGAAGGCTGTGACATTTGATGACGCTGTGGATGAATATGTGGTAAGAGCAGCATCAACGGAACCTAAAAAGCCTCCATTGGAAGAACGCATCGCAGCCATGATGGAAAAGCCTATTTCATCAGCTGTCAAGGTTGGTATTGAGCAGGGGATAAAGAGTATGGCAGGGTTGCTGAAAGACATGATGGGAAAACCTGACCAATCCCCAAGAGACCAGTCTTTAAGTCCTAAGGCCAGGGGAGACAAATATGGAACCCCTCCTAAGGAAGAAAGGAAGGAAAGGGGAGCTTGTTTTATTTGTGGGAGCACATCACACTTTGCTCGAGAGTGCCCACAACGTTCACCTGGCTCTCCAAGGTCACCGGGCAAGAGCAGGTCACCAACCCCTCCCCGTAAACCTGCCACACCTGACTCTAAGGATTTAAAAGAGTCAGGGTTGTAGAGGCTGGCCAATCGGCAACCCCTATCAACACTATAGGCCAGCACTCCACTGTATATAGCACCAAACTCAGAGAGGTTGTTTTTAATTGTAGTCGAGGCTACAATATCTTGGTTCCTGTGACTGTGAACTCACAGGAGACAGAAGCTGTTGTCGACACTGCTGCCCAAGTGACAGTGCTCAGTGAAGATTTTGCCAAAAGTCTCAACTTAGATCTTCGGAAGCTTGAGAGGGTAAAGTTGAAATGTGCAGCAAAAGAAAGCACAATGACAGCTTACTGTGTGGAACAAATAAGAATCAGGCTTGGGAAGGAGACCTTTGTATGTGAGGCATTTATAGCACCTATTACTGACTCTGTAATTCTGGGATTGGACTTCCTACTCTCCCATAATTGTATTGTGGACCTGAAAAATAACATCATTGTTGTGGGAGATATCATCATTCCAGCCATACTTAGTCGTAATGGAGAAGCAGAACAAGCCATATGCAAAGTAGTTCTGGATCGACGTTTAGTTGTACCTCCAAACAGCAGGGTATATGGTACAGCAACCATCACAGGTGCTAAACAGGGAGACTATGTTGTCACACCAGTCCCCATTA
The DNA here is from genome assembly GCA_964020975.1 of Hermodice carunculata. Classification (NCBI taxonomy): domain Eukaryota; kingdom Metazoa; phylum Annelida; class Polychaeta; order Eunicida; family Amphinomidae; genus Hermodice; species Hermodice carunculata. Next base: position 28,460,634 of record OZ026627.1, read on the forward strand.
GTTCAAATATAACAGCACCTGCCATCATTGTGAGAGGACAGAAGCAAGCACCAATTGAGATAATAAACCTTGGTGATAGTTATACTACCCTGAAGCCAGGGAAGTTAGTGGGATGCGCTATCCTTTTGGATGCAGTTCTGTCTGATAAAGGTCCAGGAGAATCTCCTCATTCTGTGGAAGACAGTTTGTCAAATGTGATGAATAGTTGCTCACAGAATGTAATGATTCCCAAAGAAGGTGAGTACAATTGTTTGAAAGACCAATCAGGAAGAAGTTCGTCCCTTGGGATGGATATCTTTCCTGTTAATTCACAGAATTTGACACCGACTCTAGATATTCACACTGACAGTTCGTCACACTTGATGAATAATCAGTTGGATAAGAAACATGTTGATCTTCCACGGGATAAAAGTTCGTCAAAAATGATGGATATTTGTCCCGAGACTGAACAATCCGTAAGAGGCGTGAGTTGCAACTTGCAATCTCCCACCGTCTGTAAGGATTTGAGTGATGTGCCACAACACATTCAGCCATTAGTGGAGAAATTAGTCAGCAAGCTATCAGCAGAGGAGTTGAAGTCAGTAGTTAATCTACTTATTGAATACTCCGATGTTTTCTCCAAAAATGATTTGGATTAAGGCTGTTTTATTGGCGTCACTCATAAGATCGACACACAAGATGCAAGACCCATTAAGCAACGGATGAGACGGGTCCCATGGGGGTTTGAAGGTGAGGAAGAAAAGCATCTCCAACAGATGCTGGATATAGGTGTCATTCAACCTTCCACCTCCGAATGGGCAGCGGCCCCAGTCTTTGTTCGTAAGAAGGATGGTGGAGTTCGCTGGTGTATAGATTACCGCGAATTGAACAAGGTGACAGTCAAGGATGCATACCCCCTACCATTGATAGAGGAATGCCTGGACACTTTAGGGGGCAATGTCTTTTACAGCTCTCTTGATATGGCCAGTTCGTACTGGCAAATCCCGATAGCGCCATCTGACTGTCACAAAACGGCCTTCATAACTAAACATGGACTCTTTGAACACCGTCGAATGGCTTTTGGTCTTTGTAATGCTCCAGCGACTTTCATGAGAGCCATGAATCTGGTACTGAGAGGCTTAACATGGTCCTGCGTACTGGCATTTCTCGATGATGTGCTAATTATGGGAAAAACATTCGCAGAACATCAAGAAAATCTCAGGAAAGTGCTTGAAAGGTTTCGACACAATGAGATCAAGCTGAAACCAAAGAAGTGCACTCTATTCCAGAGGGAAGTAAAGTTCTTGGGCAAGATTGTCTCTCACGAAGGTATTGGAGTGGATCCAGACAAGGTCAAGGCTGTATTGACCTGGCCAGAGCCTCAGAACATCAAGCAGGTGGAGTCATTTTTGGGATTCGTCAATTATCACCGTGATCATGTCCCTGACTTCGCTGAGATTGCTTCACCTCTATATGAGTTGACGGGTCCAAAGAAAAAGTTCAATTGGCAATCAAAACATCATCATGCTTTTGAAAAACTCAAGTCTGCTCTGACTACAGCTCCAGTTCTTGGTTTTCCAGAACGGGAAGGACAATTTCTCCTCGATTGTGATGCCTCGAGTACGGCCATAGCGGCTGAACTCTCACAGTTACAAGATGGGGAGATGAAAGTAATATCTTATGCTAGTCTGTCCTTAACACCAGCTCAGCGTAAATATTGTACAACCCGGAAGGAGCTTCTGGCTGTTGTAAGGTTCACCAGACAATTTAGGCACTATCTTCTTGGGCGGAAATTTGTGGTTCGGACCGATCACAATAGTCTGGCTTGGTTGATGCGCTTTAAGTACATCGAAGGTCAGTTGGCAAGATGGCTGGAGGAGTTGAGCCAATATGACATGAATATTGTCCACAGAGCCGGGAAAAAACATCAGAACGCTGATGCTCTAAGTAGAATTCCTGATCAGGAAATCTTTTGTGACTGTTACCAGGCTGGAGCAGAAGTTACCATGCTCCCTTGTGGTGGGTGCAAGTATTGCACCCGTGCACATCAACAATGGAGCAGGTAGTGGAGATGGTGAAACAACTGGAGACTCTGCTGGAGGAACCAAAAGTTGTGGGGCTTGGTGAAATCGGTATTTATCTGTCCTGTGATCAAAACTGTACAGCATTGAGCATCAAGCGTCAGCAGGAAACACTGGCGCTCTGTCTTCCCCTGGCAGTCAAGTGAAGATTACCAGTGGTGATCCATGCCAGAGGTGAAGATTTACAGGGATATTCAGCACTATCCAGATGTCTGGAAGTAATGAAGAGAAGCTTGCCTGTTGAGCACAAAGTACATCTCCATTGCTTTTCTGGGTCTGCAAGTGATGTCCAGCGGTGTATGGATACTTTTCCAAATACCGTGTTTGGCTTCACTGCACAGATGATTCAGGAAAATGAACGGGTAGTGAGACAAATCTCACTAAAGAACTTGCTCCTGGAGACGGACTCCCCATACCAACTACCCAAGTGCTTCCAAGGGAAAGTCAAATTTTCACATCCTGGGATGATACTGGAAGCAGCTAAGGCTTTGTCCACAGCTAAAAACTTGCCCTTGAGCATCATCTGTGAGGCCACTTGTGTAGTGGCGGAGCGGTTCTACCACTTTTAAACATCCATGAACCATAAAAATGTCACTAGTGGGTCGGATTATGTCTGTACTAGCTAGTGGTCATTTATAGTATACCATGAATGTAAATATGTTTTTTGGGAATATAATCCATCCGTTGGATATTATCCGTCTAATGGGTTACATATTCATATTGCAGTTGTTAGTAAATGTTGGTTTACAGGTCGGATACTATCTGACTAGTGAATCTCTTATATATATCTGTATATATAAGATTGCGACAGGAGGTCGGACATGAGCTGGCTTATTGTTGGCAATCGAAGTTGTCTATTGCATGTTTGCACATTGTTTACGTGATACACCTCCTAATATTTTCCTAGAGGTGTATTGCAATTCCTAATCTCTCTTTTCTTTGGCATGAAGTGTTGGGATACACTTGGAATGCACTAACTTTTTTCTTTGGCATGAAGTGTTGGGATACACTTGGAATGCATTATTTTTTTGTGTGTGTCTACTACCATGCACTTCTCTTTTTGTTACAGGATTGATATCTTTCCATAAATGGATGTGCACTTTATCCATTGGGGAATATGATCCGGAATGTTGAACATGGCAGATATTTAATCCCCCTATTCTTTTCTTTCACCACTTTAGGTTGAAAGATGCATGATAATCTAGAATGCTCAGCATGGCTGATATTTAACCCCTTACCCTTTTCTTTCACCACTTTAGGGTAACAGACAGCACCTATGCCTGACAAAGTCCCCTAATTGTATACTTTTGGCCCGGATTTAAAATTATAGTCAGGCTCTACGTTTTTGTTGGTGGACCCATTCCTTTTTAATAAAACCCGGGAGGATGTAGTGCTGGCAGAAAATGGACTGACCCAGTGGTGACATCACAGGCCTGACCAGTGATGGGGTGTGGTCCTTCCTGGGATCTGGGCAGATGACCAGACACTCTCTTTCAGACAACACCTAATTCATTGTGCTCCTTGACATTATACTGCATTATTGTGCTTTGCCTGTGCTTTGCCACTTGTATTGAAGGTATGTTTGCCATGTGTTGATGCTTTGGAAATTGTATGCTATGCTTGTCATGCTATGTATTGCTATGTATTGCCACTGTGTGTAATTATTGCTATAAATTTCATGTAGTGTTTGTGCCCACATGGGTGAAACCACTTCAATATATATATATATATATATATATATATATATATATATATATATATATATATATATATATATATATATATATATATATTAGAATTGCAAATGAAGTACAACTCATATAAGCACAATACATCTAAGAACATGTATACGGACTACCCGGCACAGTCTGTGCATAAGAGTGCGCATGGTTATTCTTATGAATATGTAAATATGAAAGGGGTAAAAGAGTGAGTGGCAGAAACTTGTATCTAAATAATATATATAATATATATTGTATTTATCCGAAGTAGGCCTACATTGGTCAGAGATTTATAAACGTTGTGGATAATAAATGCGCTGGCCGAATGTTTATTATGTGTAGGTTGGCACCCAGACATTTTGTTTTTCCAAGATTTCTTTCTTTCTTTCTTTCTTTCTTTCTTTCTTTCTTTCTTTCTTTCTTTCTTTCTTTCTTTCTTTCTCTCTCTCTCTTTCTCTCTCTCTCTCTCTCTCTCTCTCTCTCTCTCTCTCTCTCTCTTTCTTTCTTTCTTTCTTTCTTTGTCCAGAGCTTCCTCGGATACCATTATTCCGAAAACCACCAAACTTGCCATCATGACTGATCCACCAGTGAAATTAGGCAGCTAACTTGGAATAGTCATGATGTTGAAAATTATGCAAATTATGGGCCACAAAAATTTTAAAAGCTTTATATCTGCAAAAATATTATAGATGGACTCAAAGTTCTAACTTACACATATAGGTTTGAGACATTTGGCAAATCCAATAGCATGCCAACAAAAGTTGAGGAATTTTAATGTATGCTAAATTCAGTGAATTTCCCGATAATCCACATTTTGACTGGGGCTTCTGCTGTACCGCATGTTATAAGCCTCCATGGTGCTAGGCAACCATTTTGCATTCATGACACTTGAAACTGGCTCATAGACAGCCTTCTAGCTATGCCTGCTTGGTGTATGGTTTGAAAAGTTTGGGTTTTATGGCAAATGGGAGGTGGGGGGGGGGCGGGCGGGAACTCCCAACAACTGTGTAATGAGGTTCTCAATAAAATACAGAGAATCTCTTTCTGTTAATGCAAGCAACATATCTGCTCCATGTTAACACTAATGCTGGACAGAGCTGTAAGTGCACCATGCCTGAGACTGATCAATGTCCTAGCTGGTCTATTTGGCCTGAGGCTAGGAGTCTACTGGGCTTATCAGTCCCAATGGATCAGAGGGACTGGACTTTAGGCAGAACAAGCCGGAGTGTGCCCTCTGTTAAAAATAGACTACATACAGAGCTGAGTTTGCTGGACCCATCAAAGTCTCGACTTACAGTTAATGACTGTTTCCACAACTTGGTCAATTTTGACAAAGTGTGTGTATTTGTGTTATCTCACTGGACACTTTCATGTCTTTGCTTTCTTGTAACCAGTGAGATGAAGCCTGTTCTTCATAGCCAATACTGAGTCAGTATAGTGCATGTCTCAGTTCACAGGCACATGCACATGTAGTTTTGAGCCAGCATCTGTTAAAATTTGTTTATGTAATAAAGGAACAAAGACAGTTTTGTATTGCTGTATACACATCCCTCTGAATTATAATATGTGTACAGTGTACATGCACATATACTCCTTAATCACCCGATATGCCAGTAATCTACGACTACTACCTTAATACTGCCCAGAAGGACTGACCCTCTCAGGAGTGGGCACTTTTCTCTGGTCGTGAGGGTGCCCACTGTAGAGGTTTCTCTCTGCAGTGGTACCTGCAATTTAAGACCACCCCTAATGCCAGACAAAAGTGGTCACATAGGACAGGTGGTCTTTCATCTCAGATAAATCAACAAAAATTTCTTTCCTTATTTCTTTCTTTCCTTCCTTCCTTCCTTCCTTCCTTCCTTCCTTCCTTCCTTCCTTTCTTTCTTTCTTTCTTTCTTTCTTTCTTTCTTTCTTTCTTTCTTTCTTTCTTTCTTTCTTTCTTTCTTTCTTTCTTTCTTTCTGACCAAGTTGGTCCAGAGTTTTTTTAGACATTATTTTTCCGACAACCACCAAACTTGCCATGGTGACTGACATAATCAGCGAAATTGTGCATCTCATTTGGAATAGTCATGATGTTTACAATTATGCAAGTTTTAGAGGCAACAAAAATTTTAAAAGCGCCATATCTTCCAAATTATTGCAGATGGATTCCACATTTTAATGTGCATATATACCTTTTTGACACTTGCCACTATAATGGACAGTATAGTTGTAGAATTTTAAATTATGCTAATAAGGGTCATTGAAAAATATAAAAGCTGAATATCTCCAAAACTATTGTACATAGAGATGCCATTCCAACTTCAATTTGTAGGTTTGCGGCAAAGCCGCATTCGATGAACCATGAACCAAAGTTGTAGGATTTTAATTTATGCAAATTAAGTGAATATGCAAAATGTAAATCTTTAATAGCTTCAAAACTATTATAGGGGTGCCATTCCTACTTCAATTTATGGGTCTGTAGCATAGGCCCATCCAATGGACAATAAACCACAGTTCTTCTAGGCTTATAAGTCATGCAAATTAGGCTGACACACAAAGTTAAAATGTCGAATAGCTTGAAAACTATTATAGATAGTAGTTTCATTGAAACTTCACTTTATAAGTTTGGGACATGGCCACATCCCTTGAACCAAGAACCAAAGCTGAGCATTTTTTAATTTATAAAAATTATGTTATTACATGAAATTTAGATTATGTTGAACAATAACAAAGTGTAGCATTTCAAACTGTTCTCATTTTGAAGGCACCCAGACAGATTTGCTGTGAAGCAAGTTTTCTTTTCTAGTTATGTTATGGAATCGTTCTGAAAAACAGCCATATTCGGATCCACATAACGCGACATGTGACCGTTGTTATACTCTCGAACAGGACACAAAATAAACCCCTGCAGAGTGCGTGGTCTTGGTTGGGCAATATGAACTTTGGGTATGAGGTTCCCAGTCCAGCTCAAGCATGAGCTTAGTGCCACGCGCCACATCATGCTGCGCCATGCCGCGCAGCGTATTTTGGAGTAAGCCAACAGAAAGTACCCATGTACTCCCTTGTACTAGCCAACATGTATCTGGGTCAGCTGACAGGACCGTGAGGTAAGGAGGTATTCAATACAACAGGCATGTTTGATTTTTGCCTTGTCAAATTTCGGGCGGCTGTGCAGCAAAATTATGTACCGTGTTCCACGTGAGTCTGTATTCTAATGCATTGAACTGTTTTTGCTAAAATACAAAAGTGTCATTCTGATCGATTCATCAAGTGATAACCCTGGAGCACGGTGGCACATGTTGACGTCTGTTGATTTTTGGGAGCACTATAAAGCCTCACAAGCATCGCTCTAACGTTACTGTAATATGCTCTCGCGGACGTGATTTTTCCCCTTCTATTTATTGATGCAAAGAATGAGCAGAAATGTCAAGAGCATGAACGTAAGCATCAGTCTATCACAGTGAAGTTGTGCTGGATGGGGGAGGGAGGGAATATCATCAGCTGATAATATGACAATCATTGACCTCAGAGGGGGTAAAAGGAGTACTTGCTCACAGGGCACAGACTGACGAAAATAGTGCTATCACGCTCCAAATTCTCTTGTGCACTGAAAAAGTGACCAATTAGCAAAGAGGCCCCTAGGTGTAAAAGAACCACACACACACACATGTATATATATATATATACATGCTTTGTTTACATTTTGCATTATCTTTAGTATGTATACATAAGTAAGTTTTCAGTGGACTGTGAATTGGCCTAGAGGGCGGTGACTTGAAGCATGTTATGGTCTTGCATATACACAGGTGCGACCCTGTATTTTATCGATTGACCTTTTACATTCTTTTGAACGCGTGGGAAATATATTCTGTTAACTGTATTCTATAACAAATTTATTGTTGAATGGTGACACAATGTTTGTTCTTTTCGTCATTAGCACTGACGAATTCAGTTGATTAGGCATGCTAAAAACCGACGCACACATTTTGGTGTTAGGCCGGACGGAATTAGTTAGAAAATGCGTAAACACACGCACGCACACACAGGCGCGTATGTATGTATGTATGTATGTATGTATGTATGTATGTATGTATGTATGTATGTAGATAGGTAGGTAGGTCTGTATGTTTATCTCTGTTTAAACCAACATCCCCACTTGTAGGTCATTGATCACTTACTTGCGTAATTTGTGCTTATGTAGAACCCCGACACTACCATGAGTTCATCTGATATAAATTTATCGGCAGTTCTACATGGCAAGCTGGACTTAAGATTAGTAAGTATGTAAATGGCTTAAATCATAGTGAACTATTATGGGTAACGAGTCAATATTGATGTGCATTTGTCGCTTCCATGTTCCAATGAGCACCAGGGACATCGCTTGCCCGCCAGAAAACAACTTTTTGTAATTCTTGAATTTTTGCCTTTCACTCTATTTAACTTTGCTGTCATTGTTGGATTGGAATTTGTGAAGGTGGGAAATGTTTAATTGATTCACTGTTTCATAAATACTTCATTGGCTATGTTGTGCTGTGGGTTTTGTTCTCCGACCTATAGTTATAAGCCTATGGAAGTAGAGCGTTGTTGTAATGTTCCAGATTCACAACCGTTTCAAAAACGATGTAAGCCTATTTTCTTCTTTTGCTGTCAGCTCAACTGACTGACAAGTCAGGAACACCAAAAAGTGGGAAGCCTACCATGTCTCTTTTTATCTTTGGCACAAGTCATTAATTTGGTTTTAAGCGGCAACCCTATATATTTTGAAAAAAAAAAAGTTTATAGTTAATGAAGAATATTCCAAAGGTTGAGAGGACCAGTTTAAAACAGCCACTAACCTTTACGGGAGACTGCCTGTCTGGAGTCAGGGAATTTGTTTCTTCACATTGGTATTCAAAGCTGAAGGATGATGTACTCACTGAACTTGCGAGAAATGCGATGTATTCCCGAACAGGGTGAAAGTTTTTAAAATCTACCAATTTTGAGTGTGTAAGACTTCTTACATATGGATCTAATTTTTCATATTTTCTGTCCCTGTTTTACTGAAAGTCTTCTTGCGTATTTACTGTCTATTTTGCTTCATAGTACTTTTATACGGATTGGTATCATGCTTGAACATTTGCTGCTCTCTAATTATTCGTTTGAGATGAAATTCGGAACGATCGATGGCAAAGACACTGTTAAAATGCCTTTTTGTCGACAGGAGGAGCGCCCTGTGCCTAAAGCAGATAAAAATGGTGAGTTAATTAGTGGTATTTATTATATTTTGTACTTAGGACCTGTAATTAAACAAAAACAAAACACCCCCCCAAAAAAAGACACCCCCCACGACCAAGCATGACTTATCCCTTCTCCTGCCGTTTATAAATGTAAAAATCTTATTCTTACTTGTTGCTAGTTTACAGTCATGAAGTTATAATTATAAAAGTATAACTCTTCAGCGACAAAAAAAAAAAAAAAAAAAAAATCAATCTGTCCATCGTGTTTTGAAAAGTCTACCCCTAGTATCGTTTCTAAGATAAAGACAATTACTCATCAGGAAAATCTGTGGAAGGCCTTTGGCCATTAATATACCTTCATATAATCTTTATCTGGGGGTAAAATTCCGTTGAAGAGACTCTGATAGAGATGCTATGATGACGGTATCTTCTATTCCAGAGGTGGTTGTGGCCATGAGCCGTGTGGGGCTGTGCGGCACCGACGTCCACATGTGGCAGAATGGGGAATGTGGGGACCTGGTCGTTCGGGAGCCACTGGTGATAGGCCACGAGTCCAGTGGTGTAGTGAGTGAAGTTGGGGCCAGTGTAACCCACCTTAAAGTCGGTGAGTAAGTAGGTTTGTAACATGGCTGGCAGGAACAGACAAATAAGGAGCCGGAAAAAGTTTTGATTATATCATATAATGAACACTTTTCACACAATAGCATTGCTAGTGTTGTGCAAAGGTGCATGACCTACATGCAGTGTGTTGTGGAAACAGTTGTTGTTGACACTTTCCCCTGAGCATCCCAAACTAAGGTATTGCTCTAGCAGGGTCTGTGCAGATGACCACAGGACTTGGAATAGTACAGACGTGTATTCCTAGCACTTTTCAAGTCGTCTGTCATAAAAAGCATGATATCAATGTCGGCATAATATACGTTGATGTACATGACTCAATTTACAACACTTTATCAGAGTCCATGCCAAGCATGAACCCTGAAAAATATGTGAATTAAATTCCAAAAATATATTGCTTTTTTACCTGCAATAGGTTTCTTAAAGTGTGCACTCTCGTCATTATGACACGCACTCCTCTGAAAAATTAACTGTTGAGTGGGAATACTGCCCAACTCACTTAAATCTGTCATTTTGGCTTCCACCACCCGCTCTTCCTACTGCCATATTGGCAAGTGGAAAAAACATGAGCAAGCAGTCAAACTTGACTGTGCATGTGAGAACTTACGTAAGCGACAAAGTAGACCATGCACAAAAGGCAGTCGTACACCAAAGGATACACCAAACCTTTCAAGTCGTCTGTCATATCTGGCATGATATCACTGTCGGCATAATGTACGTTGATGTACATGACTCAATTTACAACACTTAATCAGTGTCCATGCCAAGCATGAACCCTGAAAAAATAAGTGAATTAAATACATAGAAACTCCAATCTTTGCATGGTTGTACCTCCATACAAGGAGTTTAGCCTTTTAATGCAGATAAATCAAGATATTTAAAATTATGCAAATTAAGGGCATAATATTTGAAATTTTAAATCTTGAATATCTTCAAAAGTATAATAGAGATGTAATTTCAAATTCTTCCAGGAGGTTATTTACCATTGCGCATATGATGAATCTAAAACAAAAGTTATAGCAATTTAAATTATGGTAATTAGCATCTTTTGAAACTTTAAATCTTTAATATCTTCAAAATATTACAGATGGAAATGTCATTTCAACTTCTTCTAATAGGTTATTGACCGTTGCGAATGTAATGAATCTAAAACAAAAGTTACAGCAATTTAAATTATGCTAATTAGCAGTGTTCGAAATTTTCAATCTTGAATATCTTCAACAGTATAATAGATAACGATGTCATTCCAACTTCTACAAGGGGGTTGTTGACCATTGCGCACCAAATGAATTTAAAACAAAAGTTGCAGCAATTTAAATTATGCTAAGTATCGCCATTAGAAATATTAAATCTTGAGGAAGTTCAAAGCTATAATAGATAGAGATGCCATTCCAGCTTCTACTCCTATGTTATGGACTAATTGTGCATTGTCATACCAATATGCTTTGAAGACACACACACTAATTTGTTATGCACGAAATCAACTTTTCCAACTTTATTTGCACTCTCCAATCATTTTACTTCAGCACAGGCAATTAATAACCGCACCCCCCCCCCCACCAGAAATCTTGTTTCCCCTATTAAAGGCTTCACCTGCACTTTTTGGTTGCCTAAGGTAAGTGTTTTTGTGTGGTTGCTCTATCTGTTGGTAACATTCGCTTCTACGGGATTAAGGAGGGCATAGGATTACTCCGCGTGAGGTAATGTCTGTGCGTAGCGAAATTGGTGATGCCCTATTGCATGTAAGAGGGGGGGGGGGGGTCCTGAAAATCCAATCATCCAAACGTTTTGACTCAAAAAATCCAAAAATCATTCATAAAATTGCGAAAAATCCTGAAATATTTTCTAAAATTTCAGTAATACTTTAATCATAAAATAGAAGAAAATATAATAAACCCTTTAAAAGGGCCACAAAATCCGATAATCTTAAAAATATTAACAGGGTCCCATTGGTCATCATCGCACAGAGCTTTTAGGGCAATACATGTCGCAGCTTTGATAAGCACTTTCCAATTGCTGATTGTGGCTCGTCCCATTGTAGTGAAAGTAATATTGAGATTATGCAAATTATGGGCATTTAAAATCTTAAATCTCGAATATCTTTAGAAGTAGTAAAGGTAGAGATGCCAGGCCACCTTCAGGTTTGTGATGTAGTCGCATCCACTGGACCACAAACAAAAGTTCCAGAATTTCAATTTATGCTAATCATTGGCACTTGAAAAGTTTCATGTTGAAAGATTGAATGTTGAATATCTTCAAAACTATTATAGGTAGATATGCCATTCCAACTTCTTTTTATAGAGTTTTGCTATAAGCGTATCCAATGAACCACAAGCAAAAGTTGTAGAATTTTAATTTATGCTAATTAGGGACACTTGAGAAGTTTAAATGTTGAATATTCTTATAGGTAGAGGTGACATTTCAACTTCAATTTATAGGTTTGTGGTGTAGGTACATGCAATGAACCACAAACGAAAGTAGCATTTCAATTTATGTAAATTTTCGAGGCACACAGATTTTCTTTGTAGAAAATCTTCTTTTCTAGCAAATATCATGTCTCCTGACTAACAATCTTGCTTGGTTCCATGAGACTTACATTTACTGACTGTTGTCCAGGGGACCGCGTGGCGATAGAGCTGGGGATGCCATGTCGCAGATGCGAGTTGTGTCGCTGTGGAAAGTACAACCTGTGCAAACCATTTTCTGCGGGAGCGCTGACCAGATACATGGTTTACGCCGCTGATTTCTGCTATAAGTAAGCATATCATCCGGCAAAAATGTAACAAAAGTCTAATGAAAATGTTCCAGTGGGAAAATTGTCAATTATTTTTCTCAAAAGAACCTCTTTTCACAATTTCGTGTCAGTACCCTACCTATTCAAACAGGAGTCATATTATTTTTGAATGATCCATTTTTTCTTAGGAAATTGCTGAAGCATAACTTGCACTTACATGTTAGAGTGTGACTTGCTTGAACCATATGCTCTTAAAATAGGATATATATATTTTAATTGTTTTGCTTGTTTTAAATCTAACACTTTATAGATGTTTTCTGGAAGCCACACAAGTTAACCTGTTTATATAGTGTACTCGTTCTGAAGGTTTGCCGGAAATGCATGCATGCACTGAACGACACTGCCTGTAGCATTGGAGAAGCGATTATGTATTCAGGTTGTTGTGTCCCGAAATCACGGTAGCAATTGCACAAGGCACAGTGCAAACAGGCGGTTGTTCAGGAGGAAGCTTCGCTCCCGTCCAACCGTCATTTTGCCCTACCAACTCTTCGCCTGTGGCGCGTCCATACTACACGATGACACTAAAGTTTCACCGCCATTTTGGGACAAAACAACCAGAGGGAAAGGCTTTGCGAAGACTACACTGCCCGCATGACCCTGTTTGTGAGAGTTCCAATAAATCTTTGTGACCGGGCACATTGCCAGGACACATTGTATCTTATACAAAAGTACACTTTTAAAATTTGTGGTAGCATGATCAGGCTAAGGGTGCGTCAATCATAAACAGTGTCTTTTGATCAAGGTTCCTATTTACAATATTATTTTTCGGACTAATAAATGACTTGTTGGCTTAACAAAACATATTCAATTGTTAAAGATTGCCAGATCACCTCACCATGGAAGACGGAGCACTGATGGAGCCGCTGGCGGTCGCTGTGCGGGCGGCAAGGCGCGCAGGCATTGCCCTGGGCAGCTCGGTGCTTATCTGTGGAGCCGGTCAGTGGCTGGATGAACACCGTCAAACATGAATAATAAATGAACAAACAAATGAAAGAAAATGAACTGAATAAGGAAAAACAAAAACTTTGCTTAATATTTATTCCATTTTACTATATTGTAGATTTAGCTGTGCTAATACATGCATATGAAGTTTTTCCAGAGTAAAACTACTAAGAAACAGTACCCATGTACCATCGGTCACTTGAGGTGGAAGATCTGAAGCCAGCACCTTTTGGATAACTTCTAATCACTTTTTCATATTTTTGGATAGTTTGATACTAAAAGTACTTGCTCCCAAAAACTCCGATGTGTGAACATAAAATTTATATGAGAAAACTGATCTCAAAACTTTTGTTTACACTGAAATGTTTAAGCAGTGCTTAGCACATGGGGTTTGTTTGCATGGGCATGATAATGAACCATGTCACTGTTTGCACAGTCATTAGTCCATGACCCCATGGAAACCAATTCAGCCATTGACAAGGGTCACTCATAGGGAACAGGAAACCATTAGCCGTGGAAAGAAGAATGAACCATTTAAGACTAATCTCTGCCATTGTTCTGATTACTTTGGAATTCTTTATTGATGTAAAAACAAATTAGCACAATCTACTTACTGGGCCCCAAATATGGAAAGCCGCATGTGAACCCTCACCCGAACAGGCCAAGTGTGATGTTCCCAAATTAAAAAAGTCGAGATTTAAGCCACAAAATATACTTATTTTTTAAATGACAAATCACAGAGGTAAAGCTACAAGTTTATTTCACACAATAATGAAAACAGAGGACAGAAGAAATGAGTATGTGTCATATTACAGCCATAAATGCGTAAGAATTGGCAACTTTTTCTTTCAATGCGATTTTCTCAGAATTTTTTTTTGCTCACCCTCTGCAATTTGTATCTTGCCTCACAAACTTACCAGTTGCCCTATCACATTAAAATCAACAAACATCAAAAGAAAAGTATCATATCCAGGAGCAGTTCCCATGATTTTTTTTTCTGACAACCCCTTCTGTGGCTTTTGGAGCAATTTATAATAAGAAAATGAACAACTGGTCATGACAAAATTAAAACTTTATAACTTTTTTTAGCTGAGCTTACTGACAAGTCAGCTGAGCTTTTGTGAGGGTCTGTCATCCGTCGTCCGTCTACAATTTACATTCGACTTCTTCTCCAAAACCGTTAGCTAGATTTACTGGTGGGGATGTACCTTGGGTGGGTCTCCACCAAGTTTGTTTAAATGGTTACGCTCCATTGATTTTTTATGACTTTTTTTGTTCTTTGAGGGGCAAATCTTAAGAAACCTTTTTCTCCCAAACCGCTCACCCAATTGCTTTGATATTGCACAGAGACACTACCGGGGACGCCTAGTTCTGAATTTGTTCGCCAGGTGGCGCTGCATTTAAAAAAAAAAATTTTTGTGCGATTTTGCTGTTTTTGACTTCTTCTCCAGAACTGTCACTCAGATTAAGCTGAAACTTGGGGGGGGGGGGGGGGGGGTTATGTGACTGGCGGAAGGGTCAAACTAAGTTGTTCACTGGGTGGCACTGCTGTGGATTCCTGATTTTTATCGATTTTTTTTTCAATTCAGGCACTCATTGGTCAATGCAGCTTTGCTATTGATTCCTATGCAAGTCAATGGGCATTCTAATGCTAATTCACATTTTCGACTTCTTCTCCAAAATCGTCATCCACATCAAGATTGACTTCATACTTGGTGACAATGTACTTTTGGTAGGTTTCTACCAGGTTTGTTCAAATGGTCATGCTCTAGTTATTTTTAATGAATTTTTGTGTTTTTTTGGACAAATCTTTAAGAGTCTTCTTTCCACAAATACACACCCAATTGCTTTGATGCAATATTAGAGCAGTCCTAGGGACCACTAGTTCTTAATTTGTTCACCAGTTTTCAAATTTTTGATAAACTTTTCTGTGTTTTTGATACTTGTGACTTCTCCAGATCCGTTACTCAGATTAAGTTGAAACTGTGTGGATATGTTTCTCGTGAAAGGGTCAAGCTAAGATGGTGACTAGGTGGCATTGCTGTGGATTCCTGATTTTTTACGATTTTAATTTCAATTCGGGTACTTATCAATAAATGCACCGTTTCTATTGTTTACTGTGTAAGTCAATGGGCATTCTAATGGTAATTTGCATTTTGGACTTCTCTGAAGAAACTGTCTTATATATTCACTTTAAACTTGGTGGCAGTGTACCTTGGGTGGGTCTTTCCCATGTTTGTTCAAGTAGTCATGATCCGGTGCTTTTTGGATTTTTTTATGATTTTTTTTTTCAAAAATCTATAAAAAATTTTAATAGGAAAGTTTAACGTGTGAATTTCTTGTAATGGTTATAACCGAAATCATTTTGGCCAGATCTGTGCTAAACTTGGTAGCGATGTACCTTTTATAAGTGTCTACCTATGTTGTGCAAATGGTCATGCTCCAATGATGTTTGGACCTTGACGTCATTCTCAAAGGTCACAGGACAACTGACACAAAGTTTACTGTTCACTTGATAACTTGAGATCTTTTTTGAGGTAGGACCTTGATGTTGTACATGTAAATGTTTCTCTATGAAGGCAGTATATGAGTGACCTTGACCCCATTTCTGGGGTCACAGTGCAACATACATGAATTTTACTCTTCACTATAACTTGAGAACTACTAGAACTGGAACCTTAATGTTGCACATGTTAGTGTTCTATAAAGGTCAGACCTACTCAGAACATGGGTGACCTTGATTCTATCCCGAGTTCACAGAGCTGCAAGTTTGATGAATGTCTAGGTCAGCTGAGCATGGGGTATTCACACAGCCCTCTTGTATTTATATCAGGATATATATTTTAAATTTCTTCTGATTTCAACTTGAAAAAAAGATTGTGCGACTTCTTCACAAAAAATGTGAAAATCCTACCAAGTCAGAAAGAATGCTATAAAATCTCAAAAAATCCAATCCTGCAAAAAACCCTTTGGATACAAATCAATGGATATGTAGTAATCAGAAAATATATAGGTTAAATGTACTTGTGAAAAATGGGTAATATCAATCCAAAGTTGCCAGTCTCACTGCTCACTAGCTTCACAGCTTCCACCTGAAGCTGGTTTCCATGCACTTTAGGTGCTTTGCCAGAGATCCCATAAAGAATCGGTGGGTCAAGTGCCAATCTATGCTGCTGCAGTCACTGACATTGAGGCCCTGTGGTGTGGCACAGTGCTCCTGGGAGCAGTAAATCATCCCAACGAGCATGCGCAAATCAGTTTCCTATACTGTGTTAGAGGAACCGAAATGGGTGATGGTTTTTAGATTTGTAGTGACCTATGGTGAGCACTGTTTCTTAATAATAGTTTTACTGTTGAAAAAATTCATACCAAGGACACAGTACAACACAAAAGGTCACTTAAGCTGACGTAACATCAGACTGGAGAAGGGAGGTGCCTCCGGAAAATCTAGCCTTAGTTCTCTGCACTTGCAAGCCATGGACTAGACAACCACCCAGAACTGCAATTGCCCCCCCCCCCATCAACTCATTTGAGCTGTAGAGGGTGTAGGAGGCACCAAAGACTGGTTGAAAGCGGCACTAGAGAAGCACTTCAGCCAACAGCCATGCCTCCACATCTACTAAATACCTTAGAAGGGCGTAAAGGTGTTATGGGAATGTCATCTAAGGGCAGGTATAAAATCCCCTACTGAAGTGCTTTTTATGTGTCCCAATAGGCAGAGAACACTAGTCTCATGAGCTTGGAAAGAATGAAGATGGGCAAACTCTTCATCCTTTCTGGACACCTGGTAGGCCAAGGACATAGTTTTTCTTATCCATCCCAAGATGGTTTAAGCAGACAGAGTCACAGACTCCATATGCGTAAAAGGTAGAAACAGGAGTTTCCACTCAGGTCGATGAGGTTACATCCTACTCAAATAGAAACAGATCACTTTAATGGGACAAAGGCCCCCATCTGGCTTTGACCTTAACAATTTTGCTTAGAGTCACTTTACCCAAAAACCTATCAAAGCGGTTGATGGATCATGGGTCACTTGGTTTCGTAGACACAAATCCCACCCGAAGCCTCAGAAAAACATCCTTTCCATCTGCAGACACCTGATGAGGGGTCTATCTAAGGTGTGTATCTCCCCATGCCTAGCACCTGTGGCCAGAGCTAATTGGAATACGGTCTTGAAGGTAAAGGGTCTGAAAATTGATTGAACCTATATTTTTGAGCCTAAATGGGGGCTTAGTCAGCACCCCAAGCACCATGGAAAGATCCCAGCAAGACACAAGGTTGTGCCTCACTGGCCAATTAGTAAAAAAACTGTTGACAAGCCACAGGGGAAGGGATCCATTCCTAAACTCTGCCCCCTAATGTTAAGGGTAGCTGCAAATGGCTGAATTGTATCCCTCAATGGTGGGAACCTTCAAGTGCCCCACCTCAAACAGATTCAAAAGGAAGTCTGAGACCTGCCTTAACCAAAGCCTCCCAAGGGGAAAGGCCCTTAGCAGAGCACCAAGCTGCAAACTTGTTCCACTGTGATTCATATGTCTTTAAAGATGACTTACAAAGTTTTCTGTGGGCAACCCACTCAGCCACTACCTTTAAGAAGCTGGCTGATTAAAGGTCCTTGCAGATTGTTGCCAGACATGAAGTCTGAGAAACTGATGGTTCCAGTGGAATTTGTTGGAGCCTGGTTGCTGGATCAGTTGAGAAAAAAGTGGCAGTGCCCATGGAGGCTCCACGCTCAACTCCAGAAGGTGCAAGGACCATTCCATCTTGGGCCACTAGGGGCCTCCAAGAAGGACTTTGCACTGCTCCTTCCTGATCTTGTGCAAAACTTTTGGCAACATTGGGGCACAGGCATACGCCCACATCCCTTGCCACTAAATTGACATGGCATCCGTTGCCCATGCCAACTTGTGCGGAAATGGGGACACAAAGCTGTTGATTTTGTCAATGTCCCTAGTAGGGAAAGGAGAGATGGCAGTTGACCCCAAAGAGCCCAGATCGCTTCCACCACCCTGCATTTCAGACACCACTTGGTCAGAATCACTTGCGATTGGCATAAGAGCAGGTGTGCCTTGACACTTAGGCAACACAAAATGCTTCGATACTGGATCCTGATGCCATGCTGATGATCCCAGAGCAAGATAGTCTTGGCCAGAGAGAACAGCCTTTTTGAGCTGGTATCTCCCTGTTTGTTGATGTATGCAAGCTGTACTATTGTTTGCACATCACCAGGAGGTACTGGTTCTCCACCTGTGAACTGAACTTGGCAAGCATGCAATGAACTCCTGAAGTTTCAGCCAATTGATGACAAACTGCCTGCACTGAGGAGGCCATTTGTCTGAGGCTGTCACAAAGTCCAAATGTGCTCTCCAGCCCTGTTGGGATGGTTTGGTAAATAGGGTACATTGCCATTGAAGAACACCAGGGACTGCCTCAGCATCATGTTTGCCTGGCAAGACCACCAACTGAGAATCAGCCAATCATACAGCTGGATCACAATATGCTGGGACAAGAGACGGCTTCCTATATCTTAATGATCCTAAAAAAGTGAGTTGGAAGGCTAACGAAGCCTCCGGTGAGGGACCTGAGAGTCCATGGACATTAAGGTCCAGGTCAGACGCATCCACCGATGTGCCTACTGGGCTCTAGCCATCCTGAACCAGTTAAAGAGGGACATGAGTCACTTCCACCTGTCTTTTGATGGCCAACAGATGAAGGGGACTGGTAAGAACTGAATCCTCAGAAACAAGAACTCCCTCACAAGAGTCAGACTGGACTTTGGGAGATTCAACATTAGGTCTAACTTTACACACAGATCCAGCATGAACTGCATGTTCTTGAGAAGCAGGCCTTAGTCTTGAGACCACAGGAGCCTATTGTCCAGATAAATGTGCACTTGGATCCCTTGCCAGTGCATGAAAGCTGCTACCTTACTCATGACCTAAACGAAGATGAGCACAGAACTAAAAAGGTTTGCCGTAGACCACAAAGTGCCGAAATTATTGAAACTGCAGGGCCATGGAAATGTGTCATTCAGGTCTATTAATGTTGCCATTTCACCCTGTCGCATTGCTGCCATGATGGTCGCTGGGTCTCCATCTTGAAGTGATGCATAACAAGATATAAGGTAAGGTATGACAAGTCGAATAACTGTCTGTGCCTGCTGTCTCTGTTTGGCACCAAAAAGAGACAACTGTGAAAGCCTGGGGACCCATCGTCTAACTGTGGTTTGATGGCCTGTTTGCCCACAAGCTTTTGCATGCCCTTGTGCAAGAGTTCCGGATCTGCCTCTACGTAAACTGGAAGGGAAAAGGCAACTCTTGAAAGGGGAGATGGGTTGCCTGTGGCAAACTCTAGCAAGTAACCATGACGAATGGTATTCCTGACAAAAATATTGCCTGTTATGCGATTCCATTGGTCAACAAACAACACTAGTCGGCAGCTGACCGATCCTTGCTAAGAAGGTGGAGAGGGTTCACAGACCGGTGGATGCACAGACGTGTCAGACGACTGCCAAGTGCCCCTAGGGGCAAGGTACTGGCTTCTGCCTGCATTTGAAACAAGAAGTGGACTTCGAAGGCTGACCACCCTTCTTAGCTGACTTTGTCCTCCACCTCTGTAGCTTCTGCTGCTGCTGTTGACGGCCACATCCAGCCATGGCAGGCTGATGGGGGTGGGGGGGGGGGGAGACAACCCCTTGGCTGACCTTGCACCCATCAGCCAAGCTTCATGTAGAGACTTTTCTCATCTCTGTTTGGCCATGTTTACCATTTCAAGAAGGCAGACCAACCCCTAGCTAAACAGCCCCGGACCAACCGGGTTCAAGGACAGCTGGTAAGAAAGCTTTGCTGACCACTGTCAGCAGGTTGGCTGCAGAGAGAAGCCCATTACTCTGCCCAACTTGACATTGGCATCAATTGTAATAGCTCCACTCAGGATGTGTCCTACAGCATGGCCTCCAGACTACTCAAACCCAGCAGGGTCTCTACCAAATGTTTGGTGGAGGCTCGAAATGCCAAAGCATTGAGAGGGGCAAGGAGCCATACTCCACTTCCATAGTGCCGCAGTCCTGTAAGGGTGCATCAAACATCACAGGTGTGAAGTTGTGCACAGACCAATTCAGTCCTGTACAGCACCAATCTTGCTGCACCACTGCGGCCTGCAGTACCAAGTCTCCAGGGAGGGTTTCCCACATAAAGGCAACATTTGCCCGAAACACCAAACCTGGCTTCTCCTCCTTAAAGGGAGACTGGTCTGCCTGGTCTGCAATCTCCTTGGCTGACGGAAAAGACTACAGAGCTTTCGCCCACCCGGCAGTGGCAAGAAGAGGTCCTCTCTCAGCCTCCTTATGTTCCGCTGCCAGGTAGGAGCAGCAAGTGCCACCCTTTTCCGCGTCTGAGTCCTCCCTTGGGAAATCTGAGCAAGGATGTCTTTGGCCACGGGACAATCCTCTAGATCCTCCTCAGAGCCAAGAAGCAAGTCCTTGAGATGCTCCACCTTACTCCTCCCCTTATCGTCTTGCTGAGGTACCGTCACTGCGGCAACCTTGTTAGTCGGTGTCAGAGACTTGGCATTATACTGCATCTGCAGCTCCTCTTAACTGTGGAGAGTCTCTGCAGGTAAACACGCACTAGGTGAATAGGCCTAGGGTTTGAGAGAGTGACAACCCCTGCTACCTCTTGCACTGGCCTGTTGTTGCAGCAACCTATGAAGCCGGCATCACAGACTCAGCACCATACTGCATCTGCAGCTCCTCCCAAGCATGGAGAGTCTTCATCAGCAAAAATCCACAAGGGAAATAGACCTAGGGGCTGGGGGAGTGACTAACGCTGCTACCTCTTGCACCGGCCTGTTGGTCGCCAAACTCCAGAGACCCATCACCTTCCCAGGGGTGGACTCAAGCGAGGAAGTGCTCCGGCCCGTCACCACATCTGCATAGGTCACTGATGAGGTGACCTCCCCAACAGAAGTTGATCGATCACCTGTTCAACATTCCTTGTTGTCAGAGAAGATCATAGTCACCAACTCAACAGTATCTACTCCAATGGTGGGACTAAGTAAGTAGAGACGTTCTTCGTATGCTAACGCTCAACCCACCAGCATGGGAACTACTGAGGAAGACTGCTGCCTATTCCCAGCTGTCGATGCACATAAACCACAGTTCTGGCATCACACTTTCCCCTCCAGAGAAGGTGAAGAGGAAAGGTGGTGGTGCCTCCTTTTGCTGTTCTTCTTCTGTTTCTCCTGTTGGGAGCAACAATGCTCATGGCTGGGGTAGGGAGGCAAGAAAGAGATTGGCCTTGCAGCTGATCCCTCACACCCCCCCCCACCCCCCCCAAAGGTGACCATGATGGCTGAGTCCGCACCACCAAGAACTACTGTGTGGTCACAACCCTGACCCACATGGGCCCTGGATTCGGCTGCTACCACCATGAAAGGCTTAGTGGGGGCCACTGCCCTAGTCATCTTCGGCTTTGGTGCAGCCAACTTGGACTATGACTTAGCCCTGCTTTTGCAAGAGTGGCCAGGCATCTCCGAGTGGATGGGGGAAGGAGGAGCACCCACAAGGTCTCCGTGGAAACTTTGCACTCCAACCTATAGAATCATTCACTGACAGCTGCAAACAGTGCCTCCACCTTGCGCATGATCATCTGGGCAGTTGCTTGGTGGGGCCCAAGCAGGAAACCCTGGAGGAGGAGGTGCTCTGGGGAGCAATGACAATGTCACCCATGCTCTACCTGCCACCACCACTGACTTCCTTCCCCCTTGGTGTTCACTGCCTTAATGATTACCAAGGTACCATCCTGCCATTGAACTACTGATGCACAGCCAGCTGTAGATCAGGCAGGATGCGAGGGGCCATCCCTACAGACCTGCTCACTTCAGCTGCATTGGGTGTAAAAGGAACCTTCAAGCGGAATCTCTCAACCGCACTCCATGTACAGTCTGAGGACAAGGGCCCTCGATTCGAGGACAAGCCTCAATTCAAGGACCAGTTTGATCCTGAACACGAGACCTAGTCAAACTAGCAACCCTCCCACAGGGGCCAGGATTCAGTTTGCATCTTACTGTGAGGCCTGGGCAAACTGGAAGGTACTAGGATCTCTATGTCAAGAATATGAGCCTCGATTCGAGGATTCATGGCCCCCTCCATGACCTCTCACTCGCAACGTGCTTCTGCACCTTGGAGCCCCGGTTTTGCAGATCTAACATATGCTCCATGAACTTTCTGCCACTGATAGGGAGTCCATCATCAACAGACATTGCATGGGCTCTCTTTAGTGCAGAATATGCTTCACCCAAGCACATGCAGGAGAGACATACAAGAGGGTCATCCCAGAAGGCCATCCTGTTGTGGTTGGCGTCCAAATGGATGTCCAACTCCACATGCATATACATGGATTGTCACAAGGCCAATACACCTGGGCTAGCTAAGTCGGTGATAAGACCAGTTTTCCAGCAAACCATCAACTGCCACACGACGGAAAACCAGAAACCACAAGGGTACAGAGGTAGGGAAAAAGGGGGAGCTTCCTAAAGTGCGTGTCCACCAATGTTTGACCCCAGAGTAGGAAACTGATTTGTGCATGCTCGCTAGGACGCATTACTGCCGCCAGGAGTGCTGTACCATGTCACAAGGCTTCCACGTCAGTAAGTGCAGCAGCATGGATCGGCACTGGACCCACGGATTTTGATAGGAGCTCTAGCAAAGCACTGTGTAGAGATCAGCTTAATTGACCTTTGGCGTTGTACTGTGCTCTGAATATATGTATTTTTGTGTTTGTTGGTAAGTAACAAGGATATTTTTTCATGTCCACTCTGCTGTAAATGTACCGTAATTTTGCTGGTACTTGACCTAAAAAATTCAATTGTGTATTTTTGTTGGTATATAATTTGAAAATATATATTATTAAGAACACTTTTGAGCAGAACCATTGTGTTATCCTGTTAGGACAACACTAGGACTACAACAGTGAGGGGAAAAACAGTTTTTCAGTGTTTGATCCTTTGTTGCAAATGGCACTGTGAAAAGTGTGATGTAGACTGTTAATATGAAATAAGTATTCATGGCAAAATGTTTTATATCATCCTATTACAAAACATAATCTGTTGAATTCCTATTTTAGAACCAGTCATTCATTTGCATGCGTAATTTGTTCTACCTGGGATATCTCGCTCTCTCTTTCTCCCTCTCTCTCTCTCTTTCTCTGTCTATCTCTCTCTTTCTCCCCCTCTCCCCCCCTCTCTCTCTATATATATATAACCATGATCCAATACCCATGTTTCATCGCATGTTTTTAGTCCTGATTAGAAAGTTATGTCTGCATTGATAAGTTTGCTCCACTAACAGGTCAATGAGATTTAGAATAAATATACCTGTGATATCTAATTATATGTCGTTAAAAATCCATATTTTATTAAACTGTTGCTGCTGGAAATTCATAGAATGTGTAGAGAGTCAACTCAGTTATTCTGGCTTTGGGTCCAACTGTACAGGGTATCAAAGTTGCAGTGTGATGCATATCATTGGCAATTAGGAAAAGTCAAAACACTGAAGATTTTCCCCCTGATGATGTAGTCCTAGAGTGTTCCTAACAGAAAAACACAATGGTTATCTTCAATAGTGTTTTAATAGTAGATATGAGATTGCAAAGTAAGCAGATTTAACATGAAAGTGAATGGGGACTTGAATTGGTGTCCCCTATAGCCTCATTCTGGTTTCTGCCACCAGAGGTCAGTGGTGTTCCAAATATGGCAGGGTCTTCTGAATAGTTTGTGTGCTAGATTCATGTTGTTTGTGACTGGACCTTTCGTTCAAGTACCAACATGCCTCCAGGTACAGGGACTTAAAGAATGGTCCAGGTCAACAGCTTTCCTGGGCATGCCTGGGGTGCATTGCACCCAAAAGCGTCGAGAAAAGCTGTTGACTCAGTCACAAGTTGTCGCTGAAAGAGTTGAGAACGGTATCATCAGGTCTACAATGTAGGCCTATGTGCCGTCAAGTTAAATGATGTTGAAAATTCTTTCAGAGACGAAGGTGTAATTTTCCTTGAGATATAAAAATATGGAAAAATGAAGTTATTTAATACACACGCGTATAGTCCCGACACCGAAAACATGTACATTCGTCAGATAGGTAAGCGTATATCGTTTGCCCGTTCTCCATGTTTATACAGGACCCATAGGACTGGCGTGCCTGTTGACTGCTAAAGCAATGGGAGCTGCCAAGGTCTGCCTGACAGGTACGTAAACGTTAGGCACATTACAAGATAGCGACAAGTTTTAGGAATTTGTGGGTAAAATAGTAAAACCATACCACTAGTGTGAGTGCCATGCAGAAACAAACGGGCAGGTTTTTTGTAAGCGAAGTTGTTTAATATTTACCTGTGCCATTTAGCGCACTGCAGTCTGAGCATGGACCTATTAATCTATTTAGGACTTTCTCGAAGAGCTAAAGAATACAGACTGGGAAACTGTTTTTGACAACAATATCAATGCTAATCCACAAATAACATATGACCAGGAATTTGCTATCAAAATAGATGAAATGATTGATAAACACTTTTCCCTAAAAAAGAAAAAATTTAATAAATACAAACATAAAAAAACAAAATGGATTACTCAAGATATTTTGATTAAAATAAAACAAAGAGATACCCTGTACAAAAAAGTTCATTCTATCACACCAGACAGCGAGAGGTATGATGTTCTTAACGGAAGACTTCAAGAATGCTCTGCTGAAGTCCGCTCTATGATTAGAAGGGCAAAATCTGATCATTATCAAACAGAATTTAATAAATACAAAAATGATATTAAAAATACATGGAAAACTATTAAATATATCCTCAATAAATCTAATACTCACAAAGAATTTCCCAAGTATTTCAACGTCGATAACAAACGTATAACAGACACAGAGACAATAGCAACATATTTTAATGACTTTTTTTGTGAATATTGGCCCATCTTTAGCTGAGAAAATAGATACTCAAGGGAAAACACCTTTTTATTCTTATTTGCAAAATATTCACGTTAATTCCACCTTCCAATTCACTCATGTTGAGGAAGAACAAATTAAGAAAGTGATATATAACTTAAATCCAAAAAGAAGCGCTGGAATAGATAATGTATCTTTAATTCTTCTCAAACTGTGCTCTGAAGATATCACTAAGCCTCTAACTGCAATAATTAACCAGTCATTAAAAAATGGGGTCTTTCCAAACAAATTGAAAATTGCTACAGTAATCCCGATATATAAAAAAGATGATCAACATGACTTCAATAATTATAGACCCATATCTCTCCTTCCGTCCATCTCTAAAGTATTTGAAAGAATTGTTTATATGCAGTTATTCCAGTACTTTACAGATAATAACTTATTTTACAATCATCAGTATGGTTTTAGAAAGAACCACTCTACAGAAACTGCTGTATTAGAACAAATAGACAGGATACATGCAGATCTTGAGTAAAAGAAACTGCCAATTGCCTTTTTCTTAGACTTTTCTAAGGCATTCGATACTATAGATCACAAAATACTCATAAAAAATCTTGAATACTATGGAATTTCAAATGTAGAACTTCAGTGGTTCAGTAGCTACTTAAATAATAGATCTCAATTTGTCGAAATTAATAATATTAAATCCCCAGCACTAGAAATCACTACTGGAGTCCCCAAGGGATCTATTTTGGGTCCTCTTCTGTTCCTCATTTATATCAATGACCTGTCCCAAGCCAGCAGCTTTAGCTCAATTATGTATGCTGATGACACAAGCCTATTAAACACTATATGTACTTTTAACTATGAAACAACACCCCCATCCACACTAACTGAAAAAGTTAATAAAGAATTAGCCAAAGTAAGTGACTGGCTTGCTGTGAACAAATTATCTTTGAATGTAAATAAATCAAAATATATGATCTTCCACACAAAACAGAAACACTTGCCTCGTCATCAATTACCGGATGTTATGATGAATAACCAGCCAGTTGAACGAGTTGGAGACTTTAGTTTTTTAGGTGTCTTAATTGATCATAATCTTAGCTGGAGCAAACATGGTAATTATGTATCAAATAAATTATCCCGAGTGTGTGGCATACTCTCTAGACTAAAAAACCTTCTGTCCCAAAGTATATTACAACTGATTTACAATGCCTTATTTTTACCAAATCTGAATTATGGAATAACTACATGGGGTTCCACTCTTGCAGTAGACTTGTAAAGCTGCAAAAGAAAGCGATAAGATCTATCAGTAATAGCAAGTACAATGCACACACATCTCCTATCTTCAAAAAACTTGGTCTTCTTAAGTTCAGTGATATATTCAAGCTATCTTGTATCAAAATATACTACAAGTACAAAAACAATATGTTGCCTAACTATTTCAATGATATGTTCAACTATCACCAGACACAACGCACTGATAGACCCAGAAGAACCGTAAGAATACTACGTAGATATGATGTAACAGAGCATAATATTCCTATTTTAACCCCAGTGATCCCAATACTATTTACAAATACTAAACTTATTCGATTGTGTTTAAGACATAAAATACCGGATTTAATTAATGAAAATTACTTACCTGACATAGTTATGACAAAAATTGATACACACTCCTTGAAAGGCTTCTCACAATATGCTAAGAATCATATTATTAACCACTATGAAATTAACTGTAACATTATTAATTGTCACGTCTGCAACAGACGAAATTAGTCATATGTATTATTATTGTCACTTGGTCTATCAACTTGAGTTTCGTAATCTCTGTTATCATTCAGCCTATGGTAATGTGTTAGAAATCTTATAGCGTATGAGTTTAAATATAGTAACTAAATATAGTATATCTTTAGGGTGGCCTTCATGTCAGCGACTCTTCGGAGTCTTAATGTATGGTCTCCTGGTTTTTAAACATATAAATTTATTCTTGTAACACATTGTGTAATTTTGTTTAGACCAAATAAAGCTATTCGATCTTCTTCTATCTATCGTTAATAGGTCCATGATCTTAGGTAAAAGTCCCACAGGCAAGTGAAGCCGATTTTGTAAGTGCATGGCGGTGCAAGCAACGCATCACTGGGGCTTACAAAAGCTTTGAACATGCGCCTGTGGTCAGGCCCAACTTTAAGTAAAGTTTAACTTTAAGCGCAAGATGAGCAACGGTTGGCATTCCCATACATTTCGTAATTTACAAACAACGTTCAAACTGCTGTATACATAGAACTTAGAAGCACCAAACAGCTGGTCTTAGATCAATGTGTAGATCAATTTCTGTGTGTAAGCTGCAAAAGTGGTCACTTTATTCGACATTATGTTGATGCAAGCAAATGTAAATAGACACCGTGGGCCGAATGCTTGCCTAATGAATAGAGATCTGACAGATTTTAAAATCACAATGTGGCACCTTGCTATTGACACATGGCAGGACCCATTGAGTGACCCAAACGTGTGCCATTAGGAAACCAGCCCAGAGAAAGCTGCACTTGCAACGAGGCCTGCAAATGTGGCACCTTGTGTGACAGCTAGCGTCCTTCACTACATCGGCAAATGAGACCTTTTCTATTAAAATCAAAATGAGTTTTATCGATGTTACACGTTTTTGTTCTGACACTTGTTCATTGTGACTAGACCTGACGACTGGACGCCTTCAGTTGGCCAAGTCAATGGGGGCCACCCACACTGTACTTGTGGACAGTAAAGATCCCGAGATAACGTCAGAAAAGGTCATACAGACGCTAGGGGGCAGAGCAGAGTTCAGCATTGACTGTAGTGGTGCTGAAGCCAGCTTGAAGACGGCGCTGATGGTACGTTAACAACCAAGATAAGGACCTATATTTGAGTGCGATATTTAATATGTATACACATACTCAGTTAATTTGTTGTCTTGAACTTGAAGCACTATCTGCCATGTTTCAGTTTCTATTACAAGCCAAAGCATCAAATCCGATGTTAGAAGAATGTAATTATCAGTAAAAGCAGCGAAGACCAACAGATCAGATAAGTAGACCGATACATTTAGGCCTACACCTCGTCTGGTCTGAGTTCAGTCTTCCTTGGCGAATGTTGGGCGCAAGCTGCATCAAAGAAATCTGTCGAGTCGTTCCAATTCTGACCACGCAAGGGTCAAAACTAGCGGTCCTTGTCTCTCCGTTTCGTTTGACCGGGACAATATAATATTATAAGTAAACAAGATGCAAAATTAATATGGCCACAAAGCATCTAAAGATGTGTTTACTAGTCTAGCGTGCACATTGATAAAGAGCAGTAATACCAATAGTCAGGCATATTGTTGCCTTTATTGGTTAATAGGCCTAGTTATCTGACAAGGTGCCATATCACAGCACAAAAGCCACGAGATCATCCTTGCTTTAGATTTGCAGCACTTAGAAATTCGGAAAATGTTTGACAAATGTTGCAGAATCAAAGAATTGGAATTATGATGAAAATTTGAATTGCAGGCTGTATATCTTTTAGTGCCAAGTTTTGACTCGGCCAACAATTTTCCTTTGTGCACTTTGGGCACATCCAGAAGGAAATAGATATATTATAAAAAATTGTATTTTGATATTTTCTGTCTCCATGCCAAATTGGGACTGGGTGGACAGTTTTTGTCGGTGTGCTTTGGGCGCAATGCAAGGAAGTGTGTTTCGTTGAGCCGTTCTTGTGTTCTCTGCAGTTGTAGGAATCACTCTGTGCATGCTCGTGCTTGAATGAAAGGTCACTTTACAAAGAATATTGAGGAGAAATTTGCTTAAAGTTCCTAGTGGGCAGAGGTGCTAAGTTGCCCAACATATAAAACGGGTGCTCAAGCTGAAAAATGTTGCAAGAAGCGGGAGTCCTATTATATTATAATAGAGGAAACAGGTGAAAAAGCGGGAGATAGACAAATTTAGGAGATTCATATCATTTGAAAAACGGGATATCTCCCGCCAAATCGGGAGACTTGGCACCTCTGAGTGCGGGAGAGTCAGGTCATCAGTGCAAACAATATCAATAGACATGGTGATATGGGTGGACTACTGAAGCCTGGGGGGTGGGGGGGCAGGGAGGGGGGCTTGGCTGCCTGCCAATATGACCGTAGGCCTAATTATGGTGTTACTGTGGGTTAAGCACTTTGGGTTAAATTGTGCAGGTTAACAGGCGCCTTGGGTTAAATGCTGTAGGATAGACTCTTTGGGTTACCAAGAGGTGATTACCTGGCAACATGAATCTGGTATCATTGTGTTCACTCAGTGCACATTGACGTTGGTCGAATTAACAATGAATGGGTTATATGACCATATATCTCGTACTTGACAGTGCACGAAGACAGGGGGAGTGATGGTTCCGGTGGCCCTGGACCCACCGGTCGTGTCCCTGCCCTTGCAGAATCACGTAATTCGTCGGGAGATCGATATTCGGGGAGTGTTCAGCTATGCCAACGAGTGAGTCGGTATTCTATTTTGGAAATGAAAAACATTAATTATTATTATTATTATTATTATTATTATTATTATTATTATTATTATTAGTATTAGTATTAGTATTATTATTGTCACATAGATTAATTACAAAAAAATTGCAAGTCAATAAATGGGAAAATTTAACTTTGGGTAATATTTTAGCTAGTCTTAGGTCTGTACCGTTGGTCAGCTGTCCGCATGCGGCGATGACATGGTCTTGATATGCTGTTTGGAACTCATGTCCATAATAACGTTTGCCAAGGCCAGTCTTTTGGAAGTAATGTAGTTACAGTTATCTCATAATAATGAGAAAAGAGCAAGAAAATGTCAGCAGAATAAAAGCATATAGGTATAGTTTCTACGGAGCCCCAGAGGGGACATGACAGAGAAAAATATTGATATTATTATGTAAATAATATTACTATTTTCCTCGAAATAATTACTATTTTCCTCGAAATAATTACTATTTCCCTGGCAACATTATTACGTTTCCTCGAAATAATATTTCGTTCCCTCGCAATATTATAAGGTTCCTCAAAATATTATTGCATTCCCTCGCAACACGAAAAAAATAAACAAAAAAAACAAAAAACAAAAAACAGAAAAACCAACTTATATCCCTTGGCTGCCTAAATGTACAACACCAGAGGGGACATGAAAGTATATTAAATTTTATTTTGGACTCTTGCAATAATTATTTTATTCCATTGCAATTTTATTGCGTTCCGTCCCAATAATTATTTCGTTCCCGCGCAAGATTATTTCGTTCCCTCGCAATAATTATTTCGTTCCTTCAAAATACTAATTTCCTTCCCTCGAAAAAATCATCTCTTTTTCCTCGGAATAATTATTTCGTTCTCTCGAAATATTTATTTCGTCCCCTTGCAATAATTGTTTGGTTCCCTTGCAATATTGTTGCGTTCCCTCGCAATTAATATTTCGCTCCCTCGCAATATTATTTCGTTCCCACGAAATAATTATTTTGTTCCCTCGAAAAAAATTATTTCGTTCCCTCCAAATAATTGTTTCTTCCTCTCACAATAAATATTTCGTTCCCTTGCAATATTATTGCTTTCCCATTCAATAATTTTTTCGATCTCTTGCAATAGTGTAGCGTTCCCTTGTAATGATATTTCGTTCCCTTAAAATAATTAG